>VDFB02105785.1:380045759-380075379 GCA_007258455.2 Sequoia sempervirens | reverse complement strand
TTTTCCATATCTTGTTCTAGCATCTTTTCCATAAATTTATGGAAATAAGGATCTTGTTGAACTTTCTCAATTTCTTCTGCAGTTATCTATTTCTCTTGTGAATTAGTGAGAGGATCAGTGTTGCTATATCGTCCCCAAGGGTTTTCTTTAGCCATGGTTGCTATTCTTTCGTTTTCTTCTTGTTGTTGTCTTTGATAGGCTGCTCGTGTGAAAATAGGCATACAAACATTAAAGTTTTACTCTAGACTTTGATCTTGGGTTGTTTGATTGGATAAGTGTCAAGGTTGTTGATTTAAAATCTAATTTCGTCTTATCTAGTTTCGTGATGGAAGGATGATAAAATCCTTGATAGGGAAACTTTGACAGAAAATCTCAGATTTGTTGATAGTGACACTATGCGAGATGTTTCAAGATCTAGGTGTAAGGGTAAGGCTTTCCTTTTGTGTGACTTAAGTGTTATGGACTGTGAAAAAAAATGTTCTGGACTGATGAAAACCTTGTTATCAATATGGGCAAACTGACAAAATGTCCTACCAACTCTATTTTTCTGACTTTATGGCGCGCTAAAACAGAGACACAAAGCGTTGAAACAGAGACCGGGCGCGCTGTAACAGATACCCAAAGTGCTGAAACAGAGACCGGGTGCGCTAAAACATATCCCCAAAGCACTGAAACAGAGACCGGGAGCGCTGGAACAGATACCCTACGCGCTAAAACAGATGAGCTACGCGCTGGAACAGATACCCGACGCGCTAAAACAGATGAGCTACGCGCTGGAACAGAGATTGGAAGCGCTAAAACAGAACCTTAAGGTGTTTAAGATAGAAAAACCATCTTATTCTATGAAACTCACTTGGTCTGGTGTCGTATTGGATGGCTGGTTGTGGGATGTATTCTGGACGAATTCTTTGACTGTGGTTGTGGTGTTGCCTAAGAGCTCTTCTTTGATAAAATGTTTGTGAATCTAAGGGAGCTACAGCATAGTCGTCTGTATAACCTCTAGAAAAATTGTGATACCTATCAATAAAAGTCATGTGTTGGAGTAGAACTTTCCTACTTTGGTATAGAAATCACTGCTTTCTTAAAAGTTGTTTGTATGCAAGTGTTTTCTTTGGTTTTCTGATTCGTTTGACAAGAGACTTCTTGACAAACTTGGTGGATACCCAATCTCAAATCATGAGAAATCCACTAGTGCTTTGATTTTGAAGATTTTCTTGTGATGATCTTATCTGAGTTTAATGAGAGAAAACACAGCAAGCAAGAATAGAATGGTTATCTTTTTTAAAAAAAAAAAAATCCTAGAATCTAAACAGATAGTGTATGTTCTCAAGAATCAATGATTCTTCTTGATTTTCACTGGTTTGATAACAAGATAAAACACTTCAGATAGACTCACTCCTAGAGATAAAAGGTCATCGTTATATACTCGAACGGCCCACAGCTTGGAATTGCGTCGACTCACACAACCATGTCACCCCCTAGAGGGCGCTCGTGTTTTTGTCTTTTCCAGGTGCGTACTCAGAGTGACGGAAGTGGATACCGGATCCCCTGAGCAAACAGTCCTTGGCAATTATATGGTGAGTTCTTGAGGGTAGATTCTTGCCCGCCTCTGCACCGCCGAGTATTACAATGTTTAGAAACTGACAGGCGTGCTTCTATTTCTAGATTCTTAGATAGGGTTTCCGTTCGGATAAACTCCCTTGAGAGACCTCCCAATCTTTAGAACAAAGATTTTGGGGATGGTTATCCTGCGCACTTCCGTTGAAAGAGGGTTTCCCCAAATTCACATAAATTTTAAAGTGGGTTGGAATGCCATGGCTTTTGGCTGTCCCCACTCAGGTTGTTCCCGTAGGGTGAGTACTTTTTCCCACTATGGCAGGCCTGTCTAAAGGTTTTAAGAAAGATTTAAAATGCGTAAAGTAATGGTGAGTCTAGTTTTTTGATGCACCCAGTTAAGGGGAGAGCATAAACCTATCACGCAATCACAGTAGAGAAATTGTTCTTTTTAAAACCCAAAAGACCAGTTAGCTAATCTATATGGAGATATTGCTCCATGAAAACATGATGTTCAATTTTAATCCCAAAAGAAAATTGTGAAGTTTCTATCCTAGGATTGGTAAATTGTAACCAAGAAAGTAAACAGAAATAGAATATGGCCGCAGACGCGTCGGATCCAGATAAAAGAAATGATTTTGAAGATAAGAAAGTGGCGCGCTAAAACAGTGACTCTGTGTGCTGAAATATAAACCCAGCACGCTGGAACAGTGATGTGGCGCACTGGAACAGTAACTCGGCGCGCTGTAACAGAAACCCTGCACGCTGAAACAGACCACCGGCGTGCTGCAAAAACTCACGATTCCACGAAAACTTTCATGCTGATACCTGTAGGAAACAATTTTTAAAATTTTAGCAAAATACGGGGTTATGCCCCACGGTGGGCGCCAATCTGTAAGCGGTAGAATGGGGAAAACAAGTTAAACAATGCATCTACGCTTCTAAATAGGACATTGCATCTAAGATTAAGAAATTTAAACTAATTTAAACTACAAATCTACAGAAATTTATCCTATTGCTCTCTAACTCTAAAGATTTCTCTAATCTACTTAGCTCTCAGATTTGTAAGCTAATTAAACTATTGAAATGACACTTAGAGAATGAGAAAATGAACTAATTCTATTCCTATGTGATTGAATATGCAAATTCTATTGTAATGGCAGCCATGACTGCAAAGGCTGGATGCTTGATTGCTGCTTGATGAATGTTGGATGAATGCTTGATTGCTTGGAAAACCTGCAGAGTAAGATTGCACAAATTGGGATCATTTTCCTGTAGCCAAAGAGCTGTATTTATAGCTTTCACGGCAGCACATTTGCACAGGGATACGGGATAAGGGGTTGTGATTCAATCTGGAGAATTGAATGGCCTGGGATGAGAAGATGGAGCTGATCATGGAGGATTGTTCCTCCCCATAAAAACACCAGGCAAGAAGAGAGGGAGGATTGATGGAAGAAGATTGAGAGGACTTCCTGCAAGTTTGTCCCCGAAGCTCTTCCCGTGAATGGAAGTTGCATTAATTAGATTTAAAAAAATCTAATTTTATTGGTGAGTGAATAGTGTAAATGATTTATATAAATTAAATATTTTTAGTTTATTTAATTTTAGCAAAAGAGGAATAAATAATTTAATAAATCAAACTATAGGATTTGTTTATTAAATTAAAATATTGGAAAGTGATAATTAAATAAAAGATTTTTAGAATATCGTTATTTAATTAAGAAGAAATGTGATGAGGTAATTAAATAACACAAATTATTGAAGCTGGTATTTAATTTAAGATAGAATTAATAGATAAAGTATAGAAGAAATATTATCGATAATAATTAAATAAAACAGCATTTAATTTTGTTTATTTAATTAAGAGAGAAAATAATATGATAAAATGATAATTAATTAAATAAAACAAAGCATTTAATTTTGCTTTATTTAATTAGGAGAGAAATAGAAGAATTAATAATGAACTTAATATAAATAAATATTTATATTTATTTACTAAGTAGATGAATTTAAGATTAATTAATCAAATAAGTCGACTTAATTAATTAGATTCTCCAGATTTTTTAGTGTGACAAAGACTTCATCGTAACTCCTTTCCCATTTCACAATTTCAAAGAAGGCCACCAATGAATCACGAAAAGGTCCAACGGTTGCTTAGTTGCACGAAGACTTCGTCGTAACTCCCTTGCCCATCTCGTCAAAATGGCTTACAAACTTGTTGTTGTTTCGATGCTTCGGAAGAGCCATTGCAATTGCATTTTGGTTGTAATTCATCAGTGGATACATGAATTTTTCGTTGATATTCTGACAAACATCCGAGTCATTTTATGATGCCGACACTGATGAATCTGCGTCATTATTTCGACGTTTAATTTGTCATTGGAATTTTGACGAAAAAATAGCAACAAATTTTTTTTCGTCAATTCGTCGATTTTCCAACAAATGTTTGTCAAACGACGGACGAATGTTCATCAGAAAATGGAGTCAAATTCAATAGTGACATATTAATGCTATGGGGCCTATGGCCATGTTCCAAAAAGTACATATATCATCGCTGAAAGAAATTACAGAGAAAAGAAAGGGAGATCTTCTGAGTGTTTTTTAGGTGTTTGAGGGTCCAGCAATAGCAGCAAGTGGTGCACGATTTAGAAATATCATCCTCTTGAAATTCTCATACCATTGCACCTCCTTGAAGGGTTCAATGTTGTGCATCCTCATTAGGAAATGGCAGGCATCCCAAATCCATACAGAAAAGGCCTAGTTGGCATGAATCCTCCTTCCTCAAGAAGTCGGTGTAGGTTGCAAACAGATGGGATTCCACGAACGATCTCGGAAGCTCTCATGACATCCTCCAAGCCCCCTAGGTAGCGTTTTTCGAAAGCCCTACTTTGTCAGCCTCAGAATCTTCCTCTTAAAGACGCCAATGTCCAACAGAGAAGCTATAAAATGGGAGAAAATACTAGTGTTCATTCGGTATTGGTCTTCGTATTCTACGCAGTCTCTGCCTAAAACCCACTTTATGGCTTTCACATACAAAAGGTTTTTCATGCCAATCATGCGTTTAAGACGCTTGCACCTAATTTTTCCTAAGAAGGCAGCTTGGGTCTTCTTGCACGTAAGCCTAATCGTTGTTTCAATGACTACTACTACTCTCTCTAAGTACTAAAGCTACCAACTATGTTCTAAGGCTAGTTGCTTAGAAATGCAGACTGCCAAAATGCCAAATGGTCCTTTTATAGATAGAGAGAGGCTTACCTTTTTTAGCAAGGTATGTTTATGTCAGAAGCAAATGGTATGAATGAACTCTAACAAGCTGTGTTGTGGCGTGCGAAGTAATGAAGGTAATCAAATGCATTTTTCAATTTGTTCAAATTAAGCCTTTTTAAAAGGTAGAGAAGGAGCCAGTTGTCACCATAAGGAAGGTTTTTGTCCCAGTTAAATCAAAGCAAATCTCTTAAAGTGAGGTCATTAGTTGATGTACCCTGTTGCAGTCAAGTAATGATTAAATGCAAAAGCTCACAAAAATATATGGCAATGATGTTTTGGTTCCTTTTCCAAGAAAACGTTAGAACTACCATATGAGAGATCATATCTCGAAATGTATAGAATTCTTTGGCGAGTTGGCGGCCTCTTCACATGCATGAAAGGGTTATTGGTGCATGGCGTGATCAATGTGAAAGATAGTGTGTACCCTCACTAATCCGATATTTTTGAAAATCAAAAAGGCAGATAAGAGCATCATGCAGAAGGAATTAATTGTGTGAGGTTGGCAAGGCATGTAACCGCCTTAATCATTTGCAGAAACAGAGAAAAGATTTCAAAAAACTAAGCAGCAGAATCCTTCTAAGATACATAGGTAAAATGGTTGAAATTGCAGAGAGCTCAACTTAGGCAATAGTTTCTAACAGCATTGACGAACTAAGGATGCAGGTGCCTTGTGTGAATATCTATGACCAAATTTCTTATGCAACTTTGGGTATTCATGCTAAACCTTCATGGCCCCACACTAAGCCGTCAGACTAGAAAATGTTAAACACAGTTTCACCTAGAAACCAGGCTTTGGTTTTATAGGATTAGGACAATGTCTAGGACCCGAAGTTATCTCAGAACCCCAAAAGCTTAAGAGAGGGTGCATGCGAAAAGATGAAAAGGTTCGGTGATCCTTTTTATGGCTAGCTGTGGAATTGTAGTCTCCCTCAATACATGGCTCCTTTGGTGCACCACTATCCAGAGATTGTGGATGCATGTGCAAAAAAATTCAACGTTGATATGGGAGTTATAAACGGTCATAATTTTAGGGTGGTCATCTGTCACCAGGCTCTCCAAGATATGTTGTGTGTTCATCTTAACGCACTTCAAGGTGTGGAGGATTTTGATCTTCCTAGGCTGCGAAATTACTGGAGGACGCTAAGGGTAGCACAACAATTTTTCAATGTTGAAACGAGTAAGTCATCGAATAGTCCCATCCCTCCCAGCTTTCGTCTTGGTCTAGCTGCTTTTAAAGCAGACTTGGCTTTTGTCTTCTCTATGTTGGCATTGGTGTGTGGTTTGGATACGGATAAGGAAGTTTCAGACTTCCAGATGAACATAGGTTTTATGCTAAAAAAGAACAAAGAGCCTATGTTGATGGACTTTGCGAAGGTCATTATGGAGAGGATGTGCCGACAGTTGAAGAAGTTTGAGCCCAGTTCCAAGTTCAGGTATTCTTATTTCTTGGCTTACATGATTCTGTAGCAGAACCCGGATTACTTCCAGCAATTTATGACCCTAGCGGTATTTGACGAAAAATGGCACTAGAAAGCCAATTTTGACCTGGACTCTTGTCCTCTCGAAAACTTTTGATTATTACACATTTTCAGACGCATTCCTAGCTCCGACATTAAGAGCTTTGGATCAAACGGGAGGTGAGAGGTTCAGGCGCTTGACACAGAGTCAAATATCATGGATGAGAGGCCTTGTACCACCTTGTGATTGGTTTTTTGGTTCATATTTTACAATGCTTCGCATGCAGGGTTTCATCTGAGAGCCATTTTGGCTCCCGCGTTTTGTTTCAGACAGGGTGTTGGCTTTGGAGGTTTTTAGGCAGCTGTCATATTGAAAAAGATTGTTGGGGAGGAAAGCATTTGATTTCCCATCTAACGCTGCCAATCATGTTCGGCTCCGTAGCATTGGTCAAGAAGAAGAGTCTGAGGGTGAATAGTTTTGAAGTGTTATATTCTAAGTTAGGTCACCTTGGATTGGTGATTATCTATGATACATGGCGCTATAATCCAGTGGAAAACTTAACGGAGGTAGGCATTAAGATGCCTCACCAGCCTCAATCATTTTGGGACCCTTGGAGAAATGCAGATGAGGGAAATGTGAGATTATACGTCGGCCTCGAGCACATCCCTTCTAGCTCAAGTCGACCGCCTTCGCTGAATTTTTATCCTATAATGGTCAAGCCTGACCCGAACCATATAATATCAATTCCTCTACAGCCAATTGGCAAGGCTCAGTTGGAAGCTTGAAAAGATCAAAGATTTATGGATTTATAGACAAGAAACATAAAGGACAAATGGGCTCTTCTAAGAAGTGGACAGAGATGATCAGTTTGATGATATCTGGTGTCATGAGCATTCAGACAATGATGATTCTCCCAACCCCTTTGAGTCTGAAAACTGTAGTGAAGCAGAGAGCAAAGCTCTGAAACATGAAGAAGTAGCCAAAAGGGCTCCAACGATTGAAGAGCACCCTATGAAAGGAGAAACGGTCAGCGGACAACAGTTGCAACATTAGAGCTCTTCCAATAAGCAGTTGTCGGAACCAACCAGCTCCTCTAGATCGGGGAAGAAGAGGTCGGGCACTGTTAGATGCCGTCGGAGGGTTATTATGGACCTATATGATTCCCCACCAAAGAAGAGACCTCAGACGAAAAAAGAAGGAAGAGGAGAAGAACAGTGCGAAGAGGTAGTTGTTTCAGCTACAAATCTTCAGGAAACTTAGGTACATTTCTCCCCTTCTTCTCTCTCTTCTATGTTTTTAGTGTCCCTCGCGTCTACATCTGCAATGTCACCTGCAGTAGCTATTCCTCTCACTGGTCACCCAAGGCGGGTCGACATTGGTTCCCCAAGGGGTCCCCGTTCACCTCCTCCTATGTCTACTACCCCTGAAATACAAATAATGGCAACACATCCTAGCCCACCGAGTCAGCAATTTGTATCTTCGATGCCTCAGCATCAATTGGCTACTTCTCCGGTCTCTTTCCCCACTATGTTCTCACCATCTCAGAGCAGTCAGTTTATCCCACCTTTTTCCCTAGCAACTGTCGAGAAACCTAGCAAATCCGCTAAAACTGTAAGCACGTTGTCATTCCCATTAGCAGTTCCCCTGGAATATCCTTTCGCTGGTGGACTAGGTATTTTGCCCCAAGAGTATTTCTCACAAGTGGATATCTCCAGAAGTGCTCAGGCTAACCAAATATAGAAAAGAAGGGAAAAGAATGCAAAGAAGCCTATGAAACCCCACATCTAGACTATGTTCAACGAAAGTCAAAATTCGTTGATGTTTGCGAATTTGACACCCAACGTCATCAAGCCGTTTAGAGAAATGCAGCCAACTAATTGTTTTGTCAATGTCGTTTAGCTTGATTTGCAACAAGCTCATCTGCAAGACAAGGTAGAATTAATGGAGGAAACCCAAAGGGTGGTGACAATCGATTTCCTCAAACTCAGTTGCCAAATGAAAAAGAAAGATGAACAGATTTCGGCCTGAAAGGAAAGGTGGAAATTTGGTCAAATAAGCATAAGGCTCAAGTGATTGAAATTAATCAGCTATAGAATGAAAAAAATGCCTTTGAAGGCAGGGTCGCTGAACTTCAAACTCTGAATGCGAAAGTTGTTCCAACCCTGAAAGCAGAAATTGAACAACTCCAGGCGTCTGAAGCGGCCCTTCGTGGCTAATTGAGGTAGACAAGTGATGGTTTGAAACAACTCTGACAAAGTACCAATGATGAGGTGAACGAAATGAATGTTGCATTGGAGCAAGAAACAGAAAAACAAAAACAGGCTGAGCTGGCTTTGAAGGAGGAAGAAAATACTGCTCTTAAGAATAAGATTTCGGTCCTGGAAGGAAACATTGCGGAGTTGAAGGCAAAATTGAGCAGCAAGGCTTCAGAGATGGACCTTTTGAAAGCCTAGCCTCCTGTATCCCAAATGAACTCACTGGAAATAACCAAGGAACTACATGCATCATACTAGGATAAGGTCAAGTCACTATGCCTTACCTTGCAACCCACTCTCAAATTTATGGCACAGGGTACCAACTTATGTGAGATGGTTGGTGAGACAATGCAATGGATACAGGAAAGGACTGTTAATAGAGTTTTGAAGGCCAGACAATTCTTGAGAAAATTGTATACAGCTTTCGATGAATCATTGAGCAGCATGGGAGTCGAAGACCAAACAGCAGCGACCATGAGTGTAAATGTTCTCATTTTTATGCATGATGTCATCCAGCATGTCGGTGAGTGCAGAGCGAGGCTGACTCAAATTGCTTATGACATGCAGGCAAAATTTTCTCGGTTGACTTAGCAAGGACTTTTGTCGCCTTTCTTGGCTGACCAAACAGTGGTAGGCATTGAGCACATCATCGAAAGGATCAAGGAGAAAAAACAAGACATTTCTGTATTTCAGTCTTTTGATCAGCCTCCGACTGCTGCCAATATCGAGAACATGGTGCATCAACTGGCACAACTCTTTTTCCAACTTGAATCTGAAGCAAAAATATATGGTGGATTGCCTTTTAAGGCAATTATTGATTTAAACATGGCACACGAAGGCTTACGCACTCTCTTTGCTCTCTTGGATGAGGTCTGGATGTCTCTTCAGACCGCCCTCTCCAAGCTGTGAGCGATTTGTTCGGGCAGTAAACTAGTCTGCAAAGCCATAATCTGGAGGTTCTCATTCCATAGGCGAAATGTCCTTGTGAGTCGTCAGGCTATGAATAATTATTCACTCACCGCTCTTTTCCTTTGCGATCTTTCTTTTATTTGTAGCTCTGCGTTTTTCTTTGTACCGCTCGCAACTTTCCGACTACTGCCACGTGGTGTCCTATCAGAGCTTCCCTTCAACATGCCTCTCTTTCTTTTTGTCGAGCTCTAGTCACTTGACACGTCACCTCCGCCCGCTTTCCTTTTGGATTGGGCCCACACCGCAATTGCTTTTGTCGGGAGCCTACCGCGTGGCAATCGTTCAGGCGTTTGTTATTTTGGTTCGATGGTCATTGCAACTGTTTTCATCTTCTTGTTGCGTGGCCTTTCCTTTTGCTACTACATGGCCCACTTCTCCTCGGCGTGTCCTTGTTGGTGGGCTACCTTTCCTTTGTTCTGTTGGTACCGATGATTTGGAATCATTATTGTTGGTAATCTCGCGGGAGCATCTTTTCTGGTTGGTGCTTTTAGGCGATGGGTTGGCTTATATAAGCAGCCCTTTCTTCATTTTATGGTTGTTGTTAGAGGGACACAATTTTCTAGTGCTAAGAATTAGCCTTTGTAGTGTTTGTTATTAGATGTGAATTCACAAACTGTGCCTTTCTATTCGGCCTCTCTGTCTTCAAGCATTTGATAATACATTATATTGTGCTCGCATTTTCTGAAATATATGAGCATCTATTTCAATTTTTTGTAATCTTCATATAGCTGAGCATAATATAGATCATGTTGTTACTCTTTTGTGTTAGCTTGTGTTGTGCAGGTTATATTATGCAAATAGTTTGATGTTCTTATGTTTGCAGTGCTAAGAATTGTCTATTTGATAACACTAATGACTACCCCGAGCCTTTGTTTCACACAATGTGCTTACTTATTTCACTACTACTTCGGTGCATCGCCTTAGTTTAGATTTGTCATTTTATATTATCTTCTCTCTCTTTTCTCCCCACAAGTAAAAAACGAAGAGTTGGCTTCGATAAAACCCCGAAGGTCACTTAGCTACACGCACAAGTCCCCCAATAGCTAAGTTTCCCATAAGGTTGTTGCCTGCAAACTTTTGTGTCAACAGGTACTACTACTTCAACATGCCTATTGATGCCAAGATTTCACTTGTGGGGTGGGGAGAGGAAGGAATTAAACTTGGTCTCTAAAATGACCACTAAGAAATACTAACACTTGACCACAAACTATTTGATTTATAAAAATTTCAATTTCATTGTAAATATACCATCTAATTTATTTGTTTTTGATTAAGAAACAGTTACATAGTGTTTTACCCTTTACACAAAGAGCCCTCAAGGTCAAAATGAAGCTAGTTCAAAACAAGACTTGAACTAGAAAAAAAAGCTAGTTCAACAAGCCAATATAAGCCACACACAAAACAGAACTAGGACATGAACAGTTGACAATCAGCATGTCAAACAACAGACGAGGACTAGACAACCCCAGAATCTGAGGGGACTAATCTGACTCCCAAAACCCTATATCGCAATTTAGGGAGTCTCTTCTTTCTCTGCACAACAAACCAGGAAGGCTCAGAAACGAAGTCCATTGAACGATGCGAGAGGAGCATATCCTCAACAAGCACCACGCATAAAGAGCCACCACGCAACGAGGGAGCCAATAGCGTAGAAGAGGAGTCAGGAACATTTGTAAGACTAGCAGAGGGGTTCATCAAGGGATGGGCTATTTAATTTATTTGTTAATTTTATAAGTTATTTGAAATAAAAATATTTTTCAAGTGATTTTTGGTTTATTAGTGAAGTTGAATGGTTTTCAAAGAACCCACCAAATATGGTATCATGGGATGTTTCAAATCCTCCAATTTAAAAGTGAAGACAAAAATAATTAAATTTTAGATATGGAATCAAGATTGTGCCTCCAACAGATTTAATAGATGATTCATGCCCCTGATATTATTATTGTGAAATGATACCATAAATGAACAAATTTGATAGATAATGTATACACCCATACCATGACTACAAAAAAAAATCATTATAAAATATTTCAAATCATTAAGTTCTTACATATTAATAGTTATCCTAAGTTGTATGAAATGTGTAAATATTTTTGTTAGCTTTCAAAGTCATTATATATTAAGAGTTATCCTTGGTAGTTGTACTATGAAACATCTCAACATCTAGAGAGCATTCTAAATGGCCATCTAATTTGAAAGAGAATTTTATATTGAGGCAATAATTAGTCGTCCTTCCTTCGACAGAAAGGAATTATTGTCACTGACATTTCCTGTTCTGAATCCAACGAATTACCCTACACAGGGACAATTCTAATACAAACCTTATTGCTCGTTTGCAGTACTTCTGCCATTTCTGCTCATGCTTCTGCTTTGACAGGAAGCTATAATATAAAATACAATTGAACAATCTGTAGAAAACATAACTTCAATGAAAGATCATAGAATCTATGTTTCAGCTAAACTAATGACCATTGTTGACACACCCAAATTCATTTATCCATAAAATGCCTAGAGTAACCGCCAATACCTACTGTTACACATACCATGTGCTCCCTCTAATGGTACAATATGGTAATTTAATGTAATTTATTCTACGTCAGCTGGAATAGTACTGAATTATTACTCGCAGCCATGAACAATGACGAGGCATTTACTCTGCCCTCTGTTATTTTCTGAAACAATTGAGTGGTTTTTATTACACCCCTGCAGCTGTTCCCAATCTTTCTCGTGCTATCATGACTCCCATGTATCTGCAATCACAGGAACTAACATTCCTTGTAAGTTTACTCCACACAAATTGTAAGACGATTTATTTGGATTTCAAAAAACTTTGTATTCACTTAGAATTCATTGTATTTAGGTAAGGTTTATAAGAAAGAAATCTCAAAGAAAAAAAATTTAAACATCATTAGGTTCAGACGGCACATTCTAAGCTTTGACTTGTTTAGATGGCTCGCCTACTCATTTTTCCAATAGAACCCACCTAATAATCAGACATTAGACGGGTTCTACTTAAAAAGTGAGTAGGGATAGGTGGACGCTATAGAAGAAGTGAGTAGGAATAGATGGATCCTACTGAAGAAATGAATTTGATTTCAAAAGAACTCACCTAATAACTAGGTATTAGATGGGTTCTATTGGCGACGCGAATAGGGATAGGTGTGTTCCATTGAAGAAGTGGATAGGGATAAATGGATCCTACTGAAGAAATGAATTTGATCTCAAAAGAGCCCATCTAATAATTGGGTATTAGATGGATTCTACTAGAGAAATGAGTAGGGATAGGTGGGTCCTATTGAAGAAATGTGCAGAGATAGATGGATCTTTTCAAAGAAATAAATTTGATGTCAAAGTGAACAGTCTAAACAAGTCAGAATTTAGAACATGTTTAAACAGATGGTAGGATGATAGTGAATATGATAATGAGATGAACCATCTCAACAAATCAAAATTTTATGAATAATGTTTAAACAAAATATAAACATCATCCAAATGATGGAATGTCTAAACCTGAGAAAGGTCCTGACCTGCCCAACATCATAACAGTGGCCTGAGGATTGGTGCCCGGGGAGAATATAAAGGTAGAGCCATCGATGACACGCAGAGCCTTGGTGCCATACACTCGATAACTTCGATCCACAACGCTGCCGACGTGGCATCCGCCATGGTAGTGCCAGATGGTATTCACAGTGTCCTTGCAGAACTGCTCAACACTGGTGGTGTCGTTAACTTGTTTGGGGATCATATTGAGCGCCCGCTCAACTGACATAGCGCGGATCTCAGCCAAGCTTATATTTGCGTTGTTGAACACAGAAAAAGCCTTGGACTGCACCATTTTCTCTATAATCTTAATTCCCTTCACACATCTTTTCAGGTCTTGCGGATGGCTGAAGTAGTTGAAGGAGACGGAAGGATTGTCTTCAACATTGGTGTTTTTCAGGCGCAGGCGACCTCTGGAAAGAGGTCCCTTCACCTTCTCTATAATGAACCCTCCCTCCAGAAGCTCTACGTCCTTGTTCGACAGGGCTCCTCCGTAATGCTTGGGCAAAGGCACCACGGTGGTCGGAAAACCGCTGGAACCTTCTATGTAGCTGCCGAACTTGGTTATTCCGACCACCTGTAAAAGAGACTTCTGCACAGGGCGCATCGACGGGATGTAGATTGCGTTCATGGGGTTGTCCGCCATGCCTTCTCCCACGCCTGGACGATCCACCAGCACTGGTATTCCCATCGACTTCAAATGATCTGCCGGCCCAATTCCACTTAACATTAATAGCTGTGGACTTCCTAGCGCCCCTGCTGATATTATGACCTCGCTTCTTCTGTTTCTCAAGTAGGCCACATGTCTTTGCCCTTTTCCGTCTCTGTAAATCACTCCCCGAGCTGACCTGCTTGATTTCCCTGTCACACGACATTAATGCAAACGCTGCTTAGTTATCATTCTCATGGACTCTGACAAGAGCTACAACTATCTCACGTCTAGTGGCTTTGGTTTTAATGACCAAACTATCTCTTAATTTCTTGGAGTTTTCGTTTACCATTGCATTTAATTGTTAACGGAATGAGAAAAAAGCTGATGAAAATCATTAACTGCTCAGGAGAGAAATTGGTCACTACTCGAGAATAAAATCATTGAACTAACTTTATAAATAAAGCCCTATTCGAGGAATGTCTCTGAGCTTGGTAAAATCATTATAAATACTATTTTGAGAAAAGCATGTTAAACTAGTAATATTTTTAATGGAGGATTTTTGTATTATCTGTAAGATTTTTTGTATTAGAAATTTTTTGGGCTGAAAAGATACAGAAGGGTTTTCAATTAGTCAAAATCTTACTGTGCCTATGATTCTAACCTCATCACTTGTGATGTAAGGGTCTTACACTCAACAAGTCTTGATCACTTGCATTAAAATTTAAGATCACATTTAGTGATTTATAAAGAAGAAAAGAGAATAATATAGAGATTACATATCTATATTTTTTTCAAAAATCTTTTAATTAGATTTCATCAACTATTAGAATACTGTTATTTTTTTATTAGTGCCATAGAAATACTGTCTTAATAGTATGACTTGAATTTAATTTAAATTATAAAATATTATAATTGACACAAATTTTTTACAGTGTATTGATAAGATTATTTTTGAATTCGAATGTGCATGTTTTCCAATAGACACTTTAGATCATTGAAATGATCTTGAACATCAATTGAAAAAAATACAATTTGATCTAAAACTTCAATTGAAAAAAATATAAAATTGAATCTAAAAACAATCTCACCGATTGTGCTATCACAATATTACCGATATTAAATACCACTTAAATTATAAAAAACTACTCACAGGCCGTCAATTTCCATGCCAGCTTGAAACCCAAGGCTTTTTCGGCTGACAAATCAAGATTGCTAAAAAAACCACGCAATCTAAATATAATCAGCAAAAAGATTTTCTTCTATTTAAATGAAACTCAAACCCAAATATTCTTTCTAATTCCTAGTACTTGCAGACTACTATATATGGCTCGTCTTTAAACTTAAACCGCTGGGTTTTGGTCAACGGCTGTTCACATCACTGGGCGAATTTCCAGGCCAGCCAGCCTGTAACTTATCAATCTCCACACCTAACAAATCATCCACTGCCCTCAACAATTATTACACACCACGACGCCATTAAATACCATTTCAACACCACCATGAAGAGTTAAAAACCAGGCACCAGAACGTACCTAAACCAGCAATTAAAAACAAGCTACAAATTCCAATAAAGCTAAAACACGAAGACCAAAAGAAAGCCTAGGGCATACCTTTACCAAAGAAGACACGGCTTACAGTGGCATGGAGCAGAACAGTAAGCTTGTCGCCATTAGCATAACGCAGAAGATCAGCAGCCGTATGTCTCTCCCCTTGCTTATCAAAAATAGTTCCACCAAGCTTGGTCCCGTGAACATGATCATAAGTGAAGCCATTATAAGGCTTAACGCCAACTTCCAGCAGCGCATTTTTCATGGCCGCCTGCCAAGGTTTGAGAGCCGGTTCGTGGGCAACAATTTTCTCGACCCAGGGATACGAGTGGTTCACAAGCTCTCCGTCCCATCCCACGTCCTTAACATACTCAGGACCAGCCCGACTGTAGAAGCCGGCATTGAGACAGCTCCCTCCTCCCAAAACTCTCGCCCTCGAGTTAAATACGCCGTCCTCCGACACGAACATCTGAGAAGGCGACCGGGGCGATTCGTCAGCCAGAGTGTGCTGAAAATTCTCGATTCTTGATATGTTCACATTGCCATAAGGAGATCCTCCTCGTTCCAGCAAAAGTACGCTGAAGTTGTGTGACAGCGTTGCTGCCAATGGGCACCCCGCCGTCCCTCCTCCCACAATGATATAATCGTAGCCTTCTTCCGCAGCTGCACTAGTCGCCTCCTTCATGAACTTGTACTCTTCTGCAATGGCTGCAACCAAAAAAAAACCCAATTTTAAAAATGATTCAAATTGAACTGAATATGTTTGAAAGCTCGCACGTGTGATCCAAAACACGACACAGAAACATATAGTTGAATCTAAAACCGACAACTACTTCATGAACTCAACTTATACTAACTATGTTGAAAGAACTGAAAACAATGCAGCTAACTACCTGAGCTGTAGACGCATGAAAGGCATAGCACATAGAAGAACATGGAGAGGATTTTTTCAGGTCTCGCCATATCTCCCATGTTCTGCCTCATTATTCCTCAGGGCACAAGGATGATGCACCAGTCATGGTATATATAACTGGTGAGCGAGCACCATAAATGCTGTTACATGGGCTCAAGCTTACTTTTCTCATATTCAATGATGGGTTTCGTTTTAATGGCGTTATGGTCCACATGGAATGGAAGCTAAGGGTGGAACAGCAAGGCTGAGCACTAACCTCTACTGGTTCGAAAGCGAGAGGGGAGCAGAGGAGAAGAGGGGCCGTAGAGCAATGGAGGAAATATTTATTTGCCACGGTTAACTTGTGTTTTGCCATTAATATTGTGGGCTCACTGCTGTACAACTCTTTGCATGACAACTTAACCAGCTTTAGCTACTCCTCTTCTCCTTTCTGGTACCCTTAAAGAAGTTGTATTTAAACTGAGTAGGTTCACCAACTCCATTAAAGTTGGCGCCATTACTCTTCGGATTTCGACCATTTCTTGTGGACAATCAGTTGAAGCTTACTCTTACTACCCACCAACCTGTAGCCACGGTAAATTGTTCGTTGTTTTGGTACTGAAAACTCAAAAATTAACAGATGTGCCAGCTCTTTACTTTTAGACAGTTGGCACTTCAGTTCACAATAAGTGAAATTTTATTATATCTGCCATAATACCTAGAATGGGAGATGAAATTGGAATTTGACGATTTACCTACCTTGGTGTTTACTAAAGAAGTTCCACTAACCTGACAACTTGTGAGGTGTGGATTCATTCTAGGGAGCTTGGAGTGAATCACAATGTTCGATGTAACTCTTCAATAAATAAAAAATTATATAATTATGATTATTATAAAAAATATTTATAGGTTGGTTAGTTTTTAGATTTGATTATGTAAACAACATTTTTATTGATGTTTTGAATCATATTCTATGATCCATCATCATTATGAATTGGTTAGAGAAGACAAATTTTACATAATTATTATTTGTAAAGGTGTTTATAGGTTAATTTGTTAGTTTATGGATTTGATCATGTAATCAATGTTTTGGATCATCATACTCCATGATCCATTACTAGGATGAGCTAGCTAGAGAAGACACGAACTAACAAGCTAATATATCATGGACTACTGAAATTTCATGCATTTAATAGTATATATAGGTGTTATTGGATGGTTACTAGGTGCATATAAATAGCCTTGTTAACCAAGTAGTGCACATTTATGTTTTTTTTTAAGTCATTTAATAGAGTGAGATTTGTTTGAACACAATGCAAAATCTCTTTTTTCAAACTTTATCTCCTCAATTTTTATAAAAATTTAGTTACTTTGTCCAAAAAATCGTTAGAATAAATAGTTTTTTTTTTGTCTCAAAATCATTTCAAACAATTTCCAAAGATTTCTATCTTAAATGCAAATGGAAATTAGAGAAATAATTTTAAACTCTTGACATAAATTAATGAAAATTTATTTTCTTTCACGAGGATTTGACAACATTGTATAGTCAATAGAATGCTAACCTAAAGAAGTTGAGAAAAAATTAAGATTATGTATGATTCTTAGAAACAGTGTTTTTTATTTGTAAATCACAAGTGAATAAGATCATTTAAAGGAGGATACACACCTTAATTGATTATCCTCGTGAACATTATTAGTATGGTTTCTCCCCTTGAATTTTTGTGTTAATTCTTAATTTTGATTGTTTTTACTTTCTCCCACATCTCAATATTTCCCTTTTAGCTTTATCTTAATGTAGACACTGAAAATTGACCACTTTCATTTGGTCAATTTACCCCTAATTCAACCAATTTCATATCCTCTATATTAATTAAATAATACCCTATTATTTAATTAATATTCATTATCCCTGATCTCTTTATCTTAATATATTTCCTATATTTTCCAAAATCCTAGCCTAAGGTAAATAATTTAATTGTTTATCTACATCTATCCTACCTTATCCCTTCTATCCCATAAATTAAATAAATAGATCTTATTTATTTATTTAATGCCTCAAATGTCACATCCTCCATCACTTTTCATTAACCACTAATCCTAATTATAATCCTCACCTAACCTACCCACTAAACATGTGCACACACTTAATCCTTGATTAAGTGGGTCAACCCCCCATCACATCAATCACATGGGACTTGTACCTTCAAGGGTACAATCTCCCTCTCAAGCACTCTCCTTGTGCCACTTGGCACAATCTTGTGGCTTGAGAGATCACCTATCATAGATCTCCACCATTGATCTTCAACTTTCAATCCCAACCCTCCATCCAAAAATCATCCAATTTATTTATCCCAACCCTCCATCCAAAAATCATCCAATTTATTTATCCCAACAGTTAGCCATTTTCATCTCTCTCACCCATTTTTCATTGGAGCGTTGTTATGCTACCGAAATTTCAAGCGAGAACACGATTAATTGCACATCATGGGCACATCTACACAACAAGAGGCTTTATAGGTGGTTTAAGCTCCTTATCACCCAATCTTGAGTATTGTGCTTATTTTTTTGTCTTTTGCTTGATTTTTTTGCATTTTTAGTAGATTAAAAACATTGCACACATTTTTGGCATGCTCAATGGGACCCACATCATGGGTGCTTGACATTTTTTGTTGTTTTCATTTTTTAGGTTTCATATTTTCTTCACTACAAGGGTGAATCCACCCAACGAACAAATCCACTTAGTTATAGGGGTGAACCCACTCTCTGAACAGGTGATTGCGTACTCACCCCTCAACTAAATAGGTGATCCTGCACCTAACTGAACAACCCCATACTCACAGGGGCGATTGTGCATTCACCCTTCCACTTAAGGGGTGGTCACGTACTCGTCCTTCCACTTAATAGATGATTCTAATTCACTCAGGGACAATCCTGTCGTCATATCATTCATACATATCCATAGATAGGTGAACCTACAACTAGAACAGGTGATTGTGCGACCTACATAGGTGATTCCACCTTTGCCTATAGAGGTAAACCTGCACTCCCAAGGGGCGAACTTGCAACCTATAGGGGTGACTCAGCATAGTCTACAGAGGAGAATATGCTCTATTCTTGGATGATTTTTCTCTTTCCATCAACAAACACAAAGGTATAAAAACATCAATTTTTGATAAAAAAAATTGTAGCGCTTTATACTTTTCCTTTCCAAAAAAAATTGGTCCAAGGGCTTTGCCCCCTGGCCCCCCTTATGTGGGGGATCGAACTATCCCCTAGCACCCCCCTTTTCACTGGGTTAGGTGTTCCACCCCCAGGCTAACCATCGTTTGATTTCATCATTTTATTTGCATCTAATCATCTTTTTGTGCAGCTTGACATCATTTGTCCAAGGCCGAAGTATTAAACTACTAATTTGTTTCCTGCAGGATGATCAGTCGAAGACAAGTGTGAGTATATATATTTCATACTAATTTAGGCACACTTGATTTTCTTAAGGGGGTCAATTAATCTATTTGTTTTGTTTGGGATTGGTTCATTGGCGTATGCTCTCCCCTTGTGCTATGTGCGATCTTGGGGATCAAAAACCTTGAATCAATCCAAGTCCATCTATGAGTCTACCTAGGATTGCTAGCCTTTGTGTATGCTCTCCCCTTGTGCTATGTGCGAGCCTAGGGATCATAAATTCCTAGCATATCCTTCCCTTTAAGAAACCTACTCTAGATTTCATCACCTGGGGGACGATCTCAACCATGCAAACTGGCGAGGTATATAAAGGAGGGAGAACTAAAGTTGTACACCAATCCAGTCACATCATGTCTAGCAAAATTTTGATACTAGGGTGATTCCTAGTTAAGACGTGCAGGGTTGGTCTGAGTTTCTAGTACCTCGTTGGGGCTCTCAATCCATGCTTATGATGGGTTGGTGTTCATGGACATGCCTCACAAACCCTCCTAGTGTATCGAGGACTACCTAGTTGCATGTTCATCCTAGTTTAAGACCCGTGTTTTAGCCATGGCTTGGTGTAGTGCAGGGATTGCAAACGGCACCCCAAAGCTACACACCACATACTCCCTTAGGTTGAGATAGAAATCCTCATGGTGAACTACGATAGTTCTCAAGTAGAGAGAGAGAAGGTGATCCCATGGCATCTGTTGATGACCTTGTGCCACTAGATCTCTAATTATCCACCTTCGCGAGAAAGGGTGTTTCCACCTGATTATCACAGAGTATTAATCCCTTGGGGTGGTGGGCCTACATCAAGTTTGTAAACCTTTATTACTAATTCTAGGGCTATTCATGTGATTGGCATGTCTTCTTGTGTGATACCAGTGAATGTCTTCAATATAAAGTCTTCCTTTTCCCATTGCTTTTTGTTTGTTGTCATTTATCCTTTTCCATAGTCCCTCCATTCCATAGGGGCGAATTTGCTTCCTAGAGAGGCAAATTCGCACTATGGACAGGCCAAACTGCCCTCCAATGGGCAATTTTGTGTCATTGTCCAGTCTCCCCACCTAGTCAGTTATCCCTAATAGGTGTTTCTGCTCCCCAAAGGGGTGAATTCACTCAATTTTTCCATACACCCTTGTCCCCTGGATAGGCAATGCTACTCCCTTCAAGGGCGAATCTTCCTTTCTCATCCATACCGTCATCCCTCGGATAAGCAATTATGCTCTATTCTTGGGTGATTATGCCTTCCTTGTCCATACAGTCATCATCCCCAATTGATGTTTGTGCTTCATAGGCGTATACGCTATCCATTCATACACTCGGTCATCCTACACAGACGAATCCACACTCTTCTTGGGCGATTTTGCTATCCACATTAGTGCACTATTTAGGTCATTCCCACATAGGAAAATTTCTTGCCCTAATAGGTGTTTTTGCACTTAGGCGTTTATGCTACCTACTGAGGCGATTGTGCTCTATTCTTGGGCGAATCCGCTTCCCATCCAAAATCTAGAGAGTCAATCTGTCCTATCACAATTATCCTATATCTTCCTCAGTCCAAAATCACAATTCTATCATTTTTCCTCTTCATATCCATCTCCAAATGATCACTTTCATCTTATCAATCACTATCAATCTTGTTGATATGTAATTAGAGGTTTACAAATTCAAATGTATTTAACCTCAATTACAATTATTCCTAATCCAACAGAATTGTGTGACTGTGTTGTTTAACCCTTGAAATTAAAGACTAAGTTCACTTTTACATAAATTAAGGAAATTGACTAATTACTAGATAATGTTGTAATAAAAAATCAACATAAGGAATTAAAAATGAAAGAATGAAAGACATGAGAGATAAGAATGAAAAGATAGAAGAGAATTTAACATGGGAGCTTGATAACGAAGTTCATCCAATTAGGACTATGTCTGTGGGTCCGCTTCTCAAGGTCTAAACCGCTTTATTAATATCACCAAGCAATGAAAATGCCTTGTTACAATATCCAAGCTCCACTTGCATAAGAATTTCTCACAGTCTCTCTCTCCTTTACAATTTTTAGTGTAATAATCAACACCTTGTAATCTCTCTCTCAAAGAATTTAAATTCTCCACCTTTCACAATAATTTCCCAAAAAATACAATTATTCTCTCCAAGAGAATTTCCAATCTACATTCCTCACTTGGTTATCCCAACTCCAAACTCTCACCCCTCTTTTATACATAATTTTTGCCTAATATGGTTTAAAACCATATGATTTACAAAATCCCCTATTTACATCATGAAATTTTACAAATCTCCCTTATTTGCAAAATAATCTTCATAATTTCCCCTTTTACAATATAACAATCATTTAAAATCCCCCTTATAATATTTTAATATATATTTTAAGCCCTTTAAATTTATCTTTTCTCAGGCTTCAATCTTTTAAATAGCTTATTTTTAACTAAATAAGGTTGATTGTCTAATTTTTTAAGAATTTTTCAGGCTCAACTCTTCTTTATAAATAACCGCCACCGCATTTTTCTCAAAGCCACATGATGGTGTAGTGATGTGGAGAGATTTTAGGGGTGGGATGGTAGCTGGTTCAACCCCTGCCCTCTCCTATTTTAAAACACAATTTGAAACTTTTTCATAACAAAACAAATCAGCTCCACACATGAATTACATCAAAGATTTTGGCAGAACAATAGGTGAGGGGAATGGTGTGGATGAGGTTGGGGGTTCGATCCCCACCTCATAATATTTTTGGTAAACAAAATAACCCAAAGGAGTTGTGAGGTGCCATGTAGCGCCAACCCATTAGGCCACATGGCATCCTCCCATTCACTATCAAAGACATGTCAAAATTTGATTGGAGCAACACTGCCACATGTTAGCGCATGATTGGTCCAACTCACTATTGTACTGTTGACTCAGCTGCACAACTAGATGCCACATGTCAAGTGTTAATTCATCCACATCATCATGTATGTTGACTGTGTTGTCCTATCATCATGTTGACATCATCATGTCCTGGTCAACCAATTTTGACTAAACTTTGACTAGTCGTATCTTGCTCGTTCAGACTCTGTTTTTGACAAAACAAACAACGTTGGACTCGTGGCGACAAGTCCTTCATCATGACGCTTACTTTGACCAATTTGGAGATGATGATTTTTTTCACCTTTCTGACTGGCCCCTGTACCAGATTTGACCCGAATTTTGACTAGTTATATCTTTGGCATATGAACTTTGTTTGAGCCCGTTCAAGTTGCGTTAGAAATCTCTCGATGAGATCTATTCAATGATGTTGGTTTCATCAATTTTTGAGACTGTGAAATTTTTAGGTCTTCTGGATCCACTTGGATCACTTGTCCACAACACATCCACTTTGAGCAAGGAATCAGCTAAACCTATCCTTCATCCATCCAACAATCATCCTCATCATTTTAGTTGCATCCTTAAACTTAGGAGTTTATCCCATCATATCTTCCAATCATCCTAATCTAAGCTTACATCCAATCCTAATCTAAGCTTCAATCCAATCCTAATCTAGTCTTTAATCCAATCCTACTCTGAGCTTAAATCGAATCCTAATCTAAGCTTAATCTACATCCCAATTTGAGCTTTAGTCCATCCACATCCAAGATCTCCTCGTATCGAAACAAATATTAATATTCCTTCTTCCACATTCTTCTATTTTTTTCCATTTATCTTTTCATCATATCTTCTTTTCTTCTAGCCATCTATTCCCATCTTTTCAATCCATATCCACCAAATTCGACATCATGAATCCTTATCCTCCACCAATGCAATAAAAAATAGTAGTTAAAGGAGATCCAAATTACATTGAAAGTCTTGTTGATCAAGATGAGTATGATATAGATCCCCTTGATGCTATCATTACTAGCCATCTCTCCCCAAGTGTCATCCAAAATCCAATCACTCCTCCAAGCTATCCTATCATTCCTTCATCCACGCCTACTAGCAATCCTTATGCTACCTTTGACAAGGGATATCCATTATCTTCCCCATCCACATACCCATCCTATCTATCATCCATATCTCCATCTTATCTATCCCCCACATATCCCTCTCATTCCACATCCATAACTCTATCTTCTCCCCTAGCCATATCACACCCTCCATCTTCACACAACAACACTGTCACCTTCACCCCTAGTCCAAATCCTCCATCTCATTATCCTCCAATGCATGATCCTCATCCACCATCACAATCATCCTATCCTAATCCACCATCCATGTCCTCCTATCCTAATCCGCCATCCCAATCCTCCAATCCTAATCCACCAATCCATAATCCTAATTCTCCACTCCATGATCCTAATCCACCATCCATATTCTCCTATGTCACTCCATCTTTCACCCCATCATATGCTAATCCTCCATCTACTCTTAGTCCTACAACCAATCCCAACAATCCATCTAATCCTAATCCACCAATCCATAATCCTAATCCTCCACCCATTCATAATCCTTCATCTATTCCCACAACCCCATATAAGCTTGCAGTGCACAGGTATCTCATTCTAGATTGCATCCAAGGACTCATGACGAAGAAGACACCCCCAAATCCACATCTTGAAGTCGTAGAGCCATTCCATCCCACTCTATCATGTACAGTCATTAACGATGAGTCCCTTCTCCATCCTATTCCTATCATTACTACTCCCACTCCTAACACCATCCAAATTGTTGAAACCATCAAACCCACCAAATCCATTGAATCCCCATCTTCTACTCCTAGAATTGTCGAACCCATCAAAGACACTCAAATCCAATCCACTTCTCCTACTCCTAGTATCACCAAAATCCATTCGCATGAACTTCATGAATCCTCCATCCTTCCGTCTCCCCCATTCAAGGAGCCCATCCAACACTCCTCTATCATCATGCACCTACACAAGTTGAAATATGCCAAGAGCTTGATCCAAAGCCTACAAACATATCCCCTCATCCACATCAAGATCCTACCATATCATCCACTCCATTTAAAGATCATAGCCCCTCTTCCACTCCATCCCATGATCCCTCTGATGATTCCTTATCACCTCCTCCTCCAGATGAGGATCCTACCATCTCATCCACTCCATCCCATGTTCCTTCTCAGGATCCCTTATCCCTATCTCCTACATATCAAGATCCTACCATCCCATCATCTCCATCTCATGATCCTTTATCACCACCTCCATATCTCCTTGGTCCTCTTACATTCATCCATGGTAGTTTTCTTGTAAAAGAAGAAAAAATCATATACACCACCCTTCCTCGTCCACCTAATAATGGACTTGCATCATGTTTCCAAAATAACAAGCATCCTACCATAAGTTGAATGCTCAAGATCATGAAATATCAAGGCAAAGGCTTAGACCTTCATCAACAAGGCATATTGGAGCCCATCCATGTCAAAGAACACCCACATGCACAAGGTCTTGGATATATCTCTCAAGACTCACAATCCAAAAATGTTGGTACAACCTTTGTACATCCTAAGAGAGCCTCTTCCAAACCATTTTTTGCCATCCCCCCTCCATCATATCATCTCAAAACAACCATCCATAGTCCTTCTTCATCCTCCAAATCCATTTTGGGTTCTTATGTCCCTCCATCCACCATCCACCATCCTCCATCTACTACATCTATTTTTGGTTCTTATGTCCCTCCATCCACCATCACACATCCTCATACTAAGTCCATTTTAGGACCTTATATCCCAAAATCACCTCCTCCATCTCATCTTACTCATCCCTTCATCCACCAATCACCTATTCCTATCACCCATCATAAAATTATCACTCTCATAATCCCTAGTCAAGATCAACAAAGGCACCCCTCCATGAATGCCATCCCACATCCTCCATCTGTTCACCACTTCCAAAATCCAACCTCTAGCACTCCATTCATATTTTTTCCACATCATCCATCTCCTCACATCCATCCCATTTCTATTGGAAGCACTTTGGATGCCAACGTAAAAATGCATACATCCAAAAATCCACATGAATCCAAAGATCCCCATGTCTCCTCTAAAGGACATGATGATGAAAATAAAAATTACATCCAAAAGTGTAATCGATCACAAAGACTACGTACACCTATTAAAGAAAAAATCAAAACCATGTGGATCCCAAATGAAAAATACATTATGACATCCAAAGTTGCTAATCCAACAACACATCATTTGAATCCACCATCTCTTAAATCTATTTTGGGTCCTTATGTCTCAAAATTCACTATCCCAACTCCTCCACCATCCCAACATTCTCCTTCCACTAATCCTCCTATCATTTCACATCCACCGTTGTATGTGCCAATATTGGTCTTGAAAACCTTCCCCCATTACACATCCACTCCATCATTCCATCCATCCACTTTCCACCACCCCAACCATTATCCCACATATCTCCCACATCAAATCCTTTTAATCCATTACCTTGCATAATCCATCCATCCTAATCAAGTTGTACCAACATCCAATAGTCACTTCACACATGAGCTCTTATTACCTCATATGGAACATTATGCTTGAGTCCTTCATCTATCCCCTTCTCACATGTATTCCAAACCCATTTATCCACATCCCTATTATCATCCACCTCCATCCACACACTTTCCAAAACATCCAAAAAAAATGTCAAAAAAAAGTGAAGAGAAAAATATTCGTCCAATGGTGAAAACTTGGCAAACAAGCACCTTGGATAAGATCATTATGAAAACTTGGCAAACATGTGTCGTGTAAATCCCCCATCCAATTTACTTCCACACTTGGGGGAAATTTCATCCCCTTTCTCCATCCCTTACATCCAACCTATGCACCTATCCTACCTATGATATCCCATTTATCCCAATCCCTCCATCCTCCTTGTGATCTTGATAAAGACAGGGGCACCTATCCATACATGCTTTGAACACCTCTTGGTATACATTCCCCTCATCCATACACTATCATATTCCTTATCCTCCCCATCTACCTTTCTTATCTATGCATCTTATCCACATCCATCTACCTTGTCCACCCATCATGCTACAATCCATCTCCATTCCCTATTTACCCATCCTTCTATCTTCCATCCCTCCTGCCTCATCATACATGACATATCTACAGTGGGGCATGTTCTTATTACTTTGTGAAATAGTCCTTGAAGACATTCATCCACCCTATGGGTAAGAGCAAGAAGATGAGTCCACGAAACATGGAAGTCTTTGCCTTAGGCAAAAAATGAAATCGGCTTGCAAAAAATGGGATCCCGCTTTTTAATAAACGAGATCCTTTTAGGTTCAGGATCCCGAGCCTAAAATAAAAAAATGGGATCCCATTTAGGTTCAAAATCCCAAGCCTAAAATCAAAAAATGGGATCCCATTTTTTTTCATTTTGGAAAGTTTTCAAAATGGAATCCCAATTTGAAAACCTTTCCAAAATGGAATGTTTCCATTTTGAAAATTTCAAAACAGATCCCATTTTGAAAGTTTCCATTTTGGAAATTGTCCATTTTTGAAAATTTCAAAAAATGGAAAATTCCATTTTGGTACTTTTCAAAAACGGGATCCCGTTTTGTAAAAGCATAAAAAAATTATTATTATTATGAAACGGGATCCCGTTTTAGAATGGGATCCCGTTTTTTAAAATATGAATTTTTGGTCGGGTTTGTGCTTTGTTTTTTGTTCAGGAAAAGGTTTGGGGATCCGAACCTAGGCCCTGGACCTGGTTTGACCTGCAAGTTGAAGGTCCTAGCAATGCCACAAGAAAATAATGACTTTGGGCATACGTCTGAAGATATTTTTTGCAAAATGTTTTGACAAAATTAAAACCCATTATAGATGAGCCAGTGTAGATTCCAAATATGTAATTTTTTTTACAATTGGATTTTTTTTTTTTTTTTTCATTTAATTTCTAATGAAACGGGTCCATAAACTTGAATTATCAAGGTTTTTTAGTATTTTAATAACTTTTTATCAACATAATTTTTTGACAGACAAATTGCACGAAAGCATGCTTCAGACAATTATTTTCAATTTAAAAAAAATTAAAAAAATTATAAGCTTAGGTCATCTTATACGTGATGTACACAACGATTTTTCAAAACACCAAATATGGCCAATAAAAAATTAACAAAAAAAAAAAAATCAATTTAAAATACAAAAATATGGAAAGTGTGCTTCAGTGAGTTACAAATATTTTCCCAAAAGGATTTAGAAAAATATGATTATCTAGGCCAAAATATGGATGACGTACACGTGCATGGTATGGTAAAAAAAATGACTTTTAAACAGTGGTTTTTAGAAACTCCTATTGAAAATCAATTTGTATCATCTAGGTATTGAAATAAGGGCATGTGTAGGATCATGGTATGCCAAAAAGTGGCAATGGAGAAAAAAATACGTGTTTCTACGACTCAAAAACGCGAAAATTCTGAGTTGACTTTATCAGTGATCATCAAGAAAAGCCCAAAACCTAGATTTGAAAAATTGATATCCGATGTATCAATATTGGCATATATATATCTATTTTGGCCCGAAAGTAAACTCATTTTCATTCAACATTTGCTTAACCGCGGTGGACGCACAGTGGAAAGTTGATTCCACAAATTAGATATCCAATTTGGTGCAAATCCATCTGCAAAAGGTTAGATTCTTGATTTTTTATTTGCTCTAATCAAATTTTCAATTAGATTTGTTTAATTTTAGTTGATTTTTTTTCAAAATAGGGTTTTTTGATAGATTTTTTATGAAAATTTTGAGTTTAGCATGGATTTTGATGAAAATTGAATGTTTGCAATGAATTTTCACTTAAAAATAGTGTTTTTTATGTATTTGGATTAAAAATTAGAGAATTTTATAGATTTTTGTTAAAAACTAGGGTTTTTGTTGGATTTTAAAAAAAAACTAGGGTTTTTTTATACTATTTTCATTTATATTGTCTGATTTTAATTAGATTGATTTGTTTTTATATTTAATCAGGCATTATGGTTGCATGTATATAAAATTAAAATTTTGTGCATTTCTAAAAGTATTCCTATTGGCAAACCTAAACATCTTCAATTAGGATCCTCAGATACTATATCTCATTTTTAGATTTTAAATTTAACAAAAATCAACCTCATCAGTCTAGGGTGCCAATTCCCTGTCCAATCAGTTTTGACAAAGATTTGGATCATAGTTCTATCTCTATGATTCTTATGTTGTTTTGGGTTTTGTGTGTGCAAATTATTTTAGTTTTTGTGACTATTTTGTGTTTTCCCTTCATTGTATGAGCATTTAATTGTTTTGAATCTTGTAGAAAATTTATGAGCTTCATGACCTTGTGTCACTTCACTAATACCCACGTGAGATGTAGTTGTAGACTTATGGCTTCCTATGTTGCAATCATAGCCAATGTTGAGCTTGATTCTTATAACTCTTTCACTCAACGTATAATGTCTACCCAATCCATCTTATATTCCCTCCCTAGTCCTACATTACCCATGTCTTTTTTGTAACCTAACATTCATGTGGACTTGGCATATGTTATTTCTAAGGTCCCCAATGATAATCTAGAATAATTGGATAAAGACCTACAATGAATTCAACAATTCTTAAGCATTGAACCTTTGGATGGAGAAGCAATCCCTCTTTTGGATAGCATTGGGAAGTTGGTAAATGATTAAGAAGGGATAGAAGTGTTACGTAGCCTAGCTAATATAGTAGATTCTAATATTCCTTCGGTAGCTAGTTTCACGAAATTTTTGACTAATTCTCAAAATCCTTTTGGAAAATAAGTTTCCTCTCCCACAATAATGCCTTCTATTCCCAACTTTACACCTCCATTCATAGCATCAATTATGGAATATAACAATGGTTTAAACTCAAGCTTAGGAATTTATAGTGGAAATTATAATAGTTTTGTCCCTTCACCTATAACACCTCCATATTCATCACCCCTCCTAAACATGAAATATAATATCCCACCATTCCTCCATACTTGAAAAACTCTCACAACATTTTGTGATAAATCAACTTTTTTAAAGCATGGCATTATTACAACAACAAATTTCAAACTT
>VDFB02105785.1:380018724-380045659 GCA_007258455.2 Sequoia sempervirens | reverse complement strand
TACTATAGGATTAAAAATAAATAAATTGAATTTCATGAAATTTTGATCAAGTTAAGGTGGTCAGACATACGAGTTTTTATATTTTTAAAAAGTTGTAATAAAAAATTCATAATTAATTATTTACATGGAAAAAAATTACAAAAAATTAGCGACACATCCAGACATGAGTCCTCTACTTACATCTAAAATCTCATAAAAAATATTATCATTTTATTATGGTTAGGGTGGTCAGACAGACACCTACTTCTTAATTTTTTTCCTGAAATTTAAGTAATACTGCATTGAAATTTCAAATTTTCACCAAATAGATTTTGTTTTAAAAAAAATAAACCTAGTAGTTTAGAAACTACATTCAATTTCCCACAGAGTCTATTCTTACATGTTTTTGAAATAATATAGATAACTTATTCAAATTTTTATGTCAAGTTGCCTAACTCTAGTTGTTCTGAATTTTCATTACCACTTAAGGGCCTGTTTGGCCCATCATGATCCTGCACATACCCATAAATTACATATTTAGAAACTAGACTCTGAGTACTACATTTTATGATCAGTTACTTTCTTCAAGATTTCATCTCTAAGTGCTTCAAATTTTAAGGTCAAATGTGTTGAATTTTGAAAATTAGGGAAAACATTTCCACTAAATGGCCAAAAAGTGGACTCAAATTCTTGCTAGCACCCCTATCATCCTTTCCATCCCCCATCATTATCTCTCTATCCATTCATATCTATCCTCATTCCATCTCATAATCCCTTGTCATTGGTATCTAGCTATAGGCTACCCCATGCAATACAATGCCATCCATCTCACTATTGTCACTCCCAAAAACATAAGTGCATACATGGTCATATAAACATTGCATTAGGTCCATACATACATCATCCATAGCATTTACATAATCACAAACAATGCATTAACATATCATTATCATCTCACATAAGTAAGCATTGCATCATCATGGCATCAAAATCATAAATAAGCATCATAGGACATACATCGTCATACATCGTCATACATCCATGTTGGTCCTTTTGTCAAACTACATTGCCTTTGTGCTTTCACATAGGCAAGGATGTCATTGATGAGCCCCCAAGGCTTTTTTTCGTCAGTTTGAGTCTCCATCGTCCTCTTTCTTCCTTTATCCATCATCGATCACTGATCTTTTTATCGAACTACGAGGTCTCTACACTTTCACGTAGGCAAGGCTAATATTTGATTTTCCCCCAAGACCCTAGGTCTATCCTTATTGTGTGTCTTGGTTTTGTGTCGTGTCAAGTGTATCCCTATCCCAGTTGGTTCCTAATAACAAAATTCACTCGCCCCATGAGGTTCAATCTATTTCGGGTATCTCACATCTTGTCGATCAAACAATTTACCCCCATCTATCCTTGGTCTTAGCAAGATGTATCCTTCCTCACATCAAACCACACCAGTCCCATCCACCTATCATCCTCATGGAAAAGGAAATTTGATATTTATTGTGATCTTTTGGTGCTTTTTCATTTTTTTAATCTTTTGAGCTTCCTATTATACCTACTCAAGGTTGCCACGATCCATCATATCATGGTGCACTTTGATTGGTAGATATAGGGGCATATCTTGGTTTTATGTGTGATCTTGTTTTCTTGGTTGTCCTGCATAGTACCCACCAAGATCCTTGTGGTCTTGTGTTATGTTGGGCATCCTTTGTGTTTTTGGTTTTCCAACATTGGCCCTACCAAAGGCCCTCGTGACTTTGGGATGTTGGACTAACCTTTTGTTTGTTGCATCAATCCCATGCATGTGATACAAAGTCGCCTTGGTTCCTCATACCCTAGTGCATAGTCTATCATTCTATATCAAATTAATTGCTCATTACATGGCAGCATAACACATAACAATTAACTTGCTTGATTTGGTTACAATCCTTTCATCTCCCCATCCCCCATCCTACCATACTATCTTGTTCCTAGCCTTGCTACAAGCCTTAATCCTCTCATCATCATAATCAAGATGTATCCTTCCCTATCCTTTTGTGTTGTTTTAGGATATATCATTCCCTCATCAACAACACTCCTATCATCATCATCGGGATGTATCCTTCCCAATCCTTGTGTTGTTTCGGGATATATTTTTCCCTCATCAACAAAAATCCATCCATCATCAATCAATCTTGGCTTGTAGCTTGACTCCATTTGTGCTTACTTGCTTCTCATCTTCTCCTTCCATTATCTCTTCCTCCTCCCACCCTGCATTCTATTCATCATTTTGCATGATCTTCCCCATCTATCCTTGCATCATCTCATCCATTTTGAGAGCACACCTGTGTTCTCTTGAACCTGCATGTCCCCTTGAGGGGGCATCCTCAATTCCTAATCCTTGTCTTCACTCTCATCATCTTTCTCCCTAGTCACTCCTTTGAATGTCTGGGGCATCTTCCCTAATCTAACCATCTTCTTCTAGGTGCTATGTTTTAATCTTCTTTGAAATGATGCTACTTCATAACACCATCTCAAAGAGGGGCAAAATTTAGACATTGAAAATTGGCCACATTCATTTGGTCAATCTACCCCTAATTCAACCAATTTCATATCCTCTATTTTAATTAAATAATACCCTATTATTTAATTGATATTCATTATCCCTTATCCCTTTATCCTAATCTATTTCCTCTATTTTTCTAAATCCTAGCCTAAGGTAAATAATTTAATTGTTTATCTACATCTATCCTACCTTACCCCTTCTATCCCATAAATTGAATAAATAAATCTTATTTATTTATTTAATACCTCAAATGTAACATCCTTCATCACTTTCCATTAACCACTAATCCTAATTCTAATCCCCACCTAACCTACCCACTAAACATGTGCACACACTTAATCCTTGATTAAGTGGGTCAACCCCCCATCACATCAATCACATGGGGCTTGTACCTTCAAGGGTACAATCTCCCTCTCAAGCCCTCTCTTTGTGCCACTTGGCACAATCTTGTGGCTTGAGAGATCACCTCTCATCTCCACCATTGATTTTCAACTCTCAATCCCAACTCTCAATCCCAACCCTCCATCCAAAAATCATCCAATCTATTTATCCAACAGTTAGCCATTTTCATCTCTCTCACCCATTTTTCATTGCAGTGTCATTATGTTGCCAAAATTTTGAGGGAGCACACAATTAATTGCACATCGTGGGAATGTCTACACAACAAGAGGCTTTATAGGCTAGTTTGAGCTCCTTATCACCCAATCTTGAGTGTTGTGCTTGTTTTTTTGTATTTTGCTAGATTTTCTTTCATTTTAGTAGATTAAAAACACCGCACACACTTAGATCTCAATGTTTTCCTTTTTTTCACACCTATCAGTTGCTCTCACTTGTAATTTTGTATCATTTTCTCTCACTTGCAAGTTTTAAATCTTGTATTTGCTCAATTTATAATTGATTTTTTTCTCCTTTTACATTTTTGCCTTTCACATTCTTTGAAGTGTTGTCCCTAGTTCTAGATAGTGATAATGATAATGTTTTTCCTTTCATTTTTTAAAATTCAAGTATAATGCAAATTATTTGGTTGTCAAATAAATTATCATAAGAATTAGATTGACCAATATGATTATGTGTGTTGAATCACATGTTAGAATTCCTCAATATTTTGAAGATGGTACTTAAGTACATGTTGTTTATAGGCTCAAATGGGTGAGAAATTTAACATATCATAGATGGGAGATAATGTTGAACATACTTGAATACTGAGAGGGGGTGAATTATTATGCCTTAAAATTCAATCCCAATTAACTACTATTGATGTTGAGTTAAACCAATTAAGCATTCACTTACTTAATCAAAACATGAAAGAAGATAAATATCCACACAAGAACATAGATGACACTAGATTTATGTGGAAAACCCCACAGGGGAAAAACCATGGTGAGAAATGTTGCTAGAAGCTACTGTCCTAATCCAACCTCACAAGTAAATAACAATTTATAATTTGGTTTTTGGCTATAACCCAAGGAAGGGACTACTCCCTGAATTTGTTTTAGGGGCTAGAACCCAAGGAAGCTACTACTCCCTAATTGAAAGAAGGAACAATTGAAATATGTCTGGTTTATGGCTTCAACCACTGATAGTCAACAATTCTACATATTAGGTATGTAGCGGACCTCGTCATCTATGTTCATGCACTCATACATCTTCACACACTTCCATGATCATCTCCACAAATTTGATCTTCAATATATCATGTGAATGCTTTACATTTATAAATTCAATTGACCACAAACAAGAAATAATGAAACTTGTAACATGTCGGCCTACATCTTTATTGGTAGTATACAAAAAATATATAACATTATTTACATTTAACCCAAATGAGTCAGCATGACTCATACACCGTCTACAAAAACTCCTTGAACTTCGCTCAATCATAAACTTGTGGTGCAGAACAATAATATACCTTAGTCAGCCTCAACAACATCATAACATCACAAATTGAATTGAAACAACTATGCGGTACTTGAAACATTAAATATTTGCATATGCTTCAAACCTAAGATAATTTGAGACATGTAGAAGGTCCACACAAACTCATGCCATTGATCTGTACAATCTTCTACTAGCGCAAGTACCCAATATTATGTTTTGTAGAAGAATAGGCATTTGGAATCAATTACAACACTCTATCACTTGAAAACTAAACTTGCGGAGCACCAAACAACTTGAATCTCCAATATAGCATGCATTCAACATCACTAAACATGTCCCAAAAACCATATGATCAAATCATCACATCCAAAGGAATGCAGAGCATTCCAACAAGCCTTCATCACCACTTATCATTGTCGGAGCATAGATCATAACTCTGCCACTTCTTTCACTACAAAAGGATTTATGACTTAAAATCATGGATATAACGCACTCACACATATATTTACTTATCTTTGAAACTGTAAGACTAAATCTTACTCTACAGAAGGATGAAAACCATAACACTATGTCATTTCCTTGGGATATATATTGTGAATGCCTTAGACACATCTTTTGCTACTTTTATCTAAGTGTGGTACACCAAATTGGAAAGATATCGATGTAGACATACTGTAAACACATTAGAACATGTGTACCCACCTCCACATCATACTTAGACATCAGGATAATCACCACTCTTTCGTTTACTACAATGTAGGCTTGCACCAACTGATAGCTTTGTACATTGACTATCTCTAGAACATATACAATCTTCAACACACATTTGACATCAATGACAACCAATATTTTCAAGATACAACAATCTCCCCCTTTATCATTGATGGTAAAACTAAGAATTTGTGCACAAACACTCCCCCTTAGTTGCATATTTCTCTCCCCCTTTGATATTAAGGGCAAAGGGCCCAACAAAACCTTCTCTATACAAGCAAAACTCTACAAGCTCCCCCTTAAACCATATAAAATTTACTCCCTTTGGGGTGAAGTTTGGATACTTCATCAACAAAAATACCCTTATATCTACTCCACATATATATAGATAGCAACAAAAAGAAGATATTTTACATCAAAAAAATAAATACAACTCACTTGGATAGCAGGATTCCCTTGTATATAGACTTGAGCTAAACTAGGATGTTATCCCATTGCTTCTTAGAAGTGGTCAAGGTCTGTACTTGAAAATTTATCAACACATATGTGTCTTTTTCTTCCTCCAAAGAGGATGGTGCCTTGTATTTCTGAACTACCCCATTAGCTTATGTCAAGAGTCTGGTGAGTGAGGCCAATTGGAGGCTCACTACTTATCTCAACTACCTTACCTGACTTTTGAATTTCTCTGTTTGGTCTTGCAGTTGTTGTATCTGGGAATGCAAGCTTCCAACTCATTCCCTAATGGCACCATCACTATCTTGTACTAGATTGTATGTTGTAGCCACATTGGTAATTTCAATTTCAATTTCACTTATTTGATCCTTAATGTGTTTGGTTGTATTTGGCCACTTCAAACAATAAAAATATAGAACCTTGACTTCCTCCAAGCACTTTTGAATATATGTGATACATGTTTGCAATTTGGCCAAAGTGTTGTCACACTTTATGGAGGCATCATTCAATCTCTTTTCATTTAAGTTTTGCTCTACCTTCTCTAGATGAGATGAATAAATCTCAAAAGACTCCATTAATTGTTTCATTTTCTATTTGGGGGACAATGAGGAATCCCTTTTTGCTTCTGGCAACTTCTCTTCCAACAAATTTATTGATTCTTCCAAAACATTATCACTCTCGACCTGTTGTTGTAGCAACTCTTGTCTTGCAGTGGAATGGAGTATGTTACCAAGCTTCAACTTGTGTAGAGGAGACATTCCTGACATGTTAAATTTTCCATCAAAAGTAGGAACATGTAGTAACTGTGGAGTCACTACTGGTTGGATTTTCATTTCTTAAGCCAAAAATTCCTTTGCTGAGTCTACCAGAGAGGAATATGTCTTCTCTAAACTCTCTCCTTCACCATCCTTCTCCTTCTCCTTCTCCTTTTCTTTCTTCTCCTTTTCTTCTTCTTTCTCCTTATCCTTTTCCTTCTCCATCTCCATCTCCATACTGAAGCCATCCTGCTCCATTTTCTTATTAGAGACACCTTCTTCTTGATCATTTTCATCATCCAGAGGCACTTGTACATTCATTTCAACATTAGTATCATGCTTTTTCGGATGCTTCTATGCAACCACATCAACTTCACTTTGTAATTCATCAATTATTTTCTTTGTAGCATCTTCAATTTCACTTTAAATATTCCTTTTGATATCCTCATCCATGCTCATTAGAAGATCTATTCTTCTCTTAGTGTGTAGCTCCTTAGCTTGTCTCCAGATTATCTTCTCCTTTTCCTCTTGAGAGATAGAGGACCCAACCTTGTCTATTTCCTGTTGTTTCAGCTCCTCATCAACTTTGATAACATCTTCTCTTTTATGTCTCAAAGCCTCAACTAGGCTATCTGAAGCTATATCAACAATGTCACTGAAAGAAATCTTTTGTTTGAGCATGTATTCAATGACAACCTTCTCAATAGTCTTCTTATCTTCTAGAGGAACTTTTAGATGCAACTCCATTGTATCATTCAACAAACCATACTTAACAATACCATTCAAAATGGCACCAAAATTAGAGGTTCATGTATGATCAAAGGGGTTTTCCTAGTTCCTTCTTTATCTATCTTCTTACCTTTCTTTTTCTACAAGGAGATTTCTTCATCTCCAACTTCTTCCTCTTTAGGTTCTTCCTCATCATTCTTCTTTCTCTTAGCCTTCTACTTAGGCCTTGTTTGCACAACTCTAGTATCTTTATTTTACAATGGAGTTACAAATGCATCTTTTCTTCTTCCACTAGTTGATTGTGTTGATCCAGAGGGCTACGAAGCAGATGCAACAACATAAGAGGATCTACTGAATCTCCTTGGTAGCTTCTCTATAACATGTTCTTCAAGATTTGAGGAGATATCCATATGATTTTGACCAAAGGATGGTAGCACCATTTTAGAGTACCACAAAATATCCCACTTCTTGAACAACTTATCTACTCTCTTCTCACTTTTTTCCTTTGACTGCTTCTGGATCATCTTATCCATGATTTTTCTATGTGTAACAAATCTTTCTGCCTTATGATCCTTTGGTTTTGATAGTAAAATATATATATAACCTTGAACATATTTAGGTTCAACCTCATAAGGTAGCTCAAGAATCCATGAAGTCCTTGGCTCTATAGCCTCCATGTAGCAATGATCCTTATTCACCATGAGTGTCACCTCATTTTCATACCTCTGAACCAAATCAGAGGGTATCCTTTCTCTACCCTACATCTCAACTTGTAGATTCTTAAAGAATCCATAGTAGAAAGTATTAAATGCTTGTTTATCTTGGAAACTATCTATGTGTTTTTGGATTTGTGCATCAACTAGAGAAAACTTATCCTAAATATTTCCTTTAAATCCAAGTAATTCATTCATGAAAAATAAACTGAGGTAAATGATCAACAAACCAAACCTAAAATTATAACTAGTTTCCTTTGTCCTCCTCAGGTTATCCATCATCTACTCCCTCAACAACTCACATAGGTCAAAATTAGCACCTTCCTTCACCATTTCATGGGCAGTATAGATTGTGGTGGTGGTGGAAGATCCTTCTCTATTTGTGAAATAAATCTTGTATGTAATCCCCATAGAGGCATACCAGACACTGAGATCAATGATATCCTTTACCGTTAGGGTTCTCTTATCAAACTTAGCTCCGGTAAGTTCCATAACCTTTTTGTTCTTGATAGATTTCAATACTGGGACTAGTCCAATGGAACAAAGACCAGTAATTTACCTAATTGCTTCCTTTGTGAACATGTAGGGTTTGACTAGCCCAATGATTTTTTTATGAATACAACTCAAAATGATTCTTATCCATTCTTTTCTATTGAATAATTCTAGAAAATATTTCCAAATGTCCAACCCTTTCATAGCTACATTTACATACTTTGGCTTGTACACTCCATTCTCATTCAGTAATTCATGTAGAACCACTTCAAAAGATGAAGTATGATCAATTTCACTCAACGGGGCATGAATGTAAATCCTCACGTCTTTAGAGTACACCACATCCACAAGAACTTCTGAGAATGCACCATCTTTATCAACCTCCATTCCCTTGAATAGAAACTTCTTATATTTAGGCTTGGGTTTCTCCACCACATCAATTACCTAAGGTATCACTATTGATAGTTCTTCAGAAAATTTTAAACACCACAGCTAGGGTTTTACACAAGTCGCTTGAAAACCTTTTCTCACTTCTTCACTCCAAACACAAATTATCTTGATTGAAAATCAGATCAAATGATCCAATTAACACATAAAAATTCTTTCAATAGCCCTAACTTTTTGCCATAAATGCATTCATACTTATTAGGTAACCATTTTTCCAAAAATCTCTATCATCACAAGGATGCAAGGATGCTCAACACACCTCTACAAATCATTCTCTTGCTCCATAACCTTCATCAAAAGATTCAATCTTGCTCATAATATTTGCACACCAGAGGAATTGGTCCAATTCATCTCCATGCTGAAATATTCAGCACTTTATCCTTTTCAGGGGGATAAAGGATTTGCAAATGATAGCTCCCCTAAGATAATTTTATATCTTAGTTTGTCACTGGGTCTTGTGCAGAATGCACAAGTGTGGAATCATCTTTCTTCACATTTTCCTAACCTTGCTTCTCTTTCCAAACCTTATCATTACCCTTATTTTGTTGATTTAGGGTTTCATCCTTCTTTCGATTCTAAACAAGTGGATTCACAAAACCACTTCTATAAAAAAATTCTTATGTCCAACCTTATTGCACTTGTAGCACACAATGTTGTTCTCTAGAACAAAGTTGTTCCTCTTCACCTTAGTTTTGCACTCAACAACCTTATGACCAAAATTGTTGCATGCATAGCAATATCCATGAAATGAAACAACATCATATCTTTGAGGCACAGATGGTCTTCTACCCATGTAATCATTTCTTCTTTGCCTAGAACTACAATCAACAACGTTATGCCCAAATTTATTGCAAGAATAACAATAACCTTGAAATGAATGAATGAACCTGCTAGGTGCATGTTTTCTAGCAAGCGGAGGACCTTTGAATCTTCTTTGTCTTCAATGGAAGCTTTCTTCTCCTTTGTTTAAGACTTTTCTTCTGCCTTAAAATTTTCATATAGGTTTACAGATGCACTGATTATTGGAATTTTTTCTTTTTCAAAACCAAGACCAAACTTCTCTTTTGATGGATTTTGAGAGTTAATCAACTCATCAATAATCTCAGAACCTCCTTTTAGCTTTAGACCTTTGTCAATTTTATCTTTTGATTTTTCCAATTCTTTCCTAAGGGAAAATTCTCTTCTTCAAGCTTTGAACATTCAACTATTTTTTCTTTCCTCAAGAAAACAATTTCTTCTTCAATCTTGGAACATTCAACAGTTTTGTCAATGAGCTTGAAATTCATACACACTTCAATTCTTTTCCCTTCTTCAACTTGAACTTTCAACTTGTCAATTTTCTTCTTTGCTTTTCCAAGTTGGAACTGAAGCTCTTCATTATTTTCTCTTTCTTCATCCAAATCATTTATAGAAGAATTAAACACTCCTAAAAAATACACTAGAAATCTTCCTTATTGAATTCAAATTCAAATTCATCATCCTCCTTCTGGAGTATGACCTATTTTTCTTGAGAGGACTTCTTCTTGGATACTGATTTATTCTACATGTGTTTAAAGACATGATCTACCTTTGCTATTAATAAAATATCAAGGAACCTTTCTTTGATACCAATTGTTGAATGCACTAGAATACTGAGAGGGGGGTGAATCAGTATACCTTAAAATTCAATCCCAATTAACTACTGTTGATTCCAAGTTAAACCAATTAAGAATTCACTACTTAATCAAAACATGAAAGAAGATAAACATCTACATAAGAACACATATGACACTAGATTTATGTGGAAAAACCCATAGGGGAAAAACCATGATGAGAAATGTTGCTGAGCTACTATCCTAATCTAGCATCACAAGTAAATAACAATTTACAATTTGATTTTGGGCTACAACCCAAGGAAGAAACTACTCCTCGACTTTGTTTTAGGGGTCGGAACCCAAGGAAGATACTTGATGCAATATCAAATTGCCAACCCACACAAACACAAGGCACATCTGACCCAATTGAATTAGGAGAAGATAAAATTGAACAAGCAACTAAAATTGCTTTATCTTTATACCAAAATCACACTCTTTCATTTGAAAATCACATGGTACCAACAAGACAAAACACTTCCAACAACATTCCATCTTTGTATCAAACCTAAAACATCTCTACCAACACTCTCTTAACTGCTCCAAAACAAAATACTTTTAGGAACTCTATTTTCCTCAAATCAGGCAACTCGCCCTACTTACACCAAACCTTTCTTCTAGAAACTCAAGGAAAAAGACATCCTATTATGCTTTCAAAATTTCTAACCAGACACAAAAATCTCTTAAACACCTTCACTTTGACAGATGCAATCCCAAAACAATCAACCATACCTCTGATTTTTTAGTTTTTCTTTTTATAGCAGTCAAACCCTATTTTGTACTTGATGTTAACCTTGCCCAAAACCATCAAATTAATAAATCTACCTTCAAAAAATCCATTCAAACATTGATTTACCTTCAACATCATTTTCTAAATAATTTTAACATGGATCCAACAACAAATATCACTATCCCATCAAAAATCATAGTTTCATTCATGTAAATACCAAATTTCTACTAACATAGCAAAACCCCTAAAATGGGTATTCTAATATTTGCACATTGAAACTCCATGAATCAAATGCAGTTTTGGAAGCCCATTTAAATCAATTTAAACATATCTTAACATCAATTATCCTTGATTTAGAAAAATCAACAGAACAAACCGTTGTCCCATACTTTTTAGGCTTATAAATAGACCACAAAAACAAAGTAAGTCACCTTTAAAATTCTCCTCGACTTCCAATTCTGACTGTCAGTCCCCCATAATGCTCTAGAATTGCATATTCAACATTTTTTAAGGATTGAAAGTCCTTTATTCGTATCAAAATGGGAAACCCTTGTTTCATTCTCAACCTTGCTTGAATAAATGAGGGTTGATTAGAAATATACCTTCCACACCTTGCCACTCCTTACGACTACTTGAATAATGTTTGGAAATGTCTGAAAACACTTCAAAAATAAATTCCCTGCATCTTAGAATGTTCTTCCACAAATGACAACTTGAAACCATGATTTTTATGAGGAACTCTGTATTTTCTGTGAAACAACAACAAACAACCAATAATCTCACCTTCCCCTGCACATTAAGCACACATTCCAATTGAAAAAAAAAAAATCCATTCCACTGATCTAACTGGTCCTACATTGGTGGAATGGAAAATTTTCCTTTAGAGGACTCTCAAACCATTAATTAAGGGTTACAAACCAAACTTCACTAAATGCACTCAAACAAAAGATATATTTGGTGGATTCTCTCCTAATTGAATTTAAATGAAAGCTTACTCTCTATTCTATAAAAAAAAAATATTTAAAGCCCTAAAATTATGCACAAATCGTACAAATGACTGAAATCAAGAAGAAACTCAGAAATTTATTGAAACAGGGTACTTTTATTAATACTAGATCTTCAAGATTACAAAGTCTGTTGTTTTTCTCGCTTCACAAATGCTTTATAGATGTTTCAAATAGTTAAGGAAACTACCTTTTGAAATCCATTGACCTATCCCTTGATTTTCCCACAAAAGACTTTTCATCTTCCCTAATTTTGTGTTATTTTTGCCTTTTTACATCATTGACAACTTTTCCCATTTTAGACATTTTGAAAATCTACTTTTGTGACCACCTAAGGACTTATGTAGTACTTTAAATACATGACCTTATCATATGCTTTTACATCCTTTTTTTCCAATTTCTTGCCATTTTCCCATTTTTACAACTTTTTGCACAAAAATGATATTTTGTGATTGACTCTATTTACCTCCTTTTAGTGACTCATGACCTTTACAATACAATTTACACTTGAACATTCATATTTTACAAATTTGTCTATGGAAAGCATTTAATGACCAAGGTGCTCCTACACCACTACTACTCCCTAATTAAAAGAAAGAATACATCTAGCACATTAGGTCTATAGTGGACCTTGTCACACTCTACTCATGCACTCATACATCTTCACAAACTTCCATGATTATCTCCACAATTTTGATCTTTAATATAATCATCCACACACTTTGCATTTACAAATTCAGTCAGCCACAAACAAGAAATAATGAAACTTGTAACATGTTGACCTACATCTTTATTGGTAGTATACAAAAAAGATATAACATTATTTACATTTCACCTAGATGAGTTAGCATGAGTCATACAATTTCTACAAACATCCTTGAACTTTTCTCAATCATAAACTTGTGGTGCAGAACAATAATATAACTTAGTCGACCTCAGCAACATCATAACATCACAAATTGACTTGAAACAACTGTTTGGTACTGGAAACAAGAAATATTTGCATATGCTTCAAACCTGAGATAATCTAAGACATGCAGAAGGTCCACACAAACTCATACCATTGATTTGCATAATCTTCTGCTAGCACAAGTACCCAAAATTATGTTTTGTAGAAGAATATGAATCTAGAATCAATTGCAACACTCAATCACTTGAAAACTGAACTTGCAGGGCACCAAACAACTTAAATCTCCAATATAGCATGCATTGGACATCACTTGACATGTCCCAAAAACCATATGATCAAATCATCATATCTGGAGGAATGAGGAGCATTCCAACAAGCCTTCATCGCTACTATTCATTATCAGAGCATAGATTGAAACTCTACCACTTTTATCTTTCACTGCAAAAGGATATATGACTTAAAATATTGGATATAACACCTTCATACATTTATTTACTTATCTTTGAAATCACAAGACTAAATATTGCTTTGTGGAAGGATGCAGACCATAGGATTGTGTCATTTCCTTGGGATATATACTGGGAATACCTTAGACACATCTTCTGCTACTTTTCTCCAAGTGTGGTACACCAAACTAGAAAGATATCAATGTAGACATATTGTAAACACATTAGAACATGTGTACCCACCTCCACATCACACTTAAACATCAAGCTAATCACCACTCTTCCATATACTACAATGCTAACCTGCACCAACATATATCTTTGCACATTGACTATCTCTGAAACATATACAATCTTCAACACACATTTGACATCAATGACAACCAATCTTCTCAAGATACAATAGATAAAATTCAAATTTTATTATGTAAAGTTCTACCCCTTTCATATTCATTTATAGAAATGTAAAATAAAGATTAATGTGGGTTCATCTAAATGAATAACATGAAATATGTTATTAGAAGTATTAAGGATCATTATTTATTGTATTGTAAATCAATTATAAGTTAGTATTTTTATATTAAAAAATATTTTTCTTATATTATCTAGATGTAAGTTTTTTAATAAATAATATTTAAAAATAAATTATCAACAATTCAATTGGTTAATATCTTTTTAATCTTATTTTCATTGACTATTTTTTAGTTGTTAGGTTAGTCTTCACATAAATCAATGATAATATATAATTATTATATAGTATTTAATACATACTATTAACATATTGTATAGTCTATTCATCCTATGACTTTTTCTTAACTTTTATTCTATGAAAAAACATGTGTAAAGAGATTAAGATTAAGAGTAATGCACAAGCTAGAAACCTATAATGAATTACATGTTTCTATTTCTTTTTTCTTTCATAGAGTTTGAAGTGCATGTACATCATCTCATACATTCTTTCTAATAGAAAATTTGAGCAACTTTAAGAAATTATTTTTCAATACATAATGCACATTTATTTTTTCATCACCCTTGCTTGAGCTTCTATCATCTAAAGGCTAAATTTATTTTGGTAGCTTTGTAGAACTTATAATTGTAACATGTCAAACTTCATATTAATAATAAATAGAGAACTCAAATTGATATTTAAATTTTATTCTACAAAATAAACATGTCTTTAGCAGCAATTTTAACTCCTTCAATATAAGCATGTTTATCTTTTGTTACAATGAATATTTTTTTTATTCTATGAAACCCTTTACATTTGAGTTTTATTATTTCATTTTCCTATGCATGCCATTATTAGTATTATCTCTTTGTCAATAGCCTCAAAACTTGGTATTAACATCTTGTTTATATTGCATTTATATTAATTGTTGTAATATGATGCAGGAGCATCAAATTTTGGTTTGCTTTTATTTCCAGTTTAGTGTTTTCATTTGCTCGAATTTTTTGTTTGTGTTAGAGTTTTGGGGGAAAGCATGTGTGAGTACCAAGTTTTGAGCATCACGTGTTTTGCATCATTCGTTCTATCTTGTCAACTATTTGCTACCCCATAATAGGCACCTCTAAACATGGTATGAACTTCCATCAAAGCATGAATGCTATAAAGACCAACATCTCATTGCGCAAGTTTGAGATTAATTTTCTCTTTAATACTTGAGCCATGAGTGTATATGTCGGAGTCTCCAAGAACATGTAATGACTAGCAAAGAGATTCCACCTCATGGGATGCAAAGATCTTTGGAACAAGAAAAAGAATATGTTATCTCATGGAAGGAAAAGATTGTTAGATAGTGTGCCATGAAACAAGACAAGAATTAGTTATTGTGTTAGTTTTTAGTTATCATGGGAGGAAACTAGAGAAAATAAGGGAACATCAACTTGTATGAGGAGAGAATCATGGAAAAAAATAGAGGGTCGATAGTGTTTAAATAGGAAAAATTAGTTATTAAAGGGCAGTTAAAAATAGTTGTAATTTGAGTTGCATGGGGAGAAGATTGCATCGTGGAAAATGAAGGAAATTTAGTTGCAAGGGAGAGAGCATGGAAGGTTAGGTGCAACAAGGAAAAACAAAAAGAAAAGGAAGATAAATTGAATAAAAGGCATAATCGATTGGAAAAAGAACATGCTAGTAAAAGTGGTGTCATGATGGGAAAAGTGTGAAGGGTTCGACCTGGCTAAGGAAAAAAAGATAAGTGTCAAATCTTTGGGCATTGTATAGTGCCAATTTTTGTTTGTCATTAAATAGACCTTTCTCATTATTTGCTACTTTATAACTCAAATATTTTAATGCACTCATAACCTTGTCTAATTTATCCTTAGAAGATGTTACCTTACTTGAATATCCCTTAGGATTTTGCAAAATATTGACATCATCTCTTTTATTGACCTTCCTAGATGCTTTTCTATTGTTCTCAATATGCAATGCAATCCTAAAAGCATCTCTCAAAGTTTGAGGATATTTATCCCTCAACTGATATCCCATGTTGGGATCATAAGCATTGCAATAAAAAACTAGACACATTGGTTCACTAGGCCTCATGTCATGTGGGATCTTGTTCATGATTTTAATGAACCTAGTATTGAAATATGAGACTAACTCATTATGTCCTTTAGTAATACTAGTGAACTCATTGATTATAAACATTGGGTTAGTTTTCTCACCATATTTTTCTCTAAGTACTCTTTTAAATTCCCCACAAGATCCAATAATAGCCTGAGAAAGACTCCTATACCAATCCATAACATCCTCTATCAAACACTACATAAACAGTTTCATAACCACATCTTCATCTTCGAACTCAAAGTCAACAATCATATTCAAAAATGATCTCAAATGATCTTCACCTGAGATTGCATTATTTTCTGAGAATCTGAACAACACATTTCTTATATCATTTTGGATTTGGTTAGGGTATGTAGGGATACCAGTGAAATTCAATTGCCTATATCTTTCCAGATGCAAAGGCCTTCCTATAGGAACATTTCCTGTAGCAGGATCTACTTGAGGATTTCCTTGGGCACCATGTTGTTGACTAACAACATTCTAATCTCCTTGTGGGTTTATATTTTTCCCACTTGATTGAGCATTTAATCTTGATTTGTATTTGTGTACCTTAATATTTTACCCTACTCTAATGCACAAAATAACTTAAAAATGAAAGTGATAAAAGACTAAGGACACTTCAAGATTAGCCTAAAGAGTGATAAAACAAGAAGGAAAATGGACAAAACAAGATGCAAATGATTTCACCTTCCTTTCTGTTGATGTCTCCTTGATTGGCCCTTGCTTGGGATGATTTTGTGTGCTCCTTAGATGATTTCTTGAGTGACTAAATGCAAGATTAAATGTGCAAAATGATCAAAAGAAATGGCTAGATGATGGCAAAGGATTGAAAGTGAAAATTGGCAGCATGTAGTTATCAAATGGCTAAGTGTTTGAGAATGCAAATTGGCAGCATAAGGTTGCTCAAATCCAAAGTCTTGAAAATGCCCTTGAGGAGGGGGTATTTATAGGAGAATTTGAATTCTCTAGAGAATTCAATGGTCAAGATGCATCCAAGAAGGCCAAGATGAAGGGCTATGGTGGGTTGAGAACCCACAATCCCTCACATCTTGACATGTGGATGGTGAAATGGCCAAGAGAAGATGAGGTGTAAGTGAGGTGTCAAAAAGGTACATGAGGTGGAGGAAGGACAAGCACCTTGGGGAGAGAAGATTTCCACAAAAAGGGATTTCTTGTCCCCAAGTGGGAGTGAAAGGGACATTTGAGAAATTTTGGAATTTCTCAAAAATCTACATGGGAAAAGGAAAGGTGGTTGAAAACATAAATGTGAATTAAAAATTCACATTCTTAGGGGAATCTAAAGGATAAAAGGTGGGCTCCAAAAAGGTGGGACTTGGTCACATATGGAGATTGTGACAAGTCCAAGGTTCTAGAAGCCTTGGAAGGATAGAATGTGAATTAAAAATTCACATATAAAAAAGAGGAATCTAGGATAAATAAAAAGGAATTAAAAATTCCTTGGGGGGGAAGAGTTGACCAAGGTACTAATTAGGTTTGACTAATCAGTAATTAGAGGATAATTAGGGGTTAATTAGGATTAAAGCCAACTTGCAAAAGTTGGAGGATGTGACACATCCTAATCAAGGATTAGGCATGTGCACATCCTTAATGAAGAGATTAGGAAATAGATTAGGATTAGATGAAAATGACATGTGAGGAATTAAATAAATGTAATATTTATTTAATTTATTTGATGAAAAGAGGATTAGGAGGGTAAGTATTTAATTATTAATTAAATACCTTAGGGATTTGGCAGAATTAGATATTAATTAAATAGTAATATTATTTAATTAACTTCCGAGATAAGAAGAGGCGTTTAGATGAAAAGTGATAAATTTGGATAGAATTAAGTGTCAAATTTGGATGTCTATTTTCCCCTCTTTGAGATGGTGTTCACGAAGTAGCATCATTTTCAAAAGAATATTAAAATATAGAACCAAGAAGGAGATGGTTAGATTGAAAAAGATGCCCCAGTCATCAAAGGGATGACTAGGAAGGAAGACGATGGGGGTGAATATGAAGAGTAGGGATTGAGGATGCCCCCTCGAGAGGACATGCGGGTTGAAAGAGAACACGTGTGTGCTCTCGAAATAGATGATGTGATGCAAGGGGAGATGAGGAAGATGATGCAAGGTGATGGGTAAGAGAGTAAGTGATATGGAGATGGATGAAGCACAAATGGATTTTAGGACAAAAGGTGATGTTGCCCCAGTCAAGGTACAAGCCAAAATGGGTTGATGATAGAGGGAGTGTTGTCAATGAGGGAGTGAAGGATCCCGAAACAACACGAGGATAGGGAAGGATACATCCCATTGAGTGGTATTGATGAGGGAAGGATACATCCCAAAACACCACTAAAAGATAGGGAAGAATACCTCCTGACCATGATGATGATGAAAGTGTTGTTGATGAGGGAAGGATACATCCCAAAACAACACCATAGGGATAGGGAATGATACTAATGGATGATGATAATGATGGGTCAAGGCTGGTAATGATACTGGGGACAAGACCAAGGATTTGATTAGATGATTCGGGCTAAATAGAATGGATGGGGGTTGGATAGAGATGTGAGATAAGGATGAATGATGAATGGATGGGGGATACATGCAAGATGATAGAATGGAGAATGAAATGCAATCCTGATACAATTTTCCATCTTCAGAGCACTAATTTTTGCTATAGCGTCAGACACAAGACGCCAGGGTATGAAGAACCAAGGCGAATTAGTGTCTAATGCATAAAACAAACACAATAGACAAGAAGGCTATCCCAACACCCCAAAGTCACAAAGACCTTGGTCGGGCCAGGTATTGAGGTAACCACAAGCACAAAAGGATGCCCCAGCATAACACAAGACCTCAGGGATCTTGGTGGGTACTACATGGGACAACCAAGAAGACACAATCGAACAAAAGAGCAAGATATGCCCCTATGTTGACCAATCAAAAAATGCCATAATATGATGGATCATGACGGCCTTGACAAGTGATGATAGGGAGCTCAAATGATAAACAAAATCCAAAAGTATCAAAATATCACAATCAATTTCAAACGTCCTTTGCTATAGGATCAAAGGGGATGGATGGGATTGATGAGGTCTGTTAGGAAGGAGGCATCCTGTTGAGACCAAAGATGATGGATACGAAACTAAAAGATTGTTATGACGTGGGATGTTCAAAATTGATTAGATCTCATGATACAAGTGGGTCTCATTTGTTAAGAACTAGCTAGATAAGTAAGGGCATAGCTTGACGATAGGACACAAGGGAGATAAGACATGAGATTGACACACCCTAAAGACCTAGGGGCTTGGGGGCCGATCAAAGATTAGCCTTGCCTACGTAAAAGCGCAGAGCCCTCGTAGTTCGATAAAAGGCTGAAGACTAACCAAGATGGAGACCTTGATGGATGGTAAAGATAAGATGGACAAAAGAAGTAAAGTAGATAATGGCGATCTATGAGAGACGATAGACGATAGATGATAAAGGAGCAAAGTGGATAATGAAGATCAATGATGGAACCCCGGGGGCGGATCAAATGATCGACCTTGCCTACGTGAAAGCGCAGGGGCAACATAGTTCGACAAGATCAAAGGCAAACAATGGATAAAGGATGATAAGATGAAAAAATATGGGACCGATATGACAAGATAGGATAGACCTATTGGATTGGATAGGATGATAACGATCACATAAAGCTCAGGGATGGGATAGTTATCCAAAGCAGTAAAATGACTTGGGAGGATGATATAATAGATAGATGAGTGATGAAAAGTGATAGGAGATTGGAAAGATGTGCAAGAGAAGCAGGGGTGATGACGATGAGATAAATGGCATTGGGTTGCATGGGGGGAGGCCTATAGCCAGATACCAATGACAAGGGATTGTGAGATGGGATGAGGATAAAGATGAAAGAATGGATAGAGATATAGGGATGGGGGATGGGAGGAATTGTTTGGATAGATGGGAATATAAGGATTGAGAGATGAAAGGGATGCCAGGATAGATGGATATGAAGATAAGGATGGGGAGATGGAAGGGATGTTGTAATAGATGGATAGGGACAGAAGGATTGGGAGATGAAAGGGATGCTAAGATAGATGATGTCTCCAAGGATTATGTCACAAAGGAAGCAGATGCCCCCACTCTAGATATGTCATATATGAGGAGGCAGAGGGATAAAAGACAAGTGGATGGGAAGATAAAGGAGATAACTAAATGAGGGTAGGATGGGTGACTAAGGAATATGATAGAGCATGGATGAAGGGAATGTATACCAATAGGTGTCCAAAGCATGCATAGATAGGTGCCCCTATTTTGATCAAGATTACAAGAAAGATGGAGGGAATGGGAGATAAATGGGATATGATGGTAGGATGTGAAAGATAGGTGGGATGGGGGAATTTATGAAGAGGACGGATAACAGGAAGACGGGTGCATAGCTGGAAGCATAGCGGATGGAGGGAATGCATATCAGGAAGTTGTCCCCAAGTGCAGATGGGGATTTACGCATGATGCTTGTTTGCTAGGTTTTCATCATTGTACTTATCCAAGGCACTTGTTTGCCAAGTTTTCACCATTGGACAAATTATTTCTCTTTACTATTTTTTTTTTTTTTTGAATTTTTATGGATTTTTTTACTTTTTTGGATATTTGACTTTTTGGATGTCATGCAAAAGGAGATGGGTAAGGATAAGGAAGTGGATAAGTAGATTTAGAAGACATGTGATAAGGATCAAGGTGTTAAGAGCCCATGTTTGAAGTGACTGTTGGATGTTGGTACAACCTTATTAGGATAAGTGGATTATGCATGAGGATGAATTAGAGGGATTTGATGGGGTTGATACATGGGATAGTGGATGGGATGCTGGAAAGGGTATGGATAGAATGATGGGGTGGATATGTGATGGGGAGACGTGTTCAGGACCAACATTGGCACATGTGGTGGTGGATGTGAAAAGATAATAGGATTAAGGGATGGAGAATGTGGGGATAATGGAGGAGATGGAATGGTGAATTTTGGGACATAAGGACCCAAAACAGACTTAGGAGATGAAAGGGGTGTATGATTAGCTTTTGGATTAGCGACTTTGGATGTTCTTATAGATTTTTCATGTGATGGCATTGCATCTTTTTTCTTTGGGATCCACATGGTTTTGATCTTTGCTTTGGTGGGTCTTTGTGGCCTACAGATTTGATGTAGATTTAGATTTTTCTTCTCTGCACCATGTATTTTGGAGGGGACATGGGGAGCCGTAGATTCATGTGGATGCTTGGATTTATGCATTTTTTCTTTAACAGCCAAAGTGCTTTTAGTAGCAATGGGATGGGTGTGAATGGATGGATGATGTGGAGGACACATGAATGGAGGGATGGAGGTAGGATTTTTAGGATGATATGTGGATGGATGATGTATAGGTAGGTGCCTTTGTTGATCCTGATTAGGGAACATGAGAGGGATAGTTATGATGGGTGACATGGATAGGTGATGGATGGATGAAAGGATGAATAGGACAAGATGGGGGAGGTGATTTTGGGATATAAGGGCCCAAAATAGACTTAGGACTTGGAGGATATGGGATGGGGGATGAGGGGACATAAGGAACCAATATGGATGGAGCGGATGAAGGAGGAAGATGGACGGTTGTTTTGAGGTGATATGATAGAGGAGGAGGGATGGCAACATATGATCTGGTGGGGCGATGGGAAGAGTCGACATTTCTTTTGAAAAAGGCTCGTTGAGGACGTCTAGAGGTTGTACCAACATCTTTAGATTGTGAGTCTTGGGAAATAGGTCCAAGACCTTGCATGCAGACTTGTTCTTTGACTTGGATGGGCTCCAAAATACCTTGCTCATGAAGGCCTAGACCTCTTCCTTGATAATTCATTTTCTCGAGCATGCGATCCATGATAGGATTTGTGTTATTCTGAAAACATGATGCGAGTCCATTATTAGGTGGAGGATGATGGGTGGTAAATACACTATGCTTTTCTTCTACAAGGAGGCCACCATGAAAGAATGTGAGAGTACCAAGGGGATATGCAAGCGGTGTAGGTATAGCAATTTTAGGCGATGATGGGGGATCATGAGAGGAGATGATGGGATAGCAGCATGTGGATGGGTGATATCAGGAGAGGGATTAGGGGATATGATAGGAGTTGGATTTGTGGTAGTGGGATCATGCAATGGAGATGGAGATGGAGTGGTGGAAGCTTGAACGACAAGGGGATCATGGGATGGAATGGATGGGGGACTGTGATCTTGAGGTGGACTAGATAGGATGGTAGGATCTTGATCTGGAGAAGGGGATATGTTGGCATGCTTTGGATTAGACTCTTGGCATGACTCATCTTGTGTGGATGGCAGGATGACAGAGTGTTCTTCAAGTTGGGGAGATGGAAGGATGGAGGATTTGATGCAGTTATTAGAATGGATTTTAGTGGATTGGACCTGGGTGTAGTCGATGGGATTGACGACTCTTGGAGTAGGAGGTGGGTGTTCAATGGATTCAATAGATGTGAAGGTAAGGGATGGGGACTTAGTGGATTTAGAAGATGTGATGGTAGGAGATAGGGGCTCAGTCGATTCAGAGGATGTGATGGTAGGGGATGTGATGGGTTCGATGGTTTGAGTGGTGCTAGGGGTGGTACCATCAATGATAGGTGTGATATGGAGAAGGGTCTCATCACTAGTGACCGTGGATGATGGATCTAGATGGCATGGTTCCATGACTTCAAGATGTGGAGTTGGGGATGGATTCTTTGTAATGAGTCCTTGGAGGACTTCTGAAATGAGAGACTTGCATATGGTTGGCTTGGCTAGGGTGGTAGAAATGGATGAGGGATTATGGATTGGTGGACTAGGGTTAGATGGAGGAGTGGGATCGAATGTAGGACTATGAGTAGATGGGGGATTAGGATTGGATGGAGGACTAGGAGTAGATGGATGAGGGGGATTAGATGGTGGACTAGGAGTAGATGGAGGGCTAGGATTGGATGGAGGGTTAAGGTAAGGATATTGGAGTGGTGAATTAAGATAGGGGGACATAGATTGTGGATTAGGACAAGATGATATAGGTGGTGTAGTGGGACAAGAGGATGTGAGGGATGGATTATAATAAGGGTATTGGGATGGTGGATTAGGATGAGGATATGTGGATGTAGGATTAAGGTAAAAGGGTGTGGATGTAGGATTAGTATGGGAAGATTGGGAAAGAGGATTACGATAAGGGGACATGTATGGGGAATTGTAATAGGAGTATTGGGATGGAAAATTAGGATCAAAGGATGTAGATGTTGTATAAGAGGATGATGTAGATGAAGGACATGACAAATATGGGGATGAAGAAGATACTGGATATCCATTGTCAAAGGTGGCATAAGGAGCATGATTAGGTATGGATGAAGACATAACGGGATAGCTCATAGGAGTAATTGGATTTTGGAAAGTGGGTGGAGAAAGCTTACTAGAGATGATAGTGTCAAGGGGATCTATGTCGTATACCTCTTGATCAACAAGACTTTCGTTATCAATGTCGACATAATTAGGGTTTCCCTTGACCACTATTGATGGAGGATGAGGATTCATGATGATGATAGGATAAATAAAATGGATCAAAGATGATGGACTAAAGCTCAAATTGGGATTTAAGTCAAGCTTAGATCAGGATTGGATTAAAGCTTAGATTAGGATGATTGGATGATGCGATGGGATTGATTTTGATTTTGATGGGATCAGATTTTGATTGAATTGGATTGGATTATTAAGATCAATAGGACAACATTGGTTGAACAGATGTGATTTGGTTGATTGGGTAGAATGATTGGTTCTGATAGATTTGGATGATTGGATGGGTATGATTGGATGATAAAAGATGAGAGGGAGACCTTGAGTTTAATCAAAGGAAGTTACCCTTAGCAACTAAGAGCTTTAATTGATTAAGAGGATGATCATGACACCAAATCCACCTTAAGATAGGAATGGATTGATTGGGTCAAGGATGATAAATTACGCCATCGAATTCACCTCAAAATGGAAGCAAATTGATTGGGGTCAAAGTTAAAGGCTAACAATCAAATTCAAGTGCTATGGTCAATTTGGGTAACCACTTTGTAATACAAGGTTAGGACGGTTTGGTTATGAGTGGTGTTTGGTGATGTAAATGGTAAAAATTATGACGTTTTCTAGGTGATGGTATGGACCTTTGAATGACATATGAGGAAATTAGAATGAACGGGTGGATTGAAGATGATTGCGAAGAATGAGTGGGGATTTATAATGGTTAAACAAAGGTTTGGAATGATTAGATGGAGGTTTAAATGGATCAAATGGAGGTTTTGGAAGGCTTAGGGTGACAAAATGGAAGCTTAGAATGATGAGGTAATGGTTGGGAATGATTAAATGATAGTTTAGAGGCTAAACGAATCCAAATGGGACGATTTCAGGTGTTCAGGAGGGCAAATCCGCCCCTCTGCAGCAAAAATTAGGGGTGTTGACAACTTTCTGCAGTAAAATAGGGGCGCTTCCACCTTTTTGCAGCAAAACAGGGGCACTGCCACCTTTCTGCAGCAGAATCAGGGGCACTGCCACCTTTCTATAGCAAGATAGGGGTGCTGCGACCTTTCTGCAGTAGAATCAGGGGTTTTGCCGCCTTTCTGCGGTAAGACAAAGTTTGGTTTTATTGGCAATGGCTATGGCAAGGACACAAAATGATAAAGTAAGGCCAAAATATCAAAGATTTGATAGATTTTTTACAAGAAAATACTTCAAGCAAGCACAATCCTATAATTAATATTAAGGGTATGGTCAGGCAATGTCTTAATCTAGGATGCACAAGGATTCTAGGGAGTCCTCGATATACTCTCGGTATGTGAGGCACAACCGTGAACACCAGTCCGTCACAAGCGTGAGTTGGGAACCCCAGCAAGATACTGAAAGGGTCAGACCAACTCTTCATGTCTATCTAGGTATCACCCTAACTTCGACGCTCCACCAATTACGACATGACTGGATTGGGGTACAAATTTCGTTCTCCCCCCTTTATATACCTCGCCAGTATGCGTGGTTGGAATCGTCCCTTGGGGTGATGAAATCCCCAAGCAGGTCCCACTAAAAAGAAGCACTAGCCATTTCCAACTACTCCCCAGGCTCACACGAAGTGCAAGGGGAAAGTGAACAAATTAATGCCCCCTTGGGTAACACAAGAATAAACAATCATAGCAAGCAATGAAGTTTACTCCTAATTAGATTATGTTCCAAAACAACAAGGATAATTTTTTGTAGATCTGATCAAATAGGTGGCCCTGCAAACAAATGTTAGCTGTATTTTTTTTCGTTTTTGATCAATTACGCCCTAACACACTGCAAAACGTTAGCAAAAAACACCAATATCCTTGCCAAAACAATGTTAGAGGGTTATTACTTGACAATAGCAAAAAATGAGAGAAAAAATGAAGCCAAAATGACTGTTTTACTTTCCAACTTATGCTGTTTTGGGGTGCTGCCGCCTTTCTGCAGTGGACAAGAGGGTGTTGCCGCTGTTTTGCGGTAAAGTAGAGGGCACTGCCGCCTTTCTATAGCAAAATAGGGGCACTACCGCCTTTCTGCAGTAAAGTAGAGGGCGTTGCCGCCTTTTTGCAACAAAAGGTTGGAGGGCACTACCGCCTTTCTGCGGTAAAGTAGAGGGCGCTGTTGCCTTTCTGCAGCAAAAGGTTAGAGGGCGCTTCTGCCTTTTTGGAGCAAGATGTTAGAGAAAAAAATCCCTTCAAAATAAAAGGGCGTATCCACCCTTCTGTAAGAAAGTGTTAGAAAAACCTTCTAAGTACACACCTAACTACAACAAACTATTAGAAGAACATGAAATTGATAGATGTAGGGCACTGCCACCTTTCTGCAGTGTACAAGAGGGCGCTGCCACCTTTCTGTGGTAAAGCAGAGGGCGCTGCCGCCTTTTTGCGGTAAAGCAAAGGGTGCTGCCTCCTTTTTGCGACCTTTTCCTATAAAATTCTTAACAAAAAGGGAGGTTAAATGCAAGAACCCGTTTGTAGGTCCAACTAGGCGTGCCAGAAATGTGATCCTAAGAATTATACCCTACTCTAATGTGCAAAATAACTTAAAAATGCAAGTGATAAAAGACTAAGGACACTTCAAGATTAGCCTAAAGAGTGATAAAATAAGAAGGAAAATAGAAAAAATAAAATGCAAATGGTTATACCTTCCTTGCTGTTGGATACTCCCTGGTTGGCCCTTGATTTGGATGACCTTATGTGCTCCTTGGATGGCTTCTTGAGTGACTAAATGCAAGATTGGATGTGCAAAATGATTAGAATGAATGGCTAAATGCTAGTAAAATGAGTGAGAATGCAAATTGGAAGCATGTAGTTATCAAATGGCTAAGTGTTTGAGAAGGAAAATTGGCAGCATAAGGTTGCTCAAATCCAAAGTGTTGAAAAATGCCCTTGAGGAGGGGGTATTTATAGGAGAATTTGAATTCTCTAGAGAATTCAACGGTCAAGATGCATCCAACAAGGTCAAGATGAAGGGCTATGGTGAGTTGAGAACTCACAAGCCCTCACATCTTGACATGTAGATGGTAAAGTGGCCAAGAGAAGATGAGGTGTAAGTGAGGTGTCAAAAAGGTACATGAGGTGGAGGAAGGACAAGTACCTTGCAAGTACATTGGGAGATGGGAAGAATCTTGGGTGAATAAAAGTGAATTAAAAATTCATAATGATTGGAAGAATCTGGTGGATAAGACAATGTTCCCAAAAGGTGGGAGTTTGTCACATGTGACTTGATGTGACAAGTCAAAGGTTCTAAAAGATGCATGGGAAAAGGGGATTCTTGGAGGAATAAAAAAGAATTAAAAATTCCTTAGGGGATGGAGAGAGTTGACCAAGGTACTAATTAGGTTTGACTAATTAGTAATTAGAGGATAATTA
>VDFB02105785.1:379969970-380018624 GCA_007258455.2 Sequoia sempervirens | reverse complement strand
CAAGCCAAAATGGGTTGATGATAGAGGGAGTGTTGTCAATGAGGGAGTGAAGGATCCCGAAACAACACGAGGATAGGGAAGGATACATCCCATTGAGTGGTATTGATGAGGGAAGGATACATCCCAAAACACCACTAAAAGATAGGGAAGAATACCTCCTGACCATGATGATGATGAAAGTGTTGTTGATGAGGGAAGGATACATCCCAAAACAACACCATAGGGATAGGGAATGATACTAATGGATGATGATAATGATGGGTCAAGGCTGGTAATGATACTGGGGACAAGACCAAGGATTTGATTAGATGATTCGGGCTAAATAGAATGGATGGGGGTTGGATAGAGATGTGAGATAAGGATGAATGATGAATGGATGGGGGATACATGCAAGATGATAGAATGGAGAATGAAATGCAATCCTGATACAATTTTCCATCTTCAGAGCACTAATTTTTGCTATAGCGTCAGACACAAGACGCCAGGGTATGAAGAACCAAGGCGAATTAGTGTCTAATGCATAAAACAAACACAATAGACAAGAAGGCTATCCCAACACCCCAAAGTCACAAAGACCTTGGTCGGGCCAGGTATTGAGGTAACCACAAGCACAAAAGGATGCCCCAGCATAACACAAGACCTCAGGGATCTTGGTGGGTACTACATGGGACAACCAAGAAGACACAATCGAACAAAAGAGCAAGATATGCCCCTATGTTGACCAATCAAAAAATGCCATAATATGATGGATCATGACGGCCTTGACAAGTGATGATAGGGAGCTCAAATGATAAACAAAATCCAAAAGTATCAAAATATCACAATCAATTTCAAACGTCCTTTGCTATAGGATCAAAGGGGATGGATGGGATTGATGAGGTCTGTTAGGAAGGAGGCATCCTGTTGAGACCAAAGATGATGGATACGAAACTAAAAGATTGTTATGACGTGGGATGTTCAAAATTGATTAGATCTCATGATACAAGTGGGTCTCATTTGTTAAGAACTAGCTAGATAAGTAAGGGCATAGCTTGACGATAGGACACAAGGGAGATAAGACATGAGATTGACACACCCTAAAGACCTAGGGGCTTGGGGGCCGATCAAAGATTAGCCTTGCCTACGTAAAAGCGCAGAGCCCTCGTAGTTCGATAAAAGGCTGAAGACTAACCAAGATGGAGACCTTGATGGATGGTAAAGATAAGATGGACAAAAGAAGTAAAGTAGATAATGGCGATCTATGAGAGACGATAGACGATAGATGATAAAGGAGCAAAGTGGATAATGAAGATCAATGATGGAACCCCGGGGGCGGATCAAATGATCGACCTTGCCTACGTGAAAGCGCAGGGGCAACATAGTTCGACAAGATCAAAGGCAAACAATGGATAAAGGATGATAAGATGAAAAAATATGGGACCGATATGACAAGATAGGATAGACCTATTGGATTGGATAGGATGATAACGATCACATAAAGCTCAGGGATGGGATAGTTATCCAAAGCAGTAAAATGACTTGGGAGGATGATATAATAGATAGATGAGTGATGAAAAGTGATAGGAGATTGGAAAGATGTGCAAGAGAAGCAGGGGTGATGACGATGAGATAAATGGCATTGGGTTGCATGGGGGGAGGCCTATAGCCAGATACCAATGACAAGGGATTGTGAGATGGGATGAGGATAAAGATGAAAGAATGGATAGAGATATAGGGATGGGGGATGGGAGGAATTGTTTGGATAGATGGGAATATAAGGATTGAGAGATGAAAGGGATGCCAGGATAGATGGATATGAAGATAAGGATGGGGAGATGGAAGGGATGTTGTAATAGATGGATAGGGACAGAAGGATTGGGAGATGAAAGGGATGCTAAGATAGATGATGTCTCCAAGGATTATGTCACAAAGGAAGCAGATGCCCCCACTCTAGATATGTCATATATGAGGAGGCAGAGGGATAAAAGACAAGTGGATGGGAAGATAAAGGAGATAACTAAATGAGGGTAGGATGGGTGACTAAGGAATATGATAGAGCATGGATGAAGGGAATGTATACCAATAGGTGTCCAAAGCATGCATAGATAGGTGCCCCTATTTTGATCAAGATTACAAGAAAGATGGAGGGAATGGGAGATAAATGGGATATGATGGTAGGATGTGAAAGATAGGTGGGATGGGGGAATTTATGAAGAGGACGGATAACAGGAAGACGGGTGCATAGCTGGAAGCATAGCGGATGGAGGGAATGCATATCAGGAAGTTGTCCCCAAGTGCAGATGGGGATTTACGCATGATGCTTGTTTGCTAGGTTTTCATCATTGTACTTATCCAAGGCACTTGTTTGCCAAGTTTTCACCATTGGACGAATTATTTCTCTTTACTTTTTTTTCTTTTTTTTTTGAATTTTTATGGATTTTTTACTTTTTTGGATATTTGACTTTTTGGATGTCATGCAAAAGGAGATGGGTAAGGATAAGGAAGTGGATAAGTAGATTTAGAAGACATGTGATAAGGATCAAGGTGTTAAGAGCCCATGTTTGAAGTGACTGTTGGATGTTGGTACAACCTTATTAGGATAAGTGGATTATGCATGAGGATGAATTAGAGGGATTTGATGGGGTTGATACATGGGATAGTGGATGGGATGCTGGAAAGGGTATGGATAGAATGATGGGGTGGATATGTGATGGGGAGACATGTTCAGGACCAACATTGGCACGTGTGGTGGTGGATGTGAAAAGATAATAGGATTAAGGGATGAAGAATGTGGGGATAATGGAGGAGATGGATCGGGTGAATTTGTATTGCCAAGGACCCAAAACGTATCTAGAGATGAAAAGGGTGTATGATTAGCTTGTGGATTAGCGAATTTGGATGTTCTTACTAATTTTTCATGTGATGGCATTGCATCTTTTTTCTTTGGGATCCACATGGTTTTGATCTTTGCTTTCGTGGGCCTTTGTGGCCTATGGATTTGATGTAGATTTTTCTTTTCTTCTCTCTCGCACTGCATTTTGGAGGGGACATGGGGAGCCGTAGATTCATGTGGATGCTTAGATTTATGCATTTTTCTTTAACAGCCAAAGTGCTTTTAGTAGCAATGGGATGGGTGTGAATGGATGGATGATGTGGAGGACACATGAATGGAGGGATGGAGGTAGGATTTTTAGGATGATATGTGGATGGATGATGTACAGGTACGTGCCTTTGTTGATCCTGATTAGGGAACATGAGAGTGGGATAGTTATGATGGGTGACATGGATAGGTGATGGATGGATGAAAGGATGAATAGGACAAGATGGGGGAGGTGATTTTGGGATATAAGGGCCCAAAATAGACTTAGGACTTGGAGGATATGGGAGGGGGGATGAGGGGACATAAGGACCCAATATGGATGGAGTAGATGAAGGAGGAAGATGGACAGTTGTTTTGAGGTGATATGATAGAGGAGGAGGGATGGCAACATATGATCTAGTGGGGCGATGGGAAGGGCCGACATTTCTTTTGGAAAAGGCTCGTTGAGGACGTCTAGAGGTTGCACCAGCATCTTTAGATTGTGAGTCTTGGGAAGTAGATCCAAGACCTTGCATGAAAACTTGTTCTTTGACTTGGATGGGCTCCAAAATACCTTACTCATGAAGGCCTAGACCTCTTCCTTGATAATTCATTTTCTCGAGCATGCGATCCATGATAGGATTTGTGTTATTCTGAAAACATGATGCGAGTCCATTATTAGGTGGAAGATGATGGGTGGTAAATACACTATGCTTTTCTTCTACAAGGAGGCCACCATGGAAGAATGTGAGAGTACCAAGGGGATATGCAAGCGGTGTGGGGATAGCATTTTTAGGCAATGATGGGGGATTATGAGAAGGAGATGATGGGATAGCAACATGTGGATAGGTGATATCAGGAGAAGGATTAGGGGATATGATAGGCTTTGGATTTGTGGTAGTGGGATCATGCGATGGAGATGGAGATGGAGTGGTGGAAGCTTGAATGACAAGGGGATCATGGGATGGAATGGATGGGGGACTGCGATCTTGAGGTGGACTAGATAGGATGGTAGGATCTTGATCTAGAGAAGGGGATATGTTTGCATGCTTTGGATTAGACTCTTGGAATGACTCCTCGTGTGGGAGAGGCATGATAACGGAGTCTTGTTGGGACTCTTCAAGTGAGGAAGATGGAGGGATGGAAGATTCAATGCAGTTATCGAAATGGATTTTGGTGCTACTAGGGGTGGGAGGAGTGGATTGGATTTGGGTGGATCTAGGAGTAGAGGGAGTGGATTGGAATTGGGTGTCTTCGATGGATTCAGTGGTTCTTGGAGTAGGAGATGGGGGTTCAATAGATTTAGTGGTTTCAATGGTTTGAGCAGTAATAGGGGTGGTAACATCAATAATAGGTGTGGTATGGAGAAGGGTCTCATCACTAGTGACCGTGGATGATGGATCTAGATGGCATGGTTCCATGACTTCAAGATGTGGAGTTAGGGGTGGCTTCTTTGTAATGAGTCCTTGGAGAACTTCTGAAATGAGAGACTTGCATATGGTTGGCTTGGCTAGGGTGGTAGAATGATAGGATGAGGGATTATGGATTGGTGGACTAGGGTTAGATGGAGGAATGGGATTGAATGTAGGACTATGAGTAGATGGGGGATTAGGATTGGATGGAGGACTAGGAGTAGATGGATGAATGGGATTGGATGGAGGACTAGGAGTAGATGGAGGACTAGGATTGGATGGAAGGTTAAGGTAAGGATATTGGAGTGGTGAATTAAGGTAGGGGGACATGGATTGTGGATTAGGACAAGAGGATATAGGTGGTGTAGTGGGACAAGAGGATGTGGGGGATGGATTATAATAAGGGTATTGGGATGGTGGATTAGGATGAGGATATGTGGATGTAGGATTAAGGTAAAAGGGTGTGGATGTAGGATTAGTATGGGAAGATTGGGAAAGAGGATTACGATAGGGGGACATGGATGGGGAATTGTAATAGGAGTATTGGGACAGAAAATTAGGATAAGAGGATGTAGATGTTGTATAAGAGGATGATGTAGATGAAGGACATGAAAAATATGGGGATGAAGAAGATACTAGATATCCATTGTCAAAGGTGACATAAGGAGTGTGATTAGGCATGGATGAAGACATAACGGGGTAGTTCATAGGATTAATTGGATTTTGGAAAGTGGGTGGAGAAAGCTTACTAGATATGATAGTGTCAAGGGGATCTATGTCGTATACCTCTTGATCGACAAGACTTTCGCTATTAGTGTCAACGTAATTAGGGTTTCCCTTGACCACTATTGATGGAGGATGAGGATTCATGATGATGGCAGGATAAAGAGGATGGATAAAAGATTTTGGATGGGAACAGATTAAAGCTCAAATCAGGATTTTGGTCAAGCTCAGATCAGGATTGGACAAAAGCTTAGATTAGGATGATTGGATGGGATTGCTTTTGATTTTGATGGGATTTAGTAGATAGATGATTAGATTGGGTAGATGATTTGATGAATTTGATTAAAGTACTAGATCAGTTTGATTGGATAGGATCAAATGATTACATGATGTTGATTGGATAATTGTGATTAGACGAAGATGATTGTATGCATCTGATTAGAGGAATGGATTGGTTTGATTAGGTAGGAAGAAATAAAATATACCACTAGATATAGCTCAAAAAATTGAGCAATTTTGGTTTTTGAATGAAGTTGATTCGACGTACGGTTTGTAAATGATGGCCCCGAGAAGTTAGGGGCGTGTCCATCCCGCAATGCGGGGTGTGGCCACCTCAAGATAGTCAAATTATTGATAGGAGGAAATGGAAGGTACTACTAGATAGGGCTTAAAAAATTGAGCAATTTTAGTTTTTGAATGAAGTTGATTCGACGTATGATTTGTAAATGACAGCCCCGGGAAGTTAGGGGCGTGTCCACCCCACGATGCGGGGTGTGGCCGCCCTGGGATGGTCAAATTCCTGATAGAAGGAAATGGAAGGTACCACTGAATAGAGCTTAAAAAACTAAGCAACTTTGGTTTTTGGATGAAGTCGATTCGACGTACGGTTTGTAAATGACAGCCCCAAGAAGTTAGGGGCGTGTCCACCCCGCGATGCGGGGCGTGGCCGCCCTGTGATGGTCAACTTCTTGATAAGAGGAAATGAAAGGTATCACTAGATAGAGCTTGAAAAGCTAAGAAACTTTGGTTTTTGGATGAAGTTGATTCGACGTACGGTTTGTAAATGACAGCCCCGGGAAGTTAGGGGCGTGTCACCCCGCGATGCAGGGTGTGGCCACCCTGGGATGGTCAAATTCTTGATAGGTGGAAATAGAAGGCACCACTAGATAGAACTTGAAAAACTAAGCAACTTTGGTTTTTAGATGAAGTCGATCTGATGCACGGTTCGTAAATGATGGCCCTGGGAAGTTAAAGGGGCGTAGTCAGCATTCTGCAGTAAATCAGGGGCGTAGTCAACTTTCTACAACAAATCAGGGGCGTAGTCAGCTTTCTGCAGCAAAATCAGGTGCGTAGAAAGCAAAATCAGGGGCATTGACAACTTTCTGCAGTAAATCAGGGGCGTTGACAGCTTTTTGTAGTAAATTAGGGGCGATGCCAGCAAAATCAAGGGCGTTGACAGCTTTCTGTAGTAAATCAGGGGCACTGCCACCTTTCTGCAGCAAAGCAGGGGTGCTGCCACCTTTCTGCACTGATTATGAGTGGTGTTTGGTGATTTAAATGGTAAAAATTATGATGTTCGTTAGGTGAGGGTATGGACTTTTGAATGGAATATGAGGAAATTAGAATGAATGGGTGGATTGGAGATGATTGCGAAGAGTGAGTGGGGATTTATAATGGTCAAACAAATATTTGGAATGACAAGATGGAGGTTTAAATGGATCAAATAGAGGTTTCGGGAGGCTTAGAGTGACAAAACGGAGGCTTGGGATGACAAGATAATGGTTGGAAATGATTAAATGATGATTTATAGGCTAAACGAATCCAAATGAGACAATTTCGGGTGCTCAGGAGGGCTAATCCGCTTCTCTGCAACAAAAATCAGGGGCACTACGACCTTTCTGTAGCAAAACAGGGGCACTGCCGCCTTTCTATAGCAAGATCAGGGGTGCTTCCGCCTTTCTGCAGCAAAACAGGGGTGCTGCCACCTTTCTACAGTAAAATAGAGGGTGTTGCCACCTTTTTGCAGTAAGACAAAGTTTGGTTTTGATGGCAATGGCTATGGCAAGGACGCAAAATGATAAAGTAAGGCCAAAGTATCAAAAATTTGACAGATTTTTCTTAAGAAAACACTTCAAGCAAGCACAATCCTATGATTAATATTAAGGGTATGGCCAGACAAGGTCTTAATATAGGATGCACAGGGCTTCTAGGGAGTCCTCGATATACTCTCAGTATGTGAGGCACAACCGTGAACACCAGCCTGTCACAAGCGTGAGTCAGGAACCCCAGCGAGATACTGAAAGGCTCGAACTAACTCTTCACGTCTATCTAGGTATCACCCTAGCTTCAACGCTCCACCAATTATGACGTGATTGGATTGTGGTACAACTTTCGTTCTCCCCCATTTTATATACCCCGCCGGTATGCGTGGTTGGAATCGTCCCTTGGGGTGATGAAATCCCCAAGCAGGTCCCACTAAAAAGAAGACACTAACTGCTTCCAACTACTCTCCAGGCTCACACGAAGTGCAAGGGGAAAGTGAAAATAAATTAATGCCCCCTTGGGTAACACAAGAATAAACAATCATAGCAAGCAATGAAGTTTACTCCCCCTAATTAGACTATGTTCCAAAATAACAAGGATAATTTTTAAAAATCTGATCAAATAAATGGCCCTGCAAACAAATGTTAGCTGTCTTTTTCTTTGTTCTTGATTAATTACGCTCTAATACAATGCAAAACATTAGCAAAAAACACCAATATCCTTGCCAAAACAATGTTAGAGGGTTATTACTTGACAATAGCAAAAAATAAGAGCAAAAATGAAGCAAAAATGACTGTTTTACCTTCCAAACTGTGTTTTTTTAGGGTGCTGCCGCCTTTCTGCAGTGGACAAGAGGGCGCTGCCGCCTTTTTGCAGTAAAGCAGAGGGCGCTGCCGCCTTTCTGTAGCAAAATGGGGGCGCTGCCGCCTTTCTGCGGTAAAGCAGGGGGCGCTGCCGCTTTTCTGTAGCAAAAGGTTGGAGGGTGCTGCCACCTTTCTGTAGTAAAGCAGAGGGCACTGCCACCTTTCTGCAGCAAAAGGTTAGAGGGCGCTTCCACCTTTCTGCAGCAAGATTGTTAGAGAAAAAGAGCCCTTCAAAATAAAAGGGCATATCCACCCCTTTGCAAGAAAGTGTTAGAAAAACCTTCTAAGTACACACCTAACTACAACAAACTATTAGAAGAACATGAAATTGATAGATGTAGGGCGCTGGCGCCTTTCTGCAGTGGACAAGAGGGCACTACCGCCTTTCTACGGTAAAACAGAGGGCGTTGCCACCTTTCTGCGGTAAAGCAGAGGGCGCTGCCGCCTTTCTGTAGTAAAGCAGAGGGCGTTGCCGCCTTTCTGTGACCTTTCCCTACAAAATTCTTAACAAAAAGGGAGGTTAAAAGCAAGAACCCATTTGTGGGTCCCACCGGGTGTACCAGAAATGTGTACCTTAATGTTTTACCCTACTCTAATGCACAAAATAACTTAAAAATGCAAGTGATAAAAGACTAAGGACACTTCAAGATTAGCCTAAAGAATGATAAAACAAGTAGGAAAATGGACAAAACAAAATGCAAATGATTTCACCTTCCTTGCTGTTGATGTCTCCTTAATTGGCCCTTACTTGGGATGATTTTGTGTGCTCCTTAGATGATTTCTTGAGTGACTAAATGCAAGATTAAATGTGAAAAATGATCAAAAGAGATGGCTAGATGATGGCAAAGGATTGAAAGTGCAAATTGGCAGCATGTAGTTATCAAATGGCTGAGTGTTTGAGAATGCAAATTGGTAGCATAAGGTTGCTCAAATCCAAAGTCTTGAAAATAGCTTTGAGGAGGGGGTATTTATAGGAGAATTTGAATTTTCTAGAGAATTCAACGGTCAAGATGCATCCAAGAAGGCCAAGATGAAGGGCTATGGTGGGTTGAGAACCCATAAGCCCTCACATCTTGACATGTGGATGGTGAAGTGGCCAAGAGAAGATGAGGTGTAAGTGAGGTGTCAAAAAGGTACATGAGGTGGAGGAAGGACAAGCACCTTGGGGAGTGAGAAGATTTCCACAAAAAGGGATTTCTTGTCTCCAAGTGGGAGTGAAAGGGACATTTGAGAAATTTTGGAATTCTTCAAAAATCTACATGGGAAAAAGAAAGGTGGTTGAAAACATAAATATGAATTAAAAATTCACAATCTTAGGGGAATCTAAAGGATAAAAGGTGGGCTCCAAAAAGGTGGGACTTGGTCACATATGGAGATTGTGACAAGTCCAAAGTTCTAGAAGTCTTGGAAGGATAGAATGTGAATTAAAAATTCACATATAAAAGAGAGGAATCTAGGATAAATAAAAAGGAATTAAAAATTCCTTGGGGGGGAAGAGTTGACCAAGGTACCAATTAGGTTTGACTAATCAGTAATTAGAGGATAATTAGGGGTTAATTAGGATTAAAAGCCAACTTGCAAAAGTTGGAGGATGTGACACATCCTAATCAAGGATTAGGCATGTGCACATCCTTAATGAAGAGATTAGGAAATGGATTAGAATTAGATGAAAATGACATGTGAGGAATTAAATAAATGTAATATTTATTTAATTTATTTGATGAAAAGAGGATTAAGGAGGGTAAGGTATTTAATTATTAATTAAATACCTTAGGGATTTGGCAGAATTAAGGATATTAATTAAATAATAGTAATATTACTTAATTAACTCAGATAAGAAGATGTTTAGATGAAAAGTGATAAATTTGGATAAATTAAGTGTCCAAATTTGGATGTCTACAGTATTGATGAAAGTTTCCATATTGTCCATAACCACCCAAATTTTATGGTTGTGATTGTGGGTTAGATTGTGGCATACTTTGACCCATGTGAGTTGAAATTGTAAGGCTAATGGTTGGATTATCTTGAACAAAAGTTATAGGTGGGTTCTAAGAATTTAGGTTACAAGTTGAAGAACTTCCAGACCCATTGGATGATTTTAAAAAATAATTTGTCTTTGCATTTCCTCCTTAACTACTATTTGTTCCATTCTTTCTAGCTCCTTCAAATGTTCTACTTATTTCTGCAGCATCAAATCTTTCTGATCAGATATTCTAGATGCAAAATCCTTTTGAGATGATTGATTCTCATTAAAACTTATGCCCTTTGTAGCATTAATATTGAGGCATATTTTTCCTTTATCCAAACCCTAGGATGCAATATTTGAATGAGAAGTTGTCATTGTACTAGAAACAACATAGTTTCTCCATGTGTTAGTAGGAGCATTTCTTAAAGGTATATTCAAAGTGTTGTTACTAGTTGCAGGAATCAATTTTGTAGATCTAGAAGAATTAACATTTTGACAAGAGAGTTTCATTAGCTCAATTGTCCTTTTCAATGGGTCTCTAACATTCATAGCATGTCTAATTTTTACTTCTTCATTTTTTAATTTTTTAATTTTCATTTCTTCTAATATATTCATTTATTCTTGTAGCTCAAGGACTTCTTTCAATAATTCATTTTTAAACTAAAGTGTATCTTCAGATCTTACAGTTTCAGGGACATTCTTAGCAATATTTGTAGGAGCTTGGGACACATTGGGGCTTATGTAAATTTTTTTGGAGAGATCTCTATAAATAGTGCTACCAAATAAGTCATACTCTCAAGGATTAGGATTAGATGTTTCAAGATTTAAACTCTTGGCAACTTTTCTAGCATCAAACTCCCTTTGCAACTTATTTTCACTTTGTCTCAATTGTTTAGCCAAGTCAAGATTTACTTGGTCATCATTTAATGCAGGTCTAATTACTAATTTCTCTTCATTTGTAGGGGGCATCCCAAACTCAAAAATATTTGCAAGATTATCAGTACTACTTTCATGAGAACGTCTAGTACCAAGAGGAGGAGCATAATTACTTGCATCCTTCTTTTTCCATGACTCTTTGTGTATGCAATTTTGTTTCCAACTTCTTCTCAAGATGATCTTTGTATAGAAATCTTCTACCTTCCATGTCTTTTTAAATATTCTTTCTTTCTTTACACTTGCACCAACTGTTGGCAACACAAGGGCATACAACTGAGAAGGGGGGGGGTGAATCAGTTGTCACAAAATTTCAAACTTATTCGACTTATTAACCTTATTATCAGATATGATCAATAACCATGAAAGCATAAATCAACAACACATCAAAAACACACATAACACCAAGGTTTTTACGTGGAAACCATATTAGGGGAAAAACTATGATGGAGGTCAGTCCACAAGATTATACCCTGTTAAAAGTATAAATAAATATGAATGGGGAATTCACATGCATTCAGGCGCACTGCCTAGAGCTTACTGCTCAAATACAAAAGGCTTACTTCCCAAAGGAAGACACACTATCTTACAAAATATTGAATTACATCCACAAGATTTGAACTGAGAAAAATAGCATCTGCTAATACCTAAATACAGTTTTGGTTAAGCACATGAACACTTCTTCACACTTCTTCACTCTTCTTCACACTCTACTTCTACCTTCGAAAGATCTGAACAATATTTGCACATAGGATTTACACACTTTACATACTCATGCCTTCAAATGATAAAACAATCGCTCTTATATATCCGCAACAAGAAATTACATCGCTACATGTCAGCCTCAAGAAAATAATAAAATGAATGCAAACTGTTGGCCCAAAATAATAAAGATTATTAATGCGAATCAACCAAGGTCGACCATAACATAGTGAAGACCCAAAATAAAATTCTCAAACACAAAATACCTTCAAAAATAAATCCTTGAAGATCCACAACATGTTACAACACCCTGTCGGCCAAGAACATGAAAAACATGAACATGTAAGAGAAAATATCCAATCGCGAGCACAATGATCAATGCGAACATGCAACACAGATAGAGCATGATCTAGAAACATCCATAAAAATCATGAATCACTAGAGAAGCATCCACAACAACTGAACTTGGTAAAATCACATCATCTTCATTCAGGAACATCAACTGAAGCAACAAAAAAATTGTCAAAATACAAATATTCACGCAGATCTCTGAAACTTAACATGGATAAACTAGATAAACTCGACAAGAAACCCTATAATCCACAACCTCTGATCATCAATGTATTGAACTCACCGATAGAATAAACTTCACTTCACCACTAACAACCTACAACTTATTTTATTACAATTTTCTCAATATCCTTGACATATACAACTTCTAAGACATTAATGCCAATAGTGTTGACACAATGACAACCACATATTAGCAACACAACCACAAAATCCAACAATCTCCCCCTTTGGCATTGATGGCAACACATGATGTGAAAAACACCATCAACATAGCTATCTTCAACACTTACTCCCCCTTAAGTTTTGACTCTTTTCTCCTCAACAACTCTTCTTCCCACATGACTCTTCTTCCTCAGATAATTCAAAAAATTTCACATGACTCTTCTCCCCCTTTGACATCAATGACAAAGATCTCTTTTCTCCACACAAGCTCTGAACCAAATATTTGAACATTTGACTACTCCCCCTGAGTAGTAGCCACCACAACATCAAGCTGGATCAAAATATGACCATGAAATGCATGGATTGATGCAAGTTAATGCATCTTATTTTTGATTAGGAGGGGTAATCACCCCTAGCTTCCCTCTGAGATAATCAAAAGTATCCTTAGGCAACGAATTTGTAAAGATATCTGCAATCTTCTCCTTAGTAGGCGCATACTCCAATCTGACTTCCTTTTCACTCACTTTCTCTCTTAAAAAGTGAAACTTGATAGATATATGCTTGGTCTTTGAATGCAACACTAAATTCTTAGAAATGTTAATTGCACTTGAGTTATCATAGAATATAGCAATGGGTTCATCATACACAACTCTGATATCTTTCAACATCCGCTTCATCCACAATACTTGAGTACAATTATTAGTAGCAACAATGTATTCTACCTCTGTAGTAGATAAAGAAATGGCATTCTATTTCTTACTCAACCATGAAATTAGCTTCTTACCCAAGAAAAATGCACCACCACTAGTACTCTTTATATCATCCATATCACCTGCCTAATTAGCATCAATAAAAGCACTCAAAGTAAGATCATCATCTTTAGGATACCATAACCCAAAATCAACTATTCCCTTCAAGTATCTGAAAATCCTCTTCACATTAGTTACATGAGATTCCTTAGGATCAACTTGAAATCTTGCAACAATGCATACAACATTCATGATATTTGGTTTGGTTTGAGTCAAATAAATCAATCCACCAATCATTGATCTATATCTAGTTTGATTTGCTTTCGGAGAATCATCATTTTGTGTCAACTTGCATCCGGTCACCATAGGTGTACCAACTAGCTTTGAATCTTCCATAACAAACTTCTTTAGCAGTTCTTTCACATACTTGGACTGAGATATGGATATCCCTTTATCTAACTGAGTAATTTGCAATCCCAAAAATAATTTCATCTCACCAATCATAGACATCTCAAACTCATTCTGCATCTCATCAGCAAACTTCATGCACAAACTATCATCTCCTCTAAAAATGATATCATCAAAAAATACGTCAACAATCAGATCTTTATCATGATCAATCTTGAAATACAGATTACTATTAGCAGTACCTTTATTAAATCCAAGCTTCAACAAATACTTGTCCAATTTGGCATACCATGCAATTGGGGCTTGCTTAATTCCATTAAATGCTTTCTTCAACTAAGAAACCATATCTCCCTGATCAGTCAATTGAAATCCATCAGGTTGCTCAACTTACACCTCTTCTTCCAATTCGCCATTTAGAAATGCTGACTTGACATCCATATGATAAACCTTGTAATTTTTTTAAGCAACATAAGAAAGAAATATTCTCACAGCTTCAATCCTAGCAATAGGGGCAAAGGTTTCTTTAAAGTCAATTCCTTCCATCTCGGAGTATCCTTTACACACCAATCTTGCTTTGCTTCTAACCACTTCACCTTGCTCATTTAACTTTTTTCTAAAGACCCATTTAGTTCCAATTACATTTTTGTCCTTAGGTCTAGGAACAAGAATCCATGTATTATTCTTCTCAATTTGATGTAGTTCTTCTTTCATTGCTTCCACCCAATATTCATCTTTGCATGCTTCATTCACACTATTAGGCTCAGTCTTTGAAATCAAACAATATTCTTCTACAATCATTTTCCTAGTCTGAACACCTTTGTTCTTATCAACTATAATTTGATCTTCTGAATGATTTGGTCTTACATACCTTGCAGTCTTAGGATGTTCATGAACTTCTGGCTCTTGTGATCTCTCCTCTGCACTTTCACTAGTTCCTTCCTCTTGATATTCTTGATTCACTGGAATGATCTAAACTTGATTTTGAATCTGAACTTTCTTTCCTATGACTGAACTGTTATTTTGATCATCTGAATCATATCCACAAGTTCTGGATGGTCTAGCTATGCCCTCATCAACCTTGACATTTTTACTTTCAACTATTTTCCTCAATCTCTTGTTGTAGCATCAGTAGGCCTTGCTATTAGTAGAATAACCAAGAAATATTCCTTCATCACTCCTAGCATCAAACTTTCCTATCTCTTCATCTCTTCTGATATACCATTTACTCCCATAGATTTTGAAGTTTCTAACTGGAGGCTTATGACCAATCCATAGCTCAAAAGGGGTCTTACCAATATCACCTTTGACTTGTACCCAGTTGAGGATGTAAACAACAGTACTCACAGGTTCTCTCCAATAGATATGAGGAACATTTCCTTTCAACATCATAGTCCAAGCAACATCTTGAATTGTCTTGTTCTTCCTTTCCACAACTCCATTTTGTTGAGGGGTCTGCAGGGTAGATAATTGTCTCTTTATCCCATGCACTTCACAAAAAGAATTAAACTCATGGGAAGTGAATTCACCACCTCTATCTAATCTCAAACATTTAATCTTTAGACCTGTCTCTGTCTCAACCATAGCCTTAAAAATATTGAATTTCTCCAGAGCTTCAAATTTCTCCCTTAAGAAAGTAACCCACATCAATCTAGAGTAATCATCAATAAGTAACATGAAGTACCTGTCTCCTTGTAAGCTTCTAACTCTTGAAGGACCACACAAATCAGTATGAACAAACTCCAACATTTCTTTTGAACAATGTTGTTTGCTCTTAAATGAAATTCTAGTTTGCTTCCCTAACTGACATTCCTTGCATATAGTATTAGTAGGCTTTACCAACTTAGGAAGATCTCTCACTTCCTGAGTATAACTTATCTTGATAATATTGTCAAAGTTTACATGACACATCCTCCAATGCCACAACCAACTTTCATCAACTTGAGCAATTAGACAACTTTTACTCGCAACATTCAGGTGAAAGATGTTACCTTTTGTTTTTGTACTTGAAGCAATCACATTTCCAAAAGTATCCAATATTCTAAACTTTCCATTTTTGAATTAAAGATTGTATCCCTTGTCAACCATCTATCCAAAAATTAAGAGATTATGATTCAAACCTTCCACAAAAAGAACATCATCTGTATTATTCTTACCATCAAGAGAAATGGATCCTCTACCATGGATTACACCAAATTTTTCATCACCAAATCTTACCACACCACCATCATACTTTTCCAGGCTCACAAATTTTCTTTTATCTCTGGTCATGTGATGAGAGAATCCACTATCAATCACCCATCCATCTTTCTCTTCAACTCAAGCAGCTAGGGCTTTCTCCACATTTGAGCAACTAACAGATTCAATAGGGGCTAGATTATTTTCCTTGATAGTAATAAATACCCATTCATCCTCACTTCCATTCCCTTTATCAGATTCATCATCTGTCACACCTTCATCAGCAACATAATAGCACTTTCTTTGAAATCTAGGCTTGTTATGTCTTGGCTTAGGGACTCTTTCCGAACACCTTGATGCAAAATGACCTATCTTATTGCAAGAAAAACATTTAATAGGAAATTTCCCTTTATACTTACCTTCTCCTCTGGCTTCTCTCTTGATAATAAGTGCTTCAAGCTCCTCTAGCTTTCTCTCCTCTTCTTCAATCTCTCTCATTACCTCCTCATACTTGAATACCTTTCTAGATGAACTTTCTCCTGGATCATATCTCTGTTTATCTCTCCCGGAGGTAGTAGCTTTGAATGCAGATTCTATCTTAGGAAGACCATCAACAAATTTACTTAACTCAAAAGCAGTAAGCTTACCAATCAACATGTCTCTGGTTACATTTGTTATAGTTCAGAGCTCCTCAATAGCAGTAGCTTTGAATTTGTATGCAATAGGAAAGGATCTAAGCACTTTAGCAACAATCTTTGATTCTTCCAACTGCCCACCAGCACATCTAATACCACACACAAGTTCATTCACTCTTTGCATGAAAGTAGTAATGTTCTCATCATCACCCATTCTCAACATTTCATATTTCCCTTTTAGACTTTGTAACTTATAAATCTTCACATTAGCATCACCTTCATACAAATTTTCCAACTTTTTCCAGATCTCATAAGCAGTCTTCAGATCCATAACATTTGTCATCTTAGAATCAGTCAAAACACTCAACAATGCTTGCTTAGCCCTGATATTATACTCAACATCCCTAATCTCAACAATAGTAGTAGGACCATTCTGAGGAATAACATACATATTACATGTAATGCTCCAGTAGGATTCACCAATGCATCTTAGATGGCACTCCATTTGAGTCTTCCACAGAGAATAATTTGTTCTATCAAATCTCAAACTATCCTTCTTGTATGTCACCATCTCAGATCACCTCAAGTTGTTAAACTTCTTCCAAGGAACCTGCTCTGATACCAATGGTTGGCAACACAAGGGAAGACAACTGAGAGGGGGGTGAATTAGTTGTCTCAAAATTTCAAACTTATTTAACTTATTAACATTATTCTCATATCTGATCAATAACCATGAAAGCATAAATCAACAACACATCGTAAACACACATAACAACAAGATTTTTATGTGGAAACCCTATTATGGGAAAAACCACGGTGGAGGTCAGTCCACAAGATTATACCCTGTTAAAAGTATAAAGAAATATGAATGGGGAATGCACATGCATTTAGGAGCACTGCCTAGAGCTCATTGCTCAAATACAAAAGGCTTACTGCCCAAAGGAAGACACACTATCTTACAAAAGATTCAATTACATCCATAGGATTTGATTTGAGAAAAATAGCATTTGCTAATGCCTAATTACAGTTTCGATTAAGCACATTCACACTTCTTCACTCTTCTTCACACTCTACTTTTACCTTCAAAAGATTTGAACAATATTCACACATAGGACTCACACACTTTACATACTCATTCCTTCAAATGATAAAACAATCGCTCTTATATATTCACAACAAGAAATTACATCGCTACATGTTGGCCTCAAGAAAATAATAAAATGAATGCAAACTATCAGCCCAAAACAATAAAGATTATTAATGCAAGTCAACCAAGGTTGGCCACAACATAGTGAAGACCCAAAATAAAATTCTCAAACATGAACCACCTTCAAAAATTAATCTTCGAAGATCCACAACACGTTACAACACCCTGTCAGCCAAGAACATGAAAAACATGAACACACAAGATAAAATCTCCAATTGTGACCACAATGATCAATGCAGACATGCAAAAAAGATAGATCATGATCTAGAAACATCCACAAACATCATGAATCACTAGAGAAGCATCCACAACAACTGAACTTGCTAAAATCACATCATCTTCATTTAGGGACATTAACTGAAGCAACAAAAAAACTGTCAGAATACAAATCTTCATAACATGAACAAATATTCATGCGGATCTCTAAAACTTAAAATGGATAAACAAGATATACTCAAAAAGAAACCCTTTAATCCACAACCTCTGATCATCAATGTACTAAACTCACCGACAGACTGAACTTCACTTCGCCACTGACAACTTGCAACTTATTTTATTACAATTTTCTCAATATCCTCGACATATACAACTTCTAAGACATTAATGCCAATAGTGTTGACATCAATGACAACCACATATCAGCAACACAATCACAACATCCAACACTAGCAAGGAGACTTTCAGAGTCACCATCCAATTAAGGGAATTAAAATGTTCAAATTCTCTTTAAGGAAATTGTAGAAACAAAAGCAACGAACAAGATCGACACAAAAGAAAGGAACTTCACACAAATATGTAGAATATAACCAAAAATTCTTAGGGAATCTTCAAAATAATCAACAAGATAAGTCCCCAACAAAGTTGTCAATATGTTGGTGTTTTAATTTTCCCAACTAGTATCATATGACAATCTAAAGAATAACCAATTCAGATGATTAATTTCCTTAAGGGGTTGGCCAAGGAATAGGAAAAGATAAAGAAACCTTTTCCTCTACACTTTAGGCTTTGTAAAACCTAGGAGGGTGATCTTTTACAATATTTCTCAAGATTCCTTATCATTATCTTCAAATATTGATTTAAGTAGATATGTTCTCACTATTTTAGCCAAGAATTATAGATAAAGATACAGGTAATGGGCTAGATCCTTGAGCTTTTCATAAATTCAATGCTTAGTGAACATGTAAATAAAGTTATGAAATAAATTATTGTAGTAAGGTAAAATTCATTTTTAAATTTGATTAACCATGGAGTTGCATTTAAACACATTCAAAAAACTAGTGCCTTAAAACCTAGGCAATGAAGTCAAGACAAATATCACTAGAAATTTGCACAACAATGCTTAACCTAGCTTCAATCAAGCTTCCAACAACATGCATTACACTGCTACCCTAAAAAATTTATAACCAATTCTACTTACAACTCCCTATAAACACTTAAAGCATTCAACATTTCTTATAAAGCATATTTAATTCACTACTTGAGATAAAGCTATATAAGAGACATTCAACCACAAGAAATTGTGTAGAGATGAACAAAATGATCCTTGATCAAATTTTATTCATAAATAAAATGAGGATTACAATTCAAGAGACGATTTAGCTTTGAACTTGGTAGTAAATTCAAATTTGAAACTAGCACTTCCATACGTTTAAATTTACACATATATCACATTCAATTCTTAGAAAATCTAGACAAGAAAGTACTGACTCTATTACAAAAGTTCTCTACGTACAAGAATTCTCCAAGATCCCTTTGCAAAAGGCCCTGAATTCCATTTTATAGAAATAAGGGAGCAAATAAGATTTCTATACCTTTTGACAAGTGTCACATTTACATTTGAAAATTTTATCCATAATAAATTACAAGTACAAACTACTCGTGAGAGAATAAATATTCCATAAAGGAAAAAAGTTGTCGCATGTGCAGTTATGGTAGATTCACGTTGATACCAAGGTGTGCTCGAAGAAGGTGGTTGTACAAGTACTTTTACACTCCTTTATCTACCTTCTTTAACATTCAAAAGCCTAGGAGAAACTGACAAGAAGGTGTGTGAAATTGATAGGTTGTCATTGATGTCAACAGATAGTGGGATTTGGGTAACTGTCACAATGGAATTTTGATGTTTGTCTGCTTTGGTAATGGAAGTTTGTTGATCCAGTATCTTGGTCCCGATTATCCTATTTTGTAAGATATGCTCAAAATTTGATAACATGCTCTATCTTGACATCTGTTGCATCCATTGACAAGGCTTCAACTGATTAGGTTGTATGGTTGGAAAGGTACAGTTACTAGTAGTTTTGGAAACAGTGTCATACTTATACACTAGCTCTATACGTCAGTTTCTTGGTCTGGATTATATTTCAAAAAAATATATCATTACAGGACTTTGTACATATATTTGAGACTACAAGATGCATTCTACATTGGAGTTTCATACTGATAAGTGAAGGAATTTGGAAGATATGAATGACAGTATTTTGATCTGTAGACTACAATGAGTTTCCATATAGTACACTGATGTGGGAGATTCTGCATTTTCTCATATTTGATTATCATACCATGCAGTGTTGAAGATAAGTAGTTTGATGTCATCTAAAGGAGAATTCAATGTGTTAACAAGTTTTTGTCTTGCACATTTGATGGATTGCATATATGTTTGGAGTTTTGGTCTAACTCTGGCCAACCTAATTATGTATTAATATTGAGAAGTTTTTATATGTGTTGCGAATGATAAAGGGATCTATCTTAGGTCCATGTTGACTACTTATATGTGAAGATGAATATGTTTTGAGGATAATTCCAATAGAGTTTATTTTTATTTAAGGTTTCTCTAATTAGGTTGACCTAATTAGTGAACATGGATATATATATATATGACTTTTTTTTGGTAGAAGGGAGTGAGTGTGTGTAAAAGATACGTGAAAGACATGGATGAGAATGTGTATATGTGAAAAATTGTATGGATGAGTAGATAGGTGTGTTATTTATGTATTTTGCTTCAACAAAATTGAATCCTAACACAAGGAAGGTGCATTTCATCAGTTCATACTCTTGGCAGTGAGCCATATCATTTTGTATCTTGGCAATGAGCTAGATCATCTTGTATTTACTTCAGGTTGTAAGCCTTTCAAGAACAGTGAGTCTTGGTAGTGAGCCCTTGTAATATTCTATATCTAGATATATTATATTATGAGCTAATCCTCACCGTGGTTTTTCCCATTTTGGGTTTTCCACATAAAAATATAGGTGTTCATGTGTGTTGATGCATTGTCTCGATTCCATGTTTTCTCTTGTTGATTTAGTCATATTTGTGATAATGTTTAGATGGATTTTATGTGAATGGTTTTAAGGAATACTAATTCACCCCCCCCCCTCTCAGTATTTTGGATGTTCAAAAATTGGTATTAGAGCTTGGTTCCTCTAAAGAAGCCTAACAACTTGGGGAAGGTCCTAAATTTCAAATATATGGAAGATAAAAAAATTCTTATTCCTCCGGAAGTGATCTCTGCTGGACATACAAAAGAAAATGAAGATTTGAAGGATAGGTTGAAGGAAGAAAATGAATGTATTAATAATTTGAGGGAAAGATATGGAGAAGTCAGTAATCAGTTAATGGAAGCAAATAAGGACATCACCAGACTGAAAGAACAATTGGAAGAAAAGAGAAATATTGAAGATTGTCATAAAGCTGAAATTCAAAGGAAGATGGATGAATGTGCAAAGCTTGAGCAAGAAGTGGTAATTCTGAAATAAGATCTGGAAAAGGAAAAAAGATATGAGGATAAATTTGCGACAAGTTCTATAATGTTGAACAAATTGATTACAGGACAAAATTCATCTATGAATAAAAGAGGTTTAGGATTTGAAGAAGGACAGTGTTCAAAGGAGAACCAACCCGCTGACATGAAGACTCAGTGAAATGGTGGAGAATTCATGAATTTAAGGATAAATACTGAAAGGATTCCCATCAAACAACCTAATGCTCAAAGGCATTTATCTTTTAATGTTTTTTTTAATTCTTGCAGTAAGTTTGGACATAGGGAAAAAGATTGTGAAAAGAAAGAAGAAAAGAATAATGGAATGGATGAAAATACCTTACCATTCTCCAAACAATATTTTGAATGAAAAATATTTGAACATTAAACTAAAGATTCCAAAAATTAGAAGTTAAATAAGATGATTTATCCATTCAAAGGCCACTATTATCACTATAATTAATTTGGAAATAAGGCTTACCAGTGCAAATATAGATTGAATAAAGGAAAATTTGGATGGAAGAATGTTGTTTGCTATAATTGCAGCAATCCGAAACATTTTTTTAGAGATTATAGAAGCAGAAATATGAGAAGTAACAATCCCATAAAGAGATATGAACTAGTCATTAAATTTGATCTGACATAAGTTAAGAAGGGGATGGAGAGGATTTGGAGAAAGGAAGAAGAATTTGGAAAACAAGTAGAATTAGAAGCATTAGTTTATGTGTCATCCTTCGGTGCAGATACTCCCGTCAAAAATTAATTCAGACATTGGCTAAGGGGGAGCAATAATCAAAAAATTTAATAACCCCTCTTTCGATATATGATGTCATATCATGACATACATGCATTTATTAAGGTTACGAATTCAAGATTTCATGCAAAAGGAATTCACAAAAACAAGTGTGAAGAATGAATTCCGCATAGTTTGAAAGGATGAAAGTGTACACGAATTTTGAGGTACAATCTACTTGTGTTCTTTGGGATGAAAGAAATAAATTCAAATGTGTTAAGGAAAATGCATTTGATGAAAATAATTTGTAAAAGAGAAGTGTGGAAAGAAAGCTTGGAGAAACCAAAGCAATTTCATATAGAAAAAAATCAGAATTTGGCTTTGGTTGAAAAGGAAGAGGCAAGTCACTATTGTTATACACTATTTCATTTGGATTATTTATAGAATTTTATTGAATGCGATGGATATACCTCGAATCATAAACAATTCAAGAGACTAGAACTAGAGCTCAAAATGTACCCTGTTAAAACCTTAGAACTTGATCTTTTGGGTGCTTTTTTGGATATTCCTCTTGGTGTTATACCGATTGAATATGTTGAGGTATACATTCATAGAAATTTGGAAGAATCTACCTACAGAAAGGCTTGCATGTTGTGGGTTCAAGAATTAACTGAAAATGATCTTACTCTAAAACCATACTACAATGTACTTTTGGAAATTAAATTGGATGTATGGAATAATTTTTCGGACTTCAATAATGAAGAAAGATGTATCAAAATGGCTCTTAGTAGATTTCATGGTGATTATGTGTGGCTTGATGAATCATATATGATATCCATAGATGTAATCAGGGAAGTTACTAGCTTATCATCCTCCAGACCGACTCCTAAATGCAAATCTAATAGAGAAAAGGGTTTAATAAGGAACACATGTGTTGAAATCTCTAACCTGACAGTTCAGTATGCAAGTCTAGTTATTTCACAGTTGATCTTTGGTGGAAATGACATCTCCACTACCGTAATTGATCTTGCATTGGATATGGTTGATAATAGAATAGAATATGACCTCTGTGAGCCACTCCAAAAATAGCTATTGGGAAATTTAAGAGATCTCAAGAAGAAGAAATGTACATTCAAATATGGTACATTGGTTTTATGTCTAATTTTCTATTTTATAGAGATTCCTAGAATAGGTGAGGTTAGTTGGGAGAATACCAAACTAGTATCTCATTAGATTGAGGAACTTATGAGAAACTTTGGGGATTTGGATGCACAAATTGTTGCCCTTGCTGCATTATGTGGAAAGTTTCAAAGAAAAATGAACAAAAGAAGGAGAGTTCCAAGAGAATTGGTTACAAAATATAAGAATGATATAACCTTTTTGATAACCATTGATAGTTGCATTATCAAGGTAGTTGAACCAAGTGATTCATGGATACCTAAGTTTGGACATGAGATTGAGAAGGACTATGCTATTGGTTGCATTGAATTATTGATTAACAGCCCCCAAGACCCTAGTAGACCTAGGTTTGGAACCTACACTGAAGTAGCTAAAGCTCTTGAAGAGTCTGAGTTAGTCTCTAGTAAATTAATGTCTTCCACTGGAGAAAAGAGGAAAGTCGCTAAGGTTCATGCATTAGTAGCTTAGATTGAACCTGCTCCAAGAATACTTAAGCAACTAGCAAGCTTCAAAGAACAACCGCCTCTAGTTGATCATTTGTCATCACTATTTTGGGATGTACTCCTTAGGGGGAGTGTTTAGGTACACAAATTAAAATACTTTCCTTTTCCATTGATGTAAAAGGGAGAGAGAGAGAGAAAGAGGTATCATGTGAAAATAGGAAAAATCTTGACAAATTTTGTAAAATAATTTTTGGGGAGAGAGGTATCATGTGAACAATTTTTGGGGGAGAAAATTGAAAATTGGGAAGAAGTATTTTGATGGATTTCACATCGTGTGTTTCCATCAATGAAAAAGGGGGAGATTGTTATAAATTGAGAGGTTGTCATTGATTTCAACAGATAGTGGGATTTGGATAACTATCACAATGGAATTTTGATGTTTGTCTGCTCCGGTAATGGAAGTTTATTGATCTGATATCTTGGTCTGGATTATCCTATTTTGTAAGATCTACTCAGAATTTGATAACATGTTCTATCATGACATATTTTGCATCCACTGAGTAGGCTTCAGATGACTAGGTTGTATGGTTAGAAAGTTACAGTTACCAGTAGTTTTGGAAATAGTGTCATACTTATACAATGGCTCTATACGTTGGTTTCTTGGTCCAGATTCTATCTCAGAAAAATGTATCATTATAGGACTTTGTACATAGATTTGAGACTGTAAGATGCATTCTATATTGGAGTTTCATACTGATATGTGAAGGCATTTGGAAGATATCAATGATAGTATTCTAATCTGTAGACTACAATGAGTTTTCATATAGTACACTGATGTGGGAGATTCTACATTTTCTCATATTTGATTATCATACCATGTGGTGTTGAAGATAAGTAGTTTGATGCCATCTAAAGGAGAATTCAATGTGTTAACAATTTTTTGTGTTGCATGTTTGATGGATTGTATATATTTTTGGATTTTTGGTCTAACTCTGGCCGACCTAATTATGTATTAATATTGAGAAGTTTTTATATGTGCTATGAATGATAAAGGGATTTATCTTAGGTCCATGCCGACTACTTATATGCGAAGAAGAATATGTTTTGAGGATAGTGTTGATAGAGTTCATTTTGGTTTAAGGTTTCTCTAATGAGGCCAACCTAATTAGCAAACATGGACATATATGTATATATATATGTGTGTATATATATATGTATATGTATATATATATGTATATGTATATATATGTATATGTATATATATGTATATATATGTATATATATATATATATGTTATATATATGTATATATATATGTATATATATATATATGTATATATATGTATATGTAATACTTTTTTTTGGTAAAAGGGAGTGTGTGTGTAAGAGATACATGAAAGGTAGGGATGAGAATGTGTATATGTGTGAAATTATATGGATGAGTAGATAGGTGTGTTATTTATGTATTGTGCTTCACCAGAACTGAACCCCAACACAAGGAAGGTGCATTTATCAGTTCATACTATTGGTAGTGAGCCATATCATTTTGTATCTTTGCAGTGAGCTAGATTATTTTGTATTTACTTCAGACTATGAGCCTTTCAAGGACAACGAGTCCTAGTAGTGAGCCCTTGTAATATTCTATATCCAGATATATTAGAATTGTGAGCTAATCCTCAATGTGGTTTTTTTCCATTTTTGGTTTTCCACGTAAAAATACTAGTGTTCATGTGTGTTGATGCATTATCTTGATTCCATGTTTTTTCTTGTTGATTTAGTCAGATTTGTGATAATGTTTAGATGGATTTTATGTGAATGGTTTTATGGATATTGATTCACCCCCTCTCTCAGTATTCTAGATGTTCAACTGGTAGAATAAGAAAAAATACTTATCCACGCTGAAGAAGATACTCATTGATGTTGAGTAGACCATAGAAGAAAAAAAGGAAGCCAACTACCAAGTTCCATGTCACTTAATATTCTTGATTAGTGAAGAAAACAAAGTTGCAAATCTGGAAAGTTATTGTATTTATCATCCTAGGCCTGATATAATCTTTCTGAAGACCATTGGAAAGAAAGGAATTGATCCATATTAGATGTATATCGATTATATTTAGATAAAATGGAGTTAACTTTATTTTGAAACTCTTCAATAACCTATTTTGTTTCCAATATTTTATCCATGTTAATCTTCAAAAGATCCACATCAATCTTGTTTCCATAAAAAATGAAGAAGGATAAGGTAGGAGTGATAGCTTCAAATTGGGACTCCCATATCAAGTAATCCTTAACTTCTCCATTCTCGTTTTTAATGTCAGGCATGATCCTGAAATCACTATTGTCAAATTGTTCAATTCTTGCCTTAGCTTTCTCTTCTAATTGGTCCATGAATCCCTATATCTCCCCTGCCAACTTTGTTATTTTGTAAGTAGGAAATATGCTTTATAGTGCATTGGGATCATTGGAAGATCCCTTATACATCCCTTGTAAAGAACTAATTCTTGGGATCCATCTATTTAGCATTGCTTTGGCCTTTTCTTTATCATCAAATATTCTTTTGAATACCATCATCAGCTATGAGTAGTTTCTATGGACACTTTACACTTTTCTTAAGACTCTTGACATTAGGTGTCCCAAAATATTTGAAACATGATAATTTTTTTAATGCTGGTCATATTGAAAACTCATCACTATTTCCTCCAACGTGTTGATTTCTTCTTTAAGTTCTTCATTCTCCTTGCTCAATTTTGATTCTAGTGGAGTTGAAGAACTTAGCACCATTGCAATTGATCTTACCACTAGTGCAGTTGATGGAGGAGGTGTTGTTGTCGCTTGTTGTTGTTGTAATTACATCTCCATCACCTTTTGTCTATTAAATTCTGAAGTCAATGTTAGGTGATCATGCAAAAAAAATTCATACTTAGCTTGGAGGGCCTTTGTAGTAGCTTTACTAAACTTGGCAGTATCAACTACCAATGTTGCAACCTCCATAATAGAAGTTTCTGAGACTTTCTTTATTATTAAACCACCCATTAGATCCTAAGAAGCCTCTGCAAAAGGTGGCTTCTTTGTATTTGGAGAAGGAGTCAAATAGCAAGGGTCTCCCACCTAGGGTTGAACCCTCAACCTGATAAAACTATTGTAGCCTCATCCTCATAGGAGAATATTTCTCTATCCCACCTTCTTATTGTATCAAAAAAAATGGCAGAGGCTATATCCCATTCAGAGAGAAGCAAGATGCCACTATCTCTAACCATTTTCCTTCCCTCCTCTGGGGTAATGTTCTTTACATTGACCCTCATCTCTACTAGCAATTTTTGAGCAACTTCCTCATATTGATCCCTTGGGACTTTGGTTCTTTCCTCCTCAAGTATTCTAAGGTATTCATCCTTCTAGGCCCTTAGGACAAATTCAAAAAATTCTTGAGTTGTTATGAACTCACTGTCATCCATAAATATTTTGCAAGCCACATCCCTAATGTCATCAGTATTATCATTTCCTTCTATGACATCTATAGTCATCCTATTTTGGGGAATTCTCACATCTTGATCCCTCTAGGGGGAAGGAATTTCTCTGCACTTACTTCCTCATTTGTGATTTCAATATCTTCTTCTTCAGGAGCAATAGGATAGTCCACTAGTGGTGATTTGTCAATTCTCCTTTTTGGAGACTATTCCCTTGGAGGGGAATAAAAAATGATTATATTAGGAGAAGAAGAAGGTTCCTATTGTGGTTGTGGAGGAGATGGACGAGATAGAGGCAATTGTGCCTGTGGAGGAGATTGTTGAGCCTGCTCCCTTATTACTATTCCTTTAGGTCTTCTCTTAAAAGAATAAATAAATGGATTAATAGGAGGCTGGTATGAAGGCCTTTCTTTAATGACAAGAGCCTTCCAATTATCTATTCAATTTTTTACAAATCTTTTTGGATTCTCAAAATTGGGTTAGTGATCTCGGCATAAATCCCTTGATAATTTTTAATTTTCTTCCTTTGATCTTGCTCATATTTCCTAAAGGAAGTCCATTTAACCTTGATTTCATTTACCTCATGGTCATCTTTGTAACTTTTCTAATAATATCCTCACTGAAATATGTTTTGTGTACATAGGATTACCTTCTGATGCTTACTCAAAGGTTGTTAATAAATCCTTCAGGATCAAAATTTCTTACCTCCTCTTGATGCATTTTATACACTTTTAATTTAGGGTATAGTTTGTTAAACCCTTCCCTATTCAACCTAAAATTAACAAAAAATGTCAAATAAGAGAAGAAATAACCTTTCTCTTGACCACCCAAGTGAAACTTATCATATTCCATCAATTTCCATATGATTTCCAAAAATGAAATTCTCAAGGGTACATATCTTGGCAATACATCGAGTTCGACTGGGAAACCATATATCCTTAACACTATGTAGTCAAAAAGGAGATAGAAATCTCCCCAATTGTGCTTAGTACCCAACTCAGGCCTCCTTTCCATAGGCCTTGATGAGCCTAGTTTTTGGTCTTGAATCTATAGTCTATTTGCTCATTGATGTCATGGATTTAATGCTTAAGTGTTGGTATTGGCATAATGTTTCCCTCAAACCATTGATATTTGACATTACCTTATCTCTGCAAGCTTTAATGATGTTTGGCATAATATTTGGGTCATTTATGTTGATTTTGCATGCAATTAATGAGTGCTTCTTGGAGTGGTTATTGATGTATAGTTATTATGTGTACTAACCTTGGACTGCAGACTTAATTCATCGAATTATGGAAGACACCTCTGGCTGGGCATGCACCATAACGTCCAATTGAGGAGCCACTCCAGATCAAAGGCAACTGGAAATAGAGATTCTTCATGAAACTGAATGTAACCGCCTTGCAGTGGAACTTAATGATCAAGCATGCATGGGCATTACTGTTGTGCTAGATCTGTGCTTGACTTGCATGTATGACCGGATTCAATGCATGTGTAACCATTGCCATTCCACTTTCATCTGCTTTCCCTAAATGTCATCCTCCTAGTCGTGGAGTTGACTACCTTGTTAGCGGTAGTATAAATAATACTTTGATACTCCTTCTTTGTGGGATGCATGATCTTACATTGTACTCTCATTTTTAGTAATACAAATACACTACTCTTGGTATGCACAGTTTACAGTGAATGAAAATAAAGTTCTGAGTTCGAACATCTGAGTTTCTGTTAGTTTAGAGGATACTTATCCAAGGGGGTCCACTTGGTGAGTAATTTGTTCTCTTAGTTTAGTATTACTTGTTGTTTGATACTTAGCTTAAAATCTGGCATTGACTATTCCTACAACCACTAGAAGTCCATTCTGTGTCTGTTCCTATAGCCAAAGCGAACATAGTAGTTCCTATTTTTTGCACAGATTTCCATTCCTACTTTGTATTTCAGTTTAGGCATAGTTGTTGGTTGATGTTTAGCACTTTCTTCATTTCCTTTCAGCTATTTACTTTCAACATTGTGTTTCTTAGCTATAGAATGTAGTGACTACTTGAGCCCCTAGTGCACATATAGTGTTGACCCATTTCAAGTTTCACGTCCCTAGGTTGACAAGTTAAATGCACCTTCATAGTGGTTGAATGACTATTCAGGTTAGATGTCCAATCTCTGAATTATGGTTGTAGAAGCCCAGTTATGAAATCATTGTAGGAGGCAGACATTTTTGGTCCCATTGTCAGGGATGGTGTCAAGCTAGGAAGTTTTTGGAGTCATTGGTAGTTTTGTTGTAGTATCTTTGGAAGTTGTTCTTAGCATAATCTTGCACAGGAAGTAATGACCCCCTCTGATTCTTTAACAATTATTTGTGTGAGCTGACTAATAGTGAGTGATACCACATGCATATTGGAAGGAGAAGAGATGCTTATGGGAGATTTCTTCCTAACAACCCTCATCCATTCTAGTTAGTCAAGTGCCATAAATTATTAGAAGAAGAAGAAGATCCACACACCTTTGTAGATGCATACCTTGACTTGACTAGATCTGAAGTCTCCTCAGAAGATCAAAATCAGCTTGAGAACCCCTTTGTTCTTGAACCACATCAAGTAGGCATGGGAGATGTAAATGGGAATAGATAGAACCAACCAAATTTTCCTTTCCCCATTGCCCATTAGAATGAAGTTGACAACATTAAGAATATCCTTGCCTCAGCACTACCCAAGTTCTATGTACTTGTGACAGAAGATCTTGACACTTTCTTATTTGAATTTGACATACTCTACAAAAGCTATGATTATACTATTGATGCCCATAGGCTTAAATCATTTCCCACCACCTTGAAAGAAGCTACATTAAGATGGTTCATGAGCCTAGGCAGAGACACTGTCCAAAGTTGCGAAGATATGAAGACAAAATTCCTTGAGAAGTGTTGATGGTGTTTTCTGCACAGTAATAACTCAGACAAAATACAGTATTCTATCTCTCTTGAAAGGTAATCTTCAACAATATATTACTGAAAATCACCCCAAGGTCTCTCGGGTGTTAGGTCATAACAATGCATAAAACAACTCAGATAAAATGTGTAATGCTGGTAATCACAATCAGACCTTACTACAAGCAAACTGTATCTTTCAATTTATCAGATTTGACAATATGATGATCTTTAATCCTAAATTTAACCAAATGATAAAGAAATAGCAAAAGATAAGGATGCGAGGATATAATCGAATCTAAACTACTCCTAGAATGAATAATGCAAACAATAGATATTTGGAATGGACCTATCTCAAATAACCAGTTCCTGATCGATCCACAATGCAATCTTACAAGAACGGTGCAATCTTCTGAGGTATTTAAATTTTCAAACCATAGACTTGCATCTACAATCGAACTTAAGCACATCAAATATATATAGTCCAGGTTGACTTCACCAGCCTACTACAATCAGATAGTTACTGGGAGTATAGACCAGAGATAGCTACAGACATTCCAAATATGAAATCATCAACATCATTTATCCAACTAAAACTAATCTATTTCTGAACATTAAACCCCAAATCTTCAAGCAATTTAAAAGATGGAACAACAAGAACCATGCAAGATGAAATAACACAAAGGATTCCACCAGGAAAACCACAATGTCTCCAATTGTATTAATCACCAAAATCTGCAACAATTCAACTGTTTTGATACAGTATTTGCTTCAAGAAAAGACTAAGAAATTCTAACTATTGCTCTTGCTTATCTCTATTACTGCTTAGCTAACCAATGTCTAACCCCTTACAATGAGGCAAGAATGCCAATTAATAACAAATTCCCCCCAAGACATGTCGGCCCAGCCAAACATTTTACAAAATAAAAAAACCACCAAAACAGGTCGGCCAAAGAAACGAACTAAGGCACACATTAAATGCCATCATCCAAGTCGGCCAAGGCACAGTCCCCAAGGAAGTCTGGTCCAATGCATGCCCTATGATAATAGGGAAGCACAAATCTCGAAAGAGCATTAACTGCCACTCCCTTTGTCCTTCTCCTGCACTGACGTCCCTTGGACCTTCGAGAATATTCTATCCAACTCAGCAATAGGTGGCAATGGCAAAACCCTGAGTCAACATTTAATAGAGTCTGTCTCTTCCTTGGACCGCTCAACAATTCCGTTCCAGTCCTCCCTGTTGGCCATTTATCTATCTATCACCGCCAAGTATGTAGCTGCATCATCAAGTAGGTGGCCAGTGATAGCTTCATCAGAATCCGGGGCATAAACCTCATGCCACCACTCCTTCAATTGCTCGAGGCTCAAATATTTGGGGGCTATCTTCCTTCTGCCTGTCATCACCTCAAAAAAGGCAATGCATCCGTCATAAACCGCAGTAAGCTCACCATCAATTTTCTTCTTTCTCTTCAAAATTTTCTTCAAAGCCTTCTACCTGATCTGCAATGCCTCAAACCACTCCCACGGTTCATCCAGCCTAGAGGAAGGAAGGATTCCATCTTTGGCCAATTGATCCTTGCCGTGTCCCAAAATAGTCCTCGATTTTTGCAGCAGGAGATCCATATCATTCTTATCCTAGGATAGAATATACTCCAACAGCTCCTTTGCTCGGACTGCATCCTTTCCTACAGATAAAACTATCTTGATAGCATCATCCCCTTTCATCTGGACATCCATCAGCCAATCAGTAGCAGCTTGAGCGGAGGCCTTCATCTTTTCAATCCCAGAGATTGTCTCCTTAGGCAGAAAACCCGGAATAGTGGAGGAAGAGGGGTGGAGAAACTACAGAGGCTTCATCACCTCTTCCAAACTCTTCCTCAATCTTTCATTCTCCCTTTTCAACTCTCGTTTGGACTGAGTCTCCTTTTTTAATCTCTCAACAATGACGGCACTAGACCCCTCAAACTCCTCAATATCCTGCTCCAGGGAGGCTGGCCCAAGGTTAATAGTTTGGACATTATAGTCCTGGCCTGTAACATCATCTCTTGTTTTATCCGTGGCAGGGGTAGCAATGTGAACTACCCTGTTATTCGTTTCATCCCTTTCCACCCGAGAAATCACCTTAGCGGCTTTCTTCTTCTTCCCTTTGCCAATCTGAGACAACATTTCATCCCAGTCTAATGGAGTGTCCTCAACAATCACCTGTTTCTTCCTGGCAAGATCCTTCTCCAACTAGTCCGAAGCTATAGGGTCAGTCCAGATTCCTTCTGTTCTTGTCTCTTCCGGATCTTCTGTCACTTTCTCTTCCTCTGCGGCCGTCACCTTGACCTCCTCCTCAGTTGTTACTTTGTCATCTTCTTTCTCTGGAATCCGCTTGGCTTGGTCAACCTCCTCAAGTCCTAATTCTGGAAGCACCGGTGATGGAGTCCTAGCAGGGATGCTTTCCTCCGGCCCAGGTGATTCGTGGCCTTTATCACTTTTCGGGGAATCCTCGTATTGCACCAGCAGAGAAGTGTGTCTCTCTTCTGCTTCTACCTCAAGCCCAGCTGCTTCACTGAATAGTGTTCCTTCCTTGAACGGTTCTGCCTCCCCGCTAATTTCTTGCTCATCCGGATTCTCCAGTTCAAGTGCACCCGACGGAGGAGAAACAAGCTTATCCTGCTCTTCAACTGGTAATGTTGGGGAGGAATCTTTTGGTTGTGCAGCATCCTTAGGAGAAGGAGTTCTTGACTTCCTGGTATAGACCTTTTTTTTCTCACCGCCCGAACTCTCTACATCCACAATTGGAGGTTCATCTTCTGAAGCAGTCTGATCTTTCTTCTTCGCTGTCCTTGTAGTTCTTGTCTTCTTAGGTGGTGGAGGAGCATCCTCCTCTTCAGCCTTCTCCGTTTCCTCCTCATCAAAGGACCTGCTGATTGTCAGGGTCTTCCACCTGCGCTTGCCTATTGGTTTCCTCTTCGTTACAGGTTCAGCTCCCTTAGGACCTCTGACCTTAATCTTGAAGGGTGACATTTTTGATGATTTCCCTTTGGGGTCTTCTTCCCCGGATTCTTCAGAAGTCGACATGAGGTTGAGATTTCCCATCAAGTCAAAAGTGCAAGTTACTTTCGCATTCTCCAACTCCCAGATTTTGTGCTTCACCCAAGAAAGGGTGAATTTCATCACAGAAGCCATCAGATCTTCTAACTCTGTCACCTCGGCCTCATTCCAATCAATATCACTGACTGACCTGTCCTTTATAGCCTCATAAATGTGGTCTTGAACCAATTTCCCGTCATCATCAAGCTGATCTGGAATCAGCTTAACATTATATTGTCTAATTGCCTCCACAGGCAGCCTGGAATACCTTTTCTTCCTTGCATTGAGGTCATCCTTGATATTGACCCAGTAGTCTTCTAAGTCCTCCTTGTGTCTATATTAACAGGTAGCCTTCTTCTGAGCCTCTCCAGTTACATCAAAGTTCATTCTCTTAGAATGGAAAGAGAATCCATAGGCTGCCAGCTCCTCACCTGCGGTGTGAGCCGATTGGATGGACGGGCAAATCTCTCCCACGTCAATCCCAAGAGGGAAGTCTCCTCCAAAACCAGTCTTATGCTTTTCCTTCTTCACCACTGTGTCAAACTCACAGATTTGTCGTACAACTTCCAGCAACACAATATGGTCAGTGGGATATCGAGGCAACCTGTAAGGGGCAACTGGGCATCCATCAATCCGGAGGTAAGTAAATGTAGGGAACTGAATAAACCATGCTCTGTAGTTCTTGATTAGTCCTTTTGCTCCATCTGATAATCTAATATGCTCTACATTATGAAGCGTCCGGGTAATATGCATTGTGAATGCATCATTGGTCCTCCTGTAATCCTTATGCCCCAAATGCAGCTCCAGATAAACCTCATAGATAATGTCCTGCCCAATGCTTCCCCTCAGAGTCAAACCTTTGTAGGGATAGGAAATGGCCAGCACATACATAATGTAAGAAGACATAGTGAATTTCTTCACCTCCAAAACATTTCTCAGTTGTTTGTCAATCTCAGCGCTTATGAGCCCTGCCCAGTGATAGTTTGTGCCTTGACTCATCTTGGCGATCACATGGACCATCCAACTCTTTAACACTCCTGCACTTCTTAATCCTGCCACCCTGCTCAGCAATGTAATGGCATCGTAGACATCTGACCTGAATTTTACCCTGTGCAGTTGTTTGGGCAACTTCAAATAGTGATATTTTGGTTTCTCCAGCCATGAGTTGATTAGCTGCTGAGCCTTGGTTGGCTCATTCTCATAATAAGTCCTGGCAGTGTCAATGTTCAATGAACATACCGAAGGAAGATCCGGCATGCTGAAGGCTCGTGCAATGGAGGCCAGACTGAAGTTCGCCAAGACCCTCCCCTCGGTGCTGACCACCATCTGTGTATCAAATTCATACTGTCTAGCACATTCTAAGATTAGCTCATAACACTGAACTGCTGGAGGGAAACCCGCCACATGCACCAATCCAGAGTTCATCATTCTTCGTCTCAAAGCTGACAGATCCTTCTTAGCAGTTCTCTGTTTGAATTCCTCATACCGCCATGCACCAACGTTAGTGTCAGATACATCAGCCCACACGGAAGATATTTTACTTTCTGGAAGCTGGTTCCTCATATCCAGTCTCAATCGTTCTGTCTCGGAAATGGATGATGCCCCTGCACCACCCTTAGACTTTCCAGCAGTAGGTTTGCTTGATTCAGCCTACATATCCAAAAATCATCATTAGAATTCAATTATGAAGCTTATTTCAATCCAAAAGGTTAGTACAAATCATGTAAATCCATCAAGATCCATTGCTAACTACTAATCCATCAAGATCAGGAGAAATCAGATAATCCAGGAAAATCACGCAAACCGGGAAAATACCGTCGGGGTGGAATTTTAGAAAAATCTGACCCAGACGGATTCCTGCTGCCAAAGCATCATTAGTCAAATAAATCATTAGTGCAGATGAAAAAAATCAAAGGATAATCATTGAATTCACTCATTGGCAACAAGAAATAAGCATCAAACAACCGTTCCATTAATCCTATCATCGAAATATTTGAAAGGACACAATCAGACAGGAAATCCAGAAAAATCCGGATGGAACGGATTTTCGCGGACGACCCAAAATGCGCTGGAAATAACCCAAACCCGCGCAAAAAGCGCAAACCGGGAAAATCCGGGAGCGAGGAAATTCCGCGACGACCCCGGAAACCCAAAAAATGACGAATGCGAACCAAAACTCCAACGATCACGGGATCAACTCCACCTAAGCTCGAATGATCTCAAAACCGACTATAAGTGACAAAACTCAGGACGCAAAGGATTTAGACTTCTCAAAAGCACGCAAAGGATGAACCCCCATATCAAAATAATGATGCCCTAATTGAATAATCAAATTTTTGCCATTAAAACCAGAGCAAGCTTTAGGGTCTTAAAATATTAGCTAAGGATTTACCTAAAGCACTGGAATCCTCACAGGATGGGGAAGCCAACATGATATAGGGACAAAATTGCTCAAAACATAGTAAAACCCCCGTTCTGAGCCGAACACTAAGGGAAACCCTAATTTCACATAATAACACATTTCGCGCCCAAAACAAGCAAGCAATCCGACCTAGAATCCCGTCTAAAGGATACATACACAATCTTATGGAGAAATAAAGCTCATAGGACACAGGAATAGGGTTCCATCATACAAACGGGTCAAACCCCAACTCTATAAATATGAAATCGTAATCAAGCAGGAGCCGACCCAAATCAAATAATACTCAATGCAAAACCCTCAATCACCATATAAGCCAAAACGGAAGGGTGACGACTACATACCATGGATAAAAGCGGAAGAAACTCGAGCTTGAAAAGGTGACCTTCGCAGCAAACATGTCCAAGCAGTGAAAACACCAACACCGACACTCAAGCAATCCTCACGCAAACAAATGAAAATTGATCCGAAAAACTCAGATGAAAATTCAAAATTGCCAGAGCAAAACAAGGGAGCAATGAAGTTAGAATAGCACTGAAAATGCCCTAAATCCGACCTTATACCCGCCTGAGCAAAAGTACCTCAACCATTAATGCACGACAAGACATTTCTGACAAGTCCAGAAACTCGAGCCCCAAGCGAAATTTCGAAAAATCCCAGAATGCGCGAAAACACAGATTTCGCATAAATGCAGAAACTGGGGAAATAAGGAAGGCCGAGATTTTGGCAGAATCTGAGAAAATCTGCCCAAACCGGAAAATCCTGAAGTAAGGCAGAAACCCGGAATCGGAGAATCCTGCGAGAAACGGACAAGGAACTAGGGCCTGGGAAAATCCGCCAGAGCTGGAAAATCCCGGATCCAGGTGAAAACCTGGACTTGCCAAAAACTCATTCTCAATCAATTCAAACCTCAAGGCAGAGCCAAAGCCAGCAAGACCAACATGTCAAGACCCTAGAATGATAAATCCAATAGAACCAAAGGTCAAGACACCAAAAAAAAGGGTCCCCACTCCAAGTGGGGCATGTGTGCAAAAACTGCACAACAAATGGTGACTCTGCTAGGGAAATGCTCCTGAGCATTTTGATGACAAACTAGAATCAAGAACCTAGAACTCAGGATTTCAACTCAGATACCCAGCCACCACCCTAGAGTAAAACAAAGAAGCTCCCAGTCATTCAGACATTCCTATACCAGGGTCTATTTGTGTGCACATGCATTTATTACCTACCCTCAGTTGCAAGAAGAACCAGACATGGTATGAACAGGCTACGTAAAGATTCTCACTCTAAAAGTAACCTGGATAGAGCCTCGCTACCAGTCAGGCATCCATAGCCCCGACAAGGTTATCGCTGTGGTCCTCCTGAACATAGCTCTATTGCTAGTCAGGCGTCTATAGCCCCGGTAGAGATATTCAGATCCCCCTGATAAGTTGAATTCAAATTTCTTGTCTGTCATATATATTCTCTTTTTTTTTTTTTTACTGATATTTCTTTTCTTTTACTCACTTCATTCAACCTGTGAACAGTAAAGTCCACACTCAGGGCTGAGAACCACAGTGGCACTAGAGCAGAAAAATATTTTTCACCTATCTAGACCTTATAAGGACCTTTCACAATTTCAGGTATATTAAAGATTAAAGGTATAAGACCCCAATATATTCCTGTTCAAACTAACTAGAAACCCTTTGTCTCAACCTAAGGACAAATGATGTAGGTTAAAGAATTCATACCATGGTATTCTGGAAAAAAATGATCAAAACTTGTAAGGGAAATACCAAGAACATTAGACCTGCTTTGTCACTGTTATCATACAGATGCACCCACATTTCCCAAAAGAAAAAAGGACCAAAAGCAAGAGCAATGCAAAACAAAATAAACAAACCAAAGCAAACCTACTCTAACCAAACAAAACAAGCAAAGCAAAAAGGGAAACCTATTCTAACCAAAGCAAGCAAACAAACAACAAAGCAACCTAAACTAACTATTTACAAAGCAAAGAGCTGAAAACAGCTCAAGACTAGAAATAATGTTTCAGATACTGCCCATTGATAGGCAGTGGTATGTCCTCTCCCGTGAGAATCCTCAGGCGGAAGACATTATCTCCCAGTATTTCGGCAATCTGATACGGGCCAAGCCACAATTTATCAAATTTTTCATGACTCCCTTTCTGATCATGAGGCTTATCCCAGTACAAGACCAGGTCAGAAATCCTAAAAGCCTTAACTTTTGCTCTCCTTTCAAACCATCTCTTAACTACCCCCTGGTGTTTGCAAACTTTTCAAGGGCATTGTCTCGTTTTTCCTCAAGGTTCAATAATTCTGTCAGCCTGGCCTCCCTTCTATCCCCTTCATCATAAAACTGGTTTATAAACTGTAGGGTTGGAATCTTGAGTTGAATAGGGAAAACTGGTTCCAGACCGTACACTAAATGATAAGGAGAGGTACCAATGGAGGACTTAACTCTGGTACGATCTGCCCAAAGAGAAAACCAAAGCTGGGTGTGCCAATCTTTTGGATTCCTCTCTAACAATTTTCGGATGACATTCAACAGGTTCTTGTTAGAGGATTCAGCTAGACCATTCCCCTGGGGATAATAATTAGATGCCAACTTAACAACAATGCCATGATCAAAGGCCCAGTTTGAGAATTTTAAAGATGCAAAGGCAGGACCATTATCACACACAATAGCAACAGGACATCCAAACTGATTGAGAATGGCAGATTCAAGAAAATTAATTACTACCTCTGATGTACACTGCCTACAAGCAAAAACTTCAGTCCATCTTGTAAAGTAATCAGTTATGGTGAGAATGTACCTATGTCCTGCAGAGGATGGTGGATTGATGGGGCCTATGAAGTCCATACCCCATTGAGCAAAAGGTTTTACCTCAGTGACCGGTTGGAGCGGGAGTGCTGCACACCTTTCTCTTGTTGCTGCAATCTGGCAAGTGTGATAGGTCCGTACATGTTGATGAACATCCTTGAACAATGTAGGTCAGTAGTACCCTGCCCTCAAAATCTGATTCACAGTAGCAATCGCAGAACCATGACCAGTACCATATTTCTCATGAAATTCACTCATTACCCTTTCAGCTTCCTGTCTTCCAAGGCACCTTAAATAAATACTTTCATGATTCTTCTTGTATAGGACAGCTCCTTTCAACATGAAGCCGTCACTTTTCAGCCTTAAGGCTCACCTCTGTACTGCATTAAGGTGAGCTGGAGGTCATTGATTCAGCAGATAATAGACTATATCATCATACCAGCCCTTTGGGGAAACTTCTTCAACATTATAGTTATGAACAGACAATTCAGGGCCTATCTCTGCCATGGTCTGGGTAAGTCCTTGTCCTCTTACCAACTTCATTGGCTGGATCTCAATGTCATACTCCTGAAGCATGGTCACCCATTTAGCTCTGCGCTCCCCTAACTCGTTCTGCATCAGCAGCAACTTAACTGGAGAATCGGGAACAATTGCAAACACCTTATTTCTGAGGATATAATGCCTAAATTTCTTCACTGCTCGAACAAGGGCATATGCTTGCTTCTCCACACTTGGGTATTTCAACTCAGCATCCTTTAATGGTGCACTCATGAAAGCAATGTGATGCTCATTCCCCTCATCAAACTTTTGTATCAGCATTCCAGCACACGAATGGTCGGAAGCAAAGGAATAGATATAAAAAGGCTTATTGTATTTAGGACTTACCAAGACTGGAGCGTCAGCAATGGCTCTCTTAATCTCTGCAAAGGCCTCCTTTGGTTCTGTAGTCCATTCGACCTTGGCATCTTGTTTCAACATGGCATTTAATGGCTTCACAATTTCAGCGAATCCCGTAATGAATTTTCTGACAAAGTTAATCTTACCAAAGAAGGACTTCATCTTTTTTTTGCTGGCAGGCGGTTGAATTTTCAGGATGGCTTCCACCCTCTTTGGATCTGTAGCAATTCCTTTCTCTGATATCACATGCCCCAACAGCTTTCCTTCTGTAACTCCGAAGATACACTTCTTGGGATTCAAGGAGATGCCAAATTCTTTGCACTTCTGAAACACTTTTTACAGATCCGAGATATGATCCCCTCTGTTTTTGAAGAAAACAGTCAGATCATCCATGTAAATGATGATGCATTTCCCTATGATGTCTTTGAAGGCAATATCCATAGCTCGCTGAAATGTAGCCCCTGCATTGATAAGCCCAAATGGCATTTTCCTGTAGGCAAAGATACCCCACTTAGTCGTAAAAGTAGTTTTGTGTCTGTCCTCATACTGGACCATCACTTGATTATACCCTGAATAACCATCCAGAAAGGACATCATCTGCGATCCATTGACCACTTGTAGCACTTCATCCAAAGAGGGAACTGGGTAGTTATCTTTTTCTGATGATCTTTTCAGATTTCTGAAGTCAACACAGAGTCTTATTTCACCATTCTTCTTTCTTACTGGAACTAGATTAGCCACCCACGTCGAATGCCTGATGGGAAATATGATTCTGGCAGACAGCAATTTCTGGACTTCTTTCTGTATTAGTGGTTCCAACAGCGCATTAATAGGTCTTTGCCTCTGTCTAAAAGGCTTGGCATCGGGCTTCAGAGGTATAGTATGAGTTATGATGGATGTATCATAAGTCTTCAAGTCTTCATAACCCCAGGCTACTATATCTAGAAAATCGTATAGGGCTCTGATTATACCCTGTCTTTCTTCAGGAGTGTAGACCTTGCCAATGAAAATATTCTTGATATTATCCTCAGTACCCACATTGTAAGGGTCACACTGTCCACTGATGGATTCTTTCTTTCCCTCTTGTTCGTGATTTCTGATTTTATCCATATCAAAAATTTGCTCCAACTGCACCATTCCCTTGGGAATAGTATTGGACTTCAGATTCAACACACCTTCTAGATCCAATTTTGCTTCCTGAGGTTCTGTTTCATCAATGATCTGAGAAGCGAAGACATCAGTATTTGTGATAAAGTCAAGAATGTGTTTATCATCCTCAAACACCTAAAAATTAGTCACATTATCTGGGACTGATGGCACAGGAGTTAATTCAACTGTAAACTTCTTTAGTCCTGACAGAGACAGAGGCTGGAGAGTACTGGCTGCTTGAGCCAGAGAATTGGCAGTTAGATTCTTTTTCCGTGGGATCAGTTGGATATTAAAAGCATCAAATCCCTCAATGAGGTCCCACACTCTATGCCTATAGTTGGTCATTCTCCTATCGTGACATGCATACTGCTTTCTTACTTACTTGACTACTAATTCTGAATCTCCAAAAACTTGCAGAATCTTGACATTTTTCTTGAGTGCCATAAGGAGCCCATGAATTAAAGCTTCATACTCTGCTACATTATTGGTGCAATAAAATTGGAGCCTATGAGCTACAAAGAAATTTTTACCTTTTGGACTGATCAGCTCAAACCCTACCCCAGCTCCATGCTTGGATTTGGATCCATCGAATTTGAGAGTCCAGCATTCTGCAGTGGTATTTTTCTTCATTCTATCTTTTGGTTTATCAGTGTTAGAGGCTGCCTCAATCACCACAGGTTTCTGGCTTTCACACTCTTCTTGGACATTCTGCTCATCTGCCTTAACCGCCTGAGCTGGATTCATGCATTTTTGTACTTGTTTTACTGCTGTCTGACACAGACAACATTCCAACTCTGAATGAGAAGCATTGTGGACTCTACACCAATTTGGTAAGAGTAACTCCTTAAAGCTTGTCCTCTTTCCCAGGTGAGTCTGGTTCTCCATACATTGCCTAATGAATTCCTAGAAATCGTCCAATAAGCTGATCTGTTTGTCTTCAGGTTCTTCCTCTTCTTTGACTAATTCTGTCAGAACTTCAACATGGCTGGACCTTGTCCCAACATCAGCTGGCATCATGTGTAGCATCAACACCTCTTCTACGTCTGATTCTTCGTATTGAGCCGATAGCAGGTAATTTCCCATTCCAACCTCTGATATCAGTACTTCTGTTGAAGTCTTTTGGTATTCAGTAATCATGTACTTCATTCGGGGTTCTCTCTCAATCCTGATTTGATTAGGTACCCCCTTCCATGGAAGCCATATGTGAGAGTGATCAGTGGACACATATCCATTCAAAACCTTGGTGAACTCTCTTCCTAGAATCAAACCATATGCATCAGGGATATCGGCTACCTGGATATTGATAACCTACTGAATCCTTGGATCAGAGGCTATCTGCATTTGAATCATGTTAAGTTCTCCTACCACACTCACTTCAGTTCTATCCAACTGAGTGACCTTCTTCTGGGAATCAGCAGGTGTAATCCCTAGGGCCCTACAAAATCCAAGAGGCATCACGTTGGTGGAAGCACCATAATCTAACAAGCAATTGTGAAAGTTTTTACCAAAGATTCAGACTGAGATCAGAAATGGTGGAGTTACTATTTTTCCTTGAAACAAGGTGGGCTGAGTGTCCACCTGGGCCACTTGAGTTCTATCCTTTTCTTTTCCCTTATCCCCAGGGGGCGGGTTAGTCCGATTTTGGGTCTGATTTTGTGCATTCACAGACTGAAAACTGGAAGTCTGGCCGACATATTCACTAGAAGACTTATCCAATAACTTTGAATTTGCATCATAAGTACCTAAGACAGCCTTCCTAATTGAAAGAAATCTTAATAACTCAAATGCAAAAAGGTTTACCTTTAGTTTCCTGAATTCCTCTGCAACATATGAAGCCATCTGCTCCTCACTCATATCGGTGGAGACTTCCTTAGATGATTCCTCCACCTTATCCTTGCCAGCTTGAATGATCTTTTCCTTTTGTGGTTCAGTTTGATACTGTCTGTCCTTCGAAAGATACTGCCTGGAAACATGTGGATAAGACGGATTGTTGCTAGCATTAGGATCCAGAGGGGTACTGAAGTTGTTGGGAGGAATGGAGGTGGTGAACGGTCCTCCAGGCTGTGGGCGTCTATGAGGCATATCCCTCAATCCCTGTCTCTGAAACATCTATACTTCTTCAACATGAGCTTCCTCCTGATCGAGGGGGCCATTGTCATTCATTTCTTCGTTGAATAGCCGAGCAACCTCATCTCCATTACAAATCTGGTCTGTTTCATCTTCCTGGGAATTGGGTTCTTCTGGTACATTTTCCTGGCTAGCTGGAAAATGAGCATGATTCAATACCAGCACAGGAGAATCATAGGAGTTAGAGGGAACAATCTCCTATGCATTCACATTGTTCTCTACCTCATACTGAAAAATAGAAGCAGCAGTTTGGAAATCTGTACATTCCAATTCTGAATGCTGGCTTGTCTTATGGAGTCTGCACCACCCTGACAAGGCTGCTTCTGCCAGATATACTCCGGTAGGAGGCTTATCTTGACTGACTGGTTGGTTTGCAGATTGATTAACAATTTGATTAGCAGGCTGATCCAATGGGGTAGGGACTCCTCCATTATTGGGCCCTGTGTTCCAAGTTCTATTATGTCCTTGTGGTGGGCTTTTATCAAATCCCGATCCACTTCCTTGGCCTCTATCAAAAATTTTCCTCCTTTCATTATTGAAACCTCTGTCATTGTTGTAACCCCTATCCTGGTTATATCCCCTGTCATTGTATAACCCTCTGTCATTACGCTGTCCCTTGTCAAAATTTTGTCCTTGTGAAAACTCTATGTTCTGATTAGATTGCATTCCCTTCTGGGCAGCTTGTAGTTGACTGTTCTAATTTCTCAAGTAAGTCACCACTAGATTTAACTTCTTTATTTGCTCAGTCATTTCATCAATCCTCTCCCTATTGGGATCTCGGTAAGGGATCTGGTTTGGGTTATTCTGAGGAGGGACAGGCATTGTGGTGGATCCCAAGGACTGATGCAACACCTCAGAATTCTGCAGATAAGTAGGGAAGCTATTCTATTGTGGCTAATACATGGGTTGGTTGACTTTTTGTTGAGGGAAGTTTGTCATAGGGGAGATCTGGTTCATGGGATGACCAGGGTGTGGTACCATAGGTAATTGGGGAACTGGGTTCATAATTGGGGTGTGATTGGTGAGGGCCTGATTTACTGCCTGAATCTGGTTAGGATGTGCAACTGGTCCCAGAGAAGGTAATGGCCCAGTCAAGTGTTGCCTCAGATCTGTACTGAGCTTGACAGCCTCTGTATAAGCATTAGTTAGTGTGTCTGGAGGATTGGGTCTCCACTTCAAAAAGGTTGTTGTCAAGCTATCCAGAGCTTCATAATAGACTCCTAGGGCCGTATCATCATCCAAAACATATGGGTATTGTAATCTGGTGAATGCCCGGTGGAACCTATTATTGAAACTGGCTATCGGTTCATTAACCTCTGTTAACCTTGATGAACTGCAGGTATAGCTCATTAGCACTGATGAGAATTCTGAATTTCTGTAAAAAGACCTTTTCAAGATCATTCCAATTAAGGATTGAACAGGCAGGGAGATGGTTGTACCAGTAAAAGGCTTCTTCTCCTAGTGAATAAGGGAATAACCTACAGGCAACGCCTCATGAACTATCCCCCTGTCTTTGAGACAGGTTTGAAAAATCCGTAGGTGTTCTTTAGCAGTCCTGTTTGGGTCATTAGCATGAAATTTTGAACAGAAGTGCTTAGGGTTTTTGGGCATAACATTATAGGCTTGGAAGAATAGGAGCGACAGGTTATTGGCAAGGAAAGCCATCGGTAAAAGTGGGGGTGGCGGTTGTGGTTGATTATTGACAGGCTGAGGTTGTTGAACAGGAACGGCCTCAGGAATGGGTATAGCCTCAACCTCAGGATGTGAAGATGTGGATGATACTGGTGAAGGGACAGGTGACGATGGTTCTTCCCCTTCTCGAGTCCTTCTTGACCTAGTGTGGAACTGTAACTCCTCTAAATCTTCCACTCCTGTAGTAGATCTAGTATTTCTCCTATATCTCTCTGGAGGAATGGCGTTCAAAAAGCAATCTAGTCTGCTCATTTAGGCCCTCCTTCTAGTGCCAATCTGTTGATGGTGTTTTCTGCATAGCAACAACTCAGACAGAATGCAGTATTCTATCTCTCTTGAAAGGTAATCTTCAACAATAAATTACTGAAAATCACCCCAAGGTCTCTCGGGTGTTAGGTCATAACAATGCATAAAACAACTCAGATAAAATGTGTAATGCTGGTAATCACAATCGGACATTACTACAAGCAAACTGTATCTTTCAATTTATCAGATTTGACAATATGATGATCTTTAATCCTAAATTTAACCAAATGATAAAGAAATAGCAAAAGATAAGGATGCGAGGATATAATCGAATCTAAACTACTCCTAGAATGAATAATGCAAACAATAGATATTTGGAATAGACCTATCTCAAATAACTAGTTCTTGATCGATCCACAATGCAATTTTACAAGAACGGTGCAATCTTCTGAGGTATTTCAATTTTAAAATCATAGACTTGCATTTACAATCGAACTTAAGCACATCAAATATATATAGTCCAGGTTGACTTCACCAGCCTACTACAATCAGATAGTTACTGGGAGTATAGACCAGAGATAGCTACAGACATTCCAAATATGAAATCATCAACATCATTTATCCAACTAAAACTAATCTATTTTTGAATATTAAACCCCAAATCTTCAAGCAATTTAAAAGATGGAACAACAAGAACCATGCAAGATGAAATAACACAAAGTATTCCACCAAGAAAACCACAATGTCTCCAATTATATTAATCACCAAAATCTGCAACAATTCAACTGTTATGATACAGTATTTGCTTCAAGAAAAGACTAAGAAATTCTAACTATTGCTCTTGCTTATCTCTATTACTGCTTAGCTAACCAATGTCTAACCCCTTACAATGAGGCAAGAATGCCAATTAATAACAAATTCCCCCCAAGACATGTCGGCCCAGCCAAACATTTTATAAAATAAAAAAAACCACCAAAACAGGTCGGCCAAAGAAACGAACTAAGGCACACATTAAATGCCATCATCCAAGTCGGCCAAAGCATAGTCCCCAAGGAAGTATGGTCCATGCATGCCCTATGATAATAGGGAAGCACAAATCTCGAAAGAGCATTAACTGCCACTCCCTTTGTCCTTCTCCTGCACTGACGTCCCTTGGACCTTCGAGAATATTCTATCCAACTCAGCAATAGGTGGCAATGGCAAAACCCTGAGTCAGCATTTAATAGAGTCTATCTCTTCCTTGGACCGCTCAACAATTCCGTTCTAGTCCTCCCTGTTGGCCATGTATCTATCTATCACCGCCAAGTATGTAGCTGCATCATCAAGTAAGTGGCCAGTGATAGCTTCATCAGAATCCGAGGCATAAACCTCATGTCACCACTCCTTCAATTGCTCGAGGCTCAAATATTTGGGGGCTATCTTCCTTCTGCCTGTCATCACCTCAAAAAAGGCAATGCATCCATCATAAACCGCAGTAAGCTCACCATCAATTTGCTTCTTTCTCTTCAAAATTTTCTTCAAAGCCTTCTACCTGATCTGCAATGCCTCAAACCACTCCCACGGTTCATCCAGCCTGGAGGAAGGAAGGATTCCATCTTTGGCCAATTGATCCTTACCGTGTCCCAAAATAGTCCTCGATTTCTACAGCAGGAGATCCATATCATTCTTATCATGGGACAGAATATACTCCAACAGCTCCTTTGCTCGGACTGCATCCTTTCCTATAGATAACACTGTCTTGATAGCATCATCCCCTTTCATCTGGACATCCATCAGCCAATCAGTAGCAGCTTGAGTGGAGGCCTTCATCTTTTCAATCCCGGAGATTGTCTCCTTAGGCAGAAAACCCGGAGTAGTGGAGGAAGAGGGGTGGAGAAACTGCAGAGGCTTCATCACCTCTTCCAAACTCTTCCTCAATCTTTCATTCTCCCTTTTCAACTCTCGTTTGGACTGAGTCTCCTTTTTTAATCTATCAACAATGACGGCACTAGACCCCTCAAACTCCTCAATATCCTGCTCCAAGGAGGCTGGCCCAAGGTTAATAGTTTAGACATTATAGTCCTAGCCTGTAACATCATCTCTTCTTTTATCCGCGGCAGGGGTAGCAATGTGAACTACCCTGTTATTCATTTCATCCCTTTCCACCCGAGAAATCACCTTAGTGGCTTTCTTCTTCTTCCCTTTGCCAATCTGAGACAACATTTCATCCCGGTCTAATGGAGTGTCCTCAACAATCACCTATTTCTTCCTGGCAAGCTCCTTCTCCAACCAGTCTGGAGCTACAGGGTCAGTCCATATTCCTTCTGTTCTTGTCTCTTCCAGATCTTCTGTCACTTTCTCTTCCTCTGCGGCCTTCACCTTGACCTCCTCCTCAGTTGTTACTTTGACATCTTCTTTCTCCAGAATCTGCTTGGCTTGGTCAACCTCCTCAAGTCCTAATTCTGGAAGCACCGGTGATGGAGTCCTAGCAGGGATGCTTTCCTCTGGCCCAGGTGATCCACGACCTTTATCACTCTCTGGGGAATCCTCATATTGCACCAGCGGAGAAGTGTGTCTCTCTTCTGCTTCTACCTCAAGCCCAGCCGCTTCACTGAACAGTGTTCCTTCCTTGAACGGTTCTGCCTCCCCGCTAATTTCTTGCTCATCCGGATTCTCCAGTTCAAGTGCACCCGGTGGAGGAGAAACAGGCTTATCCTGCTCTTCAACTGGTAATGTTGGGGAGGAATCTTTCGGTTGTGCAGCATCCTTAGGAGAAGGAGTTCTTGACTTCCTGGTATAGACCTTTATTTTCTCACCGCCCGAACTCTCTACATCCACAATTGGAGGTTCATCTTCTGAAGCAGTCTGATCTTTCTTCTTCGCCATCCTTGTAGTTCTTGTCTTCTTAGGTGGTGGAGGAGCATCCTCCTCTTCAACCTTCTCCGTTTCTTCCTCATCAGAGGACCTGCTGATTGTCAGGGTCTTCCACCTGCGCTTGCCTATTGGTTTCCTCTTCATTACAGGTTCAGCTCCCTTAGGACCTTTGACCTTAATCTTGAAGGGTGACGTTTTTGCTGATTTCCCTTTGGGTTCTTCTTCCCCGGATTCTTCAGAAGTCGACATGAGGTTGAGATTTCCCATCAAGTCAAAAGTGCAAGTTACTTTCGCATTCTCCAACTCCCAAATTTTGTGCTTCACCCAAGAAAGGGTGAATTTCATCACAAAAGCCATTAGATCTTCTAACTCTGTCACCTCGACCTCATTCCAATCAATATCACTGACTGACCTGTCCTTTATAGCCTCATAAACGTGGTCATGAACCAATTTCCCGTCATCATCAAGCTGATCCAGAATCAGCTTAACATTATATTGTTTAATTGCCTCCACAGGCAGCCTGGAATACCTTTTCTTCCTTGCATCGAGATCATCTTTGATATTGACCCAGTAGTCTTCTAAGTCCTCCTTGTGTCTATATTACCGAGTAGCCTTCTTCTGAGCCTCTCCAGTTACATCAAAGTTCATTCTCTTAGAATGGAAAGAGAATCCATAGGCTGCCAGCTCCTCACCTGCGGTGTGAGCCGATTGGATGGACGGGCAAATCTCTCCCACGCCAATCCCAAGAGGGAAGTCTCCTCCAAAACCAGTCTTATGCTTTTCCTTCTTCACCACTGCGTCAAACTCACAGATTTTTTGTACAACTTCCAGCAGTACAATATGGTTAGTGGGATACCGGGGCAACCTGTAAGGGGCAACTAGGCATCCATCAATCCGGAGGTAAGTAAATGTAGGGAACTGAATAAACCATGCTCTGTAGTTCTTGATTAGTCCTTTTGCTCCATCTGATAATCTAATATGCTCTACATTCTGAAGCGTCCGGGTAATATGCATTGTGAATGCATCATTGGTCCTCCTGTAATCCTTATGCCCCAAATGCAGCTCCGGATAAACCTCATAGATTATGTCCTGCCCAATGCTTCCCCTCAGAGTCAAACCTTTGTAGGGATAGGAAATGGCCAGCACATACATAATGTAAGAAGACATAGTGAATTTCTTCGCCTCCAAAACATTTCTCAGTTGTTTGTCAATCTCAGCGCTTATGAGCCCTACACAGTGATAGTTCGTGCCTTGACTCATTTTGGTGATCACAT
>VDFB02105785.1:379885847-379969870 GCA_007258455.2 Sequoia sempervirens | reverse complement strand
AATTACCACTCCCATCTCACATGTGTGGACACATGTCTAAATTTAGGTTGGGGGGAGGGAAATGAAAAAGATGCAAATATTTTATTGTCCATGTGTCAAACCATACTAGGTTGCGTCAAAATTTTAAAATGAGTTGATTGCATAAGTGAAATGACAGTAATAGCAACCGCCAATTCTTCCTATCATAATTTCCCTTTATCACCCCTTTTCTTGCTATTATTGCCCTATCATAGTCCTAAGTTGCAAGCAAGAAGGTAGAAAGGAAAATCAGTCGATGCCGACACTAGAAATTAGCAGATATTGCAGGGAAGTGTACTCGATTTTCAGAAGGGGAATTGCAGAAAAATTGAAAAGAAGTTGCAGAGCATTTGTTTGATTGTAGACAATGGGAGGTGGGTTAGTTTGAAATGAACCCACAGTGCACGATATCTTACTACAAGATGCACAATGCCTGGATGAATTTCAAAACTACGGATGGATAGATTACTTTTTGAAGCTAGATGGTTTTGATGAAGGCATTGCCCTTGAATTTTCCCAGACATTTTCATAAGGAAAAGCCACAGTGAAAGGGTTAGAAGTTGTAGCAACAAAGGAAAGAATTGTAGAAGTCATGGGGTTACCTGCTGGTGGTGAAAATTACCCTGTTTGTAGAGATGCTAGGTCAGCCAAGGCTAAATTTATAGAGCCAAACGACCCCCCATTGAACATAGACAAATAGGGCACAAAGAGAATTTCTATGCCTGAGCCATGGAAGTAGATAGCCGTGTATGTCATCAAATACATTACTTGTGAGGGTCGCCAATTAAACTTGCATTCTGTCCACTTCAAGCTTTTGAACCACATGAGGCAAGGGAGGAGGATGAATGTACCCAATGTGTTGTATAATCTTCTCTCAATCATGGCGGCCGAGACCTAGAAAGGTAGGGATAATTATGTTTCCCACCATTGCCTGATTAAATTGCTAGTTGAAAAATCTCTACGTGATATTTCTAGAATGAGTTGGAAAGAGTTTATTAAGGTTGATCGAGATTATCGCTAGGAGGAGTCTGTCAATGTTGAAAATTTACCACCTAGGGCTATACCTCGATCCCATAGGTCTAGTAGGAGGGTGACCATGACAGAAGCCATTCCTAGTGGTTCAACCTCTGGTGTTGGCCCTGGCATGAATCCTCCTGCAGCAGAGGAAACCATTGAAATTAGCTCTTCTGGAACAGAGCACTCAAAAAAAGAAAGCTCTTCCTTGGATTCTGATGATGATAAAGTTCCACTTGAAACCCTCATGAGAACTAGGGCACAAAAAAGGGAGGTAGAAATAAGGAAAGGGAAGGCTAAAAAATAGCCTATAGAAATAAAAGTACCAAGCCCAAAAAAGAGGAAAGCTAATACTATTCCTCCTGTAGCCAAAGGAAGACGTGAAGGACCTCCTAGGAAATCAAGACTAGCTGAGTCTGTGCAGGAAAGCCCTAAACCTGATGAGACCCCACATGAGGATCCTAAAGCTCCGATGGAGTAGGAGAATGTTGGAAGAGGAAAAGAGGAAGGCATATTTAAGGGAGCAACAATCATAACACTAGCCGATCTTGCTAGCATTGCAGAGGAATTGGAAGAAAATCAGAACTTCTTGTAGCATGAGCATGAAGTCCTGCAGCACCAAATAGACCCAGAGAAGGAGTTCTTGTAGCCACACCAAGAACAAGATCCCTTGCAGCAAAAAGAAGAAGAAACAACACCCTTACATCCGAAGATAACTAGACAGCCTGAGCCTATGCAAATAATGCCATATGAGGAGCTGTCATCAACAAAAAGGTTGGTAGGCATCCATAAACCCCATGATTTTTTAGTACATGCAACAATTTTAAATCTATGGACATAGATACAAAGAAGGGAGGAAGAATGGAGAAAGGAAAAATGAAAGTTAAAGGAAGAAATTCAAAACGATGAAAACATTGAGGAGAAAAATGCAGAAATTGCCACTTTGAAGCAGAGGGTAGATGATATGCAGCCTTAGCACCGAAGATTCTGCAATGTAGAGAACCCCCGAGGGTCCATGCTCTGCTCCTAAAAGAGAAGTATCTCTCTTTTAAGATGTCAATACTTGCCTTAGGTTTGAATCCTTCTATTGATACCCCTATGGAATTTTTCAATGCTCACAGGATTGCCTCACCTGAAATGAAGAATTTGTTATGTGAATTTTGTGTGTGTGTCGAATGTGGAGTGAATTAATGTCAACACAAACATTAATGAAATGATTTATATTGAAGATTCAATCAAGTAAACTACTCTATTTCGTAATACAATCAAACCTTTCAAGAACGTCTCATTGTCCTCTATTTCTAAGGATTTATTAAACCATTTGGCCCTCAGATTTCTATAAGCACAAGGGTTGTTAAAATGACTACTTAGAAAATGAGATTTATTGCTTAAGATGCAAGCTAAGATGATTTCTATGTGCAAATGTGTGCTGGAAGGATTAGTGGTATGCTTCTACATGAATCGAAATGATGGAAAGGATAATGGATGATATGATAAACAAAGGATGATGTTGATGATAAGTGGACGAGTGGAAATGCTTGATGTGATATGAAACTATAATGAACTATCCATGATTATGCATATGCTCAAATGCAAACATAAAACAAACTAATCTAAAATGCAACTATGATGCAATGGGGATGATAAAATGCAACTATGAAGCAACTAATTAATCTAAAATGAGAATGCAAAGTAACACATGATATGAAAATTAATTATAAGACTCCATGAAAGCTCCAAGCTCCTATGAAAAACCTGCATAATAAATTTTCTCAAATGTGGATATCCAAATGCAAAGGCAAGGTGGTGTATCTATAGGGTTTATCAAGCATTTTGTGAGGTGGCACCTATCAACTGTCTGGATTCAAAGGAGAAAGAATAGACGGTGGAGATGGTCATAATCAAGATGTTGTCCCCTTGACCAAGGGCAACATGCCATGTGTGTGGGGAGGAATCTCTTGACCAATGGGAAACATGCCATGTGTGTGGGAGACCCAAGTGTGTGAAACAAAGACCCATGTGCTCCAAATTTGTTGGAAGTGTGGGAGAATAGAGCCATGTGCTTTTTCCAATTGGTGGAAGTGTGTGAGGATAATTCTAATTAATAATTAGGCTTATTTATTTTCATGTAACCTTTGTGAGAAAATGTAGTAGACATGTGCTCTAATTCTTAATCAGGATTAAGGAAGATTAATTAAATAAACACATTTAGGATGCTTTGTTTATTTAATTATTTAGAAGAATATGATTTTTGAGAATTAAAAGAAGAGTGAACAATATAAATAAAGTAAGACTTTATTTATACGTAGTTGAAACATTAATCAAATAGGTTGTATTTAATTAATTGAATATGATGACCGTTTTTAGGTGTATACAAATTTTATTTACATAATTATGCTATCACAAAAGACCATGAATGGAACCCACTACTGTATGTTGGAGATGTTCAATTGAGAGCATTCATGTCTTGGGTGCAAAATGAAATTAGTTGGGAACAACAACACAGTGCTTATAAACAATTGGAATCTGATATCCCTTTGCACATTAGAGCTGAATCAGGTAACCCAAGGGATATTTACAAAGAATGACATAGAATGCTACTTAGACTGGGTTATGGAAATAGAATTATGCCTTGGATTGAAGTAGTTTACATTGAGTATGAGGTAAAAACAACAACAAAAGAGGAAACCATGAGGAGATGTTTATCCCAGAGATGGAATAGTTTGACCGATGAGCTGAAGCAGGCTCAACCTCACTCCATCCACAATTATGCTGTAGTATTAAAAAGAATTGAGAGGCATATTCAAATTGGTAGAACTCAGGGATGCCATTGGCTTCCCCTGAATTTTCAGCCACCCATGCTCATGTGGCCTGTTCCAAATTTTAGATTCTACCAGAGTGATATTGCCACATAAAGGTAGAGATGGGATAAATTTGATAGATTGGGAGGATTCTATTAGGATCCTGACTCATGAATTGCAGCCACTGATGTTGGACAAATCTCAGTTGCGAATTTCAGAGCCTTGACCAAGCAAAATAACACTTCTTCCTTTGCTGGAGGACCGACAAAATGTTAGGTTGGGGGGAGTGATGAGCCTAGTTTTTGGTCTTGAATCTATAGTCTATTTGCTCATTGATTTCATGGATTTAATGCTTAAGTGTTGGCATTGACATAATGTTTCCCTCAAACCATTGATATTTGACATTACCTTATCTCTGCAAGCTTTAATGATGTTTGGCATAATACGTGGGTCATCTATGTTGATTTTGCATGCAATTAATGAGTGTTTCTTGGAGTGGTTATTGATGTGCAATTATTATGTGTACTAACCTTGGACTGCAGACTTAATTCACTAAATTATGGAAGACACCTCTGGTTGGGCATGCACCATAACGTCCAGTTGAGGAGCCGCTCCAGGTCAAAGGCAACCAACAACAAATATTCTTCATGAAATTGAATGTAACCGCCTTGCAGTGGACCTTAATGATCGAGCATGCATGGGTGTTACTGTTGTGTTGGGTTCGTGCTTGACTTGCATGTCTGATCGGATTCCATGCATTCGTAACCACCACTGCTCCACTTTCTTCTACTTTCCCTAAATGGCGTCCTCCCAGTCGTGGAGTTGACTGCCTTGTTAGCTGTAGTATAAATAATACTTTGATGCTCCTTCTTTGGGGGATGCACGGTTTTACATTGTACCCTCATTTTCAATAATACAAATACATTACTCTTTGTATTCACAATTTACAATGAATGAAAATAAAGTTCAGAGTTCGAACATTTGAGTTTCTATTAGTTTAGAGGATACTTATCCAAGGGGGCCCACTTGGTGAGTAATTTGTTCTCTTAGTTTAGTATTACTTGTTGTTTGATAGTTAGCTTAAAATATGGCATTGACTATTCCTGCAGCCACTAGAATTCCATTATGTGTATGTTCCTGCAGCCAAAGCGAACATAGTATTTTCTGTTTGTTGCACAAATTTCCATTCCTGCTTTGAATTTCAGTTTAGGCATATTGTTGGTTGATGTTTAGCATTTGCTTCATTTCCTTTCAGCTATTTACTTTCAACATTGTGTTTCTTAGCTGTAGAATGCAATGACTACTTGAGCCCCTAGTGCACATACAGTGCTGATCCATTTCAAGTTCATGACCCTGGGTTGACAAGTTAAATGCACCTTCATAGTGGTTGAATGACTATTCAAGTTAGATGTCCAATCTCTTAATTATGGTTGTAGAAGCCCAGTTATGAAATCATTGTAGGAGGCAAACAGGCCTTAAGAAATCCAAAATCTCCTTTGGCAATCTAACCACTGAACCTTGCAAAAGTGACATAAGCTTTCTTGCAAAATGGTTCCTAAAAGTGACAAAACTTGTCTGCTCACAGTTCACATCCCACACATGTGTCCAACATTGGATTGGGATCTCATGTCCTTGACCATCATTGTCACAAATCTACAATGTTGAATTCCATTCCCCTCTCCCTTTAAACAAGAAGATATGACACAATAAGGAATACCACCTAAAATTAATCATCTTGCTGATTTTCTTAATTTCCACTAACCGTTTATGAATGGCATTTGCAACATAAGTTGCATAATCATATTCATCATTGACCAAGAGGTTCTAGATATTTGCTGCCATATACATAAGATGAATAGGGTATGTTCTTTCTTATCACCACCAAGGACCTAGCATAAAGCATAATAGGTCTTAATAAAGTAGTTCTCAAAGGAAGCAAGCTTAAAAGGCTCCATCTCATTTGGGGGAATTCAAATAGATTTTCCATCAAAACCCTTACTACTATGCTTGGGAAACCAGAAAGCTCTGAAGATGCTTTTGTCCTATTGATACTTTTGCTTGAAAGAATCAAAGTCAATTGGTTTGCAATTAGCTAGCTTTAGTTTGAAAACCTCAGAAATAGCAATTTTGATAATCTCAACCAAGATACCACTGTTTGTAGCCCTAATTGTTCTTATGTTCTCATCATAATTCGTTTCCATTTCCTTAAGAAAATTTACGTCTATGAAAACGTTGGGCACAAACACTTCCAAACATTTGAGATTGGGACCTTGGAATTTCTTTTCCCACACCAATGACAAAATAATGATCACCCACCCATGGGAATGTCTGCATCTCCTCATTTATATGCGTCATCTGCCAGACCACTCAAAACATCACAACCATGCACCTTAATTTTTTGAGATGATGAACCTAGTAATTGTGCAATCAAGTCCTAATGTAGGACTTTGTTTTGGGATGAGGAAGAGGGTTGGATTCTTAGCGTACTCATGGCTTTAGCTGAATTCAAAAACTAAGGTTCTAAAGTGAAGGTTTCTAGGGTTTTCCTTTTAAAACTTTTTAGGCAATAGCTAGGGTAATTCTTGCAACAATTCAAGACACAAACACATACCCTAACTTAATTCAAACTCTTAGAATTTTGTTTCAATATGATTGCAAACCCTATAATTGTAAATTAAGTGAGCTTTCTAGTTGTAGATACACTTGTTCTTTCGCTTCTGAAAACCCTAATTGTTGTAGAGTTCCTTTGAACGATGTGAATCCTCCTTTTTGGATGCTCAGAATGCTTAAGTGAATAATTCAATTAATTGAATTGCATCTTTTATTCAAAGAAAAATCATTTATTACTAGCCTGAAATCCATCTTTTTCCCCTATTACGCTCAGCTCACATGAGCTAGAGCACACAACTACCTATTCTTTGAGTTTGAAGGTGAGTCGTTGATCCTTGAGAAAAAGACAAGATCTGACGGATACAATAGATCTAACCAGTTTGAATATTTTTTGATGTGCGTTGAAAAGATCTTTGACCAATAGAATTCTTCCATACAGAACTGCCTTTACAACTTAGCACAAGACAAGTTGTTGGGAGCAACAATCACTTTTGGCCATGTGTCAGCTCCCCATGCTTTCGCGGTCTCAAAATCAAACTGTTGAAAAGAGCTTGTGGAACGACAAAATGCTTTCAGATTGCACCACATGGCACCAAACTCTTGTGTCTTAAATTCTTATTTTATAGAAAATATTTTTCAGGAATGATTAGACAACACGTGTCCTTTTGATGGCTCCAGATCTTGACACTTGTCATCCTTCCATGCTTTTGTGGCTTAATACAAGCCTACATGGAAATGCATCATGGAATGGTAGAAAGCCAATGAAAATACGCCACGTGGTGTCCTCTAGATGAAGCTCGTAGAATATTGTCAAGGAAATTCCACGTGGCTCTCTTTCGTGCTTCCACAAGGCGATTGTGGGTCTGCCTTAGGAGGCTCCACGGAATGGCGAAATGTTTCATAAAATTACCACGTGGAAGTGATTGGGTCCTCAAATGGTTTTGTTGTTGCCAACAATGCTTGATATGCCATGTCTCATCGTTTTCACACTTCCACAACCAACTTTTGCCTTAGTGAAAAACCTTATGCGGAATGACGAAAACCAGTAAAATAATGCCATCTATTAATGTTTGATTGGTTCAGTGAGCTTTTTTCTTGAATAAGATATTCAAGTGAGGACCGAGCGTGGACAACTTAAAGGCATCATTGGGCTCATGCTTTTAGAACAACTTAAAGTTACTAGGCAATGAAGATGCCAACTTAATGAAGAGGTAGACACAGGACTTACCCGTTTGACAAAATATTTTAGCCCGCAGGCCTAGGCGGCAACCCTAAGCATGAGGGGCCGGTAAACAAACGAATAGGAAACCCAAAGTTATAACTAAAGGAACCGGCAGCTCGGAGAAAAGGAGGTCCATGTGCAAATAGAAATAAAGTGCAATTACGCACTTAGGCCTAGATTTAGGGTTTTTGACCAAAATAAGACTAAAACAATATTTAAACCAAACCCTAACATGAACATAACCACTTCGAAACTTGAAACAAGGCCACAAACAGAAGCCAAAGAATTTTCATCAAAGTACTATCAATATCATTACAACATCACATAGTGTAAAAGATTGAAATAGTTAAATTGAAACAATGGGTGCCGCAAAAGCCCAAACCACCTATTCACTTATATTTTATGCAAAAAGCACCAAAGTATACCAACACAAAATTGCACAACATCTAAGTTGCCAGTTTGGATATAGGATCGAGCTTTTTTTAGTTTATTATTATTGAAAAAGAGGAGATTAAATTAAATGAAAAATAAAAAATTACAAATGACACATAGAGTCATTAAAATGATTCCTAATCAACACTAGAAGTAACAATGAACTTTAAACTACAGCAACAACTATAAATGCAACAGCAGTAACTACAATTGCAGCATATACAGCAGGAAAAGCAACTATGCAGCAAATTGCAGAGAAGGATTCCTTTCTGCAAAACTATTATATCAATTTAAAAGCATATGGTTGTGGTGGTACATCATAGTCAATTATTCTGTCAATCTCGCAGCACCAACGACTGAAGCAAAGCAGATACAAAACGACTTGGCTCGAGCTTTGGCTATGCTGGTACAACAAATTTTTTCCATGGGTTCACTGCAGCTGCACTATTATAAACTATCAGGGCTTAAATTAAATTGCAAAGGATCATATCAACACAATATGTACAAGGCCAATGATTTTTTGCACAAACTGTATGCATATACCTATTTTAGTCGTGCATGTTTTTAGATGTGGGAATATAAATTCAAAAAGGGAATTTTCCTACAAACAATTTACCTATACCAATCTTTGCATGTATAGGAGTTGATTTGTTTTGCACATATACCAAACAACCCCTATATTTCTATTGGAGCATCCATTTCATATTGAATGGTCCTGATTTCATATTTAACTCTATCTCATTGTAAACGTCTCTTGATGTAATTATATTTTCTCCAATAGTTAGAAATTATATATAGTGAATTGTGTTTAGCATGTCAACCCATATTTTCCTTATTGAATGCTACAATTATCATTCGACTTCATAATATTTATTACATGAATTCTGACTTCATAATATTTAACTCATTTTCAAAAGTTAACATTATCTTCTTCATTTGTTTGGTACTAAATCAATTCCTTCATTTCCCTTATTGAATGTTACAATTATCATTCAACTTCATAATATCTATTACATGAATTCTGACTTCATAATATTTAACTCATTTTCAAAAGTTAACATTATCTTCTTCATTTGTTTGGTACTAAATCAATTCCTTCATTTTCCTTATTGAATGCTACAATTATCATTCAACTTCATAATATCTATTACATGACAAAACAAATTTTATTATTACAATATTTCGAAAACAAGTACTATACTACTTTAACACTCGTTTAAAGTAACTTTAGATTTTGAATATTTAAATGTTGTGATAAATGACAATGTTTGGCCCATATAAAAACTTAGATAAATAGAAGTAAATAATGTGGTACCATATGACACAATATAGTTGGTATAATAAATCTATAGGTGGGTTTGATAGCTTTTCCCAACATATAGATCTTTCACAATTAACATGAGCCATTGTTAATATATATGAGCAGCTGGGCAATAAAGACAAGGTATGTATGAACCTCTGTTTCAAGTATTGGCAGTTGCTTTCTAGGTTAATGAACTAAGGCAGATCATCTACATCTGAAGCATGGTGAACCTAGATTTGTAGTAGCTAATTTAAAAACAAGTTGAAGTCATTGTTTGTCCTGTTCTTAAAACAGATTCTGATTAAGGAACCACAGTACATTCTAACTAAACATTGAAGTAAGGTTGCATTATTGGTGAAAGGACTGGGTGCCCCACTTTTTATAAAACTAATGATTATAGCCAGAAAGTCAGTTGCAGAACTACAACTAGACTATCGTTCTGTTGTGCAACGGGTTTAGACAGGTTCCTTTAAGACTTCTTTTGATATGACAGGTTTTTTCTTTACTGTTATTAAGGCTTTGATTCAACAGTTCTCCCATTCGTAAATGCTCACACAAATGCAACTTCTTGGCCTGTTCATGGACCTCACCCACCAAACAACAATACATATTCCATTGCCTACTCATCCTATGGAATCAAATGAGGCTCCTTCTCAGCCATAAGATCTAATTGTGCAAGGTAAAGTTCTAGAAGTTTTTGTCAAGACTGCTGTTGAGGACCCTATTTAGCATAAGGACACATTAAATGAGTGGGACAAGAAAATTGAAGATGGAGATTGTGGGACCATAATGTGTAAAGGAGTAAAAGTGCAATTCTTTAGGATATGAGGAATTTACATTCTTTAAATGATACAATTGAGGCACTTTTAGAAACTATTGTCTATTCAGTCCGAGAATGCACCTTTGATTGTATTATTAATTAATTGAAACTCATAATAGAACGGATTTTTAATTTTCAATTAATTAATAAATACGGTCAAAGGTGCATTCTCCAAACTGGATAGACGTTTCTCTCTTAAAATAGTTATGGGTGGCACAAGTGGTGTACTAAATCATTATGCAAAGATGCACATACCAAGTTGGAGGAGTGTTTTCATCCTGGCCACACAATGGGTTGTAGAACTAGATGTTGTAGCTGCTGTGAGTATGATGGTGTTGTAGCAAGCTATTGGATGATGTTAGATGCTCTGTTTCCTACATCCCTTACATTGCAAGAGAGGCTAGATGTAGGGGTTGATCCATTGACTACTTTGTTTCATTTGAGGCTGCTTCAGCTAGTGCTAAGTCCACAAAGAATATGGAAGTCCAGGCTAGTTGTTCTACATATGTACCTGGTGATGTTCTTTCATCTGTTCCAGACCCTGGAGCAAAATCAACAATAGCATGGTATGGAGCAGTGGCTAATGCAATTGCAGACTACTATCAGAAGGTTTTCTGAATCCATTTGGCTTAAGATTCAGATTAAATGTTTAACTTCCGAGTCCATTCTTAGAGATCAAGGCACTTTGGTGTGCACTTTCAGGTGTCTGAACTCAATTGTTTGGAATAAGGGAATTGTAGTTTACTGTAACTGGTGATAGTACATCAAATGTTGTTCCTTAGATATCCATGGTACGTTCATACTATTAACCAAGAGGTTTAGTAGGTATCGATGGAAAATTGGCATTGAGTAAAGGCTAAAGGAATTGGGAGAAAAAATTGATCATGCTGTGTTGAGTTCTATTGAACAACAATCAAAAGACATGAAGAGCCAGAGAATTTTGGGCCCTCAAATTTTCTTTTGGAAGGATATAATGGAAATAAAGAGCCAGAGAATTTTGGTTGAACACAGCTGATGCATAATCACCCACAAACACACACAATCAATCTCTTGCATTGATGCTTTGTGTTCACTCACATGCTGCACTAAGTATTTTCAAGAAGTTTTGTATGTTTTTGGTGGTGGTAATGGAAGTTAGTGATATGATAGTGTTGAAAGGTATGAACAAAGAAATAATGCAGTGTGAAAATCCAACAGCGATGGGCTTTGTACATAAGGTAAACGATATCCTTCAGTCCTTTCTATAAATCTATGGATTAACATGGCTGCTCTATTTCATCTATAGAAGTTTCAATATTTGTGTTAACCATTGATTTGTTTAAGTGATGCATTGTGTAAACAAAAAGTTGGGTCTTGTGGACACAGATTTTAATTTAAAATGATCTCATATAGGCATTAAGGAGGATATCGTCTAATCAAGCAATGATTGGAATTTCTATTAAGAACATAAGATTTATGTGGGTTTTATGATTTTATTCAAATATTATAAGGTTGACAAAATGGTGTCCCTACGAATACTGATTCTAAATTAAGATGGATTCACATAGGTATAAGGAGAATATCACCTTGTGAAGAAACCATTGAAAATTTTATTAGGGATACAAGACTTTGTGGGTTTTATAATTTTATTCAAATATTATAGGGCAATGGCTCTAGTAGCACATATATCGTATTTTCTAAAATGAACATGGGAGATATATATAGGAAATTAAAAAATTATCTTTTAGAGTCGAGTATTTACAGAAAAAATTATTTTCTTTTATTTCTTTTGGAGCCAAATATGTACACATAAAAGTTATAGTTATTTTATCCCCTTTTGAAGCTTGAATCAAATATTTTCTATTATTCAAAGACAAACAAAATGGCTTACTCATAACGAAATTTATTCTCTTCTTGGGATTGAGCATGTGCAATGGTGGGGAAATGAACAAATGTCATCTATTTGTGCAACTTGGGACAAATTATTTGATATTAAATACAAATTTTCTTCATGGAAAAATTATCTTTTGATCTATTTTGTGAATAAAGCAACTTATGTTTGTTCTTTAGTAATCGAATAAAGTAATTTAGAGTTGGGAATGGGTGTTGAAATGGTTTGTATTAAGTCTAGTGAAGGTTTTTTAGGCAAATACAACTCTTCAAGGGATGAGCAATGGTGGAAGTAGGCTAGGATAAAATCATTTGTCAACTTTCATAGAAAAATATATCAACACACACACTAGTCAATGCATAAAGGGAAACCTAATCATTGTGGGTCAAAACCATAAGAGAAAATGTCATAGGTGTGAGATTTTTACCATTACAATGACATATGGGTTTTTTAATGTTTCAATTAAGTTTAATTTCTCAATCTTGACATGTTTTTTGTAATAATTGTGATGAATCTTCAAGTTTTTAAATAATAATTTTTTCCTTGTTTAGAAAACAAATTTTGAATTATATATTAAATAAATAATTAAGGAGAATGTTTCAAACTTTCATCACAGTATACAAAGCTAAAAGAAATTTGATGAGATTTTTTCTTCATGAGAATTTTGAGTAGCTACCATAGGGGAAGATAGTTGGATGAAACATTAAGCTTTCTTAAATTATATCTAATGGTAGTCGTGGCATTGTGCTTTTGGTTCTATTCACATTTCATGCCACCCTTAGATGATTCATCATTGATAACCGATTTGAGAGATCCTACATGGGTCATCTTGCATGAATTTTCCTTGAGGAGATTCATAATTTTGGCTAAGTCCTAGTTTTTCAGGCTTTTGGGTTTTCGCTTCCCTGCCTACATCAAAGATGAAAGTGGGGATCATTATTAGATTGCATCATTAAAGGACCAATGGATAATAATGGATATGTCTTTCTTCTTCTTTAGGATTTTCTAAACCAACAGGGGTGTCCCTTGAGGTGTAGTTTTGAAAAGACTAAAAAAACAATGGTTGAATGAACCTTGAGGCAAATAATATCCCAAAACACATGAAATTGCTATGAATTTGTTATTAAGTACCAATGTGTTGGTTTTCCTTGGACCAAGGGTATAACACCTCTTTGAGTAGATGTGGCAAGCAAGTGGAGATTAGGATGTATGCTTCTTAATCCATTAAGATTTGTGGTACATTATCTCACTTCACACATATTTGATTGTGATAGCAATGCAAATTTTACTATGAACGGCCTTAATTATATTTGTGGACACTTTGAAATATTGCCTAGTAGTGAAATTGAAGCAATATTATGGGTCAAATAACTCTAAAGTGACTGATTGGTTGATATTTTTGATGTTTCTATCAAATAAAATAATGATATGGATTTTTTAAATGGCTTTTAGATGCCTTCATCTAGTAGGGAAATATATTCTATTTTTTATTAATCAAAGGACATCACTCAAATAAACCTTTACATGACACCTTAAAGAAGATGACATGGAGAACTATGATCAATAGATTCACACATAATATTGGCTATACATGTGAAAGGGGAGAAAAATAATATTGTAGGTTAATGACATAAACATATATTAGACATCCATTAAAAACTTCGTACACTTATGTCACTTTGAAATGATTTTTGATGAAAATGTTCACAGGGGATTCTATACTTTACAAAGACAATATAATCAAAGGAAACAATCAAATAAGCGAATGTGATTAAGATAGTTTTCCATAACTATCAAAATCATATAAATATTCATGGATACATTCAGATGGTCAAATATTTAACTTTATATTCATTCCTCTAGTAGTTACAAAATCAATATTGCATTGATACAATAAAAAATAGACTTATATATTCAATATTGTTTAGCACAGTATAGGACATAGGGAAAAACTCTCACGCTTCCTTCTCTATTTGTTCTAAAATATTATGTCAACCAAAACCCAACATCGAATGACAACCCTCTTCCCTCTCCAACTAGTGAATATATAGGATTTAGATTCAAACATTTGGGAAAATTCAAATGTATGTCATCTCATTTTCAATGGGATGTATATAGAACCTTGCTAAGGAGAGTACAATATCACACAAGATCAACCTAAATTCAACCTTAAGACTCAACATCATGAATACAAACCACTAAGAAACACTAGAAATTGTTGAGGCGTAAAATTGCACCCTAGTGCAATTTCCCACAACATCACCTTTACGTTAGCCTTACAAGGTTGACAATGCAAAAATCTACCACCTTTGCCCTTCATTCTTGCATGTGCTTTGTCATTTTTCATCGGTGAGGTAATTTTTGATGTGGACACCTCCACACTGCGCAGATGTTTGTGTGGCTTGCTAGCATCCTAACAAGATTCCCGGGTCAATGGAAATTGGGACGTTATGATTCTCTTCCACCTTGCGGAATGTAATGCTTCCTGCAAACCTAGACTGCCCGAAAACATCTCTTTGCCTCCAAAATAGCTTTTGAACTTACCTCTCTCAATTTCATTCATTCCATTTGTTCACTCTCACTCACTTCTTGATCATTTTTCACTCTACACTCTCACTCCATACTTCCATTCTACACCATTGTTATTATTGCTTCTTGCTTCTACTCCATTGTTCTTGTTGCTTCTTGCTTCTAGACCATTGTTTCTCATAGGTTTCAAGCTTTACGTCATTGGAACTATCGTCTTACACTCTCAAGGCTCTCTTCCTTCCTCTTTCGGCCTCTCCAAGCATGTAGAAGGAAGGGTAACATTTACTTTATTGCATTTTCTTATAGTTTAGCATATAGACTGTCTTTGCTTTCTATAAGTTTTCTCTATTACTTTTCTTCAAAAATTTTCTCTCTATCATTGCATATGGGTTCTCCATGGAGGTGGAAACACCAAAGCGAGGGTTTGACTAAGGAAAACTCCAAAATACAACCCCAATATTTTTTCGTCTCTGTGTGTGTAGGTACTTTGTTTGTGTGGAGCTTGCAGGAGCTAGACCACCCATAAGTTGGATTTTTATTACCCTTGTTCTACATTTCGTTACAATCAATTTATCTTTTAATTTATAGTATTCTTGTTGTTATAGTTAGTTTATTTCATGCATTAGCAACATTCTATCATTTTCATTCAAACTGTCAGATTAAGGTTTTTGGGTCGTTAGAACACCTTACAAGTTTCTGATTGTAGGCTTTGTTCTCAATTTGTACGAGATGCCAACACGTCCCTGAGATGATAGTGCATTATGTTTTCGTCTGTCAGAACCCTGATGGTTCTCAATACGAAACCCTACTGATATTTTGTTGTTTTTGCAATTTTTTTGGTTTTTTTGTGTTTTATGAGGTTTTCAGGCAATAAGCTAAAAACTGCGATTTTGCTAATAAATACTTAGAAAATTCAAAATAAATTCTTGAACTCAAAACAAGTCTAGATCTTGATCAATAAAGGTAGGCGCTTCACTATATTTCATTTCCAGATGGTTTACAAGTGCCAGATACAATGTATGAAGGAAATACAAATTTATTAAATGAAGAAAAACCTGATTTCTTTAATGGCGGCTGCAGCAGATAGAAGAAAGTACGACCAAAAATAAGGAATGATTCTCCAAGCTCACAGAACAATGCTAACTCCTCAGTAATCCACAACGCCTTAGATCCAATCACCAGACTATGAAGGAAGAAGACGTTTTCTCCAGAGACAATGAAAAAGTACGACCCTTTGCTGACTGGTACGGCCTGGTACAGCTAGTAATGATATGGTATGGCACCTTGGGATTTATGCCAAAACATTGATGAAAGACCTTTGCTTATGACGCCTTTACTGTCTGATGAATATCACTGTGAATCTCTGTCTGAATAGATGATTAAGCCCAATCTGTGACCTCTGTATGAAATCACCAAGTGCAAGCTTCAGCTGGTATTGCACAGCCTCAGTCTGCCTAATCTCTGAAGAGTTTTCGTTCTCCAGAAACGATCGTCTGCCAGAAACCCTAGGGTTTGCAAACTCCAATGCTCAGAGCAATAAAGACAAAATTGAATAATAATATCAAAATGGTTCGATTTTGCCTTGAAAGAAAATATATACTCCTTTGATAAAATTCGACCCAACTCCTTTTAATTAATCATTTAAATAAAATGATTTATTTCACCTTTGATACTTAGGAGAAACATTAAATAATTAAATGGCGCCTCAATTTAATGAATAATAAATATTCACTAAGTCAAAAATTAATACTTTATTATTAAGTATAATAAATACTTTATAACTGGCCAATTTAATTAAATATTTAAATATTTCAATAAAGTGACTTTAATATAAAGTCAAATTATTAAATATTTAATAAATCATTAATTACTCCTTATTTCTCCGTCTGATCATCAAACTGCTGAACCGGGTCGACTCTGAGCTGAAAGGTTGAACCAGGTGCCCTGCCCAAAATAGCAACTTCCGCCTGACCTAACTTTCTAAAAATAGAAAGTTCCTGAAAATGCACTCTGGAAGATTCTGTGAAGGCCCAACCTGACACAACTGCAAAACTGGAGCTACCAAACACTGAGTAACTGCCCCAAATGATCCTCTGCACACTCTTGTCAGCCTATGAGGATCGAATAATAGGCTAACCTCGTCAACAAATAGTGTCAGCTAAAACGGGGACATGACAGTCCGCCCTCCCTGAAATTGCTTGTCCTCAAGCAATCTCTACAAATACAGTTGCACTGCACCACCTGGATCCCAAGGATAGTACCAGACACTGTTCCTGCTGGCCACAACTGACTCCTGTAACTCCCACAACTGATCAGCAAGAATAAAATACCATTCCCTATTAATCTCAGTGCAGTCCGGCATAGGATCAAGAAACTCAGAAGGAGGCAAGTCAAACTACAAGCAACACTTACCCCCTAAAACTGCACGAGATATACTATCATCCAACATATCAAGCACGTGCATACCAAAACTATGCACCTGAAACAAATTGTGTACATGCGGATTAATCTCGAAGCTATATGCACTCTGCACCATATACACACTGTGATACTCCTCTGTGAGCTTAGTCTGAAATCCCAGTGCACTAGTAGAATCCCAAACGCTATCATCACTTTGCTCAAGACCAGGATTAGGTGAGTTACCCATATCAAACTCAAAGAGCGGGTTGTCGTATGAAGATATAACATTTGTCTCAAACAATGGATTGGTCACAAACGGAACCAAACCACTAGGCCGATCCCAAACGACTGCCTCAGAACCCCCGGGGTACTGAGCATAACCATGCCTGGTCTGCACAAAATCCTCCTCTACCTTCTCGCTCTTCCCACTAATGAGAGAGATAGAACGAAGGCTGCCATCTGTAATTCCCCTCAACACATATTTCTTGCCCTGTACCTCAAATCTCATCTCCATTTTAGGCAAGTTGAGGGTGAACACACTGATGTCCTGAAGCCATCTCATACCCAATACTAAATCCATCCCACCCAGGTTGACTACATAGAAGTCTGCCTGCAACTCATAATCATTCAGCATGAGAGTGAGATTACAAATCCGTCGAGTGCAAGTGAGTGTATATCCATCTACCACCCAAACTCTGAATCCATCAAAATCCTCTATCTAGAGTCTACATCTATTGATGAAGCTCTCATCGATGAAATTGTGTGTGGCTCCAATGTCGAGCATAGCAATACAGCGCTGTCCTTCCACTAATCCCCTAAACCTGAATGAGTCATCCCGTACACTAGCAAATAACACCAACGGGGATAAGTTGGCATCAGGCCCAAACTCCATAGAGGCATTCTCGGCCTCTGCATGTTCTGAAACAACCTACTGGTCTGAATCATCAGACTCGTCATCGTCATAGTAAACCCACATGGCGCGGTTGGCTCTGCCCTTCGGTCTCAAAGGACAATCATGCTCCTTGTTGTAGGGTGCCTTGCACCAATAACAAAGTTGTTTCTTTCTCAATTCATCCCGAGTTGCATCATCAATTCTTGCAACTGGTTTCCCTTTTGGTTCTGCAACTGGCGTATGACTCTCCTCAACAGGCAAATTGTTTGTCTTAGGCTGAAATTGTTTCTTCAGAGCAGCAAGCTCCATACTCCTTGCCTTCCGCGTCGCCTCCTAAAGAGTAGGAGGGTCAAAAGCCTTAACCCAACCTCTCATGGGTTTTGTCAAGCCCTCAACGAAGAGTATAATGAGTCTCCGTTCTGAAATGCCAGTCACCATAACTGCAACTCTCTGAAACTCACCAATGTATGAATCCAGACTGCCTGTCTGTCTGAGCTGAGCCAACTCTTTGAAATAAAGTTTTGGATCCTTTTTATCAAATCTCTCTATCAGCCTACTAGTGAACTCCTGATAGGTATTAATTGCATGATGGCCAAGCGTGTACATACCGTGGTGCCACCAATCATGTGCTACTCCGTCGAGATGCAAAGTAGCAAATTTAATTGCCTCATCCTCCTGCATAGGCTTAAGTGATAAGTAATTGTCCAGTTTCTGAACCCAAGACCTCACTGATGTCTTTTCAGACCCATCAAAATATGGCAGTGTAATCTTGCTAACTGCATATTGCAAATCCCTATTCACCTGTGGCTGCGGCTGCTGATGCTGTGGGGGTCTGCGGTCAAATCTGCCTCCTCCTCTGGGTTTATAAACATCTATAAACTCATGGAATGTAAGTGCCTGCCGGATCTCAGGTGCTAGTGACATGTACTCACCGTGAAATCTCATCAAGTTTGCCACTGACATGCCATTATGTGGCTGAAACTCCTGATAATGCCCTTGATGCTTTGCCCCTGGAGTCTGTGGTGGAGTCTCCCTAGGTAAGAAAGTAGGCTGACCTGGCCTACACTCCTAATAGATCGGTGATGGCTGCCAAGGTGCTGATGCTAATGGCTGATCCACTGGTGCAGTCTCGCTCGTCTGACCAATCTGTATGTAATGAGGTTGTGTGGGCGTGTACTGTCTAATGGTACCCATCAACTGAGACATCATGTCCATCATATTATCATGTCTCCGTCTAAACTCCTCATCAGTAATATCACCCTCTGCATGCGCCTTCCTTGGATCCCTGCGAGTCTCTAAGGAAGTCTCACGTTCTGCCATTAGGGTTGCAACACTGTTTTCACTGCTGTCAGAACTGGATCTATGAATACCAAGTACTCCTGATATTGTCTCACCCTCTAGAATTGGTGAACCTGTCCAATCCTCATCTTTGCCTATTCCTATGCCTCTAGTATACTGAATAATATCTCGGCTCATGAAACGGCAACCAAAAAGCACACTGTAAATTGAAAAAGCAACTGAAAAAGCACAGGATGGCAGGAGATCTGTGCTCTGATACCACTGTCAGAACCCTGATGGTTCTCAATACGAAACCCTACTGATATTTTGTTGTTTTTGCAATTTTTTTGGTTTTTTTGTGTTTTATGAGGTTTTCAGGCAATAAGCTAAAAACTGCGATTTTGCTAATAAATACTTAGAAAATTCAAAATAAATTCTTGAACTCAAAAAAAGTCTAGATCTTGATCAATAAAGGTAGGCGCTTCACTATATTTCATTTCCAGATGGTTTACAAGTGCCATATACAATGTATGAAGGAAATACAAATTTATTAAATGAAGAAAAACCTGATTTCTTTAATGGTGGCTGCAGCAGATAGAAGAAAGTACGGCCAAAAATAAGGAATGATTCTCCAAGCTCACAGAACAATGCTAACTCCTCAGTAATCCACAACGTCTTAGATCCAATCACCAAACTATGAAGGAAGAAGACGTTTTCTCCAGAGACAATGAAAAAGTATGGCCCTTTGCTGACTGGTACGGCCTGGTACAGCTAGTAATGATATGGTACGACACCTTGGGATTTGTGCCAGAACATTGATGAAAGACCTTTACTTATGACGCCTTTACTGTCTGATGAATATCACTGTGAATCTCTGTCTGAATAGATGATTAAGCCCAATCTGTGACCTCTGTATGAAATCACCAAGTGCAAGCTTCAGCTGGTATTGCACAGCCTCAGTTTGCCTAATCTATGAAGAGTTTTCGTTCTCCAGAAACGATCGTCTGCCAGAAACCCTAGGGTTTGCAAACTCCAATGCTCAGAGCAATAAAGACAAAATTGAATAATAATATCAGAATGGTTCGATTTTGCCTTGAAAGAAAATATATACTCCTTTGATAAAATTCGACCCAACTCCTTTTAATTAATCATTTAAATAAAATGATTTATTTCACCTTTGATACTTAGGAGAAATATTAAATAATTAAATGGCGCCTCAATTTAATGAATAATAAATATTCACTAAGTCAAAAATTAATACTTTATTATAAAGTATAATAAATACTTTATAACTGGCCAATTTAATTAAATATTTAAATATTTCAATAAAGTGACTTTAATATAAAGTCAAATTATTAAATATTTAATAAATCATTAATTACTCCTTATTTCTCTGTCTGATCATCAAACTGCTAAACCGGGTCGACTCTGAGCTGAAAGGTTGAACCAGGTGCCCTGCCCAAAATAGCAGCTTCTGCCTGACCTAACTTTCTAAAAATAGAAAGTTCCTGAAAATGCACTCTAGAAGATTCTGCGAAGGCCCAACCTGACACAACTGCAAAACTGGAGCTACCAATCACTGAGTAACTGCCCCAAATGATCCTCTGCACACTCCTGTCAGCCTATGAGGATCGAATAATAGGCTAACCTCGTCAACAAACAGTGTCAGCTAAAACGGGGACATGACATCGTCCTCTGGATGAGAGCTAGTTAGTTCGTAGTCTGAGACCTCTATGGTTTGCTCACTCGATTCCCAAAATCCTCCATACCTAAAAACATAAAACAACGCCTAGTTTGTCTTCCGTTTGCCACCTCATTTTCCTATCTTTGTCATTGAGGTAGTTAAGGGAAATTTGCTCCCCGTTGACTCTTCCTTGTCCTAGAGACACGGGAGTAGTGAATCCCCTCCTCTACATTTTGGTGAACCCAATGTGAACCTTCCATCTCCTTCTCTTTGGTTTGAAAATTTTTCTTCTCTTGTGTCTAGGACGTGTTACAGATAGCATGTTGTGAATATTTTATGAGCTTTATGACCCAATCTACAACCTCCAGATACATTGTAAGAAGAAGTCTTTGACATATTAGAATGGGATCTAGAAGGTTTAGTTCCCCTCAAACTATTCTTACTTTCAGAGAGCTTGTTTCAAGAATTTCTACCGGTTTCTCTTCTCCTTTTAGTGAGGTGGCAACTCATGTTCCTACTCCCCCTACCTCACCCTTTGTCTCTTTTGTGGAGGATGATGTTGCTCTCAAGGTTTTTGCAAAGCAAATCTATTCCCTAGACATGAGACTCGAGGAGCTTGATAAATTTGTGGCACAAGATGATAACTTTTCCCAAGCATCTTTGTCATTGAGCAATTAAGAACCGTATTAGGTAAGGATTGTTGGAAATCAAGGTATAACTTGCAGCAATATGAACTTATAAAAGTGGTTGCAAATCTAAAGTTATTTATTCAAGATTACCATGGAAATATTATGTGATCGACAATTGTAACAATGAAAGAAAAATATGCAATACAACAAGTTATCAAACACAAGTGACACAAGATATATGTGAAGAAACCCTTGTGGGAAAAATCTCCACACCCAAAGAGATCCAATGTTTGTATTATTCTTCAAGGAAGTACATCAATACAACAATATTCTCTGTAATCCGACAACACGTCTCTTTGACAACCTATAAAAAAACTCTTACAAACCACCATGTGAAGACTCTAATATATAGAAGTTTGTGGGAGAGAATACCACAAATGGTGTCCCAAAACAACCAAAACCACCTAGAAAAACCCACACCCCCCTTAGTGGACAGCCTGTAAACATGAAATAAAATATTGAATAATCACATGGCCTTCACATGGGCACCTAACCCATAGCCAATCAAAATTGATCAAACCCGAGTGCTCCATAACTCACTTAATGGCTGCATGCAAGAGCATGCACCAACATGCAAACTTGGGCACACAACCATGCAAGATCATGCAAAACATGCAAATAACATGTAAGGACATGCACACCAAAGTGATTCCCACTCACAATGTTGGATGCCCAAGAGGAATATTCTTTTGGGATGCCTTGTAATCGCCACTGTAATGGGTCCACCTCTTTGAATGCAATTACAATTTGTCATTGGAAAATAAATAATAAATATTTTCTCCCTCATGTCCCCTAGAACACTTTCCAAAGAACGTGGAGACACATAAATCAACTTAGGATAGCAATTATAATGTCACCTATCCTAACATTATCTCACTTGACATTATACATTGCAATTGCATCCATGAGATACAAATAAAATTTATAATCAAGTATAGTGATCAAAGGCCCATGGCCTTCCTGCACCAAGAGAACTTATTTGTGGTCACTAGCTTTGAGAGAGAATCTGCAACATTATCCAAAGTGTCAACCTTCTCAATCAAAACCTTACCATTCTCTACTATTTATTGCACAAAGTGATACTAAACATCAACATGCTTAGTATGAGCATGATACATAGGATTTTTGGTGAAACATATGGCACTCCAACTATCACATCCAATCCTCACTACCCTGTTATCAAAACCAATGCCATTACCAAGTCTTTGTAACTAAACCGCCTCCTTAGAGGCATGTGTAGCAGCCATATACTCTACTTCAATGGTGGACAACACAACTATAGGCTGCCTCTTACTCATCCAACTTATTGCACCTCCAAACAAAGTAAAAAAATAGCCACTAGTGGACCTTCGACTATCCAAGTCACCTACCCCATCTGCATCAACAAAACCTTGTATTTCTAATGACTTATCCACATCATTAGTACCATGATAAACCAAATAGTAATATGAAGTACCACACAAATATCTAAACACCCTCTTAACAAAATTCCAATGCTCTCTACCAGGGTTAGACATAAACTTACTCAAAACTCCCACTGCTTGGGTTATATCTGGTCTAGTGCAAACCATTGCATACGTCAAACTACTGACAACACTAGCATAAGGAACATTAGACATCTCTTCAATATCATCATTATAATTAGAGCACAAGTCTAAACTCAACTTAGTACCAATTGGAAACAAAATATTTATTGATTTATAGTCATGCATATTAAACCTCTACAAAATGGTATCAACATACTTACTCTAACTTAACCGAATCTTTCTATGAACCCAATCTCTACTGATCTCCATCCCAAGAATATATTTTGTAGCCCCCAAATACTTCATATTAAATGTGCCAAAAATTTGAGTCTCAAGCTCCCTAATAATCACCTTGATGATACCCATAAACAACATGTCATCAAAATACAACATAATTGTAGACACTGAAACCTGGTCTAGGCCTACGACTTTAATATTTCTTAATAATTCACGTATTCTTCATGGTCATGATTAAATAATCCTAATTATTTAATTATTCACTAAAGTCTTCATTTCTTCTATTAATTAAATAATCTTAATTATTTAATTAATTCATACTTTTCTTTATTCCATCTGATTAATTAAATAAACACTTTTTATTTAATTATGTTACTAATTAACCTTATCCTTCTTCTTCAATTAAATAAATTCTTATTTAATTTACTCTTTATTATACTTCAACTATAGTTAAATAAATCCTTAATTTATTTAATTATTCATTTAAATCCCTTTGTCACTTAATTAAATAAATCTTATTTATTTAATCATTCTTCCAATATCGAATATTGAATTAAATGAATTATTCAATTCATAAATCTTATTTTAACGCATTCCTCTATATTTGGATAATGGTGAGTTATCTAAGTATTCACTTTGACTTGACTCAAGATCTATTTAAATCATTCAGTTAACTCAGGATTTAATGTCTGAGTGGTTTTCTCGAGTAATCTCGTCGTCAAATCATTCAGTCATCTAGTTCTAACCCAATTGTGTGTACATGCAGATTAATTAAATATTCCTATTTAATTAATTAAATCTTGTGTGTGCATTCGAACAAGAGTTGCTTTAATCAATCTTTATCTTTGTCATGCAAAGATAATTCTTTTGTTTTCAAATACCAAACTCAAAGATTAAATCATTTATTTAATATTTATTTCTATTTCTAATTTGTATCACTCATGTCACTACTAACAATTATCAGAATGCATGTATAATCTATCGATCTCAACCATCCGTTGATCTTTCAATCCTGACCTATCATTTGAATGATCAATTTTCTATAAATTGATCAGTTTTTCATCATTCCAATCTCTCGAAATCTTATGACTTTTTGGAGCAACTATCTTGAATCTTCGATGTTTTGCTAAATCATTATCATAGGCTATACTTGCACAAACTTTGAAAATCTGAGGGAAATTATACTACAACGGCAAAATGGAGAAGGGAAATCGAGATGATACATGGAATTACGTACATATTGGGTGAGATTGTTCAATTTATTTACGTTTTGGATTTCCTTTGTTCTTTGTTGCTTAGCTTAGATTGCATTAGAGTTTTAGATTGCATTGCATGTTTGCTCTGATTTGTTTCTCTACATTTTCTAGACGTTACATTTGGTGAACCCGACGTGAAGACACCATCTTCGCGTATCATAGACTTTTATTTTGATTTTGTAAGTTTTTGTATGGAATGACGCATCAGCTTGACAAAACGCCGCAATTGATATTTGTAGACGCATCAGCTTAGCGAAATGACACAATTGACTTTGTTGGCCGCGTCTATTAATGAAAGTGACGCATTTGAAAAGGAATCACGCATCTATCATTTTCTGAGCCATAACTGACTGGTAAAATACTACGACATGTTTGACAGAGAAAATGACGCATCTAACTAGTATATTTTTAGGTTTTAAACTTTTAATTTACCATTTCCTTTCGTGTTTTTATTTTCACTAATATTTTGTTTTCAGTGTGTGTCTTGAGGAGTTAACGAAGTTTTTGCAGATTGATATTCAAAGACCAATATCAAATTACTAACAAATCTTTTTGCAGAATGCATGTCGAAGACCCTAGTTAAATTTTTTAAACAGATTCTTTGGTTGTGTAACAAATCTTTCATTTGGATTAAAATTAACAAGTGTCTATTGTGTTTGGTGCGAAAGCACAATTGTGTAATTACCCTAACGATTTGGTACATCGAAGTATCCTCTCCCCTTGCACATCCGTACGATCCTAGGTGTAAGAGAAATGGTTACCAACTCTAGAACTTGGACCTGTTTTGGTGGGAAAAAGTACTCACCCCAGGATGACTTAGACCGATAGCACCCTGAACCCGAGGGACTTCCAGCCGGTATATAAAAGTGGATTCTTAGGGAAGCCCAAGAATCACGTGTATGGTTCCGACGAGATGGATTCAAAAGGGGACTCTCGCCGCATGGATCATGCCCTACGAATGGAATGCCCTAATTAAACACTTTTGTTTGTAGTGTCCAAAATCCTTCCATTTACTGGTGCAGCAGGTTGGACCTGTGAAGCCGTCTCATATTCTTATGGTTCATGTGTAGAGATGAAGGTATGCCATGGGATGTTCATGGGTATTGTAGCTTGGCTGCCCCGAATGACGTTAATGAGCCGTGGAGGAGAGCCAGAGGGGTCAAGCTACTAATCATCCGCCTTGAATAAGCATAGTTGGGGAAACCCAAGTGAGAACTCAGTAAATACTGTCCTTTATAGCCTAGGATGTGCTTGTTTGTTATCAAATTAAACGTTCTTTGAGTCCAAAATTGAACTAAAAACACTTTGTCTTATGATTGTCTTTGTTTTCTAGAATTTGATCACAAAAAAACATCAGTTTTATATCTCAATTCACTGAAAAAAAATGGCAAAGTCGTAACTGTTCACCAGAGAGTCGCAATTGATTTGTCGAGTCGCATCTGTTTAGTCTAGAGTCACATTTTCCAAATTTTCTTGCATTTTCTCTGTCCAAAACTGCATCTATTTTAGAAAAATAGACTTGTGATATTCTGTGATGCATCTGACAAGGTGAGCCGCAATTGCAGTCTAGAATGTCACATTTGCCACTGTCGTAGAACTTCTACCAGTTTGCAAAGTTTAGAAAACTGCATATGTTTCATCCTATGTCACAATTGTCATTATGAGTCGCATCTGTAAGAAACTTAAACACATCTGCCAGAGTCAGACACTGAACTTTACCAGAAACACACAATTGATCATCAGAAAACCGCAACTGTGAAACATAACCGCATTTGATAAATTCTGCAATGCATTTTCCTGATTATTGGAAAACCAAAATTCATGGTCACTTTCCAGTCACCACGGTTATACCAGCTTTCAGTTGTCTTTCCACAAGTAGTCCTTGAACAGAAGCCTAGAATGATTTGCTCAATTTTGCGTCCTTTAGATATCATTTAGTCATAACTATAGTCGTCCTAGTTCCAAGTGTTAGTTTCATCTTAGAATACATATTACCTTGAGATTAAACTTCTAGGAAGGTCACTTTTACAAACTTTTAGATAGGTCCACCATCTGCACTTTAGAAAAATCATAAGTGTCAACGAAATCTGTCATTGAACCTAGTCCTATCATCTTATCCTTTGCCCTATGGAGAGTCCTCCTAGCTCATCAGTCTAGTTAGGAGACTCAACCTATCTTTGATCATTGTCCTATAGTGGTTCCTTGACATAACTAAATTGACACCTTGGTTAGACTTTAGGAAGTTGGTACCCACGTCTCAGGTTTAGAAAATTGATTACCTTAGAAGCTTTCCTAGACTTTTCATCTTCAGATATTGTCATTTTAGACTAGTGTCATCTTAGAACATTCCTTATTTTGCATTCAGAAAATCCCAAAAACATAGACTAGATTCATACTGTCCATAGACATAGTTTTGCATTCCTTGCATATTGAACTTATCTTACATGGTTGAAATTAGGTCTAAGAGAAGAGAGAGAGAGAGAGAAAAGATGTTGAACCCAAACAAATTCATCAATCCATTATCCACAAGACCTCACAAGACTTTATTAGACAAATTCACCACTAGAAATACTCAAGGACACATTACAGTAGAAGACATAGAGGTTGCGGCACAGGACCCTGAGTTTTCCTCTTTTGTAGATGAGTACCTAGAAAATGATCATCAACGGTACTTAGCCAAATTGCTAGTTGAAGGTGCTACCTTACCTACAGGATTCGATATTAGCACCTTACAAGCTCAACCTACACAAGGGACTAATACAATGACTGCCAGTACTACTATACCCCAGGTAAATACAACCATACCATCTGACATACCTACACAGAGTATGACAGTCCATACATCTCCATTTGGTACATCTGGCATGACATCAGGATTTAATTTCACTGTAGGGGCATCATCATCCACTCCCTTCGGTCCTCTTGTTGGGAGTAAAAGATCTAAAACATCAGCTTCTACACCAAATGTCAGTGTCACGAGTACCATACCATAGTCAACAGCCATACCTAGTGTTCACGTCACAGGTACCATCCCTCAGTCAACGGCCATACCTAGTGTTCAAACCACTGGTACTATACCATAGATTACACAAACAAGAGGCATTCCCTCATTCCAATATGGCAATTAGAATCCATCTTCCCAGATTGGCAGTCAAAATCCATTCACACAGATTCTAAATTAGAATCCATTCTCCCAGATTCCAAGTCAACACCAATTTACACAAATTCTGAATCAGAATCCCTTCTCCCAGAGCGGTACTCAAAATCCATTCACATAGATCCCAAGTCAACACCAATTTATGCAGATTCCAGACCAGAACACGTTTACCAACATTTTGAATCCAAACCCACCTCAAATACCAATGTTTAATCGAAACCCATCACAAGACCTTGGATTTCAGAATACATACATAGATCCACATAACCCACCTAGCACATCATTGACCCAGGTTGATGTCTTACAAACACAAATGCATGCACTACAAACACAGATGGATAACATAGCGGTATCAACTAAGAAATCCTTTTCAACAAAGGGCATATGCCCATTTCCCTTTGATAGATCATTGTACATGACCCCTTTCCCTCACAGGTATGTCATACTGAATCTCCCTAAGTACAATGGCAAAAAAAATCCGATAGCAAATATAAGGGAATTTTCTACCATATGCATAGACGTCACTTATGACCCCACGTATCTTATGAGACTATTTCCAAGAAGTCTTGTAGGAATTCCACTAGAGTGGTTTTTTAGGTCTAAACTATGGCATCGGATCTTGGGGTGAACTGGCTGAGAAATTTGTTGAGCAATTCTCCTTCAACATAGACCACAAGATAAATATAGCAACCTTGTGTCACACAACACAAGACGAAGGTGAAAAATTCATCGCTTTCTTCCAGAGATGGAGGACTATAGCTAGCCGGTGTCTTGTCGAGATACCTGAAAAATAAAAAGTTACTATGTTACAGGAAAACCTTCATGCAAAACTAAGGAGTAACTTAAGGGTACATTGTTGTACATCTTTTTCAGAACTAGTGGAAAAAGGGGTTATAATAGAAAAGGATCTCATTGAAAAAGGTGAACTTAAGACATTAACATCCAATAGAAAATCGATCATGCAAAACACCTCCAATGACAGAAACAGATTTTGGTCTCGCAACAAAAATGTCACCAATGATGGAGTAGTTGATGCTAAAACTATACAAGCAGGACCAATCATCACATTACAAGTACCTAACACTTCTACCAACACGCTTAATGTTGTCAATCAACCTCCCAACATGGTCCAAAATACTCAACGTCCGCAACAACAAAGAAGATTTCAAAAACGTGAGTTCACTCCCTTAGGGGAACCCATTGCGTCTGTATTCAAGCAATTGTTACAACATAATCTCATACAGCCTCAAGAGCCAAGAAAATACGATCCAGGACAATTTAAACCTGTTTGGTGGGATGACAATGCCTTTTGTGATTATCATAGAACTAAGGGACATAACCTACAAAATTGTCGCCAACTGAAAAATATCATACATGATCTTGTCAAAAGGATAATAATTGAAGTTAGTGGACAGAAACAAAAGTCATCAAACATTGATCATCAAGTCTTTTTTGATCCACTACATGACCATGGGAAAGGAAATGTTCCCAGTTCGAGTACTAAAACCAATATGTCAGCCAACTATGTGACTATCAAGCATGATTATAATAGTGGCAAAACCATTCATCACCTCGCGCCGCCGATGAGAATATCAATACCATTACTATCAATACAAATCCCGAGTGTGCAGTCAACACTCGTCATATGAAGATCACTATTCAAGGTCCCCCATCGTAGCAAACACCACAGCCTTCCAAGTCACAATATAACCTACTTGACTAGTTGGGGAAGACCCCAGCCCAAATCTCAATCTTGGAACTGTTGCATATCTCTCCTGAGCATCGATCCATTCTAGATAAGGCTTTACAAAACACCATGGTCCCCAATGATCTTGATGTCAAACGTTTCCAGGAAATGGTGGGCTATTTGACCAATAACCATCATGCCACATTTTCTGAACAAGACTATGCAACTGAAAAGACGAATCATAACGATCCTTTGCATCTTGACGTCCTTGTTGATGACACCAAGTTAGACAAGTTTTGGTAGATGGAGGAGTAGGGTTAAATATGTGCACGTTAAAACTAATTAAAGCATTAGGTTTCTCAGAAGCATGCGTAGACACCACCAAAAGTATTGTCATAAAAGCTTATGATGATGAGGAACGAAAATCAAAGGGAGTGGTAACACTTCCTCTCAGAATCGGTCCTGCAATAATGGAGACAAAATTCCAGGTCTTGGATCTCACCCTTCCATACAACCTTTTGCTAGGCAGACCATGGATTCATGCCATGAAAGCAGTCTCTTCCGCGTATGATTAGTGTTTCAAATTTCCTTACAATGGCACTGAAATAACTATAGATGGTGACCCAGACCCATTCCAATATTGCACCAATCTAAAAGAGATACCCCAATTCCAAGTGCCAGTAAACCAAGAGGCTTCATCATCAAATCCATCTCCTTATGTTGATCCATCCACACTCACTTGAACATCTATTTCACCCTCAATTCCTACCACTCCTAGGGTTGAGATCCAAGACAAGGGTTGTGGAGAGTATTGCATGAAGACATCTTATTATGTTAGCCATATGATTCCTCCCAAGTCATACGGTTTACCTACATCAAATAGGAGACAATCTATGGTCACTATACACATTCCTCCCACAACAACTTTCACTAAATGGGGAGAATTAAGCAAAGAGGCCGTAAATACAGAAGATGTCACCTCTTGGCTGTATAGAGAAGATGATGAAGAACCTCTCTCACTTGCTCACATTCCTACAGATCTATATGGAAAAGGTTTCACAATCATGCAGAGCAAGGGATATAATGGACATAGTGGTTTAGGCTTAAATCAAGACGAGAGGATTGAACCAATCTTTGTTTCTTAGTGGCCAAAAGGCGTAGGGCTTGGGTTTCAACTGATTCAGATTGGCGATCCTAGTACCACATCACCCTTCATTGAGGAAGTAAGTGCTTCAGAAGATATTAAGACATCTCATGAACCATCAGACCTATATCACTGTAACTCCCCTGACTTCAACGACTATGAGTGGGATTCCTTATCCTCTACCTCTTCCATGGACCTTGACAAGTTATTTGGAGAACTTGACTTAACGTTAAGATCCTCACCAAATCCATTGAATTCCTATCCACCAAAGAATATGACAAAAGAGGAATGGTTTAAACAATACTATTGGGAATCACTTGATCCTACCTCTTGGCAACCTAATCCATTTGTTTCAGATAACCAAACCTTGGCATTAGGCCCACCTCTCAATCCACCTAGATCTAAACCTAAGAGCAAACGGGACTTAGTACAAGACTTTTGTGACCATATGAATAACTCAGTCCTTACCTTGACCCCATTAAACTTTGATAACTTTGACGATGACATGCCCTTAGTCTATCCCCAACTCATTGATTGGGACCAACAAGACACACCCATCTTAGACATTTTTGAGAACAACGAAGCAATTGCTAAGTTCCTGGGATTACGAGAAGGCATACCTAACGGTGATCACAAGGTTGGTTTTACTATTGACTTGGACAAAAAAGCATATTTTTGGGAATCTGTTCAACCCTCCAGTCACAAAAATGAGAAAAAGAATCAACAAGATAAAAAGGACGAGTCTCTAGGTGAAAACCGAAAGGCACCTTTAGACAATGAAAAAGTAAAAATAAATGACGCATCTAAAGGCGAAAACCTCTCTGAGGCACCTAAGGATGGAGGTTTGAATATTCTCCTTGTTGCACAGGAAAATTCACCCATGCTCGTTGAAGAATCAGTAGAAGTCAACATAGGTACAAAAGAGAATCCTCGACTGGTTTATTTTGCAGCGTAATTGACAACAAAAGAGCAGCCAAAATTCCACAACTTCTTTGCATAGAGATAGATAAATTTTTCCTGGTCCTATGTAGACATGCCTGGGTTGGATCCTGAACTTGTTCTACATCACTTACCCTTACAACCAGGTGTCAAACCAGTAAAACAGAAATTGAGGAAAATGCATCCATAGATTGCTTTACTAGTCAAGGCAGAACTCAAGAAACTGTTAGACGTTGGTTTCATTAGATCAATCGACTATGCCGATTGGATTTCCAATCTTGTAGCAGTCACCAAACCAACCGGGGGCATCCGCATCTGCACTGATTTTAGAGATATCAACAAGGCTTGTCCTAAGGATGACTTCCCTTTGCCTAACATAGACATGATAGTTGACATGACATCAGGATACGAGATGTTGTCCCTTATGGATGGATTTTCAGGATATAATCATATCAGAATTACAACTGAAGACCAACCTAAGATAGCTTTCACCTGTCCTTGGGGAACGTATTGCTAGAATGCTATGCCCTTTGGACTCAAAAATGCTGGAGCAACTATCAACGTGCCATGACCACCATCTTTCATGATCTAGTACACACTCTTATGGAGGATTATGTCGATGACCTTATAGTTAAATCCAAGACAAGGGTAGAACATTTACAGGTTTTAGACAAGATATTTCAAAGGTTGGAGAAGTATAAAGTGAGACTCAATCCCAAGAAATGTGTGTTTGGAGTAAAGTCAGGAAAGCTTTTAGGCTATATCATTTCCAGACGAGGCATTGAAGTGGATCCGACCAAGGTAAAAGCAATCATAGACATGCCTCCACCAACTAATCTCAGTCAATTAAGGACATTACAAGGAAGACTACAATCCATCAAAAGATTTATAGTGCAGTTAGCAGATAAGACACATCCTTTTCAACATCTACTTAAGAAAGGGGTACCCTTTGCATGGACAGCTAGGTGCAGAGATGCTTTTCAACTGATTAAAGAATATTTACTCACACCACCAGTCTTAATGCCACCTGTTGAATGACAGCCATTGATTCTTTATATTATAGCAACCCTTTCATCACTCGGAGCATTGCTTGCACAGAATGACGATGAAGGTCATGAAAGGGCATTATATTATATCAGTCGGACTTTGGTAGGTTATGAGCTCAACTATAGTACCATTGAACATTCCTATCTTGTAGTAGTATTTGCTACCCAAAAACTAAGGCACTATATGCTAAACCATCAAACGATGTTGATTGTTAAAATAGATCCTCTAAAATATCTTCTAAGCAAGGCAACATTAACAGGGCGATTGGCCAAATGGGTTATGATACTTAGTGAGTATGATATCCAGTATGTAGAAAGAAAGGCTATTAAAGGACAAGTCATTGTTGATCAGGTAGTCGATGCACCACTACAAGCAGATCACCCATTAGTTGCAGACTTTCCTGATGAGTTTATATTTACAATTGACACAAACATAACATAGAAATTATACTTTGATGGCTCACATACAAATCATGGCTCAGGGGTTGGTATACTGTTTATCACACCACAGGGTGATTCCATCCCTAAGTCATTTAGGATTGCATTCCCATGTACTAACAACATAGCAGAGTATGAAGCTCTAGTGACAGGGTTACACATGGAAGTCAAGTGGAAAATTAAGAACCTACAGGTATATGGTGATTCTCAACTAGTAATCAGACAGGTAAATGATGATTATGAGACTAAGGATGAGAAGCTTGCTCCATACAAACGCATGGCTGATAGCTTTGAAGAGTACTTTGACAAGGTCGAATTTCATCAGATACCTCATGTTTTAAACAGGGCAACAGATGCTATGGCTACAATTGCATCACTTCTAGACATTCCTAACAACGTGCCTAAGTTTGAGTTTTTGGTAGAACAACTTTTGGTCCCAGCCTACGATATCCCATAATCTGAAATGGTGTGTGACATTGTTGGTCCTGATTCCCCATGGTACAAAGAAATCTATGACTACCTTCATGCCGAAATCATACCCACTGGCCTCTCAAACAACCAACGTAGGACATTCCTTCGTAAGTCAGCCAAATACACCATCATCAAAGACACCCTATATAGACGCGCCTTAGATAATACCCTACTGAGATGTATTGATTATAATGAAGCACAAGCAACCTTGCGAGGGGTGCATGAGGGTATATGTGGTTCCCATTCTAGTGGTCCTACCTTAGCCAAAAAGATTATGAGATTGGGTTATTATTGGCCTACTATGGAAAATGACTCATATATCTTTGTAAAGAAATGTCGTCAATGCCAAGTTCATGGAGACTTGATACATGCACTAACACAGGAGCTTCGTCCTATAACATCACCATGCCTTTCGCCCAATGGGGACTCGACCTCATAGGTAAGATCCATCCCACATCATCCAATGTCCACAAATTCATCATCATTGCCACTGAGTACTTTACAAAGTGGATTGAGGCTATTCCAATGACCTACATTACCAACACACAGATCTCTAAGTTTATTTTGAACTATATCATCTGTCGGTATGGTGTCCCTCAATCCATAATCATGGATAATGGCCGCCCATTTAAGAATCAAGAAGTCTGCCATCTTTGTGACGAATTTCATATTCAACATCACTTTCCCACTCCATACTACCCACAAGGTAATGGCCAAGCAGAGGCATCTAACAAAACCATCATTAGAATTCTCAAAAAGACTGTCAATGATGCTGGTCGTGATTGGCATTTACAACTTAATCCTGCCTTATGGGCTTATCGCAGAAGTATCCGTACTCCCACTGGCACCACTCCCTATTCACTAGTATTTGGTTCTGAAGCTATTCTTCCTATTGAGGTCGAGATTCCTTCCTTGAGGGTATCCTTGAAAGGCCACATTGATGATGAAGAGTACCGAGTATCAAGACTCCATGAGCTAGAATTCCTGGATAAGCGAAGATAGAAGGCACTAGACCATCTCCAAGCATATCAGAATCACCTTCATCGTAGCTATAACAAGAAGGTCCTTAACAAAAACTTTGACATTGGTGACCTAGTTTTAATGGAGAACCCGAAGAATCAAGCAAAGAGAAAAACTAGGAAAGTTTGAACCAAATTGGTTAGGACCTTATATTGTTACAGAAGCCTTTGGATCAGGAGTGTACCAACTATCTACTCCTAAAGGGGAACCATTGTCCTCACCAATCAATAGTCTTCATCTGAAGAAGTTCTATGCATAGCTTCTGAGAGCTTGTCTTAATTAGTGAAAATACAAAAAAATGAGAAAATCAACAAAAAAAAAAAATTGTTACCAAGGTGAAAACCTGGCAAACAGGCATCTTGGTAACACCAAAAAAAATAGATAATCCAGAAAACAGTAAAGAGAAATAATTCATCCAATAGTGAAAACCACTTCGGTGGCGCTTTGGATAAGTACCATGGTGAAAACCTGGCAAACGGGCGCCATGTGTAGTTGACTCTGCTCCTTTGTCTACTATCATTCTAATCTAATCCCTGTACATACACCGCATCCCTGTACATACACCGCATCTCAGTACATACACCACATCCTTGTACATATCGCTTATCCCTATACATAGTCCACATCCCTATACATACACCCTATCCTTGTATATACTACCTATCCCTTGTACATATCACTTATCTTTCCTATCCATCACTTATACATACCATTCGTAATAAGTGGCAGTCTTTCCCATAACTTGGAACGATTGACATCGAGTGCATTTCATATCCCCGTATTACCCTATTCATAATCATTTGGTCTTATACTCAATTGGGGGAAAACACTTGACATGTGTCATATTAGTTCTTCCATTGGCTGTGTTGAAGACATAAAACCATAGAAAAAATCCAAAAACATCACAAAATGACTTGAGAAAACACAAAAAACATCAGAAAACTTCAAAAGAAAAAAAAAGAAAAATCAAAATCAAAACATGTCGAAAATCCAAAAAACAGAGTCAAAGTCAGTCGCACTTGTTAGTCTTTGTCGTTAGTTGAACTACGTTGCCTCTACGACTGGATGTAGGCAAGGCCATCTGTCGATGTACCCCTGAGGCATTAGGTTAGTCTGTTTCGATTTGTCTATATAAAATCATGATTCAATTCATATGTCTATATGACAATGTCATAGGTCGTGTCGAACTACGAGGTCTTTGTGTGTATAACGTAGGAAAGGCCATCAATCGATGAGCCCCCAAGGCTGCACTAGGTCAGTCCTTTAGGGTTTTCCATCACACACAGTCAATTGTCAACACATCGTATCATGTCATGCATCAGTCTAGTGAACAAGTCAGCGATGTCTCTAAGTCAAATCAAACAACTTGCCAAACGAAAACAATCAAAACAGATCAACTAATGTCTTCTACAAGATGTGTCCTTCCTGGAAACAGACATCATCAAGGAAATCAACATGTGTCTTGTTCAGGATGAGTCCTTTCTGAATATAGATATCAGCAAAACAATCTATGTCTTATACAGGATGAGTCCTTCCTGCATAATCGGCATTGTCAAACAATCAAACATAGCCTTACACAGGTTATCACATCAACGACATCTGACTCAACATCTTATACGATACATGTCTTTCTGAAACCAGGATTTTTCATGCATTATATAGATAGTCATAACATCAAAACCAGACTCAAAGTCTTATCCGGTATGTGTATCTCCTGAAATTAGGCTCTATCAATCAATCCTTCTATCAATCAAAACTAATCAATAAAAACATATCAAGTTTTGAAAAATATTTTATTGGCTTTTTGACTTTCTTACTTATTTATCTTATCTTTTCATTTGACTTATGATGGGAATTATGTTTCTAGCTTTCTCAAGGATGTCCCATGAAGGATTTAGAGAAGCAACGATGTATCAGAATTTTGTTTTCTTTGACTGTTGTATGTCAACAGTCTTTTAAATTTGGATTTTGAGTCATGTTACTAGTTTCCTCAAGGATGTCCCATGAAGGATTTAGAGGAGCGATGATGTCTCATGACCCGTTTGTTATTTTGTTTGTTGTCTTTGGTTTGTCTTGACAAAAAGACTGGGGCAACTTGTGGCCTTAGTATGAGTTAACGACAATCCTTGTCTACGACTGTCTGTTGTTAGCAAGTGGATGACCTTGCACACCTTGATCTATGTCATATCATGGTGTTTTTCTCCATTTGTATTAGTCTCGCCCAGTGATGATAAAGTGCAACACCTTTTGCGATACAACGAAACATCAAAGATTGCTAATACTAACATCCATCGCATTTCTTTCATTATTTCTCAATCTTTCTTTCTGCACTAACAGTTCTTCTTTCCTACATTATGATGGAGTACTGTGACACACAACAATATAAATCATCCTGCATACACATACATGTTAGAAAAATACATACATATAGGCATTTATCATATCTAGGACATCATGGCATAATAGACATTTATCATCATGCAATACATGTCATAAGTATTCCATGTACATAACAAATGTAAATACATGCATCACATTACATCTGTATAACATCACATGTAGAAAGCATTGTACATATAACATCACGTTGCATCTCATAACTATAAAATGCATACATCATATAGAATCAACATCACATAGAATCAACATCACATCATAGGCTGCATAAACGCATCATAAAGTAGATACGATCATCCATCACAAGGCATATCATATAAACATAACATGTACAAATAAACTACTGCATAATCAATAAATAGAAATGCATATCATAAGAATCACCACCAAAATCATATATATATATATATATATATATATTTCTCAATAGTGTCACATCACAATGTCATAATGTATCAATAAATATGGAAGCCCGCAGGCTATATAATCATAATACAATGTCTCGGTACATATCAAGAAGTGTCCCTATCCTGAACTGCCATTGCTATCATGGCAAGAGTGTGTGGATGACTGATGTCAGGAACCCGATGACCTGTGACCTGAGTGGGGCCTGTCATATGGACCAGCTTTGTGTGGTTGCTCAACACCCTTTGTGCTAACTGTCCTGGAGTGGGTCCTAGTCTGGGACCTCTCACTGTGTGCCTCTAAAAAATTTGAAGCCCATCTCTCTAGAGGAACTGTTGTCTCATACAAATCCCTGTAATAGGTGGCCCTCTCCCTGGCTCTGACTAACTCTTTGGAAAATGCAACTTCCGACCTAGTACATAAGGCTCTAATCTCGGTGAATCTCTGCTCGGTATCCTATTTCTGAGCTATGGCCTGATCTATGTCCATGATGGCCCTGTCCCTCTCCATCTGTACCAAATCCCTCTCAGACATCATGACCCTCATCTGCTCCTCCAAGGATGCAATCTGGGCCTGAAGTGTAGCAGTGTCAGAATCAACTGCCTCTGTGTCAACTTGTCTCACCCTCGGTATACCATCATCCTCATCCTCCAAATCCTCCAAAATCCTATCTCGGATCTCCCACTCATGATCATCATCCTCCTCATCATCATCCTGATAGGCACCAAGTAATCCAAGGGCATCAATCTCTGCCTCCTCTCTGTCTGCCTCCTCCTCTGCATGAACGTCTGGAACGCCCTCCTCTGCGGGATGCTCCTCCTATCTGCCAATCTCAACATGCACCTCCTCCCCACCTCTACCAATATCCGGCATGGGCACATCCTCCTCTCCCCATCCCTCCTCACGAATCGGTGATAATGGTGGCCCTCGTCCCCTCCATCCATGCCTCCCTCTCCTACCACCTCCACCACCATCTCCATCATCACCATGACCCCCTCCACCTCTCTAACCTCTACCTCTGCCACACCTACCACGCAGTCCTATCCCTCGTCGCTCTATCGACGCAACCTAATTTAGATTTGTAAGGGGAATCGACCTATGCAAGGCCCACCACTGATCATACACCTCTGTGGTACCTGGGTCTACCGCACCATCTCTTCATCCCCATGAAACTGCCTGTAATCCATCAATATCTGCCTCCATAGTGGCTACTGGAATCTCTGGACCCCATAAGGGGATCTCTCGTGAGGACCTCGCAAACTCGGCCCGTCCTCTTGGCACATCCTGTACCTCTCCGAACTACCGCAATACACGATATGGAAAATGTTGCTCAATAATGTGGACATGTGAAACAGTTCGCCCAATTAGGTACTGAGTCTAGCAGAAAAAAGGAAAAAGCTCATCCTCGTCTGACCACTCTGCACATCCCAGGTACGGTCTCCATGTAAATTGAACCATAGTATCAATGGCATGTCTGAAATACCCGGTATCTCCTATGTGGTGCTGAGTGTTCGCCCCTGCATAACGGAAGGCATAAGGAACTCTGTGTTGTCCATCGACTATAACCGGTGGCCGAAAAATGGCAATGTGTTCCCACGCCCATACCATTAGGAGCGTGGTACCACAACTCATGGACTAAGCCTCTCGATAGGCTATATCATGCAAGTGAAAATATAACATGCCAAGGAGACAGGGACCCCAAGCATATACCTCCTGTCGCTCTAACATACCTACTAGCATCTCCCCCCAACCCACAGGAAAACCATGACCTCGACAGTCAGGAAGCACTATCCCACCTATCAATGTACACACTAGACAGTCCAGCCACCTATACCTCTATGCCAATAGATGCCATCTAATCTCATAATGATCAAACCCTAACTATCTGACATCGGCGTGAGGGTAGTGTCTGCACATCTTAGCAACACCCCTCTGGGTATCGTACCTCACCCTCGTGCCTTTGATGGGAAGTCTCAAGATCCTGTAGACATCCTCTAAGGTCACTATCACCTCTCTAGTAGGCAGGTGAAATGACAAAGTCTCTGAGTGCCACCGCTTGCACAACGCTGTCAATAAACCCCGGTTCACTCGAATCTGGGGCATGTTTGTCACATGTAGAAGACCTAGGTTCCATAAGAATCATTTCTCTACACTCCACAAGCTATCTCAGAAGTGAAAAGTTGTAGATCTCAACTCTCGTGTGTATATAGTGTCTAAAACAACCTGCAATGGCATTATACACGCCTCATGTCAGCATCAAACATCTATCCTAGTGCAAAATGATTAAATCAAATGCTATTCAAATGCGTCATTATTTTACAAATGCGTCATTCTTTTTCAAATGCGGTGAAGAAAACCAAATGCGTAATTCAATTTCACACATGTGTCATTCTTTCTCACATGCGTCTAAATTTAATGCAAATGCGTTGAAAAATAAACACATGTGGCTAATTTAAATGCAAATGTGTTGTTATTTATCAAATGCGTTGAACTAAAATACAGTTGCGTTGAACCGCAAAAACCCTACACTAACCATCTACGTAATTTTACAAATGCATTGATCCGCATGCAAATGCGTCGATTACGCACTCACATGCGGCTTTTCAATAAAATGACGCATAACAAAAATAGCAAATAAACGCATAAAAACTCGCGCAAATCAAAAATTCACAAGTCAAGTTTAAGGTACATACCGCGGGGTCCGCATCGGTTGGCCGCTTGAAAGTCCAGATCTTGTATGCTTGATGGTGGGTGTTCGGAACAGGAGACATCTTCATTGTGGGTGCAGAGCAAAATCTCAATTCTCAAAGCTATGTGGGTTAAAATGAATAGGTTTTTACCCCATTTTCTCTTTATACCTAGGGTTTTGGTGGCATTCCTTTCTACTGGCCACGTCAACTTCCAACTTCAATCGACTTGTACCCGTCCTTACCACTTCCAACTTCAATTTTATCAACTCCACTGCATTTCTGGCTATCCAATGGACTAATCGGGATTATTTCCAAAAAAAATTGAAATCTTTTGAAAATTTGTCAATTTTCCCAAGGGGGCATACCTTCACCTATTTACACCGGGGCATTACTGGGGCATATTTGTATCGATTTTCTTTGACACAATGCCGAAATGACATTGTATCAAAGAGGGGAAAATGTAGACACCGAAATCTGCTCTAGGCCTGCGACTTTAATATTTCTTAATAATTTGTATTCTTCATGGTCATGATTAAATAATCGTAATTATTTAATTATTCACTAAAGTCTTCATTTCTTCTATTAATTAAATAATCTTAATTATTTAATTAATTCATACTTTTCTTTATTCCATCTGATTAATTAAATAAACGCTTTTTATTTAATTATGTTACTAATTAACCTTATCCTTCTTCAATTAAATAAATTCTTATTTAATTTACTCTTTATTATACTTCAACTATAATTAAATAAATCCTTAATTTATTTAATTACTCATTTAAATCCCTTCATCACTTAATTAAATAAATCTTATTTATTTAATCATTCTTCCAATATCGAATATTGAATTAAATGAATTATTTAATTCATAAATCTTATTTTAACGCATTCCTCTATATTTGGATAATGGTGAGTTATCTAAGTATTCACTTTGACTTGACTCGAGATCTATTTAAATTGCTCAGTTAACTCAGGATTTAATGTCTGAGTGGCTTTCTCGAGTAATCTCGTCGTCATATCATTCAGTCATCTAGTTCTAACCCAATTGCGTGTACATGCAGATTAATGAAATATTCCTATTTAATTAATTAAATCTTGTGCATGCATTCAAACAAGAGTTGCTTTAATCAATCTTTATCTTTGTCATGCAAAGATAATTCTTTTGTTTTCGAATACCAAACTCAAAGATTAAATCATTTATTTAATCTTTATTTCTATTTCTAATTTGTATCACTCATGTCACTACTAACAGTTATCAGAATGCATGTCTAATCTATCGATCTCAACCGTCCATAATCTTTCAATCCTGACCTATCATTCAAATGACCAATTTTCTATAAATTGATCAGTTTTTCATCATTCCAATCTCTCTCAAAATCTTATGACTTTTTGGAGCAACTATCTTGAATCTTCAATGTTTTGCTAAATCATTATCATAGGCTATACTTGCACGAACTTTTAAAATTTGAGGGCAATTATACTACAACGGAAAAATGGAGAAGGGCAATCGAGATGATACATGGAATTACATACATATTGGGTGAGATTGTTCAGTTTATTTACGTTTTGGCTTTCCTTTGTTCTTTGTTACTTAGTTTAGATTGCATTAGAGTTTTAGATTGCATTGCATGTTTGCTCTGATCTGTTTCTCTTCATTTTCTAGACGTTACAATAATGATTAGTATCTATCAATAGCCTTAATGTAAACACAATGATCCTCTTCACTCCAAACAAAACCCAAATTCAATTCAAAAGCATCAAATTTTTGATACCACATCCTGGGTGACTGTTTCAAACCATATTTAAAGATCTCTTTAACATGAAAACCAAGTGTTCTTTTCCTTTCACAACAAAACCATCCAATTGTCACATATGAATTCTTCCTCAAGATCCCCATGCAAGAAAGAATTTTTAACATCTATTTTCTCTATTTCAAAATCATAAGTAGTGGCAATAGATAATAGGAATCTAATAGAAGTTAACTTAGCAATAGGAGAGAAAATTTGACCAAAACCAACTCCCTCACTCTAACCTTGGCCACCAATCTGGCCTTGTACCACTCTAACCAACCACCTACACCAAATTTCTTTTTAAATACCCACTTGCAACCAATGGGCTCCCTTCCTTTGGGAAAACTAATAAGATCCCAGGTATCACAACTATCCAAATTCATCATCTCCTCCTGCATGGCCTACATCCAAGACTCACTTTCATTTGAAGGAAGAGCCTCCCTGTAGGATCTAGGTTCATCATTAGTACTCAACAAAGAAAATACACAATGGAAATTAGATGGGCTATACTTGTCAATTGGATTATGTTGTCTTGTGGATCTTCTTAAGGTAGGAGTAAGGGGTTATTGCTGCTCTTCTTCTTTTGTATGCTCATCATGCACATCATCTGAACTCTTTGAACCCTCTTCTTCTTCTCCATCCTCTAATCCATTTGGTTGTTCTTCCACACGTGCATCTTCCTGCTTTTCAATCTTAGTCTCAAAGTGCATTATTTTTGTCTTATCTTTCTCCTTTGGTTGTTCTTCACCTGAGTAAGCTCTAAACTCTCTAAAAATCACATCTCTAGAGAAAACCATTTTACAGGTTAGTGGATTCCAAAGCTTATAAAATTTTACATTCTCATTGTAATCGAGAAAGATGCATTTATGTGCTTTTGGATCCAACTTAGAAAGCTTCTCGTGAAGCACATGAACAAAATCCTCACAACCAAACACCCTTAAATGTGAAACAGAAGGCTTTCCACCTATCCACACTTCATAAGGATTTTTATCAACAAGAGATGAACAAGGAGATATATTAACCAAATAACATGTAGTACTTATAGCTTCTACCCAAAAGCATATATCAAGCTTACCACCACTCAACATGCTCCTAGCTCTTTCCATCAAGGTTTGGTTGATTCTTTTTGCTACCCCATTTTGTTGAGGTGTATAAGGAGTAGTCTTTTTTCGAACAATACTTGCATGCTTATAGAACTCATCAAATTCCCTAGAACAATATTCACCCCCATTATCATATCTCAACACCCTTATCTTATAACTGGTTTACCTCTCAACTAAGGCTTTAAATTCCTTAAACTTAGTGAAAACTTCATATTTTACATGCATAAAATAAATCTAGGTGTATCTTGACACATCATCAATGAAAGTAATATAATAACGAGACTTTCCAAAAGAGTCAACATCCATTGGTTCAAACACATCTGAATGAATGATCTCTAATAATCTCTTATCTTTATTAGTCCCATTAGGAAATGATGATCTATTGTGTTCATCAAACACACAATGCTCACAAAAATCATTTTTACCAACAAAATAATCAGAAAGACTATCAACCAATTTTTTAATCAAAATGGTCTTAAGACCCTTTTCACTCATGTGACCCAATCTATGGTGCCACAATATACATGCATTTTCAATGCCAATAACATTGGAAAAGTTACAAAAAGTGGATGCATTAAGCCTAAACAAAGTGTCAATTCGAGATCCTTTAGTTATCACCAAGCTCCCTCTTACCAACATTTCCCTTACCAATAATCTTATTCGTGTTGTTATCACCAAGGAAAACTTCTTCCCATCATAAGTTGAATATGAAGTAAACCACTCCTTGTGAGGAGTCATATGGTAGGAGCAACCTAAATTAATAAGCCAAGCATCATCACTAATAGTGTTAGCAGAAATAAACAAAGCATCAAAATCACCATCATTTGAGGAATTTTTCGTGGAAGTATCTAAACTCTTTTTATTGTTTCTACACTCCTTCACATGCCCTCTCTTACCACAATTCCAACACTTTACTATGCTCTTCTGAGGGGTTTTAGATCATCCTTTATACTTTTCTCTCTTCTTGTCCCCTTTAGGCCCTCCTTTTTCTTTGGACCTTCCTCGCACATGCAAGGCATCTTGGGAGCCCATATTCATGGACTTTCTCCTCATCTCTTCTGAAATAAGTATAGCAATGAGACTATCCATCTTCAGTTTTGTATCACCACCACTTATGGCAACAATTATATTTTCCCAAGATTCGGGTAAAGAACAAAGCATCAAAATACATTTATCTTCTTGTTCTATCTTATCATCTTAGATGCAAGCTGACTTATAATCATATTAAAATAATTTAAATGTTCTACAATACAATCACCATCCTTCATTTTCAAAGAATACAAACATATTTTGAGATATAACTTATTAGTTAGACTTAGTTTGGTAAATATCACCTATCCTCTTCCACAAATTGTATGTGGTAGATTCTTCTGAAACATTCAAGAGGATGGAATCTACAAGACACAATTGAATGGTTCCATGTGCCTTCTTGTCCATTTTCTTTCAATCTTCATCAGACGTTGATTTTGGTTTCTTTTCACTAGAAGCTGCCAACCACTGACCTCTCTCTTCAAGGAGATCCTCCATCTTCAACTTCCACATCTCGTAGCTAGTCCCATTGAACTTATCAATATCTAAAAGGGAGGTGGAAGGCATGGTTTACAATCTTCTTCAAAAATCTGCAAAACCCACAATGCACAAACTCCCATTCCAACCAAAAAACCTTCAACACTCAAAATAAAGGCATCTCTCTCTTAACAGAACTGTTAGCTCTGATACCAAATGTTGGAAATCAAGGTATAACTTGCAGCAATATGAACTTATAAAAGTGGTTGCAAATTTGAAATTATGTATTCAAGATTACCATAGAAAGATTATGTGATCGATAATTGCAACAATGAAAAAAATCTGCAATACCACAAGTTATCAAACACAAGTGACACAAGATATACGTGGAGAAACCCTTGTGGGAAAAAAAATCCACACCCAAAGAGATCCAATGTTTGTATTCTTCAAGGAAGTACATCAATACAACAATCCTCTCTATAATCCAGTAGCACTCCATCTCTCTAACAACCTGCAAACAAGCTCTTACAAACCACCATCTGAAGGCTCCAATATATAGAAGTTTGTGGGAGAAAATATCATAAATGGTATCCCAAAACAAAAAGAAAAACCACCTAGAAAAAACCACACCCCCCTTATTGAAACACTCATAAACATGGAATAAAATATGAATAATCACATGGCCTTCACATGGGCGCTAACCTATGGCCAATCAAAATTGATCAAACCTGAGCGCTCCATAACTCACTGACAACTCTAATGGTTGCATACAAGAGCATGCACCAATATGAAAACTTAGGAACCCAACCATGCAAGAACATTAAAAACATGTCAATAACATGCAAGGACATGCACAACAAAGTGGTCCCCACTCACAATGTTAGATTCCCAAGAGGAATATTCTCCCGGGATGCCCTATAACTGCCACTATAATGGGTCACCTCTTTAAATGCAATTACAATTTGTCATAAGAAAATAAATAATAAATATTTTATCCCTCATGTCCCCTAGAACACTTTCCAAAGAACGTGGAGACACATAAATCAACTTAGGATAGCAATTATAATGTCATCTATCCTAACATAGATCATAGAGGCATAGAGCTTCTTTGAGGGATAGTAAATATTGTGGATACCCATGTCCTTGCCTACACTTCTAACTTGAATGTTACTTAAGATTGTGGCTCAAAAATCACTAGAAAGCAATTGAATGTCTCGATACCCAGGGTGTCGGTGTGTATGGTTGACATGAGTCCTACTAATACTAACTTTGTACTTGAGCAGGATAATACAATTAAAGTAAATAAGGTTCCTTTGGGTTTTAGCTATGCTACACCTGAGACTCAGAGTACCCCTATTCTTGGCTCTGGTGTTGATGCCTCTATAGGTACTGGCACTAAGGGCTCTACTGGTGTAGGTGGTGGAGGTCCTTCTGGTCATACTTCATCCACTGATCATGTGCTCAATTCTCTACTACAAAACATAGGGTGCATGTAGAATTAGTTGGCAAACTTGACCAGTTCCTCCTCTCAACCTATGTTCCAGGCTTTCCATCGACATAATCCTCTTTCCATTTCTATTCTAAACACTCCTATCCCTCAAGGGGTGGAGATTCAAAAGTTTGAAAAGTATAATGGTCGTGGGGACCCTTGGACACATGTCTTGTCCTTTAACGTGTTATGTACTATTTTCTTTCATAATGATGCTTTGTTGGCCAAGTTATTCCCATGTTATCTCAAGGATGTTGCTCTAGAATGGTATTGTGTTGTACATGATAATTTTATTTTCTCTTTTGACCATCTATTCAACCAATTTCTTTAGCAGTTCTAGGCCAACATCGAGCTGAAGATCGCCTTTAACAATCTCATTCGGTATAAGCAGGGAACCCACGAGAATTTGACTGACTTTATAACTCTGTTTCAAAAAAATTTTACTCAGATTTACTATCGTTTGCCTAAATTCGATGTTCAAAAGGTGCTTATCAGGAACTTGTAGCCTACATTGCAAGAGAAGTTTATTTTGATGAAGTTGGCAAGACCTTGTTGGGTTCAATGTTGACACAAAAACAAGCAAACACCATTTTAGTCCTTTCCTTGGTAACATGGTCCAAAGAGAGGAAGTTACCAAAGGAGTTGACCACTCCTGCAATAATCTCCTCATCCCAAAATTCTAAAGGGGGCTCAGAAGCCTAACCCAAGTTGGAAGTGTTGCAGCCAAATGTGTAGAAGGGTCAAAACTAGGATGCCATTTGCAGAGCCCAAGAATTTGTTTCCTGAAGAACCAAGGGCCATAGGTGAGAGCCTTCAGACAACTTCCTCTTGGAGGGAAAAGGCGAAGCAGAAAAGATCCTTTGGAAGTTCCAAGATTGATAGGGAACATTTAATCAACCACTAAGAGGTGGCCCATTTTCTCACAGATTCTATATTGGGGCGCCTGTTAACAAACTTGCCTATTGATGAGTTCTCCATTTTCACCAAAGATTGATTAATAGAGGGATCTTTGATTTTTATAGTAGTTCCTTCTTTAGAGAGAACAATCTAAACAACGTCAAAGGATATTTTTAGTGCACATAAAGAGGTTTTTCCAATAGGACGGAGGATTCTGACAAGTGGGGGTTTTTTCCAGGGAGGACATGGGGATAGGGGGTGTCCCACCAATCTCATGAACCCCATCAGAAGGTGTGAATTGTACAACAGCAGCAGGAACAACATCAACAATTTCCTGCAACCGAGAGTGATCTCAAGAACCAAGAGATTCTCGCCCAACACTTGAGTCTTGGCCATAACTCATTTCAAAAAAATGGATGGGAATGATGTTTAGGATAAGTTTGAATTTTTTTTGTGAATTAGGATGTTTAAATATATAAAAAACATATATCCTTCTTGTCCATTTAGATCCATTTGGTGGTTTGTTGAGCTTAATAATAGGCTTCTTTCTCTTCAAAGAGGATGTTCTCCATTTAGTTGGAATAATAAGGAAATTAGAACCTTTGGTCAAATAATTAATGATAGTAGGCTTGCCTATTGGGAAACTCTTAAGAGACAATTTTGGGCTTCCCTATTCTCAAAAAAATAACTTTTTAATGAGCAAAGATTCTATTGGAATTAACTATCCTATCCTAGGAAAGAATGATGATATTATTTAAAAAAAAAAAATCTTAAGTTTGTGACAACACACTCCTTGAACTGAGCCTAAAACATTTACCATATGCTTTCTAAATCTAATAAAATCCATATGTACTTCAATTTCTCAAGGGATTAAATCACTCTAAAGCCTTGTCGACAAATAGATTAAATTATATTTGATAAAATTTATTAGAGCCTAAAAAATCCTTTTTAGGTTTTTTTGGTTATTTAAAAGGTTTATTGTTCGATAGGTTCTCTCTTCTAGGTATGATGTGTCTTTTTTGTGGTAAGAGGGAGACTTTTTAAAATTATTTTTTAAGTGTATATACGCAAAACTTGTTTGGAGTTATTTTCTTCTAGAATATTTTGTTGTCATATCATGAAATTTAAAAATCAATCTTCTAATTGCTTTGACAAAGTATGGATTGTTCTATTTATGGAGGTGATTTGGTTTCTTTGTGTGTACATAAAAATGTAGACCAAAACAAGGAATTCAAATGCAAATATCAAACCCTTCAATCTACACTTAATGCAACCTCGGTTAGAGCAAAGAAATCAATGATATGAATGAAAATTACAATTTTACTCCTATTGATTCGTGTTGTACCATTAAGGTGGTTGTACGAAGAATAATTGGTATGTGGTTGCTCACAATAGCAGCATGATGTTGTGTTCTAGTTCCTTCTTGAAAATGGCTCACATAAGGGTAGATTTATAGAATTTTGGATTGGATGATCAATGGTCAAGATTGGTTGAGGGATGGTGAGGATTTAGTCGGCTGGGTAGTTGGAAGATGGATGGTGGAGAAAAAGGGAGATATTTTAATTAATTTTTGAATTTGTCGGAAATAGTTATAAGATAGTTATAAAATAAGTGGATGAGAATAAAAAGAATTTTTAACTTCTTTTTTTGGTGGTTATGTGGATAAAGGGGGATTTAATTAATGATATAATTAAATCATGTGGTGTGGGATGGATATTAGGAATTAGGAAAAGAGGGCTAATTAATTGAATAAAATTATTTTAATTTATTTAATTATTAGTATAAAAATGTGGTAGGTGTGGTTAGGATGGTGGGTAATTTTTTGGTGTCTACACTTTGACTTAAAAGAATGATCATGCTTTTCAAGGTTGCAAAAGGGATGCTACTAGCTCGTCAAAAGAAGTCATGGTTTACCTCTTTTCTTTGCAGATTAGTGCAAATGTGGATATATCTATAAGAGGAAATTAAGTAGATGATAGAAGGACATTTAAAGAAAAAAGGTAGAGGTAAAGATGTTGATGATGCTACTAGGAAAAAGGATGGTAAAGAGAACATTGATGTTGTTCGTCATTTATCTAACTCTAAGCTAGGTAATTATGACAACGTTTAATTATCTACTTTTCTTGAATGATGGCTGCAAAATTATATAAATTATACAATGTTAAACATAGAGAAGGAGGTGAAATGTATCATAAAGTTGAAAAAATGTGGCTATCAAGAAGTAATATGCTAAAAAGATATACTTTTGTATTAAATGTTGTCTTCCTTATGGTTGTGTATATATGGCTAGCTATTAGCTATCATGTAGAACTTTTGAACTATGTATTGATTTTGTAGTGTTCATCATATTTGTCATTTTTTATTCCTTGGAAGTTCTTGGTCAAACTATTACTCTTTAAAATTATATTTGTGGACTTTATTACAATATCCAACCTAAGAAAGAACATGTTGAATTTGTGTGCATTTGAGACATATGTCAAAGAATGAGAAAGCCTAACACAAGAGATGAGATGTCTCTTGTGTCAGTTCTGATGCAAAAGCCTTTTCAAAAGGGACAACTAACCCTCTAGCATGTGTGAATACTGTTAGATATATTATCACTACCACGCACTTTCTAACCTTCTAACCCACTAGATAAAGAGTGCATCTAGTAGAGATTGCAAAGCATTGGCAACCACATTTTATTTATGAGAATATTATTGCTAGATTTAGCTAACACATAAGTTTAACCAAGGACCAAGGAAGACACTTTATTGTGCAAACCATTCAAAAATAAACGTGCAAAAGTATATGGAACAACATAATAAGAGGACACCATGGCACACATTTAACACAAGCCTAGAAAACATTTTGCTTAAGATCTATGATGTAAGAAGAAAACTCTAGGATGAGCACATTCTTCCAAAGCTATTGGCTTATAAGACAAAATCCAAAAGCTTCATAAATTATACATTTCAATTGGTGTATGGCAAGGAGTCAAGGTGCCAATGGAATCCCTAATTGTGACTACACAAATTATGCACCTAAGACATGAGGGGTCACTATTCCTTTGGCAACTCTTCCATTTCTTTTCTTTGACTAATTCTTTTTTTGACTTTTTTTTCCTTCTTTCATTTTTTATTTATTTGTGTTTTTCTTGATTTTAATATGAATATATAAATCCCCATTTTCTTGACAGTTACTCCTTCTTCTTCTTCTTTTAATTCCTTCCTTTTTTGACCTTTTCTTTTTACATTTGTTTATGATCTTATTAATTTTTTTTCTTGTTTCCCACACCCTTAATAATTCAATTCATCCCTATTCCTCATCCAAATAAATGTATTCCTTAAAAACTAAAACCCCATAAAAATATTGGTATAATCATTTTTCCTCAGATTGATACAATGATGAGCTTTCTTTGAAGTTTTCAATACTTGTTAAAGATGTGACCTTACTTTCCTATGTTTTCACTAAAGCAAGAATGTGATCAGAATCGTCACAATTGAATAGATGAAATCATAAAGCACGTCATTCATTGCCCTCTGAATAATGTTGGCTCATGGCTTAACCCATATAGAAATGCCAACAATAAATACTAGCCATGTATTTAATGTTGTCATGCATATGTCCTCAATAGTGATCTGACAAGAACCCGAGTTCAAATTCAATTTTTAAAATACTAAGGATGTTGTTCTAAGGATATCCATTTTTTATTATAATCTAACTGAAAAATCTAAAGCTCCACGTATTTATCCAAGCCACATCTTTTTCATGCCCCAACACAACGGAAGAACCAAAAACTAAGTTCCTAGGCCCAATCACTCCTATTCCAGCCATTCAAACAATTGTTTTTTAACACTTAAGTCAGCCAAAATTTTGTTGACCTAATAGAATTTAGAGCTTTGGTTGTATACCAAATCCAGAGCTGCTGGGTGACGTTGCACTAAGGAAATATTTACTGGATGTATTTGGATGCTTCTCAACCCAATCTACAATTTTTTTCATATCCCTAGAGTTGTATGGGCATTTACCATTTTTATTTTATGTTTTGCAGTCTTATTGGAAACTACTAGCAGTTAATATTTGAAGTACATTGATTCATAGCTTTGATGGTTTGGGAAATGAAAATTCATCAGGGCTACATTCTCTTTTGTTGTTAAGTTAGTAGCTTCTAAATGAGCTAAATCAAACTCCTTCAACAAGACAGTTTGCAACAACAGGAAATACAAACCAGTTTAATATAGAACTGTAAAACTTAAAATCATATGCTGTTATGAAATGAAGTGCCACTTCCAAGCAAAGGCTTGGTAACTTCTTCCAAAATTATGAGGTAGTTTGAACCCTCTCCGTAATTGTAGTCTACTTGAAATTTACAATCCGCATCAATTATGCGAACCTCGTTTAATTATCAATGCAAATTATTTTGTCAACGTTCTTTTAGAGCCTATTATCTATAATTGAACCACACAGATGTAAGTTGAATTAGAGTTTCACATATTACAATTGTAAAGTGTTAGAATCAACTGCAAGTGACATTTCAACAAAACGTTTTGATGCATAAATGAACTTAATCTGAGCTTCAACATCATTGTGGACTAATGTCAGAGCAATGGCAAATTTACAAAGTTTGCCTTGCCTTGTATATTCCAGTTACATTGTTGAATTTTTCTCTTTGTAAATAATTCTTTCGAATCCATTTCTTTCAAGTCCCATATCAGCATCTGATAAGTTAGTTCTTCACTGCAAATATTTAATATGAAAGAATAAAGATTGGGGACTTCAGCAGAAGGATCATAACTAACCGAATAAATATTCATCGATACAAGTTAGCCAAATTCTCCTTTAGTTTTAATGATGGATCATAAAGAATTGACTAAAGTTTGAAGTCAGCTTATCCCAGTATTGCACAAGTGTACCTTCTCTCTTTTACCCTGTTCCAAGTCTAACCATTAAAAATGTCATGTAGCAGCCTGTTCAGAAGCTGCTACAGCTGCATATGGTTGAAGAGGAACAGCTCCTGCATATTGCTGTGGTGTTTGTCCTGGGCTTCGGTTTGCTGAGGCAGAATTTGCACCTGTTAGTGCTGTTCATACATTTGAAAGGAGAAATTTAATCCTTTTCATCTTATAGAAAACTAAAATTGTTCAAGTAATTAGTATACCCATATCTGAGGAAGTGGAATATACCTGACGCTTGAACAGCACTTGGGACAGATGCCCCACCCCCATACTGTGGCGATACAGTAGTTGTTGCCACCATTCCAGGGCTGCTATACTGAACAATGTGTGGGCCTTGCATATTATATCCTGGTGAGGTAGGGTATCCAGCTGCACCTTGTGTTACTGCATGTGGGTACATTGATGCTGCTGGTCCAGCATATACTTGTGGAAACTGGGCTGCTGCATATGGATTATAAAATCCCTGTAATGATTATTGTAGATATAAGCATTAGAAGATAAGGCACCCCATATAAAGCATATCTATTATCTATACATGCCAAACTTTATAGCTACAACCTAATGATTTTCATATAAAGGCACTTTTTATTGTTCATAACTTCATACTCATTTTAAAAGGGAACAATGTAACTCAATCCTAAAAATGTAAACAAGCATGTGTCTTGCATTGCCAATAATACCTGGGCAAAATTGAAGTCCGGTGGATATGCGGTGTACCTGCACACAAGCATGGATATATTATCTATAAAAGCAGGATACATGACCTCATTCTACATATGCTTTGAAAGTTTCAACAAGGCAACTATTCTTGTGATGAAATTGTGGTGAGAGTTTGTACCCAGACCTTCAAATAAACAAAAACCACAAGCAAGACAGCAGATTCCAAGCAAAATCAAAGCCCTCCAAGAACAAAACTGGAATTGTATGGACATTAAATTTAGTGACCTTACAACGCACCCAAATGGAGAATAGGGGTAGCCATGCTGATATGGATAGGGACTGGGCTGAGGAAATGCCAAACCACTGTTATAAGTAGGCATTCCTTGAGAACCTACAGGAAAGTGGCCAGCTGATCTGAATCGATTGCCTGCATAATGCATCAAACATGTAAGAAGACAACCCAAAATGCATATTAATAAAGCAATCTAACGAGTACACTGTGTTTTCCACTCGCCAGATATTGGCATAGCCACACAGGCAACAAAAATCAAGAATCAAATAACCTAATAATCCTTACCTGGACAGGCTGTTCCAAACTTCAAACAGGACATACTGTTTCATACTCCAAACAATATATAATTCCCCTATAACTACCTAAAACTGGTTCAAGTACAATGAATTTTGAATAAAGATTCCCTGCTCCATGCACAATTATTATATGTAAATTGTAGCACCCCAGTGTAGGATCCTAAATTCAGCAGTTGAGGAAAACAGGTAGGATAAACCACATGCTAATGGTTGTCTGAGGCAGAAAAGACCATGAACTAGTTGAGTTCTAATGTTATGCTTTCAGCTCTGAAAGGGACATTTCACTTTACCTGTAGAAATAAGCACTGCATCGGCAGTCTTTTAAGTTGACTGGCAACTGCCACCTGATTCAGCCAACACAAGTTAGCACGCAAACTCGTGCTGAGCAAGAGGTATTGTGTAACCATGATCCTTCAATTTAATCTAATATAAAGCCTTATATAGAACACCCTGGAGTGAACCCTTTAACAATGCAATATGGTGCCTTTGTTGTAACTTTACAATCACCAAATGGTTAGATAGAAAACGATAGACAATGACCCTTTTTTAAAAATTTAGAAATCTCCTAGAATCAACAACAAAGCATTCATTTGTATACTTGATAGTTGTCTTTTTCTGAATGCAGAGGAAGGGCATCTAATTTCCTTATTGAATCTACTCATGAAAAAATGCATCTTTTCATTTGTTTAAATTCCATTTAAAGCAAGATTCAGGAGTATTCCAACAAATACACACTCAAGATTTGGTCTATACACGTGGATATGAGCTAGCTTTTGGATGGGACAGACCAAAAGAACATAAATTCCCATATATGCTGTTCTCAACAAAAATATCATAAAGGAAACAAAAACAAAATAAATATGTTGGAATCAAACCATATGAAGCTTCATATATGTGGATTCGTCCGTTTCCATCTCATTTAAATGCCAGGATCATATATGATGCTGTATAGAGATAGATTCATGGTTTTATTGTAGTTTAGTCAAGGCTTTGTTGTGGCTTAATCCCTGGATGGTAAGGGGCGGCATTCTTTACAATGGTAAGCACAGACTTATCAATCCCAAGGTGATCAATGTACTGGGTTTCAAGATCACAGACTCAAGGATCTAGATGCTGTGACATGATTCAGGTGATTAATAACCTTCTAACATGGAGGGGACATCTTTACCACAAACATCAATTATTCTAGAATTTGCCAACTTCAATCAGGTGACCATCTCTCAACCATTATATAGCCCATCTATCTACCATATTTTATTTTTATCATCCAGTTGTGTGCTCTGCAGCATTTATGTGCAACAAGTAGCTTCATTTCCATCAGTTCAAACATATGGACAAAAGTTATTACTATTAAGGATAATTTATTCAATTGATTTAAACATCAACACCCAGTAGTGGCAAAATTTGGCCAAAGGGACTTAAAAGTACATGATCCAAGAACACAATGGGAGTTCCCTAATGAATCTATGTAAAAGTGGGAAATAAAGTGCTAAGACATGCAAATGAAGAGCCAGACAAAAGTAATAAAATAGTTAAAATCCTATATGAGGATAAGAAGACAAAGACCACAAAGAAAAATGCATTAACTCATCACAGCCAATGAGAGTATATACTAAAATCAATCTCAACAGCATTCAAGGCTGAGAATCCATTACTAATGTTGTGTGTGATGATATCAATAAAAATATGCATAGTGCACCTGCATCAAATTTTGCATTTTTTGGAATAACATCCACCAAGTTTTATGAGGCTTACCATGCTTGATGATCATACTCCTCAGTCCAATATTTTAACAAGATTTCTCAACAAATAAAAAACTGCGAGGAAAAGCAAAAGCCTACCATGCTGCGGAGGAGAAGGTCTAGTCCGAGTGGCACCCATTGAAGCAAGATTGCAATTAGCTCGTCTTCCATCAATCACAGGCGTTGGATCTACACATGCTCTCCTCGCTGCCTCCGGCTCACGGAAAGTCACCTGCACAGATGCCATAAAAAGTTATAACCCAATTCTGAAAACAACAAACATTGACATAGAACTTCACCTAGACTGCAAGAAAAGCTCAATTCAACAGTGCCTGTTTTCTCCACATTGGTGGGAACCAACTTGCACCCTTGATTTGACAATATTGAATCACAGATAAATTTCTCTGCTGTTTGCCACCACCAAATCAGAATAACTATACCACAATCCCCAACCACACCAAAATCTACAAATAAAACAAATCATTCAGAGAAAAGCTTGATAACCCACAGCAACGGCACAGGCTTACCCCACATTTATGAAAATAAATCTGCATTCTTGATTTTGACAATTTCAAAACCTGTAAATATTCATTCCTCGCCTATTCACCACCCTCTCCACCATCAGCAAATCAGAACAGCAATTCAGAACCCCCACACATTCAAGATCATCAATGCATAGATATATCCATTAATTCACATGAAGGGTCATCCAAAACAATCTCTTTCCTTGTGTACTAAAAAATGGGTAGGAAAAAAATGCATCCAACATTCAGGGACCTCCACAACCAGCCTATCAGAATAAATTCATATGCTATTCACCACCCCTTGCACAACCAACAAATCAGTATAGCCATGGCACAACCCCAACAACACATCCACAAACATCAAAAACATATATCTGTTAGTATTTATTCAATCAATAGACAAGACCATCAAAAATTGCCCAGTTTTTTCCTGTTTTAAAATTTGGGTATAATAAAAACAAACCAGAAGCTTGATAAAATTCATCTACCATTCAACACCTCTTCCAAAACCAGCAAACCTAAATAGCAATACCAACCTTCACCAACACACCCATTAGAATAAATGCATGGATATATTCATTCATGCACAGACAATTTAAAGGAAAGTAGTCTACCGTCCATCATTTAAAAATGTGTGAGGGGAAAACAATGCATATATGTCCATTCATTCATTGAATGGACATGATCAACCAATACCCACCTCAGCTATCCTTATCGAAATAAAGGTAGGAAAATTCATTCACCATTCACCACCTTCTCTACAAGCTTCATATCAGAATAGCGAAAACTCAATCACAAACAACACACCCACAAGCATAAATGCATAGATAAAACTATTTATTCACAGATAGTATCATCCAAAGCATGCAACTTTTTCTTCCATTCAAAAAAGGGTAAAGAAGGAATGATATATGTCTATTCATTCTCCCATTGATAGACCATCCAAAACAGTCTTTCTTCTTTTATTCAAAAATGGCTAATAAAAAATGCATATATCTATTCATTCGTTTACAGACAAAACCATCCAAAATGTCTATGTTTCTTCTATTACTAAACAGGTAATGAAAAAAAGACATATAACTATTGATCCATTCAAATACAAATCATCCCAAAAGGCTCTCTTTTTCCTCTATCAAAAAACGGGTAAGCAAAATTAATCAAACGAATGCATATATCAATTCTTTCATTTGCAGACAAGATCATCCAATACAGTCTCTTTTTTCCTTTATTCAAAAATGGGTAAGAAAAGATACGAATACCAATTCATTCATTCCCAAACAAGATCACCGATATCGCATCTTCTTCCTTTGCTCATTCATAGAAAAGATCATAAAAAACAGTATCCCTTTTCCTTTATTCAAAAATTGGTAAAAAAAACCATCCACCATTCATCATCGCATCCGAAAGCAACAAATCAGAAGAGCTATATCTCAATCATCCCTCACACACCCAAAAACATGATATACCTATTCGTTGATAGACAAGATCATCCAAAGCAGTCCCTTTTTTCTTTGGGTGAGAAACAAAAAATCAAAAGAATGCACACATCTATTCATTCATTCACGGAAAAGATCATCCAAGACAATCTCCTTTTTCCTCTATTCACAGATGGGTGTGCAAAGAAAACTGAAAAAAGGAAAAAAACTTACAAAACCATATCCCTTGGACCTCCCGGTGTTCTTGTCCATGATGACAACAGCCTCCTGTATATCCCCAAACTGCTCAAAGTACTTCTTCATGGTCTCCCTCTTGGTCTCCCATGCCAGGCCCCCAACAAAGATCTTTGTAAAAGTCGTATCCCCTCCCTGATGATTTACAGGCGTGCTATTTGCGCTACTGCTTGTACTACTGCTACCCCCATTGCTGCTGCCGCCAGTCCCGGTCAAGCCAACCGGTTGAGCCGGTTGCTGCTGCTGCTGAGCCATGGCCATTCCTCTGAGACAAACCTCCCCCACCTCACCCAATACAGCTTAGATCAAATTTACAGATATATACAGCTCAATTTAATTATCACTCTGTTTCTGTTCTTAGGTTTCATGCTGGTCGCAGGTTCGATTCCCACCACCGCCGCCGCCACCCACAGAAGCAAACAAAGAAACAAACAACCAAACTGAATACTGAATATATATAAATATATCTATATATATAGACTATATCTATAACATGTATCTATACTATATCTTTTCTATGACAAGATTCCTCCGGCTTTGATTCACATGCTGGTAGACATATACACAGCGAACATATACTCACAATAGCAAAAACATATATACACACTCACACCCACAAACCTGTTTCAAAAAAGAAAGCGCTGCTGCTGCTGCAGCGAAAGAGTGCAGCCAGGTAAGCAGGCAGGCAAGCAGGCTTCTACTAATGTGCCCCACTGCTTCCCCCGATCGGACGGCGCCCACGTTCTCCGCGATTTTCGGAACAAGAACAACCCGTACGATCTCAGTAAAACTCATGTTCGTCGTTTGCGTGGGGACGAGGACAATAACTAATCGTAATTAATCATGCTAATCCAATCCTAATTTTCCCGTAATTTTACTTAATTACTTATTTTATTTTATTTTAGGCAATTGGCGTTGGCGATTACAGCGGGCCCGTTAGCTATAACACTCAAACGCAAGCGATGAAACGCCGTTAGCAAAGAATCAACGTCCCGATAAAATATGCTATGCGCCAGGGTGGATATGCAATGCGTATACACATGGTGCATATGGATTGTGTATATATGTTCATGCCCCTTTAGTTTCGGCACACACCTAGGTGAAGATCAACGTGGGCCCCACTCCCCTCTGCCCTTTCTTTGTATTGTTTACACGCATATTACGCGAAAGAAAGAACCTGCATTGCAACGTCCACCACCCTCATAATAATATTAAACTAATACGTAGAAAATGAGGGCTCTCACATTTCTGTCGCTTTTAGTGTAGTAAGAGTGGGTACAATATCTTACCCTAATTGCTCACCACTTATTGCACATAACTTATCCCCTTTTTGACGCCATTAATATCTTCTGGTTTATTTATTCACTGGTTTCATCACCAATTGTCTCCCTTCAATCAATTTCTTGATGGATCAAGTTTATGATAAGTATAACTATATTATCTACAAGATAAAGACTAGGAATAGTTTAGGTGAAGCCTTGAGACTCCCTCTTTAGGGAATTACTTTGTCCTTTTATCATAGATCTAACTTCACACATATAAGTGTAAGTGAAAATCAATTTTCATGATAATGTAAGTAATTGAGTATAAATTAGTTTAGATTAAATTAATAATAAAGAATAATAGGTTGGAATAATTGAAATTGTTTTTTTTTAATGGGCAAGGGTGTCCCCGCTACTCCATACCTTGGGTATGTGGGGCGAGACTAGCCCTCTACGGGTGGACGCCATAGCGGGGGATTGAACTCGAGACCTATGGGGAGGAATAATTGAAATTGTTATTTTAAGAAATTAAATGTGGGGACTTTTTATACTTGATTTTGGCAATAATTATAGATTTCATATTCCCTCATTTTAATAAATTGGAATAATTGAAATTGTTATTTTACAAAATTAAATTGGAAGATTTTTTATAATTATTGATCTCACATTTGCTCATTTTCATACCATTGCATCTACTTCAACACTTAACAACATCCATTCATTCAAATAATTCATCTTGTATTAATTAATCCATAAAATAATCTTTAATCCACTTCATTAAATTAAATTTGATGATTTTTTACACTTGATTTTGGGAATAACTATAGATCTCACATTCCCTCATCTTAATAAATTGGAATAATTGAAATTGTTATTTTAGGAAATTAAATTTGATGATTTTTTACATTTGATTTTGGGAATAATTATAGATCTCACTTTCCCTCATTTTACTGAATTGGAATAATTGAAATTGTTATTTTAGGAAATTAAATTTGATGATGTTTTACACTTGATTTTGGGAAGAATTATAGATCTCATATTTGCTCATTTTAATGAATTGGAAATTGAAATTGTTATTTTAGGAAATTAAATACGAAGATTTTCACACTTGATATTGGGAATAATTGCAAATCTCATGTTCCCTCATTTTAATGAATTGGAATAATTGAAATTGTTATTTTAGGAAATTAAATTTGATGATATTTTACACTTGGGAATAATTATAGATCTAGGTTCCCTCATTTTAATGAATTGGAATAATTGAAATTGTTATTTTAGGAAATTAAATACAAAGATTTTTTACACTAAATTTTGGGAATAACTATAGATCTCACATTACCTTATGTTAATGAATTGGAATAATTGAAATTATTATTTTAGGAAATTAAATTTACATAGAATTTTGGAAATAATTATAGATCTCACATTCCCTCATTTTCATACAATTGTCTTAGCAACATCCATTCATTCAAATAATTTATCTTGTATTAATTAATCCATAAAATAATTCTTAATCCACTTTATTAAATTAAATTGGTCAAATACTCTTTATTATTTAATTAATTTAAATAAATAATTTCCTAGCAAATACCCAAATTAATTTAAATAAATAGTTGCTCTATATAATTTAATAAAATAATAATAGATGAAATCCAAATAAATCAATAGTTAATTAATTGATCAAAATAGTTAACAAATATTTGAAAAGAAAAAATCACTTAACAAATCAAACTCCATAAATTAACTATTTGAGAAAAATAAAGAATTTAATCCATTAAATTAATAAATTAATTAATTAACTAAAGTTGGGGTCACATGAGGGGGGTCTATTTTGAAGGAGTAGAGGTCTCTTAAGAAAAAACTAATAATAACTAATAATAGTGAAATAAATAATAAATTGGAATAATTGAAATTGTCATTTTAGGAAAATTAAATATCTAGATTTTTTACACTTGATTTTGGAAATAATTATAGATCTCGCATTGCTCATTTCAATGAATTGGAATAATTGAAATTGTTATTTTGGAAATTAAATATGAGGAATTTTTACACTTGATTTTGGGAATAACTATATATCTCTCTTTCCCTCATTTTAATGAATTGGAATAATTGAAATTGTTATTTTAGAAAATTAAATACCAAGATATTTACACTGGGAATAACTATAGATCTCACATTAGCTCATTTTAATGAATTGGAATAATTGAAATTGTTATTTTAAGAAAATAAATATGATGATTTTTACATTGAATTTTGGGAATAATTATAGATCTCACATTTGCTCATTTTCATACCATTGTCTCTATCTAGTGTTTAATGACATCCATTCATTCAAATGAATTGAAATAATTAAAATTGTTATTTTAAAAAATTAAATATGAGGAATTTTTACACTTAATCTTGGGAATAACTATAGATCTCACTTTCCCTCATTTTAATGAATTGGAATAATTGAAATTGTTATTTTATAAAATTAAATATCAAGATTTTTTACACTGAATTTTGGGAATAACTTAAATCTCACATTAGCTCATTTTAATGAATTGAAATAATTGAAATTGTTATTTTAAGAGAATAAAAATGATGATTTTTACATTGAATTTTGGGAATAATTATAGATCTCACTCATTTTCATAAATGAAAGTAAATAAATCAATAGTTAACTAATTAATTAAAATAGTTAACAAATATATGAAAAGAAAAAATCACTTAACAAATCAAACTCAATAAGTTAACTATTTGAGAAAAATAAATAATCTAATCCATTAAATTAATTAGTTAATTAATTGACCAAGGTTGGGGTCTGATGTGGGGGATCTATTTTGAATTCTTGTAGGGATTCCTTAAGAAAACATAAATATGCTACAGGAGGGTTAGTTAGAATATTTCTCTCAATAATAGAGCCCCTATTTTTTTTAGTTTGAAGATTTGTGGTGAGGTTAAAATTGCCCCACCAACTTAGACCTTTTTCTACTATTTTCATCGTGTTTTTAATTCCCATAAATTATTATTAGTTTTTTTTAGTCAATAGGCTACATATAGTGTAAGATTTTGAAACAAATCTCACACCTACAAACCATTGTTGAGTCATGAGAAAACAAGTTTTAGCTCACATTTAATGGTAAACCGGTTGTCATTTAAAGGTAAAAGCCTCCAAAATCTCACTTATCATGTAAGAGCCAGATTAATATTGATTTTCCAACTAGATGGAACATTCTATTTCTATTTGAAATTTTTTTTGTCAATTTGATTGGAACTTTATTTTTTCATTTGCATTGCTTTATGTTTTAAATTTGTATGCAAATATTTTAAAATTAGATAATACTTAATTTCTTTAAGGAAAAAATCTAGATTTTTCTAGTTTATTTCATTCCATTATTTAGCACAGTTTATTATTAATTGTTTAATCTAGTCACATACAACTAGAATTTGCAGCATATGGCATCCATGCACACCCATGCACAAACATGTACTCTCTAACATATTAACATACACACAATTTTTTATCGACATAATCCTTGAACCTGCTTTAGGTACAAGTACTCGTATATTTAGTCGATAGGCTACATGTAGTGTGAGATTTGAGTCTAAAACAAGTCTCACACCTCCAAACCATGTTGAGTCATTAGAAAACAAGTTTCAACTACCATTTAATGGTAAATTAGTTGTTGTTTAATGGTAAAATCCTCCAAAATATCAAGTGAAAGCCTCCAAAATATCACTTATCACATAAAAGCTAGATAAATATTCATTTTCCAAGTAATGGAAACATTCTATTTCCATTTGGAATGTTTTTTGCCAATTTCATGGCAACTTTCTTTTTTCATTTGCATTGATTTATGTTTTAAATACAAATATTTCAAAATTAGGTAATAGAAAAAATCTAGATTTGTCTAAGTTTATTTCATTCCATTTATTTAGCACTCATTATTATTAATTATCTAATCTAGCCACATGTAACTAAAATTTAGCACTCATTATTACTATGTTGAACTGAATAAGAAAAATACTAAAATTCATGAGACCACCAACTTCCTTAAATTTCAAAGCTTAAATTTCACTACAAAATTAATGGGACCGCCCACTTTAAAATACTCCTAAAAATTCTCAGCAACCCAAGAAATTTTGTAGGAAGCCCTAGTCCATGGGATCCCACCCTATAGCCACCATATATTCTCATCCACTCCACATTTAGTGGGATAAGCTCTCAAAATGAGATCAAATCCTAGTCATCCATTCATATTCCTCAAAATCCTATAAATTGATATTGAATCCTTAACTTTAAGAAAATCATGATCCCAAATTGAGCAAATAGATGTTGAAATGAGCAACAAACATCTAAACATTATTTTTCAAGAGGATATCCATAGTGCTCTATTGGATATTTATGCAATGAATTAAAATAATGAGTTAAATATTGTTTTCTTTTCCATGCTTACATTTGGCACATCGAGTGGGACTCCTTGCTTTTCACTTAATTTCTTTTTATAATTGATCTAACAACTAGTAGAGATTTTTATACAAATTTACCTCCAATAGTGAAATTATACATAAGCATTAATAAAGATAAATTAATGTCATTGCCTAAAAATGATATTTGAGGTGAAAAAAATGCATTGTTATTTCTGAGATGAACTTAATCCTCTTAGTAGGAATTTTTCTTGTAAATTTTCCACCTAATTTTCTTTTATCAATTTGTTGATTCTTTCTCTAGCCAACCATATTCCATAGAATTTATCTATTATTGTCCTTTCTACTATTTATTTGGATTGCTTTGCAAAGATTTTATTTTTTATGTTGATTTTTCTAGTATGCTACTTAGTTTTCCTTGGGTACATGATCAAGTCTCCTTTCACCAAGTAGATTTTTTTAAACCTTAGTGGTCACTTATTCCTTCAATTCCTTTCTCCTTTATCATTGTGCTTTCTTCTTAGAGATTTTTTTTTTTGCAGTTTCCCTATGGTCTTTCATATTCAATTCTAAACTTTAGATTTGGGAGATATTGGTGGCCTTGTTTTGACATCTTTTTTATTTCATGACAAACTCCTTACCTTTATTGAATGCATATAAGAGTTTACCACACTTTCTCACTTTATAAGTTGAGACCTCAAATAATCAACACAAAGGGAATCATTGATCACTAAGTTGTCTTCCATTTAAAAACTTGATAGCTAACACAACATCCACTAGATTTGAATAATCAAGTGTAGAGTTTCAATCATGCAATAGCTTAAAATTTTCAAAATGACCAAACTTTAGAAACTCAAATTCTAGTTGTTCTTTTATAATAGATTGATTTATACCACCTACCCATAGGTATTTACTAGTTGTGGACTATCTATTTGAGTTGCACACAATGGATTAGTAATAATAATAACCCAAAGACTCAAAAAAGGCAACACTCATGATAAAGAAAACAATGGAAGATGGAAAAAAGAAGAAGCAAAGAACACACATTTATACCTATAGTGTCGTACGTTGTCACCTTGGATAATTTTGCACTAGGTTTGGCACCCTCTTAGGTACATGTACCTAATAATACTTATGATTTATCCGTTTAGTTATCATTTTCAAGAAATTGAATTAAAGCCTTATTTAACAAAATTTTGAAGAGCTAAAAGGAGTTAGGATAGGGCACCCAACGCCCTTATCCCACCTAATCAAGTCCTAAATTTTATATATTATTTTCAACCTCAATATATTGAAGAATTTGAATTCCTTTGTTTTCCTATCTTAAATATTAATCTGGAATATGTTTAAACTCATATATATATAAGTTTTTCCCTCCATTTGAAGACCTAAGCAATTTGATATGAATCTGGCATCCTAAAGGAAATTAATGCAATATGAAGAGCAAAATAAGTAGAAGATCTACAACAATATTACAGTCAATTATAAGTCTACAACACATTAGCAAATTCATGTCCATGCATTGTAAGATGTTTCATATTTATGTTTTTTATTATTATGTGCACTAACACTTGTAGGATCTCCAAGCATTCTCCTATTTCTCTTTGTATGTGATGAACAAAGTGACTTCAATCTAACAAGGATTTCAAAATGAGTGGTAAGTTCCAATTGTGTTCTATATGATTCATTTTAACTCATTTACCTCTACTCCCACAAGAGCACATGATTTATACTATTAGCGGGTCAAAGGCCAAAATAGATCTTACTATAAACTACTATAAAAGCTCTGTGGAGGATGGAAAAAGCATTATTTGTAATTAGGAGATATATCCCTTCATGGGAATGCACATATACTTAATAAACTAAATAATATGTGGAAGATATAGAGATAAAAAGAGAAATATTTATGAAGAATATATATGAGTTCTAGAGACTAAGACTTCCCTTTTATATATGGTTATTTTATAATATAAGGAGATATAAGGAGTTGTAGATATATATGTGTTATGGATGAATGAATTGTTCTTTGCTACTTATATAGTAAAGGTTTATATGTTCTTCTAAAATCCTTACTATAAATGCTTGTTTCTATTACTATATCCTTTAGGGTATAAAATGAATACACAAGATATCCTAGGGTTTAGATCTCTAGACTATACTTCCCCATTCTTCTTTGCAACATTGGTTTCATTGTCGCGACCCTAGAGAGAACAATAAAGAAGTATAAGCATAAAAAGGAAAAGAAGCTAGCAAAAAAAAATTGTTAGATCCTAAGGGCCACCTTTATGCAATGAGGTAGGCCATTAGGAAATGACAAATGGAAAGGGGGGAGGGATCTAAAAAGATGCAACTATTCAAGATTTTCAATATTTTATTTCAAATACAAGATATATATATATATATATATATATATATATATAGATAGATAGATAGATAGATAGATAGAGAAACTAATGGAACTTTGGACCTAGAAAAACACATGGGAGTAGGAGATTAAAAATGAAAAAGAGAGAAACTCATTAATTTAGGGATGGAGATGAATTTAGAAGAAAGGAGGCTAAAATAGATTCACTTGAAAGATATCACAAAAGAATGGAAAAGGTAGAGAAAAGGGCTAAGGGACAAAACCTAGAGATTATAAAGGGAGTGAGCCCACAATTGAGGGTACTGTTGAGCATGCCAATGTGGGTGCTATCAAAGGAGAAGAGGAATAGCATCCTAGTGTGGGTGCTACTAGGAAGGATAGAGAAGAGATTCCACATTTAGGTTTTAACATAAGCAACATAAATCAAACCATTCAAAACATAGAAGAATGAATTGAAGACTATGAGAAGTTCGAAAAAGAAATGGAACAAGCGGTAATAAAAATCATGATGCCTCTTAGAAATAATACATCAGTTATACATTTGGAAGGGACAAATACCCAAGTAAATAAGGAATGGTCACTACTAGGAACTCTAGCACAAAAAAATTGCAATACAACATTTGACGATAATTATTGGGAGGAATTAGTAACTGCAAGTGTATCAAAGATAAGGAATGAAGGTGCATTAAATAATTAGGAGAATTATGGGAAGTTAACACCCTATAATAGAATGACACCATCCAATAATTAAATGACATTAATGAATAGATGGACACTTCAAGAATGAAGAGGAACTTTGAATAGATGCAACCCCTAGACCAAGAGTCAACTCTAATATCGATAAAAGTAAGGAAAATTTCAATAGAAGAAGTAGAAAAAAGTTTAAGACAAAAAATAATAGAAGATGAAAATAATATAGATACATCAAGTGAACAAGAATTTGATAGAGGATACACAGGTAGTGATTTCTAAGAACCAATCATGAATACTACTATGAAATTACCTATGTTTGGGAATGATACAATTGAAGCAATTGAACATGTGTTCATACTGGAATCCTTATGGTAGAGACAAAACCTAATTAGAAATAACATCAAATTATTTGACTTTGTAGGATCAATTCGTGGAGAAACATTACAATGGTATCAAAAAAACTATCCAAACCATGATAAAGACTGAGACATAGTCAAGTAGGATTTCCTAGAAAAAATTTCCACTATGAAATTACATACAAAGGGAGTAAGTAAACTCTAAGAACTAATGCAATAGGAGGAAGGATCAATCAAAGAGTTTGACAAAAGATTTAAAGAGGCCACTAGGTGCCTGGAAGAACCTTTAAGCAACAAATAAAAGATCGAGTAGTTTATCTTTAGAGTCTTGTCAAAAATAAGAGTGGCACTTTATGGAAGACACTTCAACACATATCCAAAATTGGTTGCATTCATCTACTAGATTGAAAATCAATCATGACACAAATAGGACAAAGAAAGAGAATACGAAGAGTTGGGGAAACTTAGACTAGGGGTAGAACAACTAAGATTGCAATAGGATACTACATCAAAAAGAGGCATAAATACACCTAGGCCTAACATATGGTGCACCTACTATGGAAGAGAAGGTCATGTTAGAAATGAATGTACCAAAGAACTAGGGAAAAGAAAGCTAATGTGTTACACGTAGACCTCTAGATAGTACCCAAGAAGGTGAATTCAGTTTACTATGGAATATGTGGAGAGTGGGATGGCTATAATATTAAAGATTTCCCATCACAACTATTTTGATTAAGAGAAGACTCCACCATAATAAGCAATAAAGATCATCACACACTAGCATATGTAAAAGGATTGGCAGAAAGTAAACTATATGTACTAGATATTGGATATAAAGTACCACCATGGCAACAAAACCAAGGGAATGCAAACAATAACCAAAACCTAGAACAATACAATAATAGTGGTCCATCTTGTAGAGGAAGAGGTCGAGGCCAAGGAAGAGGAAGGAGAACAAATGCTACATGCTTCAATTGCGGTAAATTAAGACACTTTGCAGCTGAATGCTAGGGCGATGAAGAAAATAATGTAATTTCTACATCCAAGAAGATCATAATGCCTTCAATTGTGAAAAGGCATGCCAATATTATAAAAGCACATCACCCTAAACTCAAAATGATGAACCACAAAACTCCAATACAAACAAAGGAGTAAGACTTCTCCAAAAGGTACCCAAGGATCCAAAAGAAGAAACAAGGAGATGATAGAAGGCATGAAGGATACACCGTAGAAGAAAGTAGCACTAGAGATGAGTACCAAAAAGACCCTAAAATAATAAAAAAAGGTAAAGCAACAATAGTCACTAGACAAGGTACCAATACCAGAAGACAAGAGGCGAGACTGGTAGAAGAAGAGGGCTCATAAGGGGAAGAAGATTTCCACCCCACAAAGCAACAACATGACCGAATCCTCAAACAAGCTAGGAAAATTATTGATAAAGAACAAGGAAAGGAAAATGAACATAATGGGTTTTTTCTCAGAAAAAGAAGTAAAGATACTAAAACAAGTAGCACAAGTGGCAAGACAACATGACCTACTTACAAAATTGAAACAAATTACTAAATACTAAAATTAGAAATCTATTCTTCAAGTCAGGACAGTAGGGAAACATTAGAAAACTTGGCCTATCATGATTAACCTTTGGATCCATAACCAAAATATCTCTTGGGAGATGGTTTATTTAGGGACAGCCGTCAATCTAGTCCCAAAAAGGATATGGAAATACCTAGGAAGACACACTAGAACCCACCCCATATAACATCAATATGGTGGATGGTTCCAAAATGAAAATCTTAGGTACTTGGAGGTAGGTGGAATTAAACACTAAAGGAGTAAAATAGATTGTAGATTTTGAGGTAGTCACAATTAAAGAAACATTTTATTCCTTTAATGCATATTTAAGATTAAGATGGTGTTAGCGAATGGACTAGCCCCTTGATAAATGTGTTGATAATAAATGACTCTACTATTTGATAAGCACTAGTGCAAATTTTCTAACAACTTTAGAAAGACCACAATTGCATTTGTGGCTTTCCTCTAAATTGAGAGGTACAACTCCCTTGTGTAATTTAAATGAGAGATAGGTAGCTTTTAACTAGAAAGCAATAAGGCAACTGAAATTAACCCATAAATATGTGATTAATGTGAAATAAATCATAAGGGATCGTCAATCAGACATCTTAAAGACTATACTTAATTATTGTGCATATTTTGCACACATGCCCCTGTCGAAGGCAGGGACCCCCTTTTTTTTGCTTTTGCCTTGCTCCTATTGGCTTAGTCCCTTCTCGCTTGCTTCGCTTTTTCCTTGATTTTTTGAATTTGGGGACAAGATGTCTATGGATTTGGGATGTTTTTGTGATGCCTAAGTGAACTACCAAGGTTTCATTAAGTTTTAAGAAGTTGCAAAAATTTCATTGTCGATCGTTGTTCGTGGGTTTTTGTTTGTGGGTTGTTGTCCACGGGTTTTCGTGTGTAGGTTGCCATCTATGGGTTTCCATGTGCAAGTTTTCGTCTGCAGGTTACTATGTGTGGTTCATTGTCCACGAGTTTTTGTGTGCGGGTTTCCATGTGTGGAATGTCATTCTTTTATGGCTTTGGACCCTCCGACTTCTGCCTTCCAAAATTCTACATTTCAAAAGAAGGGTAAAAACTTTAAGTTTTCAACATCTAGGTCCCATAAAATGGATATCTCCATAATTCTAAAGGGGTTTTAGCCAAATTTTCTAAGTGTTTAGACTTTGCGGGAATTTCACTGCAAGAAGCCATCCACGAGTTTCCGTCCGTGGAAGTTCGTTTGTGAAATGTCATTTTTAACGGCGCTGGACCCTCCAACTTTTGCATTCCAAATTTCCACATTTTTCAAAATGAGTCAAATCTTAAGGAAATATGTCTAGAAACTCTTTCTACCCCTTTTCCCATGTGCTAATATTGAAAATTTCAAATTCACTAAGTTTTGTAACTTTGCAAGAATTTCATTGCTGGTTTTTGTATGCGGGTTGCCATCCACAGGTTTCCATGTGTGAGTTTATGTTTGCGGGTTTCTATGTGCAAGTCTTCATTCACGGGTTTTCGTGTGCAGGTCACTGTCTACAGGTTTCTATGTGCGGGTTGTTGTTCATAGGTTTTCATGTGTGGAATCTTGTTTTTTTATGGAATTGGACCCTTTTGCTTCCACATTCCAAATTTCTGCATTTTTTGAAAGGGGTCAAATCATTGAGGAATAGGTCTAGGCACCCTTCTAATGAATCTTTCATTTGCTTAATTTGAAAAACTCAAAATTGCTAAGAGTTGTGGCTTTGAGGAAGTTTCCATGTGGGTGGCCATCATTTCATCACCGAAAAATCTCACATGTCCTCCCACCATGTGGACCTCGGGCTTGCCTTCGCTGCTGTCGGTCGTAAAACGTGCAAGTCACAGGATTTTGAGCAAATCACTCTAGCGGGTCTGCCCATGGGGGCTGCCACGGTTGAAATTCTGCCCTGTTAAAGTCATTCCTTAACGGTGAGTGCTTAGCACCCCTCCACTGCCTAAAATCCACATTGCTCGACTTTGAGGTTCTCAACCTCCAACTTAGAAAAAAATGAACTCATGAAGGAAATTTACTATGTGGGTTTTGCTATGCGAAACTCTGCATGTGAGGCATTGTCCATCTAGCACCACTATTTAACGAAAAGCATCAATGTCCTTCCACCCCATGGTGCATGTATCCTTCAAACCCGCAAATGCACTAAAGCCTAATCTTGTAGCCTCAAGTGCCTCATAGCCATTTTTTGCATGTGCCTAATCATTGCATGGGAGATTTTCTCATCAATCAAACCATGTGGAAACTTCCATGCGAGTGGTTGTCTACGGGATTCTGTGGTCTTGACATCATTCTACTCCAACTTTCTCCTAATGGCTTCCACCTAGGGGAAACCCACACCTCTAAACCTGCATCTGCATAAATGACCCAAGTAAGCTCCAAATTTTTAATGATGATGAATGTCATGATCTTCTAAGGGTATACAAATGGATTTAACTATGAATTTGTAGGATTTAACTGACATTTTCCTTGTTGATATATCAATGCACTTACTACACTCCATGTGTGCAAGATTTATGGAGCCTGTTGAGGGATCATCGGGTAAGCCCATGGGAAAGAGTGACAAAGGAAAGAAGCCTGCAAGGAATCCAAGAGGAAAGGAAGAAAAGGAATGAATGAAGTATCAATTCCATGGGGTCAAGTGCACCTCCAAGCTCACCTCCACTTGGGACACAGTCTCAGACATAGACCTTGAACACGTGAACATTGATGAATTCAAGCAGTGGGTGATAGTCAACCCTACTACAAAATATGTTGTGTCACAAAGGCTCACATATGAAATATGCCAATAGATATCTAAGGTTACCAAAATGGAGGATTTGCATATCCATGAGTGTGTGCCAAAGGAGGACCAACTAATGTATGAGTGCATGCCAAAGAAGTAAGTGTCGAAGAATCAAAAAGGTGACCTTGGGAGGAGCAAAAGGGAGCTATTCTATCCAAATGATGATGGTATGGAGCTATCCACCGGGATCAGGAGCAACCTGTCTTCTTCTTAGTGACACAAATCTGTAACAAGGCCCGCTTGATTGGTTGAAAGAAATGTTGCAAAAACATCAACAAAAAGGTAGATTTCAATAGTTTTTAGCTATAGTAGAGAAGGCAACTAAAAGACAAAATAGCTACAATAGCTACAAGAAAAAATAGACTACAAGACAAAATAGGGAAAAAGACAAAAGTCTATTTTTATATTTTGAAATATTGGGGGTAGGTGAAACCCTAAGCTGTATTAAATTTGGGCCACTCATTGCAAATTAATCTTGGCCATTCATTTCACTTTTGGAAAACTATAAATAGGGGCTTGCTCCTCATTTGTAAAGGGGTGGTGAATTGTTGTAAAGGGAAGATTGAAGCAATAAAAGGAAGCATTGCATTGAATTTGGGTTTTTTCTATGAGCTTGCTCATTTTGCATGCATGATTCAACCTCCATGTTAGTTTTAGCTTTTTAGTTTCTTGAATGTCTTTAATGGTGGTTGTTGCTACAGTATTGGATGCACTTCCAACTCATGCTTTTTGTGGTTTATTGATGATGAAACACTTTGCAAAGCTAGTTTGAGCTAATTCATATACTGCACTTCAGTTCAATTGTATGTTCATGAGGTGAATGCACAATCTAAAAATATGCAGGCCTTAGAAGATTGCATTAGCTTTATGAAGCTGTAGGTTTCTCTTGGTCAAGAAAAAATTAGTTTTATGGGATTCTGTCTATTGTAGCATCCTCCATAGTTATTGTTCATTAATAGATTAGATTTAGAGTATCTTCTCTCAACCCTCTCCTCTTTTGCTATTTCTTTTAGATCTTTGTTAGTGTAGGATTCCAAGCACTATAACAATGTCAAACTTGGTGATAGAAGTGAGTTTCCACTTGTTGTTTTGAGTGGGAAACCATTGTTCATTCATTTCTAGTAGTTTGGAACTCCATTTGCAGACCCAAACTCCCATGCTTTGTGAACCCTAAAGGCCTCCTTGTGATTACCAACAAATCACATCAATCAATTGAACTATTCCAAGCATTGTCATGACCTGACACCCGAGAGACCTTGGGGTGATTTCTAAAACTTAGTTGTAGAAATTACCTTTCAAGAGATATAGTTGTATGTTGTCTGTGTTGAGAAGGTGCAAAAACACCCATCAACAAAACTGGCGCTAGAAGGAGGGTTGAACAAGGGAAAAACACATTGCTCTAGACATCATTCATTTTATGCTTGCCTCTCCTCCTAGCACCCATCAACAAAATTGACACTAGAAGGAGGGCATGGCTGGATACAAAGGCTACTAAGATGGAAGTTGAATACACCTTTAAGTCAAATATGAGATAGATCTCATCATAAGCAGAAAAAAAAAAATAAAAAAATTTGGAAAACAAGCAACAAGTCTGAGCTGAGATGGAGCAAAAACTTCAAGTCAACATCACTCAGCTTCAAGAAGATCTGAGTAGGAGGTTGAACCAACAATTGCAACACTTTGCATTGTTAGACAAGTGCAAAATTCATAGGACTCATAGGCACAATGAATTTGAGTGTTTAACCTTCCTAGGAAGAATTGAGATGGCACTATAGGGAGAAATCTTCTTTTGGGATGTTCATCAACCTTTGGCTCCTACTGATCTAGAAGAAGAACTTGTTGACATTGTAGCCAAAGCATTTGAGGAGTTGATCCAAGAACAACTGAGCAACAAAGATGGACTAGGCTTAGAAGAAGTGTTGATGTTTGGGTGGTGCAAGGTCCATAATGCACCTCATATAGACATTATTGATCAACTTAGGAGTTGTTCAGACTAGATGGGGCAGATTGAGCAGCCAACTCCCAATGAAGAACAATCATCCTCTGAAGTAGAAAAATAGTTAGCAATGGAAAGGAAATAAATAAAAGATGAATCAGAAAAATATGAAACAATATATATTGGGACAACGAACACAAATACTAAAAAATGAGAAAGAAGAGGAGGCTGAAACTTTTGGGACAACAGACCACCATGATGAGAGTTCAAACAAAATGGGATTAGAAGAACTCTTCTTAGCAGGTGAGGGAAATCAAGCCTTTGAAAAGGAAGATCTAGAGGAGTGGGAACAACTACAAGAGGAGGCAGTCCACTATCAGACCTCCTCCCCAATTGATGATGAAGATCTAGTGGTGGAAAGATATAATGAACTCATCTTAAGACTCATGAGGGATTGGTCAGAGCTGAGACATTGAGTATATTTGGAGGTGGTGTTGTTTTCCAGTTGGTGTAGGCTCCATGACTCTGCACATTTTGAGTTGAGATGCGAGTTGTGTCAAGAATCCATTAGGCAGGTGAAAGAACAAGTGGAACAACCAAGGGCACAGTCTCTCACAACTGCTTCCAGAATTGAGCCAAAACTCCAAGAACAGGAACCAAGTGATAACTTGGCTAGGTACAACCCACAAGAAGGTGTCAGGACAACAAAAAAAGAAGAACAACATAGTCTGAAACCTCCAGATAATGAAGCAGATCAACTGGGAGAGCATCCATCGATCATCAGGAGTCCTCCCCTCTTCTAGAGAATTTATACACGATTGATGATAGACTTTATGGGGGATTCTCATAGGGAAATCATATGCCATACTCTAATCCACTTGACGAGCCAGTGTCACTTGCCAATTTCTTCCCACTTGGAGTTGTGCCTCAAAGGTATAACGACACTGAGGAAGAGTAAATTTTAGAAGATGGTAGTAATGCAGATATATCACTAAAACATTAGAGCTCCCAGATTGGGAAAGGGATCCCACTTTTTTCTACAATGACAGTGAACAAGAGGTAACAAGAAAACATCTTGGTGAGCCACATGAGCTGTAAAGAAAAGAAAACTAAGGAAAGGATGTGTTGATGGCTGCCCACAAAGATGATATACCTTGCCAACTGTAGGTTGCAATTGGGAATCTTTCCTCCTTGTCCATTGTTGATCCTCCTACACATTTTGAGAGTTGTAACCAGAAAAATTTGTCCATATCATGTTTTTATGACATGGAGCATCATCAAATTGAGATCAACACGAGGGAAATGGAACATGACAGTGTGTTGTCTCTTGAGGACAACAATCAAGTGGAGTCATGGACTATGGAGGATCAATGAGATGAAGTGTATCTTCTCGAGGAACAATCGATGGAGGTTACGGGTCCCACTAGGAGCTTGGAAGAGGTGTTGGCTGATTCATTTCCCTAGCCTTATGCAAACCTGAGATCAGGTAGAATGTTCCTTGAATTCAAAAATTTTAATTCCTCACAATGTCTACTACCTAATCAATGTGATTGTGATTTGTAGATTTGTAATACAAGTGGGATGTTGCATCACCAAATGCACCCTTTGGAAGTTGTCGATGCATAGTTTGATCATGTCAAACCCACTCTGGATTGTCAAATACTATTCCCATCACATGACAACATCTAGGTTTTATCTTTTCCTGCTCTAATGGATGATCATGCTTATTATTTTGATTATGGGAACGAGGGAAGGAAAAATTGTTTATGGATTGATCATGAGCTTCATGAGTCACCTCAGCTGTTGGTTTTTCCTGATGTTGTTATTGGATGTGAATGTTGCGATATAAATTTTTATCTTTCTGAATATAAGGATGAGTTTACATGTCTTAGGAATGTAACGATTCCCCTACTATTGGTACATGCATTACAAAATCTTATGGGGATGGGGGTAATTCACCTTGTTAAAATGTGGTTTATTGTGAATATTTTGTACATAGTTCAATTTGAATAGGTATAGGTTTCTTTGTATATAACCCATTTTACTACTTTTGTTAGTTTAGTTGGAACTTTCCATAGATTAGTTTGATTTAGAGTAGTTTCCTTTTGGTTTTCTTTTTCTTTCCTACTTTGGTTAGTGTAGGTGTTTGCTTTCTCTTTGCTTCCACTTTGCTTTTGCTTTGCTTCTTGCTTGGGTTCCCCTTGGTTCTCTGTTGGGTATGTTTGCATGCACAACAATCATTTTATTTATCCGGGGTTGTAAGTATTTCTTCGAGAAACTTTAATCAAGTTTTTAGAGTGGATGGTGAGGGTTTTCTACGAGTGTCAAGTGATCTAAATGTTTGATTCAAAGAGGATAAGTTGTTGGTTGATCTTATTCTAATGTATTCTAAAATCTTATATCTCTCATGCATTTTAAAATCCTGAGGTTGCTATAGGTTCCTTTGTGAGGTCAGGTTAAGTGAAAAATCTAAAATTTTGCTTCAGTGCCATTGTGATTCTTAGCCATGAGTGCAAGCTTCACTGCTTACAGGTTGAAATGAAAAGAAGAGAAGAAAAAATCAAAAGAAATAAAAAAAGAGAGAAAAATAATAAAAATCAAAAGAGAAAATTCAACTTTTGGGAGGATCCAAACAACTCTACCGTTGCTATGGACGCTTGGCTAGCAGTAGAGCAATGTTCAGGAGAATCACATCGACAACCTCATCGAGGCTATGGACGCCTGACTGGCAGTGAGGCAATGGAAATGATGCTTTTGGAATTAGAATCAATCACATAGCTTAATTTGGCAGAACTTAGGTTCCTATAGTGAACTAAGGAGGGAAACTAATACATCTGTACACACTTGGATTTTTTGAATACTGAGAATTGGATTAGCTTGTGGTTTTGATCCTTTGGTTGAGTATTTGGCTTGTTTGGCCTAGTGTGAAGGTTGGGACTAGAGATTTTGCGTTCGTGATTCCAGTTTGTCATCAAAATGCTCTAGAGCATTTCCCCAGCTGAGTCACCATTTGTTGTGCATATTTTGCACACACACCCCGCCGAAGGCAAGGACCCCCTTTTTTTCGCTTTTTCCTTGCTCCTACTGGCTTTGTCCCTTCTCGCTTGCTTTGCTTTTTCCTTCATTGTTTGACTTTGGGGACAAGTTTCCTATGGATTTGGGATGTTTCCATGATGCCTCAGTGAACTGCCAAGGTTTTGTTAAGTTTTAAGAAGTTGCAAAAATTTAATTATGGGTCATCATTCGCGGGTTTCTATGTGCGGGTCACCGTCTACGAGTTTTCGTATGCAGGTAATCATCCATGGGTTTTCGTGTGCAAGTTTCCATCTGCAGGTTTTTGTGTGTGGGTTGCCATCCACAAGTTTCCATGTGCAAGTTTCTATGTGTGGAATGCCATTTTTTTTATGGCTTTTGCCTTCCAACATTTTTCATTTCAAAAGAAGGGTACAAACTTTAAGTTTTCAACATCTAGGGCCCATAAAATGGATGTCTCCATAATTCTAAAGGGGTTTGAACCAAATTTTCTAAGTGTTTAGACTTTGTGGGAATTTCACTGCGGGAAGCTGTCCACGGGTTTCCGTCTGCGGAAGTCTGTTTGTGAAATGTCATTTTTAATGGCGCTAGACCCTTCGGCTTCTGCATTCCAAATTTTTGCATTTTTCAAAATGAGTCACATCTTAAGGAAATATGTCTAGAAATTATTTATACCCCTTTTCCCACATGTTAAAATTGAAAATCTCAAATCTACTAAATTTTGTAACTTTGCAGAAATTTCATTGCGGGTTGCTGTCAATGGGTTTCCACTTGCGGGGTTTTTGTATGCAGGTTTCCTTCTGTGGGTTTTTGTGTGCGGGTCGTCATCTACAGGTTTCATGGGTCATCGTCCGTGGGTTTCTATGTGTGGGTCACCATCCACAAGTTTCTGTGTGTGGGTTGTCGTCTGTGGGTTTCCATGTGTGGAATGCCATTTTTTTATGGCTTTGGACCCTCTGTCTTCCGCGTTCTAAATTTCCGCATTTTTTGAAAGGTGTCAAATCATTAAGGAATAGGTCTGGGCACCCTTCTAATGCATCTTTCATGTGCTCAATTTGAAAAAACTCAAAATTGCTAAGAGTTGTGGCTTTGAGGAGGTTTCCACATGGGCGGCCATCATTTCATTGCCATAAAATCTCACACATCCTCCCGCCATGTAGACCCTGGGCCCACCTTCACCACTGTCAGTCCTAAAACATGCAAGTCATAGGCTTTTGAGAAAATCACTTCGGTGGGTCCGCCCATGTGGGCCACCACAATCAAAAGTCTTCCCTATTAAATTCATTCCTTAACGATGAGTGATTAGCACCCCTCCACTAGCTGGAACCCGCATTGCTCAACTCTAAGGTCCGCAACCTCCAACTTAGAAAGAAAATGAACTCATGAAGGAAATTTACCATTAGGGTTTCACTATGCCGAACTCTGCATGCGAGGTGCCATCTATTCAGCGTTGCTATTTAATGACAAAGTGTTAATGTCCTTCCACCCCATGTTTCCCACATCCATCAAACCCACAATTGCATTAAAGCCTAATCTTGCAGCCTTGAGTGCCTCATAGCCGATTTTTGTACGTGCCTAATCATTGCATGGGAGATTTTGTCATCAATGAAACCATGCATAAACTTCCATGTAGGATTTCGTGGTCCCAGTGCCGTTCTGCTCTAGGTTTCTCCTAATGGCTTCCACTTAGGGGAAACCCGCACCCTTGAGCCCACATCTATATAAATGACCCAAGCAAGTTATAAATGTTTAATGATGATGAATGTCATGATCTTCTAAGGGTATACAAATGGATCTAACTATGAATTTGCAGGATTTAACTGACATTTTCCCTATTGATCTATTGATGCACTTACTACACTCTGTGTGTGTAGGATTTATGGAGATGATTGAGGGATGATCAAGTAAGCTCGTGGGAAAGAGTGACAAAGGAAAGAAGCCTACAAGGACTCCAAGAGGAAAGGAAGAAAAGGAACGAATGAAGTATCAGTTCCATGGGGTGGAGTGCACCTCCAAGCTCACGTCCACCTAGGACACAGTCTTAGACATAGACCTTGGGAACGTGAGCATCGATGAATTCAAGTAGTGGGTGATGGTCAACCCTACTACAAAATATGTTGTGTCACAAAGGATCACATATGAAATATTCCAACGAAGATCTAAGGTTACCAAAATGGAGGATCTGCATATCCATGAGTGTGTGCCAAAGGAGGACCAGTTAACGTATGAGTGTATGCTGAAGAAGTAAGTGCCAAAGAATCAGAAAGGTGACCTTGGGAGGAGCAAAAGGGAGCCATTCTATCCAAATGATGATGGTAAGGAGCTATCCACTAGGATCAGAAGCAACTTGTCTTCTTCTTAGTGACACAAATCTATTATAAGACCTACTTGACTGGCTAAAAAAAATGTTGCAAACACATCAACAAAAGTGTAGATTTCAATAGTTTTCAGCTACAATAGAGAAGGCAGCTAAAAGACAAAACAACTACAGTAGCTACAAGACAAAATACACTACAAAAAAAAATAGGGAAAAAGACAAAAGTCTATTTTTATATTTTTAAATATTGTGGGTAGGTGAAACCCTAAGCTGTATTGAATCTGGGTCACTCATTGCAGATTAATCCTGGCTCATTTGTAAAGGGGTGATGGATTGTTGTAAAGGGAAGATTGAAGCAATAAAAGGAAGCATTGCATTGAATTTGGGTGTTTTCTTTGAGCTTGCTTATTTTGCACGCATGATTTAGCCTCCATGTTAGTTTTATTTTTTTAGTTTCTTGAATGTCTTTAATGGTGGTTGTTGTTATAGTATTGGATGCACTTCCAGCTCATGATTTTTGTGGTTTATTGATGATGAATCACTTTGCAAAGCTAGTATGAGCTAATTCATATGTTTCACTTTAGTCTAATTGTATGTTCATGAGGTGAATGCACAATATGAAAATCTGCAGGCCTTAGAAGATTGCACTAGTTTTGTGTAGTTGTAGGTTTCTCTTTGTCAAGCAAAACTTAGTTTTATGGGAGTCTGTCTACTGTATCATCCTCCATGGTTACTATTCATTCATAGCATAGATTTAGAGTAGCTTCTCTCAACCCTTTCCTCTTTTGCTATTTCTTTTAGATCTTTGTTAGTGTAGGATTCCAAGCACCATAACAATGCCAAACTTGGTGATAGAAGTGAGTTTCAACTTGCTATTTTGAGTGGGAAACCATTGCTCATTCATTTCTAGCACTTTGGAACTCCATTTGTGGACCCAAACTCCCATGCTTTGTGAACCCTAGAGGCCTCCTTGTGATTACCAACAAGTTGCATCAACCAATTGAACTATTCCAAGCATTGTCATGACCTGACACTTGAGAGACCTTGGTGTGATTTATGAAACTTAGTTGTAGAAATTACCTTTCAAGAGAGATAGCATACTTGTATGTTTTTTGTGTTAAGAAGGTGCAAAAACACCCATCAACATTAATTAATGATGAAATATAATGTAAGCATAAACAAAATTTCATAATTGCAATGAAAGAAATAAATGTAGTTGAATAAATCTTGCACAAAAAATATATTTTATTTCGCACATGACTCATAGGTTAGTATGATCAACATATCATTTCACTTACAACACACAGATTGAAAGTCACTGCAATTAGAAAAAAATTAACAAAGTAAATCCTAAGTGTTCCTCAGTTACAACACAGTGTAATTTTAGAGATCGGACCCCTGTTGTATGGCCATTTTGACTAGATATAGGGATGAAATTCCTCTCTTGACAATTATCAATTGGTTGTGGTAATGCCTTCTTGCTGCCTAACTATCTTTCATGAAAATCGATGGTTGGGGATAACAAATAACCAACATGATTACATTGACAATGAAAAGACCTCAAACAATTCCCGAGCATTTCTTGATTTAACTCTCACCTTGTGGCCATTGATTTTGAAATAGTTTGCATACCTCACCAATTGGGCATTAAACAACTGTCACACGTGCAAGTTGTCCCGTAGGGAAATCAATTGGGAATGTAACTTAAATTCATGTCATGTCAACCATTAATTCAGGTCACTTAACCATCTTATCATGTTGATCGTTCTCATTTAACATGTCTCGCCAACCCTCTATAAATTTAACAGGAACAACCTCACTTTTCCATCCTGCAATATCAAACTTGGATAGCACTTAGAGTGACGGTGTATCCATGAATGATTTTTTCACTAAATTGAAGAGATCGAGTGTAGTCCTCTTTTTAGGTGACTATCTGATCAATCAAAGGAGGTCTTCACAGTTGAAAGTGAGATTGAAGAGGAAGTGATGCACAACATATTAGGAGATACGTTTCTAAACTAGGTTCACGTGCACAATGCAATACTCCTGGAGTGCTTTGTGTACACCATAATTCATACCTCTGGACATTGTGACTGGGGGATGAGGGTAGTAAAATTATTGGTGAGACTAGAATACCTTCACCTAGTGAACGTAGCCATTGTTGGTCTTAGTAGCTATCCATAGAGTGGGCTGATAGTCCATGCCATTGCAAGCATTGCTTCTATTCCTCAGAATGAAGCGTTGGAAGAAGCAATAACTCTCCTACATGTGGGGCTTGTGAGAAACAACATGGGACTTTTTTCCAATTTTTGTAGTCACATGAAAACTTTCTCTCACCTGCTCAGATAGAGCGTTTCCAAGTGGTTATAGAAGTAATTTGCATGTTGGTGTTCACCCTTTGTGCCTGAAAATAATTTCCTTTTTTTATATAATATAGCTCCTTGTTTCTACGTAATTGATAGAAATTTTGCATTTCCAGTCGTACACACACACACATATATAATAAAGTATAGCGTTTTGGTACTCCTAATGTTGATTTTTTGTATTCTAAGTATTTTTGTCTTGATTTTAGAAGTTTAATTTTACTATATGAGGATGACATTTTCTTTATTTAATTTTGCACAAATAGCTTTTGTTTGCACTTTAGAATGATAATTTGTATGATGGCTACTTAATTTCTTTGAAAATGTGCTTTAGCAATAATGTGGGGACTTCGTAGAACTATACAAATCACTGCTATAGTTATAGGGGTCACTTGGATTCCTGCTCGACTTAGAAAAACTTTGAAAATGTTATCAGTGGTATTTTTGACAAGTTCATAAACCTTAGGTATTGTTAGGGAATGAATTGACCCATTTGATAAAATGGTGAAATACTGACTCCTATACCTGATAAGCGCTAACACTTATTCACTAACAACTTTGGGAAGGACACAATTGCATTTGTGGCTTTCCTTTGAATTGATAGGTATAACTCCCTCGTCTAAATTAAATAAAAGATAAGTAGATTTTAACCAAAAAGTGACAAGGCGGTAGACATTAATACATAAAAATGCAATTAATGTGAAAGAGAATCCTAAATATCACTAGCGGGATAGCTCATAGACTATATTTGACTAATGATAGAATGTGATCTAAGGATGAATAAAGATTTCATGATTTCAATATAGGAAATAAATACAGTGAATAAACCTTACACAAAAAATATATTCTTATTGTACTTGACTTACAAGCCAACACAATCTACATCACATCCTCCTAATAACATAGATTATTAGTTATTGCAATAAAAAAATGAACTTATTGAAAAGTGTTCCTCTCTTCACTACAACATTTTGTAATTTCCAAATATTGGACCCATGTCAAGTGGTCTCCCTGTCTATATATAGGGACCCAATTCATTTCTTGACAGTTACTGATTAGTTGCGACAACATTTTCTTGCCATATAACCGTCTATCTTGAAAGTTGGTAGCCAGGAAATAATAAATGACTCATGATTACACTACTAATGAAAAGATTGTGGACAATTCCTATGTATTTCTTGATCTAACTCTCACCTCATGGCCATTTATCATAAATGGTTTGCATACCTCACCATTCGAGAATGAAACAACTGTCACACATGCATGTTGGTCAACCATGAAATTAATTGGGATTGTAACTTAAATTCTCATCGTATCAACATTAATTTAGACCGCATCGCCATCCTGTCACCTTAATCATCCTTAATTAACATGTCTCACCAATCCTCTATAAATCCAACAAGAACAACCTTGCTTCACCATCCTGTTGTATCAAACATGACTAGTTCTCAGAGTGATGGTGTATCCATGAATGATTTCATCACCATTGAAGAGATTGAGTGTACAATCCTCTTTTCAAGAGACTGACTAATCAGTTAAAGGAAGTCTTTGTGGTTGAGAGCAAGATTGAGGAGGAAGTGTTGTGCAATATATTAGGAGATATTTTCCTAAATCAGGTCTATGTGCAAAATGCAATGCTCCTAGATCATTTTGTGTACACCATAATCCACACTTCTGGTCGTTGTGATTAGGGAATGAGGGCAATAGAGTGCTTAGTGAGACCAAAGTTTCTTCACCGAGTGAACGTGGCCATCATTGGCCTTAGCATTTATCTGTAGAGTGGATTGATAGGTGATGCCATCTACGTTGCTTCTATTCCTCAGAATGAAGCCCTGGAGGAAGTGGTGAATCTTCTGCGAGTAGCACTTGTGAGGAACAATATGGAACTGTTTGCTCAGTTTCTGCAAACACACGAGAACTTGCTCTTGCCTACTTAGATAGAGTGTCTGCAAGTAGTCATAGAGGCCATCCATGTGTTGATGTTCACCCTTTGCACCTGATGAAAGTAATTTCCATTTTTCTATTATGTAGTTCCTTGTTTCTATATAAATGATAGAAATTTTGTATTTCTAGTAGTACATATATTATATATAATAAAATATAATGCTCAATACTCCTAGTATTAATTTTCCATGTCATGGTTCATTCTGTGTTTGTTTCAATTTCCTATCCTATTTCATGTAAATGGCTCTTTCTTCATTTGAATCTGCATAATGGCTTCATCTTTTACTCTTGAATGATATTCTACAATATATTCACTTAATTCTCTTTAAAAGCACATTTTGGCAATAAAGCGGGAACTTTGTGAAACTAGGAAAATTGTCACCATAATTATAAGAAATGATTAGGTTCATGTTTTTCTTGGAAAGGATTTTGGAAGGCTATCAATAGTCTTTTGACAAGTTCGATAACGCTAAGTATAGACCGTCAGACTTAGAAATAACATTTTAGAACATACGATGAGTTGTGATAATGATACAAAAGACCACTGAACCGAAAGAAAAATTAAGTGACTATGGTGGTCAAGAGCACAGTTAGACTAAGTGACCAACACATTTCCTAGGTTATAAACATTTATCCAAAACCTGCTTGAGCATAACTTAGTCGAATTAAGACATGAACTGCCAACTAAAACAAAAGAAGGGGGTCCCAAATTTTGACAAGGGCTCCGAATGGGGACAAGGACTATAAAGGACATGACAGGGGACCCAAAAGAAAGGCCATCGCCTTATCCATTGGGAAATGAAGTCGAGTAAAGAGGAGGACAACTAGTAGGAAAAAGGAAACACACTTGAAAACAACACACACCAAAAGGGTATATACAAGGTTGGCCAACACTTACCCAAGGAAGGGAACAAAAAGAAAAAAAATACATAAAACCATTAACTAGTTGGGAGAAAAATGATCCAGACCTAGAAAAAATCATAGATGAATGCAACTTTTGGATCAAGACAAGGGTTTGGATGATCCATGCATAATCTAAGTAATTGGTCAGAAGACCACCTGAATTCTTTTCAAATAACCACTTCTCATCATAAACTTCCTCTTGATGTAGGGAATGGTATATTGGATCCTTAGAAGTGTTTGTTACTGTATTATGTGGCTCAGTTGAATTCATTATGTGTCTTTGAGGCAAATCTAAACTTTCCATTCTCCTGGTACCAATGTAACCCTCTGTCTCAAGCACCATTTCCTATTTTATACAATTGCTCAACGATTTAAAATTTTCTTCTTCATCTACCCCAATCATATCCTTCCCTCTTGATCATCCATAGAACAATGAGTAGCCTCAATCATTAATGATTATGCTAAACTAGAGTTGACCCATTCAAATAGAATATTGTCATGAACTTCAAATTCTTTGAAAAGGAAAAGAGGGTTTGAGTTGACTGACCACTTCATATCAATTTCATCCAGAGGACCTTTGACAATATCCTCAGTGACACAATAATTTTTATCCTAATGACATTCAAACATGAAGGTTTCATTCTCTAGGGTGAAAAGGTCACTAAAATCTTGACCTTCATTATCCAAAGTCAGAGGAGATGAATCATATATAGAAACTAGTGAAGGAATGGTTTTTAAAATTGGATTAAATTTTTCTGATTCAACTATAGTAGTCAGATTATAGGCCTGAGCATGCCAATGTTGTTATTTTTCTTTCATAAAATTTCCCAAATCAATCAGAGATTGGATATTATCACATATAGTCAAATTAATTTGTTCAATGGTAGGATGAGGAACATAGGTAATTCTCTGAAAGCTAGAGGAACGAGGGGTGGGAGGTGGGTGATGATTGATAGGTGGAATTGCATGACCAGGTTTCCACTTATCCACCACAATTAGGTCATTTTCAATATTCACTGCCTTAGTTTGAGCTTGGTCAAGTCCAATAACTTTATCTCTTCTTAGCATAAGTTGAACATCAGGGTCAAGGGTAGAAACAAAAATGTGAAATTGAATCACCTTGCTTGACTGTTCTAGTGGAGGAGTCTGTTGGAGAAATTAGTTGAACTGGTAAATAAAATCCCTCATAG
>VDFB02105785.1:379829506-379885747 GCA_007258455.2 Sequoia sempervirens | reverse complement strand
CAAAGGTAGTGGTGCAAAGTTCTTTATGTCTCAAACTAGTGAAAGTTGGCTATGGCATAGAAGAATGGGTCACACTAATTTTGATATCCCAATGAGGATAAGTTCTACTAATGTTGTGAGATATTTTCCAAAGATTACAAAGACTATCAATGCAATCTGTAAAGAATATCAAGTTTAAAAGAAAACAAAGACAAGACTCAAGAAAAAAGAATACTATACCATAAGTCCCATGGAGTTAAGTGCATAGAAATATTTGTGGACCTAGAATAATTAGAAGCTCATGTGGTGTTAGGTATTTCATTTTATTAATTGATGATTATTCTAAAATGGCTCAGGTTACATTTCTTAGAGAAAAATCAAAAGCTCTAGATGATTTTAAATAATTTAAGGAAATGGTTGAGAATGAAATAAATCTAAAAAATAAAATTTTTGAGATCTGATAGAGGTGGTGAGTTTACTTCAAATGAGCTTAACAATTTTTGTGAAGATCATGGAATAAAGGGGAATTTATCAACTCCTAGAACTCCTCAACAAAATGGAGTTGTGACAAGGAAAAACAAAACAATTGAAGAAGCAACTAGGACAATGATGAAGGAATTTAATCTTCTAGATGTCTAATGGAGAGAAACAATTCACACTACAATCTACATTCTTAACAAAGGTCAAGAAAGAGCGAACAGTTCAAAGACTCCCTTTGAGTTATGGTATAGTAAACATTCTATTGTGAAATATTTCAAAGTTTTTTGATGCAAGTGCTATATTAGAAGAAATGAAAAAAACTTAGGAAATTTTGATGCAAGATCTAATGAAGAAATATTCCTTGGATACTCTACAAGAAGCAAGACCTATAGGTGATATAACAAAAGATTGAAGAATATTATTGAGAGTGGAAGTTTCAAAGTGGATGAAGAACCACATAAAATTTTAGTACTAATAGAAGAATATGAATCTAATGAATCCCTTTGCAGTGAGGAAGAAAATTCTAAAGACTAAGGAAAAGAGTTGAAAATTGAAGAGGAAGAAGCTTTAGGAAACAATCCAAAGACTCCTGAGTATGTGTAGAAGAATCATTCAGAAGATTAGATCATTGGATATAAGAAAAAAGGTATGGTGACAAGGAGAAAATATTCTATGACAAAGGAACAAGTAAATTTCTATTTACTTTCTGAGGTGGAACCAAAAATAGTGACTAAGGCATGCAAAGATGATAATTGGGTCAAATCAATGAAGGAAGAGTTACAACAGATAGAGAAGAATCTGACTTGGGAATTGGTCCCAAGGTCGACAAAAAAAATGTGATTGGTACTAAGTGGGTATTCCAAAACAAGCTAAATGAAGATGGAAAAGTTGTAAGAAACAAGGATAGACTTGTGTGTAAGGGTTACTCATAGGTTGAAGGTATAGTTTTTGAGGAAACTTTTGCTCTAGTTGCAAGAATGGAAGTTATTAGGATATTTTTTGCTTTTACACCACATAAAGATTTCAAAGTATATCAAATGGATCTGAAGTCTGCATTCTTGAATGGTGAATTGGAAGAAGAGGTATACATTGAACAACCAAAAGGTTTTCAATTATCAGAAGATGCAAATATGATCTATAGATTGAAGAAAGCATTGTATGGATTGAAGTAAGCTCTTAGAGCTTGGTATGCAAGGTTAGATAAGTACTTGTTCAAACATAGAGACATATGTAGGGTGCACAATTTTTTATTGTAGGAGTATATTTATATCCATTTTTGGTCATTATTTTATTGATATCACCTTATTATATTATTGTACTATCTACCATTTTTGACATCATCCCCATATTTTGATCATTGATGATCACTTGACCTCTTTCCACTATAACACCTTTGATCTGTGTTGTTTCGTCATGCCACCATCACCATGTCCCAAAATTTTTTGGATTATTACCTAGATGTTACAAGAATCCTCTCTATTATAGAACTTCTCAAGCACCATCACTAATCCAACCACAAAGGTGGAGCCACCCCAAACCACTCCACTAGTTCTTGGGGTGTTTTGTAAAAGCCCTAAAATGGGTGTTTCTTTCAAATTTCTATATGTAGACATCTAAATTTGATCACTCCCATACAATCAAATTCATCTCTTTATTTGTCCATTCCGTCAATATTAATTTATTTAATTAGCATTGCACTTGTTGTCCAAAGTCCTTAAAGTATTTAATTTAACAATTAAATGCTTTACCTTACACCTTTTTTCCTCTCTAAATTAAATAAATACATCAATTTATTCAATTTAGTCATTTTAACCTTTTTGAATTAAAATCAATTTTTTTTAAAAAAAAATTCTCTCTCCTTATCACATCCTTCATAATCCCTCTCTAATCTAGATTAATTTAATTAATTCATGATTTGGATGTACATCCTCTTAATAAAGGATTAATGTCACATCCTCCTACATTTTCCACTTGCTTCTAATCTTTCATTAATTATCCTAATTATGTGTTTGCACAACCTTAATCAAGGTCTTTAGCCACATTTAGCATCCATTTTTAGTCAACCTTTCCATTTGCCTTTCTTGGCATTGACCCTCTTCCCCATGTGAATTTTTAATTCACATTTATTCATCTTAGGTATCTCTCCTCCCCATATGAATTTTTAATTCACATTTTATCCTTCCAAGACTTCTAGAACATGGGACTTGTCACCTCATCCACATGTGACCAACTCTCACCTTTTTGGAGACCCTCTCTTATCCATTAGATTCTCCGAAGTATGTGAATTTTAATTCATATTTATTTCTCCAACCACTTTCTCATTTCCCATGGAGATTTTTGAGGATTTCCAAAATTCCTCAAATGTCACTTTCATTCTCACTTGGGGACAAGAAGTTCCTTTTTGAGGAAATCTTCTCACTCCCCAAGGTACTTGTCCTTCACATCATGTACCCTCCTTCCACCTCACTTACACATCATCACACCCTTAGCCATTTCACATTCCACATGTCAAGGTGTGAGGGCTTGTGAGTCTTCAACTCACCATAGCCCTTCATCTTAACCTTGTTGGATAAATCTCAACCATTGAATTCTCTAGAGAATTCAAATTTCTTTATAAATACCCCCCTTAAAGGCATTTTAGAAAATTCAGTCATTTTGCACCTACATGTTGTCATTTTGAACATTCAACACACAAGCATTTCCTCTTCCTTAGCCAAGCCATTTTAGCCATTTGTATTTGCATCCTATCATATAGTCAATTTTGTGTTTAGTCATATCAATAGCCATTCAAGGAGCACACAAGTACTCAAAATCAAGGGTCAACCAAGGAATTTCAGTTGTAAAGAGAAGGTATAATCATTTGCAATCTTCTTTCATTTTATCTCTTTGTGTTAACAATTCCTTAGGCTAATATTTGAGGTGTTCTTTGTGTTTTCACATTACATTTTAGTTGTTTTACATCATTAAAATAGGTAAGACTCAATGATACACATTTATGGCATGCCCGGTGGGAACCACAAATGAGTTATTTTACTTTACATTCACTATTGTTGAGACTATTTACAGGTACAAGTTGCAGAGGGGCGACTATGCCCTCTGGTTCACTGCAAAAAGGCGGCTACACCCTCTGGTTCACTAAATAAAGGTGGTTACACCCTCTAGTTTACTGTAGAAAGGTGGCTACGCCCTCTGGTTCACTGTAGAAAGGTAGCTACACCCTCTGGTTCACTATACAAAGGCGGCTACGCCCTCTAGTTGACTACAGTTAGGCGGCCACGCCCTTGGATACAAATTTGTTTTCTAACATTTTTCTGCAGTTGGGCAGCCATGCCTCTGATTTTAAAAGCTGATTTTTGACATTTTCTATAGTTGGGTGGCCACACCCCTAATTTTAAAAGTTGTTTTCTAAAATTTTCTATAGTTGGGCGGCCACACCCCTAATTTTAAATGTTATTTTCTAACATTTTCTGCACTTGGGCAACCACGCCACTATTTTTAAAAGTTGTTTTCTGACATTTTCTGCAGTTGGGCGGCCACGCCCCTAATTTTAAAAGTTGATTTCTAACATTTTGTACAATTGGGCTGCCACACCCTTGATTTTAAAAGTTGATTTCAGACATTTTCTACAGTTGGGCGGTCACGCCCCTGATTTTAAAAGTTATTTTTTGATGTTTTCTACAGTTGGGCGGCCATGCCCTTGATTTAAAAATCTATTTTCTGACATTTTCTACAGTTGGGCGACCATGCCCCTGGTTAAAAATTTAATTTATGACATTTTTCTGCAGAAGGGCAACTACACCCCAGTTTGAAATTTGTTTGCTAACATTTCACTACAGAAGTTCAATTGTGCCCTTCTATTTCTTGCAAAAGTTCAACTGTGCCCTTCTATTTGCTGTAGAAATTCAACTTTGCCCTTATGTTTGTTGCAAAAATTCAACTACACCCTTTTGTTTGCTACAGCAGTTCAACTGCGCCCTTTTGTTTGCTACAAAAGTTCAACTGTGCCCTCTTGTTTGTTGCAGAAGTTCAACTGCACCCTCCTGTTTGATGTAGAAGTTCAACTGCACCCTTCTGTTTGCTACAGAAGTTCAACTGCGCCTTTTTGTTTGCTACAGAAGATCAACTACACACTCCTATTTGCTATAGAAGTTCAATTACACCCTCCTGTTTGTTGCAAAAGTTCAACTGCACCCTTCTATTTGTTGCAAAAGTTCAACTGTGCCCTCTTGTTTACTGCAATGGTGTAGATACACCCCAAAACAACACAGTTTGGAAGGTAAAACAACAATTTTAGCTTTTTTTTTGCTCTTATTTTTTGTTGTTTTCAAATCCTAACCCCCTAACGTTGTTTTTTACAAGGATATTAGTGTTTTTGCTAACATTTTGCAGCATATTCTTGTGTAATTGATGAAGAACGAAGGATAAAACAACTAACATTTAGTTGCAGGGCTATTCGTTTGCTCAAATTTTAAAAGCTATCCTTGTTGTTTTCGTTAATCTAAGAACATAGTTTAATTAGGGGAAGTAATATTCATTACTTGTGTTTTTTTTGTGTCACCCAAGGGGGCATTGGTTTGTTTTCACTTTCCCCTTGCACTTTGTGTGAGCCTGGGGAGTAGTTGCAAACAATTATTGCCTTCTTTTTAGTAGGACTTGCTTGGGGATTTCATCACCCCAAGGGATGATTCCAATGACATGTACCAGCGGGGTATATAAAGGGGGGAGAGTGAAATTTGTACCCCAATCCAGTCACGTCATAATTGGTGGAGCGTCAAAGCTAGGGTGATACCTAGATAGACATGAAGAGTTGGTCTGAGCCCTTCAGTATCTTGTTGGGGTTCTCGACTCACACTTGTGATAGGCTAGTGTTCATGGTTGTGCCTCATGTACCGAGAGTATATCAAGGACTCCCTAGAAGCCTTGTGCATCCTAGATTAAGACCTTTGTTGACCATACCCTTAACACTAATCATAGGATTGTGCTTGTTTAAAGTGTCTTCTTGTGAGAAACCTATGAAATTTTTGACAAATTGGCCTTATTATCATCACTTTGAGTCCTTTCCATAGCCATTTCCATCTAAACCAAGCCTCGTTTAATGAAGAAAGGTGGTCACGCCCTCCTGTTTACTACAGAAAGGTAGTCATGCCCTCCTATTTACTACAGAAAGGTGGTCACGCCCTCTTGTTTACCGTAGAAAGGCGGTCACACCCCTGTAGCCCACTACAGAAGGGTGATCTTGCCCTGTTTAGTTTCATCAAGCCTCTAAACCTTTGTTTAATCATTCCAAACCTCCATTTAGCCATTCCAAACCACCGTTTAGTCATTCCAAGCCTCCATACATTTATTTTCCCAATCCGCCCCCTCATTTTGAATTCCTGATAGCTCATTTGAGAAGCCCATATCATCACCTAGTGAACTTGTTTCACTAAAATCTTACCGTTTGCATCACCTAATCCATATCACATAAACACCACTCATCTTCAAATCACCTAAACCTTGTGTTAAAAGTTTTTATCCAAATTGACCTTAGCGCTTGAATTTGATTGTTATCCTTCACATCAATCATCAACTTTGACCCAAATAAATTCACTTCCATCTTGAGGTGAATTCGGTATTGTAAGTTATCACCCTCAGCCCAAATCAATCCAATTCTATCTTGAGGTGGATTCGGTGTCGTGATCATCCACTTGATCAATCAATGCTCTAGGTCACTAAAGGTGATTTTATGACTAGGTTTAGGATACCTTACATCTTCAATCATTTAATTTTAATCCAATCGCACCCATCCAATCACTCAATCTATTTTATCCAATCATCTAATCATCCAAACAAATCAATCACACTTATTCAATCATCTAATTGATCCAATCACATCCATTCAATCAATCCAATCCAATCTATTTCAACAATCCCATCCAATCAAAAGTCTGACATCCTCCAATCAAAAATTTATTTCATCAAAATCCAATCTCATCCGATCAAAATCCAATCTTAACCCATCAAAATCCAATATAGTTGAATTCAATATTATCCAATCATCCAATCAAAGTCTAATTAAGTCCACCCATGCCCTTTATCCAATTGATTAATCTTCATCAAATCAAATTGTTCATCAAGGACATCTCTGTAATCCGCCCATAGCATATTTGCATGCCCATTCAAACTAGGTCACAAGCCAAGAAGCAAATGGCACCACAACAAGGTCAAAATTCCCAAGTGAACATGTCTCAAGATCCTAATAACGGTGAAAATCCTACTAATGGTACAAATGTCTCTCAAGATCCTAACAATGGAGTGAACATCCCCGAAGACCCTCATAATGGCACTTCATCACACTCCAACATTGAAAATCAAAACAACTCACCACATGGTGAAGAGATTATGGTTAACCAACCCAAACTCACGCTTGAGGAACATTTCAGTAATCTCGCCAATGTGCAAATGATAGACCACCTGTTCAAAAAACATGGGGAATAAATCTTGGACCACCTAATCAAAAAAGGTGTCAAACCTCCACCAGGTGTCAACTTATCCAAATATAGCAGTTCCACATCTAACATACCCCAAGGTTCACAAAATGCACCAGATAGTTCATACATCCCCAATATTCCTCCAATGGAAGGTTGGCATCAACCTAAATTTGGCAACGCCATTCTTTATCATATTAACCATCCCCCACACACCAAAATTTCAGTCATGGGGGCTCCTCAAGTATCTAATCCCAATAATCCTTTTGCCTACGGAATGCCGCAAAATGTTTCGCAACCTTCTCCATCAATGCTAATAGCATCACCCCTTTCGGGTCAACCTCCAGTCAACACTAGGGGCAACCCTTTTACTACATTGCCTCCACCTCCGGGGGCCACAAATCTTCCACCACCTCCATACACATCTCAACAGCCTCCCCAGTCTAACCTACCACCTCAATTACCTCCACAAGGTTCATCCCAACCAAATGTTCTTGTTGGTACCCAACAACCTCCTTTGCAGAACACCTCTACATTATCTCAGCCACCTCATCAGCAACAACCCTTGCATAATCCTTTGATTTCTTCACAAAAACCACCACACCAATCGCAAGGAAATCCATCCCAGCCGCTTTCCCATACCATATCCTTGTTCCTCACATCCATTTTATGTCTACAACTTCAACCACAACACAACATCCCATCTCATCCCATGCAACAGTCGACATCACACCAACAACCTCCTCAGCATTATTACTATCATAACCAACAACAGTTCTAGTAGCAACCACCCTATGTGGCCTCCCAACAGTCGTAGAAATACCTCCAATACCAACAAACAAATCTACAATATCACATTCAAGCTCCTTAGCATTCGGTCGCGCATTCTTATCAAACAAATTCATACTATACCTCACAACAACAACCTCCATACCAACAAACACCCCCGACACATCAGCAAGGAACACCATCCTCTCATTATCAAAATCCATACGTCCATCTTTAAACATTATCTCAACAAGATCCATAGTCATCCTACCATCCATATCCATCCAACCCACCTACCTTCATTGCACAACCAGTCAACGCGGATCTATTGGAAATTAAAGCTGCTTTGAAATATCTCCAAACGGGGACTAGTAAACAATCCTTTAAATTTGAAGATATATGTCCATATCCGTTTGATCCATCCATCTCACTAATTCCCTTTCTGAAGCACTTTGAGATACCAAAGTTTGACAGATACAAGGGAAACAAAGATCCTAAGGCCCACTTGCAAGAGTTTTACTCCTAGTGTTAGGAAGTTATGCACAATGACAACTACCTCTTACGTTTTTTCCCATGGAGCCTGACAGGAAATGCATTAGAATGGTTCATGAGTCTAGAAAGAGGGTCCATAAAATCCTTTGCGGATCTTTCAGAAAAAATTGTTTCTTACTTCTTCAATTTGGAAAAAGACACTGATACTTTGGACCTTCTTAAGGAGAAGAAACATGAAGGTGAAACCTTTGCTAGCTACCTTCAAAGGTGGAGAGCACTAGCAAGCTAAATGAAAACCCCTCTCAAAGAGAAAGACATGGTCACCCTCTTTGTGGAGAACTCACATCTCGACATGGCTCATAATCTCATGTTGTACTGTGTTACCACCTTCACTGAAATAGTGGAAAAATGACCCATCCTTGAACACGCCCTTATTTCCAAAGGGCGCATCAAGATACACAACCATGACAAAGAAAGGTCATCCGGTAATAAGTCATGCTTTTGGAACAAGAACAAAAACGTAGTGAATGATGGTGTCACTGACACTAAACATGTCCAGGTGGCTAATACATCCCAGAGGCAACAACCATCTATACCTAATGACATATCTATGCCATAGGGGGCATCTTGTCCTCCTCAACAATCAAACCAGAATAATCAAGGGAATGGAAAACGCTAATATACGCAATTAGGAGAACCCTTGAGCATCATCTTCAATAAGTTGTTATAGGTCAACTATCCAATCATGTACCCTATCACCAAACCACTTGATGAATCCAAGCCCAAACCTACCTAGTTTAGAGAGAATGAATATTGTGAATTCCATAAGATTAAAGGGCACACTCTGAATAAGTGTCAAGGTCTCAAAAACTATGTCCAAGATCTTATCAATTGAGGAGATATTAAAGTCGACACTAGTCAAGCTTCATCATCCAATGCTCAATTACAGATATACCAAAATTCCTTCCCTAACCATATTCAAGGTGCAAGCACCTCCAACAACAATCCCCAAGACAACAGTACAAATAATATAATCTATAAAAATGTACCCCTCAATTATGATGGCATTTTCCATTACATTGAACAGGTAGAACCTCGTGTGTCCATGATACATGTTAAGGCTAAAGACCCCCAATGTGTTGTTTCTACCTAATGGTCCCGCATTACTATCCCTGCAGCCTCCACATCCACCCAATCAAATCCTGTAAACTCTCAGTATAACATTCTTGATCACTTAGGAAAGACCCCTGCTCAGATTTCAATCTTGGATCTGCTTAAGTCTTCTCCTGTACATCAAGAAATACTCAACAGAGCTTTACAAGAAACTCACATACCTAATGATATTGATCCCACATGGTTCTAGGCTTTAGTAGGACACTTGGCTATATCTTACCAGTTACACTTCAGCCAGAATGACATGCCAAATATTGATGCCAATCACAACCATCCCTTACACATTGAAGTCTTGGTTGCCCGTCATAAAATAAAAAGGGTCTTGGTAGATAATGGCTCTGCCCTCAATCTATGTACTCTTAAGTTCATAAAATAGGTAGGGTATACTCAAGTAGATTTGAGTAATCAAATCATCACGATCGAGGCTTATGATAATGTGGAAAGAAATTCTGAAGGGATTATCAATCTTCCTATCCAGATTGGACTGGTAGTTCAGCACACTACTTGTCATGTCCTTGATCTGGACTTACCATATAATATCCTCCTCAGTCACTCATGACTCCACGCCATGCAAGTCATCCCCTCCACGTACCATCAATGCCTAAAGTTACCAGTTAATGGACAAGAGATCACCATTTATGCCGACCCACAACCATTTGAATACTGTCGCGCTTTAGAAGCATCATTTCCCCATTTCTGAACTATGTTGCCCCTGTGCTTTCACATAGGAAAGGTTTATCATTTGATCCTCCCCCAAGGCATTTCTGTTTCATTTCCTATGCCATTCGTCATCGGTCACCATTGTCTTCTTTCCACTTTATCCATAGTCTTTTCAAGAACTATGAGGGCTCTGGACTTTCACGTAGGCAATACTAATCTATGATCAACCCCCGAGCCCCTAGGTCTATAGGATGTGTCAGTATTTTTTTTTGTGACTTGTCTCTCTTGTGTTGTGTCATCAAGCTATACCCTTATCTAGCTAGTTATTAACAAACGAGATCCGCTAGTATCAGCAAATCCAATCGGTTCTGAATATCCCGTGTCATATCAATCTTTTAGTTTAGTATCCATCATCGGTCTCAATAGGATGCATCCTTCCTAATAGACCTCATCAACCTCATCCATCCTCTCGATCCTATGGCAAAGGATGTTTGAAATTTGATTATGACATTTGATGCTTTTGGTTTTTGTTTATCAATTGAGCTCCCTATTACAATTAGTTAAGATCGCCATAGTCTATCATATTATGGTGTTTTTTGGTTGATTCAAATAGGGGAATATCTTGATCCTTTATTGTTGTTTTCTATTGGGTTGTCCCACATAGTACCCACCAAGATCCTTGTGATCTTGTGTTACATTTGGGCATCCCTTTGTGTTGGTGGTTATCCCAATACCTGGCCTAACCAAAGTTTTGACACTTTGGGGTGTTGTTATAGCCTTCTTGTCTATGTATTTTTTTCATGCATTCGAAGCTCACTTGCCTTGGTTTCCTATACCCTAGCACTGGGTGTCTTATGCTATAGCAAAAATTAGTGCTCTGAAGATGGAAAATTGTATTAGGATTGCATTTCATGATCATGATCGTTGCATTGCATTCACCCTATGATTTTGGTTGTGCAAATACTTCCCCCTCTATCCCCTATTCTTCTTAGGATACTAAAAGGTTTGTGACAGGTGCAAACTCACACTATGCCCACACCCATCTTCCATTATCATGTACATCCTTATTGACATTAATTTTATTGATTTTTTACCATAAATTAATTACACTTTGGATCCATACATTTGCATCATTATGATAAGTATCCACGCATAACTAGGTCTATACATACATACATCGCCACCTGCATCACAAAGTGTTAGACTCATAATACATCACATCTTGCATGTATAAAACATTCATAAAAGCATCCACATAAGACATCATAAACATATACATACACGTCAATAAATCAAATAAGCATCCATACATAAAAGCATCCACATAATCCATCATAAACATATACATACACGTCAATAAATTAAATAAGCATCCATACATAAACATCTACATAAGCCATCATAGATAAAACATATGCATACATCATATCATCATATAAGCATCTACATCAATAATATCATCCATAGTCCACAAATGCATAAACACGATCATTCATCCAACACATGAACATGGTGTCAATAAGGGCTATCATATATCATATATAAATATACCAAAAGTCCAAAGTACATCCCATAATCATGACTATCACAAGAATAATATCATAATAATGTCATCGATTTCATCAAAATCTATGACCATCATATACAAAATCATAAGATGAAATATCAATACAAGGCTCTAAAAATAACCACTGTCACTCTGACCTATCCATCCACCCTACACCTCTCAAAAACTCAGTAGCCTGTCATTTTCTGAATGAGCTACCCACATCTGATCTCTGAGGTGAATCAGGTATTGATCTCCTGCCTGGTGAAACCCCCTATGACTCACTGAAACCTTAGGTCCGCGTCCCCAACGTTTGGGATGGCGTTGGCATCTATGGTGCCTATCAAACGTACTAGAATATCTGTTGTGCCAGGTCTAGAATTGCATGATAATACGCAGCCATCCAAAATCTTGCCTCCCTCGCATTCTCCTCTCACTCAACAACCTAGACCCAAGCGGAGTTCCGCTCCTGACGATACCTATCCCGATCTCTAGTAATCACTCTCCTCTCATGTTCCTAGGCCTCTTGGGATAGTTGTAATTGAGCCATCTTTGCCTAAACCTGATCTATCATCTCCTTGGCAACCACTGCCCTAGTCACTACTGCATCCCTCTCCCCCTATAACCCTTGTATGTCTGCCTCTATCATATCACCAACCCGTACTAACTGCAACTGAGCCACTGTTGCATCTTGCTCTCCCTGTAGCATTTGCATCCACATCTCTGCAACATCTCTCTCCCTCTATGTGGTCTATGACCGAACCATCATTGCATCCCTATCCCTCTGTAGCTCCTATGCTCTCAAATAAGAGGCATCTCACTCTCTCTATAGTGATGATACCTCTAACACTGCCTCATCTCTCCTCCTCTGCAGAGACTATACCTATGCCTCTATCAACTCTCTCTCACTCTGCAAAACCTAAACTCGTGCATGTGCCACATCACTCTCTGCCTCCATAGCATGCACCTGCACCTGTGCTACAACTCTCTCTGCCTACATAATATGTGCCTGCTCCCTCTCCTCACCCTCCCTCTCCTACATCAACCCCATATCTCTGATTGTCTGCTCTAAACAATGCACTCTATCACATAGCTCATCCTACTTTTTCCAGAGATCATCTATCTGCTACCCAATGCCTGCTGACCTCTGATCTGCCATCCCCTCTAGCTCCCTTGGGCCTGTAATACGATGCCTCTTCCTGTAGCCTATCATGGTCCCATCTCATAGTAGCCAACTCATCCCGCACTCCTTGTATGTCTTCTTGCAAGCTATCCCTCTCCCTCTCCACTATCCCCATCTCTGAATATAGGCAGAGAATAATGGCCTCATAATCCCTCTGACTCTCTACTTGTACTCTCTCTAGCTTGACCTCAAGTGCTCTCACTCTCTGCTCCATAATCCAAAGCCTCGCCTCGGTACCTCTTAGTTGTATAGTGAGATCCTCTCGGGCCACATAAGGAACCACCACCAATGGCTCTACATCCAAAACGTCCATATCTGGTACATCTCCATCTATCTCCATAGCATCATCATCCCCCTTGCACTCCTACTCCTGCTGAGTCTTGCGGTCCTCCACCATGGGGCAGACCCAAAATCTCCTTGGCTGACCATGCCTCCCCACCATGAACTATCATCCTAAGGGTCTCCTCTCCTCCTCTGGTACCTCCCTCACTCCCAACACCTCCACATCCAACACCTCCTCGACCTTGATCTCCCCATGGGATCTCCATGGCTGGCTCCTCCCTTGTAATCTCCTTCACTGTCCTATCATTTCCCCCCTCTCTGGCTCAACTCTCTCCTCCCTCGCCTCCATCTCAACCTCCCTATGTTGTTGATCATCCCTCTCCCTCTGGCCTCTCCTATGTTGTCTCCTCCTCCTCGCTACCCTGATCGGATGACCTATAGCCTCCTGGTCTACCTCCTCCTAGTCCACATCCTCCTATCCTCCATGACCTACCTCTCTCGCAGCCCCCCTCCTCCATTGAACTCTCCCCCTCATCTCTATTTGCATCCTCTGCTCATCATCTGACCCGAAGCCCAACGCCCTGATAATGGGCTCTATAGGAGTAATCCTCTCCCATTGCCTATTCTGAAACCACCTCAGATATCAACCTGTCACCCCTAGCTATCGATCTCCTCTAACCCTCCCTGGGTAGGGCTCCTGCCCTGCTGTATCCACACCTCCTTGGACACTCTAGTTGAAATGACACCTCCCCATAGTAGCTCTTTACTGTACTAATGAAATGTGATAGGCGCTACTAGATTATCCTATCTCAGCCCAAACTGCCTCACCACTCTGTTTGGTCGATGTGCCTCTACTATGCATGGCAGAATCCCAATCAAGAAACATCTACTCATAAAGTAGCCCTATTGTCTCTCCTCATCATCTCATCCCCTAAACCACTGATACATATATGGCCACCACTCTATGTTTGCCACCTGCAAGTCATCCAAGGTTCCCCTCCACCCATCCATATTCCCCCTGTATCTCATATCGCAATATCCAACCTCTAGCCTCCCCATACTCCCAAGCAACTGGCTCTCTCTCATCCACTATTCCTCTCCTCACCACTACCAGCCTCGTCACCATAATGTGCTCCCATGCCCAAATTTGTAATAAAGCAATGTGTGTCAAACTCACAGACCTCCGGTAACAAATCCCATGCATATCCCTATATAAATGAGCTAATACACATGATCCCCATGAAAACTGTCCCTCTCACCACTCGAGAATATGTTGAATCACCTCCATGAACCATAGACTGCAAAAGCATTTGCTCTAGCCTGGCAATAGTATCCCGCTGATCAACCCACATAGGTACAATGGTAGGGCTGGTATCCTCAGTGACCAACATCTATCTAAATCCAACTGCCCCTTTTGAATGGGTTGATCCTCACATCCAAACAACACCAAGATGGTCTCATCTAGCTCTGCCCCCCTCAACACCACCTCGCTCACTAACCGCTCTACTATAGGCAGCCTCAAGATGCGCCATACATCCTCCAGGGTCACTATCATCTCCACTATAGGGAGATGAAAGTTTGATGTCCCTGAATTCCATCTCTCTATCAACGCCGTCAGCATCGCTTGATGAGCTCTCACTGTCAGAAACTGAAGAAAATGCAATAACACCGCATGCTCTAATGTTGCATGATCTACACCAGTCATCACTATAGTCATCAGCACTAATACATCTAAATGATGCTCATGAGTCTGTACTCGGTCAAAACCTTGCACACAAATTCATCCCCATGTTAGCTCATTTTCTTCCTTGCCCCGGGATAATTATTTTCCGCCTACCTTTGTTTTCTTTCTTTTCTGTCTTCCCCTCCTTGTTGGCATGCCCTCACCCTACAGTGGGGTGGCCACGCCCTGATTGTCAAGGTGGCCCCGCCCTCGGCTAGGGCTGACCCGCCCAAGCCTAGGGTGGTTGCACCCCACAGGATGGGGCGGACATGCCCCAACTCGGGGCGGCCTCACCCGCGGTCGGGGCAGACCCTCCCCAACCTAAGGTGGTTGCGCCTTGCAGGCCAGGGTGGACACGCCCTAGCCCAAGGCAGCCCTGCCCCCCAGCCTGGACAGAACCGCCCCGCTGGCCAGAGTGGTGCCACCGTTGGTTAGGGCAGACCTGCCCCAACTCGAGGCGACGACGCCTCGTAGGTCGGGGTGACCCCGCCCTCGACCAGGGCAGACCCGCCCCAGCTTGGGGCGGCCACACCCTGGTGTGGGGCGGCTATGTCTAGGCCCAGGGTGGAACCACCCTATTGAGGGGTGGCCATGCTCCGATGCAGGGCGGCTGCACCCTAGCACGGGGTGGCTATGCCCCCACCAGCCTCCTATCCCCCCCCAAAAAGGTAACTAATTTTGTTTTTTTTTCAAAAAACTGACTCATACCCATTTTTCCTCCCCCACCCCATGAACGAAACCCATGTGCTTAAATTTTGAAAAATTATTCAAAAACTTATTAAAAATGCTTAAAACACACAGAGAGGGTTTTCGTTACTAACCTAGCGGGGCACTGCGTACTCGCTATAGAATCTTCGTACCTCATCCGCCTGGTGTATAATCTCGGCCTCATTATCTGTCGGCATCATCACTCCTCAATCTCTTCCTCTCCTCTTCTCTCAACTGCTATAGTCAAAATGAGTTCAGGTAAATTTTAAAATTACCTTTTAACCCCTCTTTTTATCCTTTTAAAATAAAAGGTATTTTTTACCTTTTATTTAACCCTTTTTTTTCCTCCAACTAATTCCCTAACTTCCCAGGGCCGCTATTTACAAACCGTGTGTCTAATAAACTCCTTTAAAAAACAAAAGTTACTCAATTTTTTGAGCTCTATCCAATGGTCCCTTCTATTTCTTCCTATCGAGAAGTCATCTGGGGCCCCCTTCTCTTTCCCCAACCGCCCTCTTGAGGGGGCATACCCTACCATCGTTCCTCCCTTCCTTCGACATAGTCATTGGGGCATCTTCAACTTCTTCCATGTTGGGGCATCAAGTCCTATCATTTCCGTCCTTGTCTACATTTAATTTTTCTTCGAAACACTATTATCCTAACAATATTTCGAAGAGGGGCAAAATGTAGACATCTAAATTTGATCACTCCCATATGATCAAATTCATCTCTTTATTCGTCCATTCCATCAATATTACCAAAGTCCTTAAAGTATTTAATTTAACAATTAAATGCTTTACCTTACACCCTTTTTCCTCTCTAAATTAAATAAATACATCAATTTATTCAATTTAGTCATTGTAACCTTTTTGAATTAAAATCAATTTAAAATTATGTTTTTCTCTCTCCTTATCACATCCTTCATAATCCCTCTCTAATCTATATTAATTTAATTAATTCATGATTAAGATGTGCATCCTCTTAATCAAGGATTAATGTCACATCCTCCTGTAACGTCTAGAAAATGCAAAAAGAAAATATCAAAAGCAAGCATGTAATGCAAATCTAAATGCAATCTAATGCTAAGCAACAAAGAACAAAGGAAAGTAAAAACGTAAATAAAACTTGAACAATCTCACCAAATTTGTACGTATTTCCATGATTCATCTTGATTTCCCTTCTCCATTTTGTTGTTGTAGTATAATTTCTCTCAGATTTTCAAAAGTTTGTGAAAGTATAGCCTATGATAGTGATTTAGCAAAACATCGAAGATTCAAGATAGGTGCTCTAAAAGTCATAATATTTCGAGAGAGTCATAATATGTCGAAAGAGATTGGAATGATGAAGACTAGATCAGTTTATAGAAAATTGATTATTCAAATGACAGGCTAGGATTGAAAGATCAACAGATGGTTGAGATTGACTGATTAGTCATTCATTCTGATAACAATTAGTAATGACATTAGTGATATAAATTAGAAATAGAATTAAAGATTAAATAAATGATTTAATCTTCAAGTTTGGTATTCAAAACTAGAAGAATTATCTTTGCATGACAAAGATAAAGATGGATTAAAGCAACTCTCTGTTTGAATACATGCACAAGATTTAATTAATTAAATAGGAATATTTAATTAATATGCATGTACACACAATTGAGTTAGAACTAGATGACTAAATGATATGACAAATAGATTACTCGTGAAATCCATTCAGACATTAATCTAGAGTTAACTGACCGATTAAAATAGATTTCAAGTAAAAGTGAATACTTAGATAACTCACACAGTTATCTAAATATAGAGGAATGCATTAAAATAGAATTCATGAATTAAATAATTCATTTAATTCAAGATTTGATATTTGAAGAATAATTAAATAAATAAGATTTATTTAATTAAGTGATGAAGGGATTTAAATGAATAATTAAATAAATAAATAATTTATTTAATTATAGTTGAAATATGATAAGAGTAAATTAAATAAGAATTTATTTAATTTGACAAGAAGGATAAGGTCAATTAGTAACATAATTAAATAAAACATTTATTTAATTAATCAGATAGAATAAAGAAAAGTGTGAATTAATTAAATAAGTAAGATTATTTAATTAATAGAAGAAATATGAAGAATTATCTTTGTACAAAAGATGAAGATGGATTAAAGCAACTCTTGTTCGAATGCCGAACAAGGTTTAATTATTAAATAGAATGTTGTAATTAATGTCACGTAATATGGAAATGAGTTAGAGCTGGGCCCGATTGAATGATAGTTTGATGAAGGGAATTACTAGAAGGCATATAAGCATTAAATCAAAGTTAATTAGTGATTCAATAGATCTTTGAATTAAATTAAAAGTGAATGCTAGATTAACTCACACAATTATCTAAATATAGAGGGTGGTTGATAGAGATTCATGAATTAAATAATTCCATTTTAATTCAAGATTTGATATTTGAAGAATAATTAAAAATAAAAGATTTATTTAATTAAGTGATGAAGGGATTTAAGTGAATGTTAAATAAATAAATAAATTTATTTAATTATAGTTGAAATATGATAAAGAGTAAATTAAATAAAATTTATTTAATTTGACAAGAAGGACAAAAGGTCAATTAATGACATAATTAAATAGCTTGTTTTATTTAATTAATTAGATAGAATAAAGAAAGTGTGAGATTAATTAAATAATTAAGATTATTTAATTAATAGAAGAAATAACGAGGAAAGAATTATCTTTTGCATGATGACAAAGATGAAGTCGATTAAAGCAACTCTTGTTAGAATGCCGAAGACAAGGTTTAATTAATTAAATGGGAATATTTAATTAATATGCATGTACATGCAATTGAGTTAGAACTAGATGACTAAATGATATGACAAAGAGATTACTCGGGAAAGCAACTCAGACATTAAATCCTGAGTTAACTTGACCGATTTAAATAGATCTTTGGTGAGATGCAGTGAATGCTTAGATAAACTCACATGGTGTCTAAATATAGAGGAATGAGTTAAAATAGAATTCATGAATTAAATGAATTCATTTTAATTCAAGATTTGATATTTGAAGAATAATTAAATAAATTGATTTATTTAGGTAAGTGATGAAAAGGGATTTAAATATGAATAATTAAATAAATAAATAATTTATTTTAATTATAGTTGAAATATGATAAAGAGTAAAATTAAATAAAATTTATTTAATTTGACAAGAAGGATAAGGTTAATTAGTAACATAATTAAATAAAAAGCGTTTATTTAATTAATCAGATAGAATAAAGAAAATGTGAATTAATTAAATAATTAAGATTATTTAATTAATAGAAGAATTAAAGTTAAAGTGAATAATTATATAATTGAAATTATTCAATCATGACCATGAAGAATACGAATTATGAAGAATATTGATGTCACAGGCTTAGACCAAATTTCAGTGTCTACACCTCCTACATTTTCCACTTGCTTCTAATCTTCCATTAATTATCCTAATTATGTGTTTGTACAACCTTAACCAAGGTCTTTAGCCACATTTAGCATCCATTTTTAGTCAACATTTCCATTCTCCTTTCTTGGCTTTGACCCTATTTCCCATGTGAATTTTTAATTCACATTTATTCATCCTAGGTCTCTCTCCTCCCCATGTGAAATTTTAATTCACATTTTATCCTTCCAAGACTTCTAGAACAAGGGACTTGTCACCTCATCCACATGTGACCAACTCTCACCTTTTGGGAGACCCTCTCTTATCCATTAGATTCTCCCAAGTATGTGAATTTTTAATTAATTCACATTTATTTCTCCAACCACTTTCTCATTTCCCATGGAGATTTTTGAAGAATTCCAAAATTCCTCAAATGCCACTTTCATTCTCACTTGGGGACAAGAAGTTCCTTTTTGAGGAAATCTTCTCACTCCCCAAGGTACTTGTCCTTCCTCCACATCATGTACCCTCCTTCCACCTCACTTACACATCATCACACCCTTAGCCATTTCACATTCCACATGTCAAGATGTGAGGGCTTGTGAGTTTTTAACTCACCATAGCCCTTCATCTTAGCCTTGTTGGATAAATCTCAACCAGTGAATTCTCTAGAGAATTCAAATTTCTCTATAAATACCCCCCTCTAAGGCATTTTAAACACTTAGTCATTTTGTACCTACATGTTGTCATTTTGAACACTCAACTCACAAGCATTTCCTCTTACTTAGCCAAGCCATTTTAGCCATTTGCATTTGCATCCTATTATATAGTCAATTTTGCATTTATTCATATCAATAGCCATCCAAGGAGAACACAAGTACTCAAAATCAAGGGCCAACCAAGGAATTTTAGCTGCAAAGAGAAGGTATAATCATTTGCAATCTTATTTCATTTTTTCCCTTTGTGTTAACAATTCCTTAGGCTAATCTTTGATGTGTTCTTTTTGTTTTTACATTACATTTTAGTTGTTTTGCATCATTAGAATAGGTAAAACTCAAGGATATACACTATAAATTTCACCCATAAAGGAATTTAATGTTCATATAAGTGGTAGAAAGCTCTTTTTAGACCTTCATAATGTTATAAAAAATTCTTTGATTTTTTGAAAACTCTCTTCGAAGATAAATTTTGCATTATTTTTTAATAGGGCGTAACTTTCACCTTGTTTGATGAAATTTTGTAATTTAAAAAAAAACCTATCAAAAGATAACAAAGATTTAAATTGTCAAATTATTTTTTATCCTTTGAAAGAAAATATTTTTCAAAATTTTAAAAATCACCATGTGTTATAAATAGTCAATTTAGGTCTCCAAGTTATAAAAGTTATAGTCAATACTTGATTTTTTTGGGATTCTATTTTACAATATTGATTAATATTTTGGGGTTTCAAGGCACAATTTAAGGTCCTTGTTTATTTTTATATTATGGATCATAAAATTGACCTCCTAACTCCATAAAACTATCATACTTGAAATTTCAAAGTACCAAAACTACTTCATTCTAAGGGATTATGGCTAGTATTAAATGAACAACTTGTATATATGAAAAAACTAGATGAAGTAATAGGAATTAATTCTTGGATGTGTTTAATAATATTCAATTCCATTTTATAAATTTTACTCCACCTAAATAAATCTGGGATAAACTAAATGATCTATTTGGTACACTCAATGAATTTCATTATCTTCAATTGGATCCTAAATTGATGACTTTATCTCTTGATGTATTTCCTTTAATTGAAAACTTTATAGTTTAGTTAAAATATCTACATTTACCATTACACCATTGTGACAAAGAAAAATCAAATAAATATTATATGTTCTTGATAATGCCTAAGTTGAAAGGGTTATTTTATGTCTTTCTCTCTAGCTTCTACTCTACAATGTATGTAGTTGATTCTAAATGTAACATGCAAAATTTTGACAAATTCCCTGATATAATCATGAGGGAAGAATGTAAGTTAATCTCCCTGGATTCAATAACCTTTAAAAATTAAGAATTTATGGAAAAAACATCTAGTTAAATGAAAAAACTTGAAAAACTAAGGTAAAATCTACTTCAATAGGTGATAATTCCTCCAAATAGAAGAATAAATTTGATAAGAAAGGAATTACCTCTTGTAATTCAAGTGAGTGTAAATCCAAGATAAGGAATAAACCTGTAGTGATTATTATTTTTCTATTATACTGAATCATCAAATGACACATTATTGTTAAATAGCATAATCCTTGGAAGAGGCCATAAAGTAACATAATATTTTTATTGTTGAACTAAGTGTCAAGTACTTACAAATAAAGGTTTTGGATTCATCAACATAGAATTGGATACTTAACTTAGGAGCTTCTCATTACATTAACAAATTATATGATCTACGTGAGTCTATTTTTGATAGTTCTAATTCCTAGATTGTAGTGGGTAAATCTACATTGATTCTAGTATGGGGTAAGGCATTGTATATTTGATAAATGGTTCCATAAAGAATGTGTTGTATGTTCTAACTTTTTTTTTACCAATATTATCTTCACATACATGATTTTCCATATTGGTGATGCAAATATAGTTTAGTTCTCTCCACTTGATGTATTTATTAGAGAGATATACATGTTGAGTAAGTTGTTGCTCAAGGTAAAGTTGATCATGAGTATATGTTGTAAAAAATTTATGGTTTTCAGTCATCTTATGGATCATCACATATATCCCATCCAAATTATTTGAGAAAAGTTTGGAATGAGAGGTTTCTAAACCCCAATTTTAGGTATCTTTATTAGTTTAGTACACAAGATATGACAATTAGTCTTCCTATAGTTTCCTACATAGAGGGATTTTGCCAAGGTTGTGTACCTAAAAAATATCATTAAGAACCCTTTCCTAATGGTAAGGCTCATCATGATATGAGATTTATCGAGTTGGAATATAGTGATCTAATGTAATTCCCAACTCCATATTTTTAGGATCCAAATATGTGTTCACTTTCATTTATGATTACTCTCATCACACATGGGTGTACTTTCTTAAGTACACGAGTGATGTCTTCATAAATTTTAGGATATTTAGGATGTACACAAATAATAAATAAAATTCTTATATTAAGTAAATATTTAAAAATAATAGGGGAATATGTGAACCAAACCTTTTAAGATTATTGTACTAAGCATGGCATGCATCTTCAAAATCCAATTATATAGACTCCTTAATAGATTGGTGACACTAAAAGAAAGAACATATTACTATGTGATATAGAAAATTGTATGCTTCAATCATAATTTATGGCCTCATAATTTTACGATGAATTAATCAATGTGATAACTATATTCAAAACCATACTCCCCACAGGGTAGTTCAAAATACCACTCTAGAGGAGGATTGGTCCATTATGAATTCTAATGTTTCCTTATTTAGGTTATTTGATAGTGAGGCTTTGACATTCATACCAGATGGTCAATGTGAGGAAATGGAGGATATTCAATAATCCATTTTTTTACTATAGTGAGGATGTGAAGGATTATTTGATCTAATGAATAGGGTTGTTTAATTTTTATGAGATGTTCGTTTGATGGTTACTTCATATTTCTTCTATTGGAAGAATGAAGAAGAATGGCTATCTCTATAGTTTTTTGTTTTCATTGATGTCACCATGTTATATGGGTTGTGATTGTGAGTCTAAGTGCTTGATCTAGTATCTTGGTCTGGTATCTAAACTGGCAGACAAGCTACACCCTCTAATATTTTATTTTGCAATCCTCTATGGTTGATAGTTGTTGCCTATGGTTTTGGGAAATAGTTTACAGTTTTTGAAAGCATGTATGTTTAGAATCTCTCATGCTCTGATACTCATACGACGTATCAACATTATTTTGTTAATTACTTTTTGCAATTAAGTCTATTTTCTAGCTGACATCATGAATAAGTTATGATATGTTGAATCAATTTTTGTTATGCGGATATGTGTGTGACCTATCTTAGGTCTATGCCAACATGATAAAGTATGCTACATGTTTTGATTTATCAGTTGTAATTTTTTTGCAAATACTTGAAGTTGATAGTTGGTATTTTTCATAAACAAAGAAATGCATCTAAATAGGTTGACCTAATTGATGCTTGTGGATGGATTGAGTATATATGTTGAATAGTTTTTGAAGATTGACATGATCAATGAGGCAGTTGTGAATGTAAAGGTGAAGAAGAGTGAATATGATGAAGTATATCAAGTTAGTTTTCTGAGCATCACCGGAACTATATCAACACTTGTTAGGTGCACTCTTTTCATTTCATTTTGGTTGTGAAGCCAACTTTTGTTTTGTAATATTTTTGTAGGAAGTGAGCCTCCTTGTAATTTGTGAGCTTTTGTATCTGGATAGTGAGTCCTATTCAGGGCAGTGAGCCTTATATATTCTGTTTTGGAACTAATTTATATTGTGAGTTAATCCTCACTATGGTTTTTCCCTCATTGGCTTTTCCACGTAAAATATGGTGTTCATTGTGTTGATTTTGCTTTCTATTATATGCATTTCATGTTCATACTTAATAAAAAAATAGTGTGGTTGTGAAGTTAATAAGTCTTGAGGCTTTGAGTTTAATTTGGTGACAACTGATTCACCCTCCTCTCAATTGTCCTGCACCTTTTAACAATTGGTATCAAATATTTAGTTCCTTGGTATAGAGCTTAACTGCTTGAGAAAGATCCTAAAGGTTGATCAGATGGATGATAAAGAACTTTGGACTGCACTTGAGGATCTTGACAAAGTTGAAAATGAAAATAGAGATCTAAAAGAAAATCTTGAAGATGCAAATGAATGTGTCTAGAAACTGAAAGAACATTTAAAAAAATTCAAGGAAAGACATAGAGATGTAAGTGAGCAACAGAAACAAGAGATAATTGGACTAAAAGTGCTTGTAGAAGAAAAGAAGAGAATTGAAGAATGTTTGCATACAATGGTGCAAAACAAATCTGATGAATGCTCTAAACTTGAACAAGAGGTAGTAAACTTGAGAGTAGAACTAGAGAAGGAAAAAATATATGAGAACAATTTCAAATCTAGCTCCAACAAACTTGAAGAACAGCTTGCTGGTTACAAACCAAGTAAAGACAAAGGTGGCTTGGGAAATGAAACAGGTGAAAGTTAAAAGGACAATCAAAAGACTCAAGACAAAGGGAAGCAGAAAATAAATTCAAGAAATTTTTCAAAGAGACCGCCCGTGAGATAGCCTAATGCACAAAGGTATCTATATTTCAATGGTATTTTATTTTTTTCTAATAATATGGTCACAAGGCAATAGAATGCAGGAGCAGGATGAATCATTTTACTAGTTCTTTCTTTGGAAAATGTTTTTCATGCAAGAAAATTGGACATAAAGCTACTAAATGTAGATCTCAGGTGATAATGATAAGTCAAATAATGATGAATAGGTTTAATGGAGGAAGAATTAATCAATCATTTGATGGCTACTGCTATATCTGCAACAAATTTTGACATAGAAAATCAATGTAGATCAAGAAATAATGGAGGTTAGACTAATTAGAAAAGTGTTATATGCTATAATTGTAACAAACCTAGACATATCTCAAAGGTTTGTAGAAGTAAGAAGGGAAAGCAGTTTGCTCCAGTGGAAAAGAATGAATCGGTAAAGAAGATCGACAAAGAAGAGATGAAGAAAGAAGAAGAAGAACCTGAAACTGTTGATGTTTCTATACCCTCATCTAGTATGGACAATTCCTCCAGGAACTAAATCAAGTATGGTCTTAGGGGGAGCATTATCAGAAAAATTGCAAAAACGCCCTAGATGAATGGAATGTCAGAGGTTGGCATGAGGATGTAATGTGAAGAATAAATGAATAGATTTTTTGGAAAAGAAACTAGAAGAAAAAATGTTGGCAGACTAATTTGTTGTTCAAATTAGGGTTTTCTATGTTGAGAAGAATGGTTTTAGTAGCTCTTTGATGCATATCGCATTTAATGTGAATTAAGGAAAATCAATGGGGTTTAAGGTAAATTTCATAAGTCTTTTGATCACTTAAGCACTTGAAGAGTTTGAAAGGTGTCTTGGAGTGATCTGAAGCATTTCTGAAGTAACTTGAAGAAATTGTTACGAATACTGAGGAATTATTTCTCAGTTTGCAAGGGAAAGAAGGGAAAAAGAAGAAGTTCTGACTGAGCAGTAACGAATTCAAGAAAGAAAATCACAATAATGGATAGAGGTTCAAGTGGCGTCATTCCATTGAAGTTGAATTTGAAGAATTTGATCATAGAAAGATAAAGGAAATGGAACTAGGGCTGAATGAAAATGAGCTATAGAGCATAAAAACCCTAGGTATGGATTTTTGGGGAGAATTTCCTTGGTTTTTTGATAAAGAATTCATTTTGTTTTTGTTGAGTTGATTCAAGAATGATAGTATTGTGTTGGAAAAACCCTTCTTGATCATGAAGGAAGCAATCGAAGTGATTACTAGTTTATGCAATGTTGGGCATCTCTCTAGGAAGAAAACTGTGAAATACAAAGATGTGGAGGAACTTACTGACATTGATAAAGACCCTCGAGCTCTATTGATAAATACTCTTGCAGACTCTATTGTAAGGTATGTTGCATATGATATTTCTTATAAAATCTATTTCAGAAATCCTAAAGGCTTGACTTTGGCTAGTGTTGTATATATTGCACATATGATGGTCAAGGAAAACAAGCAGTTTCATCTGTGTAGCCTATTACTTGAAAACCTAACTAAGAATGCCTGAATGTCATTCGTTGAGGGTTATCCTTTTCATTTTGGATCTTTGTTCATGTGCTTGACCTTTTACTTTTTGAAATCACTACCGGGAAGAGAAAATGTTGAGTGGGAATCTATTATTCCTATTGGAAAACAAGTTTATATATACTTGGAATCATTGGTAGACAATGTAAGTGTTTACAAATCATATTTCACATCCTTAAAGTCAAATTTGTGATTTGATATGTCAATACCTAGTCAGTTTGAAGTGGGTTCATCCTCTAGTAAGAAAGAGTTGGAAGTTATCATTTGTGAGTCCCCTCTAGCACCTAAAAAGAGGAAAAATATTGTAAAAAAAGTCTCGGAAAAAGAGAGGAATGAAGAATAATTTCTATCTGGATCTGACTCCTTTGATCCAGAGGATATACGGATGTTGCTAGACAAGAGTGAAATGAAGAAGATTGGTGAAATGTGGAATGCATGCTCTCCGATTGAGAAACTTAAGATTGATGATGTGTTGGTTGATTATTTGCTAAATAAGGGTATTTCAGTTTTAGATGTGTCATATTCCTTGCTAGATAATCTAGTAGAGATTATTGAAGAGAGAACATTGTTGGAAGGACTCGAAGGTCATAAGTTCAAAGCTATGCTTGAAAGAAGATGTAACAAAGAAAAATAGGTGCTATCTAAACACATGAATGAGACAAAAGAATGCATCAAATAAATATTTGACATCTATAGGTATTGTCTCTGGTCGTTGGCAGTTGCTGACAATTTCAGAAGAATTGAAGCCATTAAATATGAGATGAACAGTATTGGAAAGAACTTTTATTTCTTCAAAGACGGGATGGAAAACAAAGAATAAGAGTTGGTGAATTGTAGGTGGACTTACTAACTACTCAGAGGTAGAGAGAAGATATGGTTAAAACCTTCTGGTTGGTTAAGGAAGTTTTTGAGGTCTGATTGGATCATCTCTCCATAATTCTCTCTGATGTAGAAAATTGTGAATGATTGTGTTTGTATTCTGATCAGAAATCCTCCTTTACACAATTATCTTTATTGGAAAGTATGAGTGCAATAATTAATTTGGTTGTTCTTGCGTGGAAAAGGATTCTTCCAATTATGAGAGAGAGGTACAAGAAAATCTTTCATGTAAAAAGTGTCATTCTCATTTGAATGTTTGAAATAGGAAGCTAGAATTTATGTGTATATACAAGGTTATCATATACATAAGTTTACATCCTACCTTTTGATCACCCTTTTCCATTGATTTCAAAGGGGGAGAGATTCATAGGAGCAGAGAGAGTTTTGTGCAGAACATCTAAGGTGATAGGAGGAGAGAATGTTGTGTTTTGTAAATTTTGCCACATATTTCCATCAATGACAAAGGGGGAGATTGTCTGAAGAATGAAGAAGAATTAATATATCTATAGTTTTGTGTTGTCATTGATGTCACCATGTTATACGGGTTGTGATTGTGATTCTAATTCAATACTTGATCTAGTATTTTGGTCTAGTATCTGAACCAATATACAAGCTACACCCTTTGATATTTTAGTATTTTAGTCTACAATCATCTATGGTTGATAGTTGTTACCTATGGTTTTTGGAAATATTTTATAGTTTTTGAAAGCATGTATGTTCAAAATCTCTAATGCTTCGATGCTCGTATGGCGTACCGACATTATTCTATTAATTACTTTTTGCAATTAAGTCTATTTTCTGGCCAACGTCATGAATAAGATGTGATATGGCAAATCAATTTTTGTTATGTGGATATATGTGAGACCTATCTTAGGTCTATGCCAACACAATAAAGTATGCTACATGTTTTAATTTATTGGTTGGAATTTTTTTTGCAAATACTTGAAGCCGGCAGTTAGTATTTTTGGTAACAAAGAAATGCATCTAATCAGGTCGACCTAATTGATGCTTGTGGATGGATCGACTATATATGTTGAACAGTTTTTGAAGATTAACACGATCAATGAGGTTGTTGTGAATGTGAAGGTGAAGAAGAGCGACTATGATGAAGTGTGTCAAGTCAGCTTTCTGAGCATCATCAAAACTGTATCAGCACTTGTTAGGTGCACTCTTTTCAATTCATTTTGGTTGTGAAGCCAATTTTTGTTTTGTAATATTTTTTTAGGCAGTGAGCCTCCTCGTAAGCAGTGAGCTTTTGTATCTAGATAGTGAGTCCTATTTAGGGAAATGAGCCCTTGGCAGTGAACCTTATATATTTGGTTTTGGAACTACTTTATATTATGAGTTAATCCTCACCATGGTTTTTCCCTCATTGGGTTTTCAATGTAAAATCTAGTGTTCATTGTGTTGATTTTGCTTTATGTTATTGCATTTCATGTTGATACTTAATAATAGAGTAGTGTGATTGTGAAGTTAATAAGTGTTGAACTTTTGAGTTTAAATTTGGTGACAACTGATTCACCCCCCCTCTCAGTTGTCCTACACCTTTTAACATCTTCTTCCTCACTGCCTACTCCAAGTTTGTCATCACATCAAGATACCATTGCACTTGAGGATACTTTAGATGATCATCTTGTTATTATAGCACCACCTTCACTAGATCCTCCTAATCATGTTTTTCAATAAGACCTTCGTTGCTGATCCTATGAATTCTCACTACACTCACTCACAAAATTCTATCACTATTACTTTAATTCATCTTATATCTATCAATCCATAGATTTTTTTGGAGGCTTATATTAATTCAAAGTGGGATTTCTCTATGGTATAGTAAAATTATTCTTTGGTGAAGAATAACACATAGGTCTTTCTTCCTAAGGGAAGAGAGATGCTTTTCTATAAGTGGGTGTATCAAACCCAATATGTATTCATTGGCTCTATTGAAAGGTAAAAGACATGTATCGAAGATAAGGATTTCTCATAGGGTGAGTTTAATGACTACTCTAATATATTTACCCTATTGCCAAGATGGATTCTATTCACCTTGTCCTTTTTATTGCTAAATATTAGGAGGCTAGTTTTCTTGATGGATGTGGAATGATTTATTACACCATTATATTCATGTGGAGATATATATGGATCATTATATATAATCTATGTAGGAATATTAACCTATTTTAAAAGGATTCAACATTCCTTGATGGTCTCAAATAAGACCCTTATTCTTGGTATGATAAAATTGATGGTTTTCTTCTTTCTTTTAGTTTCGCTCATTAACACTTAGATCATACAAGATATTTAGAGACATGGATATGACATTTTGATACTAGTATTGTATCTATATAATTTTATTCTCACTATTATCTCCCCATCCATGCTTCAATATATTAAACACACTTTGATGCAAAAAATTGGCATGACTAATCTTTGGCTTCTACATTATTTTCTTGCTCTTAAAATATTAAAGTCTAATGAGGGGATTTGCATATACTAGATAAAGTATGTTTTTGACTTGGTTCATTAATATATCATAGTTGATTGAAATCTTTCTCCCATCCTATTTTAGTTAGGTATCACTTTGATTAATAGTTACAAAACAACTAATGTAGATAATAGTTTGTATCTATAATTAGTTAGTATTTTATATTTGACCCACACTTGTCCTGATATCAACTTTATTTTTGAGCTTGTATCTCACTTTACCATAATCCTCATGAGAGTAATGTTGATGATGTTTTTTGCACAGCAAAAACTTAGACAGAATATAATATCCTCTATCTCTTGAAAGGTAAATCTCTGTCAGCAAGCCTCAAGAGATAACCCCAAGGTCTCTAATGTCAAGTCATGACAATGCATAAACAACTCAGTGATAAATGTGAAAATGCTAGTAATCACAATGGGACCTTACTACAAGCAAATTACTAAATCTCTAATTTATCAAATCTAGCAATATGATGATACTTCAATCCTAAATCTAATCCAAATGATAAAGAAATAACAAAAGATATAAGGTTTCGAAGAGATTTTTAAATTAATGCTACTCCTAAGATTAACAATGCAAATGACAAACACTTGAAATGGACCAATCCATCAAAACTGATTTCTACTTCACCCAAATGCATTTGCAATCTTATAGAAGCAGTGCAATCTTCTAAGGTGTTAATATTTTTAGATCATGAACATTCATTCAGACAACCCTATTGCAATTGAAATGAATAAACCCTCACAATTGAACTAAGCACAATGAATATAAAAGTCTAGGCTAACTTTGCAAAGCAACTAACAATCAGTTGGTTGCAAAAGCTATTGACCAGGGATTGCTGCAACATTTCAAATATCAAATCATAAACATCATTGAATCAAATCTAACCCTAAATATCAATTTTCCTCAAAGCAATTCTAAAGATAAAATAACAAGAACCATGCAAGATAAGAAGAACACAAGTATGGCACCAAATCACAATGTCATTACTTGCATCAAATTATCCACTGTACCAACAAATCCAACTTTCTATTACAATATTTGCTTGAGAACAACTACTTGCTAACTCTTGCTCTACTTAATTCGCTCTAATACTCGCTATCTCTCTATTTGTCTATGTTATGTCTATCCCTTACAAATGAGGAAAAATGCCATATTTATAGAGACCCCCCAAGATATGTCAGCCTAGTTAGGGTTTTATAATAATAATTAGCTACAACAAGTCGGCCAAGAGAAATTCAAAATGAGATAAAATATGCATTAAATGCATAAACTTCATCCAGGTCGGCCTGGGATCTCCAATGCAGCTTGGACCAATGCATGCAAAATAATAGGGAAGCACAAATCTCGATGTATCCCAGCATTAACTATCCTTCCATTTGTCTTTATTTCGATCCAACATTTCATGCACCTTCAAAAGCACCTTATCCAAGTCGACCATAGGTCGTAAAGGCAAAACCTTAAGTCGGCTCTCAATTGATGTAATATCTTCCCTTCATTGCTTCACTGATTATCCAACTCAACCTTATATAATAGATACTTATCAATGACAGCAATGTAGGTGGTCACATCATCTAATCGGTGTTCAATAACAGGATCATCACTGACTGGAGCATAAACATCATGCCACCTCCTTCTCAACTGCTCTAAACTCAAATATTTAGGTGCAATCTTCCTTCTCCCCATCATTATCTCAAAGAAAGCAATGCACCCATTATAAACACCAGTTAGGGTATCCTCAATTTGCCTCCTCTGCTTGTAGATCTTCTTAAAAACCTTTTGCATGATTTGCAAAGCCTCAAACCACTCCCAAGGTTCGGTAGCTCTGGAGGAAGGGAGACTTCCATCATTTACAATCTTGTCTATGGTATAATCCATGATGGTTTTACTTTTTGCAGCAGGAGGTCTGTATCTTCCTTATCTTGAGCTAATACCTCCTTCAACTGATCAATTCCCCTCATAGTATCTTTCCCAGATAAGAGAATGTCCCTGATAGCATCATTTCCTTTAGTTCCCACCCCTTGTAGCCAATTTTCAGTAGCAAGAGTGGAAGCCTTCATTCTTTCAAGATCAGTGATAGTCTCTTGAGGTAGGAGATTTGCAACAGAGGACGAGGAGCTAATGGATTGCAAGGGTTTCATCAGATCTTCCAGGCATTTCTTGAGTCCTTCAATCTCCTTCTTCATCTCCTGTTTAGTATTTATTTCTTTCCTCAATCTACCCAATATTATTGCACTAGAACCTTGATAATCTTCAATGTCTTGCTCAATGGAAGTGGGCCCTAAATTGATAGTTTGTAGGTTGTAATCTTTTTCAATTACATCATCCTTGTTCTTGTCTAGAGCAGAAGTTGCAATGTGAACCACCCTATTGCTCGCCTCATCTCTTTCAATTTTTGAAATGACCTTGGCCTTCTTTTCCCCTTTATCATTTCCTATCTTTTCCAGTAACTCATCCCAATTAGGTGGGATGTCCTCCACAACAACTTGCTTTCTCTTTATTTCCTTGTCCAACCAATCTAGAACAGTGGACTCCAATTGTGCTTTACTCTGTCCTACCTCCTCCTGTTGGTCTTTCGGAACTTCCTTATTCAAACCCTACTTCTCAAGAGTCTTATATGCCTCATTCTCCTTCTCTTCAGCATGTTCCTCCTTGTGCTCAGGTGATGGAACCTTTTTTGTTTTTTCTTCTCTTGGAGGCGATTTCACTTCTTTAGTTCTGACTAGCGAATCCTCATATGCAACCAAGGGAGATTACATCACCTTTTCTACTTTGGCCTCAGCATTGTAAAGCTCACCCTCATGAAATTCCTCTCCTTTCGTATCTTGGTGACCTTCAGCTTTCGTGGATTCACCTGGTTCTTTGTTGTGAGCTTCATTGGAAGAAAGAACATCAGGCTGCTCCTCATGAGAAGTAACTGGAGGAGGATCTACTTTGGGCACACTATCTTTAGGAGAAGGAGTCCTTGACCTCCTTGTATACACCCGTGCCTTTTCTTCTGAACTCTCTATATTTACCACAGGTGGATTAACTTCCTCTCCATCCTTAGAACCTGCCATTTGTGACAATCTTATGATTCTTCTTCTTTTAGGCACAGGAGCAACAACCTCAAGACTCTTCTTTTCAACTTCCTCTACTCCAAATTTCCTAGCCTCTGAAGTATGCCCTCTTTTCTTAGCAATAGGATTTCTTAGTTTTTCTGCTTCATGAGCTTTCTCCATTTGAATATCTTTGATTCTGATCTTGGAAGGGGACTCAATATTGCCTTTCCCTTTAGGATCTTGCTCAGTTGATTCATCGAAAGTAGAGTGAGGGTCCAAATCTCCCATCAAATTATAGGTGCACTAGACACCTTGATTTTCCAACTCCCATATTTTATGCTTCAGCCACATCTTGGTAAACTTGGTGACTGGATCCATTATCTGTCTTAATTCTATATTTTCTTCTTCCAGCCAATCCACATCACTAATTGGCATGTCCTTTATTGCCTCATAAGCATGGCCTTGAATCAGGTCCCCATCATCCTCGAGTTGGTCAGGAACTGCTTTCACATTATATAATCAGACTGATTCAACTAGAAGCGGGGAAAACTTCTTCTTCCTTACATCATATTTATCACTGTAGTTGGCACAGTAGTCTTCCAACTCAACTTTATGGCTATATTCTCTATTGGCCTTCTTTTGTTTTTCACCTGTTATATCAAATCTAGACCTCTTGGAATGGAAAGATAAACCAAGAGTACCCATCTCCTCCTCTAAAACCTGAGGTGAAATAATGGAAGGGCATGCCTCTCCAGTGCCTATCCTCAAAGGGAATTCTCCACCAAAACCAATCTTATGCTTGTCCAAGACAGAAGTGACCTTTCTTTGCAAGACTTTCCTCTTGGTTTCCATATTAATTCTTTATGCTTCAAATACAAAAGATCCCTCCATATCACCTTTAGCCTTTCCAGCTACTACCTTGCTAGATTCAGCCTGCACTTGACAAAGAAACCATAGTAAAAACCAAGGAAACCAATATTAATCAATCAAAATCATCATTAAAATGGATCCCATATAAGCAAGGTGTCATTAAATCTCATATAGAATGATCATATTAAACTTTGGGTTTCAAGACCATCCGCGGAATCTAGGCCAGGGAGGAATTTTGGAGAATTTTGGACTAAATGGATTCCAGTGAAATGAACATGAAAACACCTATTAACAACTTAATTCGATCATTATTAATTAATAAACAGCATGTGAGATCTCAAAATAGCATAAACTACTCATAAAATTGCACCATCATTCATTAACACGTCATGTTATTTCACATTCTTTCACTTTCAACTAGATTCTGGGAAAATCCACACGGGACAGATTTCTGTGAAGGGAGAGACATTCTGCAAATCTCAGAAAAAACTAGGGAACACAAAATTTTAGGAAAATTCACAGTCAAAGGAAATCCGCGAAGAAGATGAATCTTCAAAAAATAGCGGATTCCAAGAAAACGACGGAGACAAGGACAATCGGGAAAATCCACAGGAGCCGAAAAATCCCGAGATGGATGAAAAACTCAAACTTCGGCATTCAATCGCAAGTTCACCCAAATTAATCTATTGATCATAAATTTCAAGAACCTAGGTTCGAGACAAGTTTGATATGGGCCTTCTATAGGTTTTCTTAGAATTCTAGGCCAATTCGAAAGCAGACTAAAGTTAAATGGTGATGCCCTAGGTATCAAACCCTACAAATCTACCATTGAAACACAGGAAAGCTCAAAACTCAATCATTTCAACTACTAATTCTTCCCTATGGGTTACTCACAGCTCTCAAGCAAGATACTTCATAATGCAAATGAACAAATGACCTCATAACTTACTTGGGAGACGATAAACAAAGCAATATTGGGCAACCCTAGCATCAGATGCTCAAAGACACAAAAATTTGAACCCTAAACATGTCTAGAACATCAATGACCAATCACATTCATCAATTAAAAGAGAGGCAGCATGTACATACCATTTGACGAAGAAAAATCAATCTCAGAAGCAGCAAATGCGAGTTTAATGGTGCTCAGCAAAGAATAGCAGTGAAACTGCCAAAGAAATCCTCACCAAATCAAGTAATTTGTAGATCAAATGCCTCAAATCAAGTCTATCACCAAAATAATGTGCTCCTCAGCTCAATCAAACATAGACAAAAAATCATAATGGCACAAAAGTCCTCAAAGATCAATTAAATGCATCCCCCACAAATGGTACAAATGACATTAATGTCACCGACAAGACACCCAGGAAAATTTGGGAACCCGACAATAGGACAAAATTCAAAAAAATCTAGTTCACACGGGATTCTGTAAGGACTAAAAATCTCTGAACCATAGCATTCAGCCGGAGTCTGAGCAGGATCTGAGAAAATCCGGCTAGGGTGAAAAATCCCAAACTAGGGTAAAAACCTGAAATTCACCCAGAACTTACGATTTTCAATGAATAACTTAGGGGAATCACTTAGCCAATCAAAATAAACATTTAAGCACATGCTAAAGCAAGATAAATCCTCAAAATATCAAAGGGCCAAGACAACAAAACCAAAGCGAAAGAGGGTCCCTGCTTTCAACGGGGCGTGTGTGCGAAAACTGCACAACAAATGGCAACTCTGTTGGGAAATGCTCCAGTGCATTTGATGACGAACAAGAATCGAGAACCCAGTATCTTTGGTTTCAATCTCATTATCAAACAAACAAATCAAAATGCAAAGATTAAAGAATCAAAACCAAAGGGTAGACCAAACCTTCCATAAACTGAAAATCCAAGTGTGTGCATATGAGTTCATTTCCCTCCTTAAGCTACTACAGAAACCAAGTTCAGTCAGGATAGGCTATGTAAAGATTCTTACTTCAAAAGAAACCTCGATAGAGTCTCGCTGCCAGTTAGGCATTTATAGCCCCGATGAGGTTATCACTGTGATTCTCTTGAACATAGCTCTATTGCCAATCAGGCATCTATAGCCCTGATAGAGATATTCGGATACTCCTAATAGATTGAATTCATTTGATTTTCAATATTTCACTTTTCATTACAACCTATGAACAATGAAGTCCACACTCAGGGCTGAGAACCACAGTGGCGCTGAAGCAGAAATAGGATTTTTCACCTAACAAGACTTCACAAGGATCCTACAGTAACATCAAGATTCTTAAGATGTATGAAAGATATTAGATTTCAAAATACTTCAAATTCAAATCAAAACCAGTGACCCATCTTCTATAATTCAAACATTTAGATTGTTTGGCAATAACAAAGACTTCAACCATCCTTTCAAGACACAAGACTAAATTCCACCAATAAAATACTTAGAATAGTCCCAGATAATGATATATTTTCCATGCAGGTGCAACACATCCAGAAGAAAACAAGAAAATCCTCAAAGCAAGAGTAGAGCAAAAACAAACCAAACCGAAAGAAAACCAACACTAACCAAAACAAACAAAAAAAAAGCAGAAAGGGAAACCTACTCTAACTATATACAGGAAAAGAGTTGAAAACAACTAAAGACTAAAAATAATGCTTCAAATACTGTCCATTGACAGGCAATGGGATATCCTCTCTAGTGAGAGTTTTCAAACGAAAAGCATTATCTCCAAGGATTTCTAAAATCTGGTAAAGGCCAAGCCAAAGTTTATCAAATTTTCCATGCTCCCCCTTACGGTCATGGGCTTTATCCCAGTAAAGAACCAAGTCAGAAATCCTAAAAACTTTTACCTTGGCTCTTTTATCAAACCATCTCTTTACTACCCCCTGATGTTTGGCAAATTTTTCAAGGGCTTCATCTCCTTTTTCCTCAAGGTGTAACAATTTAGCAAGTCTGGCCTCACATCTATATCCCTCATCATAATATTCATTAATGAACTGTAAGGTGGGGATTTCTAACTAAATAGGAAATAGGCTCTAACCCATAAACCAGGTGGTAAGGGGATATTCCTATGGAAGTCTTATGTCTTGTACAATCTGCCCAAAGAGCAAATCTAAGTTGGGTGTGCCAATCCTTTGGATTTCTTTCTAACAGTTTTCGAATAACAGTCAGGAGATTTTTGTTGGAAGACTCTGCTAAACCATTACCCTAAGGGTAATAATTGGATGCAAACTTAATGATAATTTCATGATCAAAGGCCCAGTTAGAAAACTCTAGTGATGAAAATGTAGGACCATTATCACAAACCAAAGACATAGGACATCCAAAATGATTGATAATACCTGATTCGATGAAATTAATTACCACCTCAGAAGTACATTGCTTGCAAGCAAGGGCCTTAGTCCTTCTTGTAAAATAATCAATGACAGTAAGGATATACCTGTGACCTACAGAGGAAGGAAGATTGATTGGACCTATGAAGTCCATCCCCCACTATGAAAAAGGTTTTACCTCAAAGATTGGTTGGAGTGGGAATGTTGCATACTTCTCTCTGATTGCTACAGTCTGACACACATGACAAGTTCTAACATGGTTGTATGTTTCCTTGAATAGTGTAGGCCAATAATAACTAGCTCTTAGAATCTGGTTCACTGTAGAAGGTGTTGATCCATGACATGTACCATATCTGTCATGAAATTCTAACATCACTCTTTCAGACTTTGCCTTTCCTAGGCACCTTAAGTAAACACCCTCATTATTTTTCTTATATAAAATAGGTCCCCTCAGCATGAAACTATCACTCTTTAAGCACAATTCCCTTCTTTGTACTACATTCAGATGATCAGGTCATCTTTGAGTTAGGAGATAATGAATGATGTCATCATACCATTCACCAGGGGAAACATCTTCTAAATTGTAATGCTGAGCTCCAAGATCAAGGCCTATCTTTTCCATTGTCCTTATAAGTCCTTGCCCTCTTACCAGCTTCATGGATTGAATCTCAATATCATACTCTTGTAACATAGTTACCCACTTAGCTCTACACTCTCCTAGCTCATTCTACATCAACAACAGCTTGACTGCAGGATCAGGAACTATTGCAAAGATTTTGTTTCTGAGGATATAGTGTCTAAATTTCTTTACAGCTCTGACTAAGGCATAAGCTTTCTTTTCCACACTTAGGTATCTCAACTCTACATCCTTCAATGGTTTACTCATGAATTATATGGGATGTTCATTGCCTTGATCAGATTTTTGAGTCAAAATAGCAACACAAGAGTGATCAGAAGCAAACAAATATATATAGAATGGCTTAGCATAGTCTGGACTCACCAAAATTGGAGCTTCAGCAATAGCCCTTTTTATCTATGTAAATGCTTCCTTTTCTTCTATATTCCATTCAACTTTGGCCTCTTGCTTCAACATTGCATTTAGTGGCTTGACTATTTCTATGAATCTAGTGATGAACTTCCTCACAAAGTTGATCTTGCCAAAGAATAATTTCATTTCTTTCTTGCTAGCAGGTGGAGGGATCTTGAGTATAGCTTCTATTCGTTCTAGATCAATGAAAATTCCTTTCTTTGAGAGAACATGCCCCGGCAATTTACCCTCTGTAAATCCAAAGATGCATTTCTTTGGATTGAGAGATATACCAAACTCTCTACATTTCTGAAAAACCTTGCACAAATCTATGATATGATCACCTCTCTTCTTGGAAAAGACTATCAGATCATCCATATAAATGATTATGCACTTACCAATTATGTCTTTAAAGGAAATGTCAATGGCTCTTTGGAACGTGGCTCTAGCATTAATCAAGCCAAAGGGCATCCTCTTGTAGGAAAAAGTGCCCCACTTGGTGGTGAAAGTAGTCTTATGTCTGTCCTCATATTACACCATAACTTGATTGTATCCTTAATAACCATCCAAGAAAGGCATCATCTGAGATCCATTGAAAATCTGGAGTACTTCATCTAGTGAGGGTACTGGATAATTATCCTTTTCTGATGATTTGTTAAGGTTCTTGAAATCTACACAAAGCTTGATTTCACCATTTTTTTTGCACTAGAACCAGGTTTGCAACCCAAGTTGAGTGTCTAACTAGAAATATGATTCTTGCGGACAGTAATTTTTGCACTTTCTTTTGTATTATGGGTTCTAGTAAGGCATTGATGGGTCTCTGCCTCTGTCTGAAAGGTTTTACTCCTGGATTGAGAGGGATAGTATGGGTTATGATTGATGTGTCATAAGTCTTTAAGTCTTCATAACTTCAGGCTATCACATTTGGATATCTATGCAATGCCTCAATTATTCCTTCCTTTCTTCTAGAGTTCATACTTTGCCAATGAAGACATTCTTGGCATCATCCTGAGTTCCCATATTATACTTTTCACATTGTCCACTGATGGACTCCCTCTTGGCATCCTGTTCTTGATCCATGACCTTGTCTAGATCAAATATCTTCTCTATTTGCACCATTCCTCTAGGAATTTTATTGGTCTTCAAATTAATTACTCCTTCCAAATCCATCTCTTCTTCTTGGAGTTTGGTTTCATCAATGATTTGAGAAGCAAAGACATATGTACTTGTGATAAAATCTAAGATATGCTTCTCATCTTCAAATACTTGGAAGTTGGTTACATTGTCTGGTACTGAAGGTACTGGGGTTAGTTCCACTGTAAACTTCTTTAATCTAGAAAGAGACAGAGGTTGCAATGTACTAGCTGCCTGGGCAAGGGAGTTAGCTGTTTGGTTCTTACTTCGTGGAATCAACTAAATGTTGAAGGAATCAAATCCTTCAATAAGATCCCATACTTTGTGTCTATAATTGGTCATTCTTTTGTCATGAAAAGAGTATTTTCCCCTAACTTGCTTGACTACTAACTCAAAATCCCCAAAAACTTGCAAGATCTTAACCTTTTTCTTTAATGCCATTAACAGCCCATGAACCAAAGCCTCATATTCTGCTACATTATTCGTACAATGGAATTGAAGTTTATGAGCAGCAAAGAAAGTCTTACCTCTTGGGCTAATTAGCTCAAAACCTACCCCAGCTCCTTGATTTGATTTGGATCCATCAAATCTTAGAGTCCAACAGCCAGCAACTACAGACTTCCTTGTTGTATCACTTGTACTATTGCTGTTGGATGGTTCTTCAAAAAGAATCACTCTTTTTCCTTTGGGATCCTCTTAGACATTCTGGATATTAATTTTGACTACTGGAGTGGGGTTGATACACTTCTGTATTTGTTCCACTGCAGCCTGGCACAGGCAATACTCCAGTTCTGAATGGGAAGCATTATGCACCCTGCACCAATTGGGAAAGAGTAGTTCTCCAAAATTCATTCCTCTTCCTAACTGAACCTAATTTTCAATGCACTTCTAAATGAATTCTTGAAAACTATCTAGCAAAGCTAGCTGACTATCCTCAAGATCATTATTTTCAATTGGTTCCACCAGAGATTCAGTATGAATGGATTCTGCTATAAGGTCAATAGGTGTTGTGTGGAACATAAGAACTTCCTCTACATGTGACTCCTCAAGAGGGGCTCTGAGCACATAGTTACCCATACTTACTACTGATATCAAAATTTCAGTAGAGGTATTCTGATATTTTGTGATCATGTATTTCATTTTGGGTTCTCTTTCAATTCTAATCTGGTTTAGCACTCCCTTCCAGGGAAACCACATGTGAGAGTGATCATTCGAGACATATCCATTCAGTGCCCTAGTAAAGTCTCTTCCCAAGATTAGGCCATAAGCATTAGGTATATCAGCCACCTGTATATTAATAACCTGTTGAATTCTAGGATCAGAAGCAATTTGCATATGAATCATATTTAACTCCCCTACAACATTGACTTCACTCCTATCCAATTGTGTAACTTTCTTTTGAGAATCAGCGGGAGTAATACCCATAGCTCTACAAACACCAAAAGGCATAACATTGGTGGAAGCACTAGAATCCAACAAACAATTATGCAAATTCTTACCAAATCTACAAATAGAAATCAAGAACAAAGGTGTGTCTTTCTTCCCTTGAAACAGAGTTAAGGGAGTATCCACTTGAGCAACTTTAGTTTTGTCCTTCTCCTTTCCCTTATCCCTAGGAGGCACATGGACCTAATTATGAGTCTAATTTTTCCTTCCTACCGATTGAGAACTAGATGCTTTGTTAACACTTTCACTTATTGGTCTATCTTGTGAAATGGAATTTGCATTATAAGATCCTAGAACTGCATTCCTAATGGTTGGCACTCTCAATAACTCAAATGCAGATAGACTTACTTTTAGTTTTTTGAGTTCTTCTACAACATATATGGCCAATTGTTCCTCACTCAGATCAACAGGGGTCTCTTTTGGGTATTCCATCACGTTGTCCTTATTTGCATCAACACCTCTCCCTTTTGGCATGTCAGTATGTCCTTGATCCTGAGATAAATATTTCCTAGACACCTGAGGAAGTGACGGATTATTGCTAGCATTAGGATCTGGAGGCGTGTTGAAGTTGTTCAGTGGAATGGAAGTAGTGAAGGGGCCTCTAGCTTGTGGATGTCTATGTGTAAATTCCCTCAAATCATACTTCTTGACAGGTCTCTGGAAGGTTTGTACTTCTTCGACATAAGCTTCTTCATCATCCCTAGGGCCATTGTCATTCACTAGATTCTCATCAAATAACTATGTAATTTCATGTACATTGCATACCTGGTCTACCTCTTCCTTCAACTAGTCAGATTCCTCCTCAAGTACATTCTCCTTACTTTGTGGAAAATGAGCATGATTCAGTACCAACACTGGTGAATCATAGGAAGTAGATGGCACTATTTCCTAACTACCTGCATTGTTCTCCACTTTATACTAAAAAATTGAAGCTATCGTTTGGAATTCTTGACAATCTAACTCAGAATGTTGACTCATTTTATGGAGCCTACACCATCCTGATAAAGCAGCCTCAGCTAGATATACACCATTAGGAGGCTTCTCTTGATTAACTAGTTGATTGACAAGATGATTGACTAGTTGATCTAATGGGGTGGGGACTCCTCCATTGTTAGGCCTTGTGTTCCAAGTCTTGTTCTGTCCTGGTGGCTACCTCCTATCGAACTCTTGTCCACCACCTTTCCCTCTATCAAAGCTTTGGCCTGAGGATTGTCCTTTATCAGAATTTTGTCCTCTGTCATTATTATACCCTCTATCATTATTGTATCATCTTTCGTTGTTGTACATGATTATATCCTCTTTCATGACATTGCCCTCTATCAAAGTGTTGTCCTTGTTGATTTTCTCGATTTTCTCTGTTCTGTTTGGACTGCATATTTCTCTGAGCTGCTTGCAACTAGCTATTTTGGTTCCTCAAGTAAGTCACCTCCATATTCAACTTCTTCACTTGTTCAGACAATTCGTCCAGTCTCTCCTTTCCAGGATTACTGTATAGAGGTTGATTCACATTATTTTGGGAATATCCCACTACAACATTGGCATTCAGTGATTGGTTTAATACTTCAGAATTCTGTAGATACCTGGAAAAAATAGCATGAGGTTGTGTATGAAGAGGTTGATTTACATTTTGCTGAGGGTAGCTGATCATGGGTGAAATTTGTCTCATAGGAGGTCCTGGGTGAGGGACCAAAGGCAATTGAGGTACTAGATTCATGATAGGAGTATGGTTAGCAAGAGTCTGGTTGAGAGCTGGGACTTGTCCAGGGTGAGCAGTAGGTCCTAATGACGAAAAAAGGCCTAGATAGATGTTGCCTTAAAGCAGTACTAACCTTCACAGCCTCAACATATGCATCAAGTAGATTATCAAGAGGGTTGTTCCTCCACTTCATAAAGGTAGTTGTCAGACTGTCAAATCCCTCATAATAGACTTCTAAAGTAGTGGCTTCATCAATAGCATAAGGAGCCTGCAGCCGGTATAGGAACGATGGAATCTATTGTTAAAGGATCCTATAGGCTCATGGACTTCTCTCTTAACATTAGTAAACTAAAGATAGAGCTCATTGGGGTTAATGGGAATCCTAAACTTCTGCAAGAATGCAGTCTCTAGCTCATTCCAATGATGGATAGACCCAGCAGGTAAATGATTGTACCAATAGAATGCATCTTCTCCCAATGAATAAGGAAAGAGTCTGCATGCCACATCCTCATGATTAATTCCTCTATCCTTAAGGCTAGTCTGAAAGATCTTGATGTGTTCCTGAGAAGTTCTATTGGGATCACTAACATGGAACTTTGAACAAAACTGTTCAGGGTTCTTGGGGATGAAATTTTAATTAGCGAAACTCAATGGAGATGGGTTATTAGCTAGGAAATTCATTGGTGGAGGTGGGGGTGGTAATGGCTGATTTATGACTGGTTGAGGTTATGGAATGGCAATGTCCTCAGACTCAGATGAATATGAACCTGATGAAGATGGGGATGACAGAGATGGCTGGGTAGATGATGATTCTCCCCTTCTGTTGCTCCTTCTTGACCTAGTAGGAAATGGTAAATCTTGAAATTCCTCCTCACCTGGAGTACATCTGGTTCTTATTTGGGAATCTTTCAGGAGAGATGGTGTTCAAAAACTGATCCAACTTGCTTATTCAGACCCTCCTAGCACCAATTTGTTGATGATAATTTCTACACAACAAAAAATCAAACATAATATAATATCCTATCTCTCTTGAAAGGTAAATCTCTATCAGCAAGCCTCAAGAGATAACCCCAAGGTCTCTAATGTCAGGTCTTGACAATGCATAAACAACTCAGTGATAAATGTGAAAATGTTGGTAATCACAATGGGACCTTACTACAAGCAAACTATTGAATCTCTAATTATCAGATCTAGCAATATGATGATACTTCAATCCTAAATCTAATCCAAATGATAAAGAAATAACAAAAGATATAAGGTTTCGAAGAGATTTCTAAATTAATGCTACTCCTAATATTAACAATGCAAATGACAAACACTCGAAATGGAACAATCGCTCAAAATTGATTTCTACTTCACCAAGATGGATCTGCAATCTTATAGAAATAGTGCAATCTTCTAAGGTGTTAATATTTTCAAATCATGAACATTCATTCAGACAACACTATTGCAATTGAAATGAATAAACCCTCACAATTGAACTAATCAAAATGAATATAAAAGTCCAGGCTAACTTTGCAAAGCAACTAACAATTAGTTGGTTGCAAAAACTATGGACTAGGGATTGCTGCAACACTTCAAATATCAAATCATAACCATCATTGAATCAAATATAACTCTAAATATCAATTTTCCTCAAAGAAATTCTAAAGATAGAATAACAAGAACCATGCAAGATAAGAAGAACACAAGTATGGCACCAAACCACAATGGCATTACTTGCATCAAATTATCCACTGTAGCAAGAATTCCAGCTTTCTGTTACAATATTTTCTTGAGAACAACTACTTGCTAACTCTTGCTCTACTTAATTCACTCTAATACTAGCTATCTCTCTATTCGTCTATGTCTATGTCTATCCCTTACAAATGAGGAAAAATGCCATATTTATAGAGACCCCCTAAGATATGTCGACCTAGTTAGGGTTTTACAATAATAATTAGCTACAACAAGTCAACCACGAGAAATTCAAAATGAGATAAAATATGCATTAAATGCATGAACTTCATCTAGGTCAGTCTGGGATCTCCAATGTAGCTCAGACCAATGCACGCAAAATAATAGGGAAGCACAAATCTCGATGTAGCCCAGCATTAACTATCCTTCCCTTTGTCTTTATTTTGATCCAGCATTTCATGCACCTTCAAAAGCACCTTATCCAAGTCGACCGCAGGTGGTAAAGGCAAAACCTTAAGTCCGCTCTCAATTGATGTAATATCTTCCCTTGATTGCTTCACTAATTTATCCCACTCAACCTTATATGTTAGATACTTATCAATGACAAAAATGTAGGTGGCCGCATCATCTAATTGGTGTTCAGTAATAGGATCATCATTGACTGGAGCATAAACATCATGCCACCACCTTCTCAATTGCTCTAAACTCAAATATTTAGGTGCAATCTTCCTTCTCCCTATCATTATCTCAAAGAAAGCAATGCATCCATTATAAACACCAGTTAGGGTATCCTCAATTTTCCTCCTCTACTTGTAGATCTTCTTAAGAACCTTCTGCATAATTTGCAAAGCCTCAAACCACTCCCAAGGTTTAGTAGCTCTAGAGGAAGGGAGAATTCCATCATTTACAATATTGTTTGTGGTATACTCCATGATGGTTTTAGTTTTCTGTAGCAGGAGGTCTGTATCTTCCTTATCTTGAGCTAATACCTCCTTCAACCAATCAATTACCCTCATAGCATCTTTCCTAGATGAGATAATGTCCTTGATAGCATCATTTCCTTTAGTTTTCACCCCTTGTAGCCAATTTGCAGTAGCAAGAGTGGAAGCCTTCATTCTTTCAAGCTCAGTGATAGTCTCTTGAGGTAGGAGATTTGCAGTAGAGGATGAGGAGCTAATGGATTGCAAGGGTTTCATCAGATCTTCCAGACATTTCTTGAGTCCTTCAATCTCCTTCTTCATCTCCTGTTTAGTATTTATTTCCTTCCTCAATCTACCCAAGATTACTGCACTAGAACCTTGATAATCTTCAATGTCTTCCTCAATGGAAGTGGACCCTAAATTTATAGTTTGCAGGTTGTAATATTTTGTAGTTACATCATCCATGTTCTTGTCTGGAGTAGGAGTTGCAATTATAACCACCCTATTGCTTGCCTCTCATTTCTTTCAATTTTTGAAATGACCCTGGCCTTCTTTTTCCCTTTATCCTTTCCTATCTTTTCCAGTAACTCATCCCAATTAGATGGGGTGTCCTCCACAACAACTTGCTTTCTCTTTATTTCCTTGTCCAACCAATCTAGAACAATGGACTCCAATTGTGCTTTACTTTGTCCTACCTCCTCCTACTAGTCTTTAGGGGCTTCCTTATTCAAACCCTGCTTCTCAGGTGTCTTATCTACCTCATTCTCCTTCTCTTCATCATGTTCCTCCTTGTGCTCAGGTGACAGAACCTTTTCAGTTTTTGGTTCTCTTGAAGGCGATTTGACTTCTTTATTTCTGATTGGTGAATCCTCATATGCAACCAAGGGAGACTGCATCACCTTTTCTACTTTGGCCTCAACATTGTAAAGCTTGCCCTCATGAAATTCCTCTCCTTCCATATCTTGGTGACCTTCAACTTCCCTTGATTCACCTGGTTCTTCATTGTGAGCTTCACGGGTAGAAAGAACATCAGGCTGCTCCTCATGAGAAGTAACTGGAGGAGGATCTGCTTTGGGCACACTATCTTTAGGAGGAGTCCTTGACCTCCTTATATACCCCTATGCCTTTTCTTCTGAACTCTCTATATTTACCACATGTGGATTAACTTCCTCTCCATCCTTAGAACCTGCAATTTGTGACAATCTTATGATTCTTCTTCTTTTAGGCACAGGAGCAACAACCTCAGGACTCTACTTCTCAACTTTCTCTACTCTAGATTTCTTAGCCTTTGAAGTATGACTTCTTTTCTTAGCAATAGGCTTTCTCAGTTTTTCTACTTCCTGAGCTTTCTCCATTTGAATATCTTTGATTCTAATCTTGAAAGGGGAGTCAACCTTGCCTTTACCTTTAGGATCTTGCTCAGTTGATTCCTTGGAAGTAGAGTGAGGGTCCAAATCTCCCATCAAATTATAGGTGCACTAGACACCTTCATTTTCCAACTCCCATATTTTATGCTTAAGCCACATCTTGGTAAACTTGGTGACTGGATCCATTATCTGTCTTAATTTTTCTTTTCTTCTTCCAGCCAATTTACATCACTAATTGACCTGTCCTTTACTGCCTCATAAGCATGGCCTTGAATCAGGTCCCCATCATCCTCAAGTTGGTCAGGAACTCCCTTCACATTATATAATCAGATTGATTCAACTAGAATCTAGGAAAACTTTTTCTTCCTTACCTCATATTCATCATTGTAGTTGGCCCAGTAGTCTTCCAACTCAACTTTATGACTATATTCTCTACTGGCCTTCTTTTGTGCTTCACCTATCATATCAAATCTAGACCTCTTGGAATGGAAAGATAAACCAAGAGTACCCTTCTCCTCCTCTGAAGCCTGACCTAAAATAATGGAAGGGCATGCCTCTCCAGTGCCTATCCTCAAAGGGAAGTCTCCAAAACTAGTCTTATGCTTGTCCCTCTTGACATTAGCATCAAAGTCACATATCTGTCTGGTGACTTCCATAATTAAGATATGATCAGTGGGATACCTTGGAAGCCTATACGGAGCCCTTTGACAATAATCAACCTGGATGTATGAGAAGGTTGGGAACTGAATGAACCAAGCACCATATTTCTTGATGAGATCCTTGGCTTGGTCTAAAATTCTCATGTGTTCTGCACCCTAAAGCAATCTGTTGATATGCATGTTGAATGCATCATTCACCCTCCTGTAGCTCAAGCTTCCCAAGTGCAATTGAGGGTAAACCTCATAAATAACATCCTTCCCAAAGACACCCTTGGTACGTAATCCCTTATATGGATGAAATCTTGTAAGTGCATAGACTAAGTACAAGGTCATTGTCAAGGTCTTGGTTTGTAGCACATTGGACAATTTCTCATGAATCACTCTACTTTTGACACCTGCCCAATTATAGCTGATCTTTTCTTGTTCCATCCTCACAATAGTATGGAACATCCAATTCTCAAACATACCTACATTCTTTAATCTAACCACCCTGCTAAGAAGAGTGATGGCATCATAATACTCCTTTTTGAACTTGGCTCTGAATAGCTGCTTAGGTAGTTTAGAATAATGAGACTTGGGCTTCTCCAGCCAAGAATTGATGAGCTATTATGATTTAATAGTTTCCACTTCATAGTACCTCCTAGCTGCCTCCATGTTGAATGCCACCATGTAGGACCTATCAGGCATGTCAAAAGTCTAAGTTATGGAAACAAGGTTCAAGTTTTCCACAATCCTCCCTTAAGGACCAATTATTCTCTGTGTATCACTGTCGTAATGTCTGGCACCCTCAAGGACCAATTCATAACATTGCACCATAGAGGGAAAACCAACTACATGTGCTAATCTTGATTCCAACATTCTTGTAGCCACTAGAGGAAAATCCTGCACTACCATTCTACCTTTGAACTCCTCATAGTCCCATAGTCCAGCATTGGTATCTGTTACTTCAGACTAGACAGAAGTGACCTTGCTTTCCAGGACTTTCCTCTTGGTTTCGATCTTAATTCTTTCTACTTCAGATATGGAAGATCCCTCCATATCACCTTTAGCCTTTCCAGCTACTACCTTGCTAGATTCAACCTGCACTTAACAAAGAAACCATAGTAAAAACCATAGGAAACCAATATTAATCAATCAAAATCATCATTAAAATGGATCCCATATAAGCAAGGTGTCATTAAATGTCATATAGAATGATCATTTTAAACTTTGGGTTTTAGGACCATCCACAGAATCCAAGCTAGGGAGGAATTTTAGAGAATTCTGGACCAGACAGATTCCAACAGAATGAACATGAAAACACCTATTAGCAACTCAATCCGATCATTATTAATCAATAAACAGCATGTGAGATCTCAAAATAGCATAAATTACTCATAAAAATGCACCATCATTCATTAACACGTCATGATATTTCACATTCTTTCACTTTCCACCAAATTCTTGGAAAATTTGCACGGGATAGATTTTCGCGAAGGGAGAGACATTCTGCAAATCTCGGAAAAATTGGGGAACACAGAATTTTGGGAAAATCCCAAGTCAAAGGAAATCTACGAAGAAGATGAATCTCCGAAAAATAGTGGATTCCAGGAAAACGACAAAGACAAGGACAATTGGGAAAATCCGCCAAAGCTGGAAAATCCCAAGATGGATGAAAAACCTGAACTTCGGCATTCAATCGCGATTTCGCCTAGGTTAATGGATTGGTCATAAATTTCAAGAACCTAGGTTCGAGACAAGTTTGATATGGGCCTTCTATAGGTTTTCTTAGAATTCTAAGCCAATTCGAAAGCAAACTAAAGTTAAATGGTGATGCCCTAGGTATCAAACCCTACAAATCCCCCATTGACACACAAGAAAGCTCAAAACTCAATCATTTCAACTACTAAGTCTTCAATAGGGGTTACTCACGGCTCTCAAACAAGATACTTCATAATACAAATTAACAAATGACCTCGGAACTTACTTGGGAGATTATAAACAAAGCAATATCGGGCAACCCTAGCATCAGACACTCAAAGACATAGAAATTTGAACCCTGAACATGTCTAGAACATCAATAACTAATCACATTCATCAATTAAAAGAGATGCAACTTGTACATACCATTTGACAAAGCGAAATCAATCTCAGAAGCAGCAAATGCGAGTTTAATAGCACCCAGAAAAGAATACCAGTGAAAATGCCAAAGAAATCCTCACCAAATCGAGTAATTTGTAGATCAAATGCCTCAAATCAAGTCTATCACCAAAAGAATGCACTCCTCAGCTCAATCAAACATAGACAACAAAGTGTAATGGCACAAAAGTCCTCAAAGATTGATTAAATGCATCCCCCACAAATGGTACAAATGACATTAATGCCACCGACAAGACACCCAGGAAAATTTGGGAACCTGACAATAGGACAAAATTCAAAAAAATCTGGTTCACACGGGATTCTGCGAAGACTAAAAATCTCTGAACCATAGCATTCAGTCGGAGTCTGAGCAGGATCTGAGAAAATCTGGCTAGGGTGAAAAATCCCAAACTAGGGTAAAAACCATAAATTCACCCAGAACTTAATATTTTCAATTAATAACTTAGAGGAATCACTTAGGCAATCAAAATAAACATTTAAGCACATGCTAAAGCAAGATAAATCCTCAAAATCAAAGGGCCAAGACAGCAAAACCAAAGTGAAAGAGGGTCCCTACTTTCAATGGGGCATGTGTGTGAAAACTACACAACAAGTAATTGGAAGGTAACCAAGCATATTTAATGGATATTTAGTACACAATAGTATCTTCCAAGATAGTAGATTTCATTTTCTTAGATTGGGCTACTGATATTAACTTATAGAAGTATGCTTTTTATTTTTGTTTCTTTATCATAGTTATATTCTACTTGCACATTCTTGAAAGAATAAATATGCTATTGCAGTATGATCCATTGGGGTTGAGTATCAAGCATTGGGGTTGAGTATCAAGCAATAGTAATTTCTAGCTAGGAGGTTTCATGTCTTCAATAACTTATGATAGAAATTGAACTACCGTTTGATCATTTAGAGGATGAAGTGCATCGAGATACACACATTTGATTCAAAAAATAATACATGACATGGTGTTCTCTCCTTATAGTATTTATCTACTTAGGATTAGGTTTTATAAATCTTTACTAAAAATTTAGCATTGTATCACTATATTTAGTTACAACCTATTCTTGGGGGGTCATCTTGAGTTCTTCCTTTGTATTGGTTTTTTTGGAGAGGAGCTTTCCCACAATGTTTTTTCATTTTATATGTTTGTGAGAGACTTTTATTTTACATGAGTACCTCAATAAGCCTAGATTATAAGACTTTATTTTTATTTTATATATTTATCCCTAACTATCACTTAAGAGGGATGCTAGTGTGAAAATGGGTTTTATCTATATAGTTTACTTTTATCTAGTAGACCTATTCAAACTACACTTAAGCTCACTTAGAGAGGTTTTATATTTTTATCTCACCTCATGAGTGTACTACATGTGTCCTCAAACTTTTCCCAAGTGTTCCCACATGTGTGACACCTTTGTTAGAATTTAATTCATAAATTATGACCTCCTAATGCTTTCCTTTATATGAAAGGCCTTTTTTTGTACATTTTACACAATTTTGTATGAGTATTGAAATTATGCCCTATTTTCTTAATCTATTTTTAGAAGGTTTATTTGGTTTTATAAGGATTTATTTGGTTTTATAAGGATCTTATGATTTTATGAGTACATTGGTGACTTCAATAGTGATAAATTAGGTAAAATTGATTGCAATTTTATTTTCCATAAATTCAATACTCATAAAAATGAAATTCTAGGTTATAATTATCTAATCCTTCAATAAAAAGTATTTTTTCAAGGTCCATAGACACTTCTCTCCTCTATGGCTAGGTATTTCATACCATAACATTATATATTTTGTAGGTAACTTTGATTTATTAGTAAGAGCATCCTTAGGTAACAAGAAACCATGACCATCTATAAAAGGGGACACGATATCATTTCCCACTTAAGTATTTGTAGATGTGCTCTTCATACAACTATTATTGTACTCAATTAGGCATGCATAAATATTAAAAAGGGTTACCTTTTACTACCTCTAGCAATCACTATAACACCCTCACCATTTTAACACCTGCTTTAGAAAATACAACTTGCACACCCAAATCTATTATTTTACTCATATATAACATATTACATATTAATGCCAAGATATGAAAGACACTATCAAATATCCTAATTTTACCATGAATAAATTTTATGTAAATTATACCATGTCCACCAATATCTAAATATGAATTATCACCCCAATTACCATATGTTATTTGCACTTTTCATAATTATAGAACTAATATCTATTTGTGGTCATATGAAAGGATGTACTTGAGTCAATAGACCATGCATTCTCACTTGCATGAGTGGTCATAGATACAATGAAAACATCACCATATTCCTTCTCAAATTTAGAATAAGAATCAACTTTCTTTTTTTCTTTTTCTTTTCTTCTTTTTACCCCTTATGTAACACCCTCCTATAAGCTAAAATTAACAAATTACACATCATAATCAAACATAATACATGACACGTGTCCAATATATAAGAAAAGTGATAAGGAAATTACATTATTTCATAAAGTTTAGAGTACATATGTTGTTAACATGGAAAAACATATAGGAACATATTCCTTACAATAGACCACATGGTCATGAACAAGATCATACAAATTAACATAATAAGGACCTTCTTGAGAGGATTCTTGCAAATTTTAACTTCTTTTTCCACATCAAGGGCGAGAACATTGTTGGAGTGTGTTTCCACCATGTTGGTGGTTTTTAATTCCCAACCAGATCTCACAAAGAACCTATGGATTTTCCATTTCCAATGGTTACTTATTTGGATGGATTGCCCAATGAATAGGTGAAAGTTAAAATAACTTTTCCTCTAAACTTTAGGCTCTACATAGCCTGAGAGGGTGATCCCTAGCAGTGTATTTAAGAGATCCTATGTCAAATTATCTAATACATTGTAAACAACAAATATGTTCTCACTTAATTAGCTTGATAAATGTTAAAATAGAACTATTTGGAAAAATCCTTTAATCTTTCAAAAATTTAAAGTGAGAGAACATGAAATTATATAAACTTCCATGAATAAGAATAACTAAAATGAAACTTTGTAATTGATCTTTAAATTGAGTGACCTTAGAACTAAAACTTAGACACAAATTCAAGATTGGTGTCTTAACCTAGGGTATGGAGCTAGAACTAAAGCAATTGGAGTTACATAACAGTATTTCACCTAAGCATTATAGAGCATCACAATAATGCATTACACTATTGTACTCAAAATTCTTAAACAACTCTACTTATCAAATCCTTGCATACATTCAAACAAACCTACAATTCCATTAAATCATTTAACTTGTTCTTTGAACAACATTAACAAAAACATGCATGCAAAGGAAAGACAATGTAGATAAATTTGAATGATCTTCGATAAATTTCATTTATAATCTATGAAAAGCATACAATAGGAGACAATTGGCTTTAAATTGATGCCATTGTAATTAGAAAATGCTAGTACTGTTATACAAATCTTGAAAATTACAAAAACTCAAACTCAATAACCTAAAACAAGACTTAAAATCAATTCTATATGTTCTACATTACAAAACTCTCCAAAAGATCCATATAAATGGCCTTGAATTCCCTTTTATAAGACAAGGGAGTAACAAGCCTCAGGCTAGATACACATGTTATTTTTTCATTTGAAATTCAATTACAAAATAAAAATGACCTTAACTGTCCATGAGAGAATATCTCATATAAGACAAAAATCACCTTTCAAGTTGTTGAAGAATATTCCCATGCCTCCCAAAAAGCGCATGTTGAAGGAGATAGTTGTACTTTGAAGTGAATATTCCTTTATCTTCCTTCTCTCTCTAGCTTCCAAAACTTCAAAACATAAAGCAGAAAATAGAAAAAGACAAATAGATATTTCCACATCAGCACAAAAAAACAAACAACTTTCATAACTAGGAGGAGACAACCTTAAACGTGTTTATATCAAAGGCTTAATTTGTAAAATTTTCAAGCCATGTGTTGTACTCCTCCTTTGTCCATTGAATTGCAAGTAACTTTTTCACCTCCAAACTATTCATGTTGTACCTTCCATCTATTATGGCTTTGGCCTCTCTTTCAAACACATCCAAATTAACTTTCATCTTAAACAAATCATCAATGGAATTTTTTAACACTACATAGTTAATTTTTCCTAAGAAGTAAATAAAAGCATAAAAATAAGGCACAATGATTGCAAACTCTTCTTTCCAATTAGTGAAACCCTTGAGCTCACCTACCTCATTTATAATTTGAGGCACTCCATTTGCATCCATATCCCTGAACATCTTCAATTTATTCTTGAATTGCATGTCCAACTTACTTTGGAAGGCTGAAATTTCTCCCAACAATCCAATTGCTTGGAGCAATTGGGGAAAGTTAGGTTGTGCCTCAGGATCACTCTCCATATTCTTCATTATTTCTTTCAAGGCATCTTCCCTTGTGCTCCATTTTCTCCAAACATTCTAAAAACTTCCTTGAATTTTAGAATGCTTCTTATAAGCTTCACGAATATTTTTGTATACATTCCACACATTGTCAAGCTTATGAAGTATGCAAGAAATTATATACCTCAGGATATCATCAATAATTTTATTTACCACCTTTTTTGTTTCCTCATATTTATACTCGCTCTCTCTTACCATGTCCAATTCTTCTTTCAATCTCTTAATTATGAGAGATAATGCCTCTCTATCTTGCAACTTGAGAAATTTTGTGTAGAGGTAGGGGATGGAAGGGCTTTCACCATAGGTGCTACAATTTTCTCCTAAGGAGAACTGAATTTCAACTTATTGTATTCCCCTTGCAACTTATTGAATTTTACTATTAATTGATCATATCTCTTCTGATCCATCTTTGCACTGTCAACACTTAGCATAGCAACATGTATAGTCAACTTTATTGCTTGTGTTGGGGTAATCTTAGATGCTCTCTTTACAACAACCTCACCAATTATTTCCCCCATTGACCTTATTACCCTTGGTTTTCCTATATTTGGTCCCATTGACCACATTACTAAAGTGTTCCAAGAAGTGTCCAAAGCATGTATATATATTTGCCCCTGTCTATATCAAAATCATAAGGAGGATAAAATTATTGAGATAAATGGGTAAGATAGGTGGGATGAATGAGATGGAGGATGTGGATGTTGAAAATGGAGTTTCCCCCAAGTTTGGAGAGCAAATATATGGGGAATTTACTCACGATTCCTATTTTCCAAGTTTTCACCATTAGACAATTTTTTCCTTGCTATTTTTTTTGAATTTTGGATTTTTTGGAATTTTTGGATTTTTTGGAAAGTGTGTGGATGGATATGGATGAGGAACTCAAGAATAAAGTTCCATACCAAGGTAATAAGAGCCCATGTTTGACTATTGGATGTTGGTACAACCTTATTAGGATGGATAGATTGTGCAAGGGGATTGGATTAGAGGGATTTGATGAGGGAGACATGTGGGATAATGGATTAGATGTTGGAAGGTGTATGGATTAAATGATGAAATGGGAGTGTGATGGGGGATGTTTTCAAGACCAACATTGGCACATATTGTGGTGGATGTTGAAGGATTGAAGGAAAAATGGATAGAGGATGTGGGGATGATGGAGGATTTGGAATAGTTAATTTAGGGACATAGGGACCCAAAATAGATTTAGAAGATGGAGGGGATGGATGCTTAGATTTTGGATTAGAAACTTTGGATGTCGTTATAAATTTTTTATTTGAATGCATTACATCTTTTTGTTTTATGATCCACATGGTTTTTATTTTTTCTTTGGTGGGATTTTGTGGCCTTTGGGATTGATTTTGATTTTGGATTGGATTTTTTTTTCTTCATCATGTCTCTTTGAGGGAACATGGAAACATTTACATCCATGTGGATGTTTAGATTTATGCATTTTTACTTTTGTATCCAAAGTTATTCCAATGGAAATGGTATAGTTGTGAGGAGATGAATGAGGTGGGAGAAACATGAATGGAGTGATGGACTTGGGATTTTGGAGATGGTGAAGAGATGGAGAATGTTGGGTGACATTCATGGATGTGTGCCTTTTTTATCCTAATTTGGGATTATGAGAGTGTTATGTTTAGGATGGGTAAGAGGGATAGATGATTGGGATTATGAGATGGAGGATGGGATCTTGAGATATAAGGGCCAAAATGGATTTAGTAGATGGAGGATGGGTGATGGTGGGTTGTGGGACATAAGGACCTAAAATGGATTTGAAGGATGAAGGAGGGATATCGATAGTTGTTTTGAGTTGATATGATGGAGGTGGGATGGAAAAAAAAGTGATGTGAAGAGCCTATTGTTCTTTTGGAAGAATATCACTTAGGTTCTATGAAAGTTGTACCAATATTTTTGGATTGTGAGCCTTGAGATATGTAACCAAGGCCTTGTGCATGAGTATTTTCTTTGACATGGCTGAGCTCCAATATACCTTTCTCATGAAGGCCTAATCCATGGCCTTCATAGTTAATGGTCTTGAGTATTTGGTTTATAGTAGGGTGATTGTTATTTTAGAAGCATGATGTGACTCCATTATGAGGTGGAGAAGGATGGGTGGTGGATATGCTTTGTTCTTCTACTACAAGAGAATCACCATGGGTGAATATAAGAGGACCATGGGGATATGGAGGTGGTGTTTGGATATTTTGGATAGGAGGTGATAAAGGATCATGAGGTGGAGTAGATGGGATGGTGGGATATTCATTTGGATGAGGAGATGCATTGGTATGATTTGGACTAAGCTCTTGGAATGTGTTGACTTTTTTGGGTGGTGTGATAGTGGATGAGTGTTGGATGGACTCCTTAGATGGGGATGGAAGGATAGAGTATTCATAAAGTTTGTGGGAGTGGATTTAGTTAATACGAGGTGAAGGATAAGGGGATTGGATTTGGGTGGCTTCAATAGGTGGTATGGTTTCAATAGGTTGGATAGTGTTTTGAGTGTTAAGAGGAATAATAGTTGTATGATGGAGGAGGACCTCATCACTAATGATTATGTAAGGTGGAGTGGAGTGGCATGACTCTGCAACTTCAGAATGTGGATTGGGTGATGACATTTGGAATGAGATACTTGCATAACTTAGGCTTAGGTGGAGGATTATGGGTAGGTGGAGGATTAGTATTATGGATTGGGGGATTATTATAAGATGGAGGATGGGAGGATGATGGATTAGAGGAATGATTAAAGTATGAGGGAGTGGAAGGTGGAGTGATATGGCAGGACATGGATGGTGGATAAAGATAGGAGGAAATGGATGTGGATTAATATGGGAGGAATGAGATGGTAGATTAGGATAGGAGGAAGTGGATGGTGGGTTAAGATAAGAGGATGTGGATGGTGGGTTGAGGTAGGAGGAAATGGATGGTGGATTGAGATAGGAGGATGTGGATGGTGGATTGAGATAGGAGGAAGTGGATGGTGGATTGGGGTCATATATTAGAGGAGTAGGATTATGGATGGGGAGATGGTTTGGAGGATAATGGGATTGTGGATTTGAACTAGGGATGAAGGTAATAGTATTATTGTGTCAATATGGAGGTTGAGATATGGCTAGAGAAGAATATGGAGATATAGATATTGGATGAGAGGGATATGTGGGTGATAGATGAGAGAGAGAGAGAGGTGGATGAGGGATAGGATGGAGATATGGATGGGGAAACTAATGGATTTCCCTTGTAAAAGGTAGCATAAGGATTGCTAGTAGGTGTGTATGGAGGTATGATGGGATAGATTGGATAAGTGATGTGATTTTGGAAGATTTTTGGAGTAAGCTTGCTAGAAATGATAGAATCAAGGAGATCTATATGTGATAATTTTGATAAAAAATACTTTCATTATCATCTTCAATGTAGTTGGGATCTCCCTTGACTACTATTTTTGGTCATGTTGGTGAAGTAT
>VDFB02105785.1:379658054-379829406 GCA_007258455.2 Sequoia sempervirens | reverse complement strand
AGTAAAATGGGAAGTTAGACAAAATGACCAAAAAATTGCTCAAGTTAGAAATACCCAACAAAACACTGCTTGGGTAAAGGCTTAGCCAAAGTCAAACATAGGGGTGTCAGTTTACAATGAGGGGTCTAAAATTTAGATAACAAGGGCTCTAACTGGGGACAAGGACTAAAAATGATGTAGCTAGGAACCCAAAAGTATTAGATCAGTCATATTCATTAGGCAATGGAGTCAAGTAAAGAGGAAGGGAAATACACAAAACAAAGAAAACACACCCAAAAATAACACACCAAAATACTATATACAAGGTAGGTTGGAAACTACTGAAAAAGGGAAGGAAAGGGAAAATTTACACAAAACCATTAATGGGTTGTGAAAAGAATGACCCGAACCTAAAAAAATATCATTGGTGTATACAACCTTTGGATGAAAGCAAGGATTTGAACAATCCCAACGTATATGGTATAGCCAATCAGGAGATCAATTATATTATCCTCAAACAACCATCTATCATCATAAGTTTCTTCTTGAAGTGAAAGAGAGTATGCAGAAACATTTGGAGCACTCCTTATTTCTTGAGGCTTGACTATCAGAGGTGTTTCTCACCTTTCAGGTGAACTCAAATTATCTGCATCCCCTGCATCCACATGACTTGTCATCTCATGAACGATTCTCTAATCAACACCTCCACCCCGTGATTCTGTGACTTCCTGATCCTTTATTTCCACTATATCCTCTTTTTCTTGATCATGAATAGAAAAATTATTGGGCTCCACTATAAATGGTTCTAGCAAAATAGAGCCTACCTCTCCAAATAAGGCATTGTCATGGATTTCAAATTCTTCAAAAAGGAAGAGAGGATTTGAATTAATTGACCACTCTACCCCACTCTCACCTAGAGGATCTTTAAAAATCTTTTCAGTGACGTAGGCAATTTTATCTTGGAGGTCTTCAAACATGAAGGTCTCATATTCTAAAACAAAAAGATCACTAGACTCTTGGTCTTCATTGTTTGGAACTAAAGGAAGTGAATTGTTTGTAGGAACAGACGAGGAACTAAATTGAAAGATTAGATTATACCTTCCTGTGGTGTATAGTCTTCATCATCACTGGATGAACTGAGCTCATCTTCTAACTCAACTATGGTGTTTAGACTATATGCTTGATCATTTCCAACACCGATCCTTTTCTTTTGCACATTTACCCTGATTAGGTAAAGATTACACCTCATTCAATACAATCAAATTGATTCTTTCAGCAGTAGGATGAGAGGCATGGGTAATTGTTTGAAGACCAAGGGAGGAAGGGGCGGGTGGTGGATGATGATTGATAGACTGAGTGGAATAGTTTGGTTTCCATTTACCAACTACAATTAGGTTATTTTCAATGTTCACCACTTCAGTTTGGGCTTGCTCAATTCCAAAAACCTTATCCCTCTTAAGCATAAGTTGAATATCAGGATCAAGAGTGGAAGTAAAAACATTGAATTGAATCACCTTGCTAGGTTTCTACAGTGAAGGAATTCACTGAAGAGATTTGTTAAATTGATAGAAAAAATCCCTCATAGATTCATGTTCTTCTTTTACAATATTGAAGAAACTTCTGAGCAAGGCAACTATATCAACTAGGCCCTAGAAACACCATATAAATTGTTTGTGTAGGATATCCCATCCTGTTATGCAACCTTTCTCTAATTCCTTGAACCATTCAATAGCCTTCCCAACCAGACTATCATCAAATATTCTAACAAATACATTTTCATCTTGGATACCTAGGATTCCACTCATTGCAGTCATAGCCAAGACATGCTCTTTTGAATCTTGGACACCATTGCCAAAGAATTTTGGAAACCTCTTCCTTGAGCCACATGGTTGGTCATTACATTGAGATAGGGAAAAAGGCCCGATATGACTACCCTAGGGAACAATAGTCATGGTACTTGGAGTCACCAAATCCTATAGGAGTAATGAAGAGAAACTCTAGGTCACCACCGAGGTGGCGGTTGAGTTAGAGGGTGATTTTGTGGATGGTTGGGATGCCGATTCAGATGTTGATTAGGAGGTTGGTTCTGACATGCATCAGGGTGATGGGGTGGGTTTTCATAGTATTCAAAAATCAATCTTGGGGGTTGTTCCACTACTGGTAGTCGTGGGTGTAGGGACTGTTCTTCTTCTTCTTCTTCCAGAATGAAGTTGACACACTTATAATCCACAACACTTCTCCTATACCTCCAAGTGAGAGTATTTAATTATGATATGATGTATTTATGCTCTACTTGCATCCAATATAGATCAAGTTGTGCTATGTGAAACATGTCATTGTGAGGAAGTACTGTCTTGTTGCATGACATGAAAGTAGACTACGAAAAATTTAGATCCCCATTTCCCTAGTGTAGTCACCAAAAAGTTGTTAGCAAATGGATTGGCCCCTTGATAAATGCATTGATAATAAATGACTCTGCTATCTAATAAGTACTAGTGAAAATTTACTAACAACTCCTGAAAGACTACAATTGCATTTGTGGCTTTCCTCTGAATTGAGAGGCATAGCTCCCTCATAGAATTTAAATGAGAGATAGGTAGCTTTTAACCAGAAAGTGATAAGGCAACTAAAATTAACCCATAAATATGCAATTAATATGAAATAAATCCTAAGGGATCATCAATCAGATAGCTCAAATAATATACTTAATTAATGACAAAATCTAATGTAAGCAGAAACAATGATTTCATAATTGCAATGAAATAAATAAATGTAGTCAAATAAATCTTTCATAGAAAATATATTCTATTTTGCACATGACTCATAGGTTAGTATGATCAACATTTCCTTTCACTTACAACACACATATTGAAAGTCACTGCAATTAGAAATAAATTAACAAAGTAAATCATAAGTGTTCCTTCCTTAGTTACAACATAGTGTAACTTCAGAGATCAAACCCCTATTGTATGGACTTTTTGATTAGATATAGGGGTTAGATTCCTCTCTTGACGGTTACCGATTGGTTGTGGTAATGCCTTCTTTTTGCCTAATTGTCTTTCTTAAAAATCAATGGCTAGGGATAATAAATAACTGACATGATTACATTGCCAGTGAAAATACCTCAAACAATTCTTGAGCATTTCTTGATTTAACTCTCACCTCGTCGCCATTCATTTTGAAATGGTTCACATACCTCACCAATTGGGCATTAAATAGTTGTCACACGTGTAAGTTTTCCTGTAGGGAAATCAATTGGGAATGTAACTTAAATTCTCATCATGTCAACCATTAATTCAAACCACTTCACCATCCTATCATCTTGATCATTCTCAGTTAACATGTCTTACCAACCCTCTATAAATTCAATAGGAACAAGCTTACTTCACCATCTTGCAGTATCAAACATGGTTAGTGCCTAGAGTGATGGTGTAATCATGAATGATTTTGTCACCATTGAAGAGATCAAGTATAGTCCTCTTTTTAGGTGACTGTCTGATCAATTAAAGGTGGTCTTCACAGTTGAAAGTGAGATTGAAGAGGAAGTGTTACACAACATATTGGGAGATACCTTTTTGAACCAGGTTCATGTGCATAATGCAACACTCATGGAGCGCTTTGTGTACTCCATAACTCACACCTCCAGACGTCATGACTAGGGGATGAGGGGAAAAAAATGATTGGTGAAACCATAATACCTACACCAGGTGATGTATCCATCACTAGTCTTAGTAGGTATCCATAGAGTGAGCTGATAGGCAATGCTATTTGCATTGCTTCTATTCCTCAAAATGAAGCCCTGGAAGAAGTAGTCACTCTCTTGTGCGCAGGGCTTGTGAGAAACAACATGGGACTTTTTTCCTAGTTTCTATAGTCACATGAGAACCTGCTTGGATTGAGCGTCTCCAAGTGGTTATAGAAGCAATCCATGTGCTGGTGTTCACTCTCTATGCCTAAACAAAATTTCCTATTTTGATATAATATAGCTAACTGTTTCTATGTAATCGACATAATTTTTGTATTTCCAGCAGTACACACACACAGATATATATATAATAAAGTATAGCGTTTTGGTACTCTTGATGTTGATTTTATGTATTCTGAGCATTTCTATCTTGATTTTGGTTTAATTTTACTATACGAGGATGACATTTTCGTTATTTAACTTCACACAAATAGCTTTTGTTTGCACTTTAGAATGATAATTTGTATGATGGCCACTTAATTTCTTTGAAAATGCACTCTAGCGGTAATGTGGGGACTTCGTAGAACTATAAAAATTGTCATTGTAGTTATAGGGGTCACTTGGATTCCTGCTCGGCTTAGAAAAACTTTGAAAAAGTTATTGGCAGACTTTTTGACAAGTTCATAAACCTTAGGTACGGACTACCAACCCTTAAAAGAAAGACTTTGGAGCATGTGACAAGTCACAACAAAACCACAAAATACCCCCTGAGTTAGAAAACAAAGAAGGGAAGAACTATGGTAGTAAAATGGGAAGTTAGATGAAATGACCAAAACACCACTCAAGTTAGAAATACCCAAAAAAATACCGCCCAGGTAAAGACTTAGCCAAAATAAAACATAGGGGTGTCAGTTTACAAAGAAGGGTCCAAAATTTAGACAACATATGGTTTGTAGACTCATGTGGAGTAATAGATGCAAGGGAGGAAGAAATTTCATTTACAAATGATAGAAGGATAGTACATAGTACACATCCCTTTAGGGAAGAATTAAGATGAAAACTAAGTAGAAGAGTTAAATGCAAAGGAGTATGATTATGATGACAAAAGGATGAACACCATAACTAAGTTGTCTACAGCTAAAACTTGGGAAGAACCCAATTCAGAGGGGGAACTAGAGATAGATGAAAATGATGGAAGCATAGATAGTGGAACTGCATTAGAAGCATGGCTATAAGATGAATCAAAGGCACATTCTCATAGAACATTTGGCTCTAAAAGGATATTTATGGTAAGGAAGATACTAGTAGAAGAATCATCCACATAAAACATACCACATGATACAAAGAATGGTGAAATGGAAGAAAATACAACTTCTCATCAAGTCAATCGCATTTCACATTAAATTTCAAACATCAAGTTCCCTAAATATTCTAGAGTAGGAGGCTTACTAGAATAATTAGTACAAATAGAAAAAACCTTCCCAAATGAAACCCACATACTTGATACCCTACCAAATACCCATACTTGCACTACCACATGCTAGTATAACACACATAAGCACACCATTATCAAATGGGAAACCTTCAGAACCTTTATAAAAGCAAGATTCCTAGTGGAAGTAGGATAATACAAAGATATACCCATATATGAGGGAGATATCCCACCACAACATTATTTAGACATGTGTATACACTTATGGGAAGAAGGATATGAATATGATAATAGAATATACATCCAACTATTCTATTGGATGCTTAACCTGGTAGCCAAAACTTGGTGCATTGACCAGGAGACGTGAATAAACTAAAACATGGGAGGAAGTAACAACATATTTTCTCCATACCTTTTATTTCTCTAGTGAAAATCCTCAGATACATACCACATTACTATGAATGAATGAGATCATATTCAATCCATAAAAAAATAAAAAAATAATAGTACCGCAACCTCCCCCCACCACCCAAAGTAGAAGGTATATATGAGTACATTAATTGGTTGGAATGGGAATCAACCAATATAGAGAAACACTATTGTGTTGCACAAAATGATGAAGAAAGATCTGATCCAAGCATTAAAATCAAACAAGGAGAATGGGAAATAGAAGAATCCACATAACCTAAGAAGAAATACAATGACCCCCTCAAATTGAAGGAGGAAAATATTGTGGAAGAAAGGGATCCCAAGATGGAAAGAATATGGGACTAGTGGGATGAAAAGGTAGCAGCCCAAATAATAGAAGCCCTCTCATAATTCCAATATTTATTTCTTAGAAATTTCAGAAAAGTGAAAGGAATCAAAGAAGAGGTGGGTGTAATGAAAATATAACTAAAGGAAGGAGTTAAACCAATCTGAAAGAGACCCTATAGACTTAATCCAAATATGAAGAGAAAGGTCAAAAGAGAGATAGACAAAATGCTAGTTGTCAAAATCATTAAACTAGTAGAGGATGTTGATTGGATAAGTCCTATAGTGGTCTAGAACAAAAAAATCAAAGAGACAAGGATATGTGTAGATTTAAAGGAGTTGAATAAAGCTTGCATACGTGATCCCTTCCCAACCCCATTCACTAAGGAAATTTTTAAATTAGTTGTAAGAAGAGAGATTTACTCATTTACTGATGGTTTCTCTAGATATCATCAAGTTAAGATAAAGGAGGAAGATCAGCCTAAAACCACTTTTGTAATAGAATGGGGATCATATATGTACACTAGGACGCCTTTGGGTTGAAAAAATTCCTTGCGATATTCAGTAGAATAATGATTAACACATTTTAAGATTTCATACATGATTTTCTAGAAGTTTACTTGGATGATTGGACTATTAATGGGCTAGTGAAATATCATGTGCAAGTATTCCACATGATGTTAAACAGATGTAGAAGCATGCAAATCTCATTGAAATTGAAGAAATGTACCTTTGTGGTACCCTTTGGGACCCTTTTAGGCCATATCATTTGTAAAGAGGGATTAATGGTGGACCCTATAAAAATTTCCTTAATACTAAACTTACCGCCACCTAAAAATGTGCCAAAAGTTAAGACATTTTTGGGCTATACAGGATACCATAGAAATTTTATAAAGGGATATGTCAGTATTGTTGCACCATTAGAAGATCTATTGAAGAAGAAAACCAGTAGGAATATTCAATATAATAAAGAGTCTTAAAAAGAATTTGATATGTTAAAGTAGAAGATTGTGGAAGTACCAATCCTCATATTTTCAAATTGGAATAACCCTTTTCCATGTGCATGTAGACACTTTTAGTATGTTATAGGAGTAGTGATTATAAAATCTAAAGGGAATAAAGACCACCCTATTGTATTTTATAGCAGGAAATTATTTGTCGTGGAGAAGAATTATACTACCATAGAAAGAGAGGCATTGACCATGGTATGTGCACTCCAGAAATATAAATATTACCTACTATCCACCCCATTTACCTTCTTCACTGATGATGAACCTCTTAGATATCTACTCAATAAACTAGTAACACATGGATGCATATGCAAATGGCTATTACTATTTCAAGAATTTTATTTTAAAATTATGGGAAAACCCAACAAAAATAACCAAGGACTAGATTACCTATCTTGGATTGAGATTGGAGAAGAACTAGATGCTCAAGGAGATCTCCTTGGTGCACACCTATTTAAAATTAAAGCAGTATCAAAGTAGTTGCAAGAGATTCCATTTTAATATCTACAAGGGAATTTCCCAAAGATATCTCACTACAAGAAAAATAATCAGTTGTATGGAGGGTTGCTCCATACACTTTAGTTGAAGGAGAATTACAACATTTAGGTAAAGATGATATCTTGAGAATAGTGGTCTACAAAAACATAGGCTCCTCCCAATATTAATAGATTATTATTTGGAACATGTAGGTGGCTAATATATATTTATTAACCCTTCCAAACCTTTGTTTGATTATGACCTCATAATTATTGCTTTTAATGTCATGATGACTATGTACTCTACCTCAGTGTATTCCATCACTGCTTGTAATTTATCCACTACCCTAAGTCCTTTCAAAATTCCTAATCATATGTGGGAATATCTCATCACCTTAATTAAGTAGGATATGCAGATTTCTTATGATGAGTTTTTCCTTGATAAGATTTCAATTTGCACAACCCTTCTACAATTTGAAAATATTCCTTCTTACCTTTGTTACCATTCACTCCTCTTTGTGTTTGAATATGGGTGATGACTGTGTGAGAACTGAACCAGGATCCTATGAATAATTTTTTTTTGATGCTCTTGTTTGGAACATTTGCATGGAAGGTGGTATAGCTCCACTAATGGAGTGTTTAAAAGGCCATGATGAGAAAATTTTAGCTTAGTTTGCTAATAGTTGGTGCGACAAAAGGGTTACTATGGGAAGTATTTCTTTTGAGGTTAGTGAAGATGTTACTGCCAAAGCCACAGGGGCTTTCTTGTATGGGAAAAAACTTAATAAACACACTAAGGTGCAAGACATGGATACTTTTCATACCTTCTTCAAGGAGAATGAATGACCTACTAAAATCCATGCAATTTTTGACTAGGGGAAAGTTCATGTGTCATGGAACTGGGTTTTCCTAGCTTTTATGAAATATATCACCTTAGAAGGTCGCAAAGCAATTTCGAGATTTTGTCTTTCTGACTTCGAATTAACTTTCATGAACCTGACCTGATCCACCTTATCCTTTAGGTTCATCTTTACTTTCACTCCAGCTGCCCCTCAGCTCCATATTCCCCTATCGAGTTGAGGAACCCGGCTTCGATCCTCCAAACCCCTTTGTTTTTAGTTCAAAAGAGGAAGCTTCCTCCCACTCACCAACCACAACCACTTGAAGATACCTGAACCCAGCTAATTCCCTTTGCTGTAAAAAAGAAGCGGAGATTGAGTTATAAATAACTGGGAACCGAAAGCCACCACTCAGTGAAGGAAGAACACCCCTACTAAAGGGGGGAAAAATGCATGCCAAAAAAAACAAAAAAAGGAACCATCCATGAAAAAATGATGAGCATGACACTGAGTCTAAGGATTATGGGGAGGAAACTATGGTGGTTGCAAGTGTGGACACGAGGGTGGAATAGGCTAGTGTTCATAGGTCCAATTGGCTAGCTAAACATAAGCCGAAGGTCTTGGTGGATGACATCTCTAACAAATCAAAGCATGGAAAAGGATGAGATGATAGAAAGAATGATAGTATTGAGGAAATAAAGGAGTACACAGATGGACCTAGTCACTTCCCAAAGCTGAAACAAATGATTATAAAGGAGTCCAACCTAGACTCCTCCAATCATCAAGCTCTTGCTGAAGAGACTAACAAGTTGGATGTTGGGAAGGAGGAAGACTCCAATTGTTGAAAATGGAGGTAATTATGTAGCTTAAAACTTTGTAAAACTATTATACTATAGATCTTATTAAGTGTTCTTTGTTACAATTTCTTTGTGGATGATTATCTATTTAGATTTATTTTACCATTTGTAGAAGTAGATAGAATATTGTAGAAGAATAAGACTAGAAGATAGAAGTGACACAACATATACCGTGGAGAAACCCTTTTAGGAAAAAACTCAACCACTAGAATCAATAGTGCTTGTATTATTTAACCTTATAACAAGATTACAATAATTCTTTATCAATCCTTGCTTGAGATGCTTATTTTTCCTTCAAAAATTCTTCTTCACAACCTGCAATAAAATCTGATAGAAATCTCTTTAACTTTCTACAATTTATAAACAATAATGAGCCTTGTAAACTCCAAAGAGTTTACAATTACAAAGCACAAAGCTTATCACACAAAACCTACGCCTATTATTTGCAAGTAGAGTTCTTATGTGGAAAACAATGTCAAACCAAGTCCATCAATTTGGGCATCCCAAACTAAATTCCTAACTCAATGTTGATTACAAAGATATCTTGTAAGCTCTTCCTCAAAGTTGGACCCCAAGAATGGGCCCACTTAACTCAACCTTATAAAATATCTTCTTATGCAAAAGTTTTAACTCCAAGATACCAACTTGGGAATCCTAGGTGGGTCCAAGTCAATCTCTATTAACTGAAACATATATCTCCATCAATTCATGCAAACAAGATGCATGATTGATCATCCCCACTTAACTAAATGTATCACCTGTTATCTATCATGCAACTCAAGTCATTATTCATGCATTCCAAGTCAACTAAAGTCAACTAGCATTCAACTGAAACTAACTACATGCAACTGAAGATAACTGAACCATAATTGAACTGAACTGAATTGAACTGAATTGAACATATGCTAAACTGAACTAAACTAAACTTAACTAAAATGAACTCCAAGCATCTAAACATCAATTCCTAACTTCTAGGATCTTTACATACATTAATGAAGTGTTATCCTTGTCCAAATAGTTAACTTAACTCAAGGTGGGTTCCACTTTCCATGTGGGTGCCCCATGTGCTCCTATTTTGTAGGAGCTCTTCTTGGGCATCCACACATGTTCCTTTAGAATTAATTACAAATGTCAATTTACATGTTCATTTCATTTGAATTTAATGTCTTTCTAATCCTAGTGTTGGGGAACACTTTCCAAGGACTTAGGAGATACATGAAATATATTTAGGATTGCAATTAAATGAAATCCTATTCCCAACATTCTCCCACTTGACATTATACATTACAATTATTCTAAATAGGGAATCACTATTATAAATCAAGTATAGGACTCAAGGCCAATGGCCTTCCTGCACCAACTAATCAATCCATGCCAACTTCAAATGCAACCTGCATAATCATGAAGCTCCAAGCAAATTATTAATACTCAAAACCAAGAGAACTTATCTGTAGGAACTGGTTTCGTAAGATAATTTGCAACATTAATCAAAGTGTCAACTTTTTCAATTAATACCTTCCCACTCTCAACCATTTCTTGCACAAAGTGATATTGAACATCAACATGCTTAGTACAAGCATGATACATAGGATTTTTGGCTAAACAAATAGCACTCTAACTATCACATTTAAGTTTAACTCACTTGGAATTAAAACCAATACCTTTCCCAAGTCTCTATAACCAAATTGCCTCTTTGGAGGCATGTGAAACCACTGAGTTTTTGAACTCACGTCCAATAAAGGTGTAGGCTTCTTAGTCTTTACTATTGAAAAATATTTTCTTACAAGTAACCATTCCAACATATATCTCTTACCATAAGAGAACTCAAGCCTCACCTATTTCTCCAAGTATCCATGAGGAATTGTAACCAAACAATCTGTTCCAAACTCCAAATACAACATAGCACTATCATGAAGTAATCAAGCAAATGATTAATGTGCCCAATACATAAGAGAACTACACAAGATCAATTTCAAAGGTCCAATCATGAATCAAGAATATAAACATGACAACACGATCTAACCATCTCCTCCAAGGAGATCACATGCATCATAACATACATAAAAATCCTAGTCTCAAGAGAAGAAGTACCATGCCAAAATCTAAATGCATATCAAGAGTAAACCGTGACATAATAGCAACCACTCTAAACCAAGAAAAAACATATCCCCAATCACATGAATATAACCTTACCAATGATTCATCCTCGTCACTACCAACAACTCCCACTGAACCATGGTACGAGCTACACATGGCATCATGACTACCATCCTCTTCATGAAGATCACTCTTTAACATCAAGCAAAGATTCATCACTAACATCTTTACATGAAATGATCAATGCATGATTACCGTCATCTGAGGATTCCTCTATAGAAGAATCATAACTCTTTTTCTTGTTCTTACAATCCTTCTTCACATGTCCTAGTTTCCCACAGTTCCAACACTTTACCTTACTCCATCCTTTAGACTTACCCTTCCCTTCCTTGTCTCCCTTTGGTTCCTTTTTCTTAGTCCTACCTTTTACAAACAAGGCATCTTGGATTTATGTTTTAGACTTCCTCCTCATCTCCTCTGATAAGAGAGTAGGAATTATATTGTCCATCTTCAGATCTGTACCACTACCACTGATAGCAACAATTAGATTTTCCCAAGATTTTGGTAAAGAAGAAAGTATCAAAATGCATTTATCTTCATCTTCTAGCTTTACATGTACAAATGCTAACTGACTTAGAATCAAATTAAAAGCATTCAAATGATTTGCAATAGAATCACCATCTTTCATCTTTAAATAATACAATCGCCTTTTCAAATAGAACTTATTAGTAAGACTTTTGGTTTGATAGATATCACCTATTCTCATCCACAACTCATATGCAGTAGTTTCTTCTGAAACATTCAAGAGAAAAACATCAGTAAGACACAATATTATGGTCCCTCTTTCCTTCTTATCAAGCTTATCCCAATCCTCATCTGACATCATTGTTGGTGACTTTGTCTCATTACCAAAAACTAACCACTGATCTCCCTCTTCAAGGAGACCCTCCATTTTTAGTTTCCACATCTCATAATTAGATCCATTGAATCTTTCAATATCTAAATGAGAATTAAAAATCATTTTAACAAACTTATTTTCCAAAATCAGAAATAACACAATAGTAAAAGCTCCCACTACAGTAAAAAACCTTCAAACTTTTAAGAGAAAGGCGTCCCAAACTCTACCCCAATCGTTTGGTCTAATACCAAATGTTGAAGATGCAGGTAATTATGTAGCTTAAAACTTTGTAAAACTATTATATTGTAGATCTAATTAAGTGTTCTTTGTTACAATTTATTTGTGGATGATTATCTATTTAGATTTATTTTACCATTTGTAGAAGCAGACAAAATATTGTAGAAGAATAAGACCAAAAGATAGAAGTGACACAACATATACCATGGAGAAACCCTTTCGGGACAAAAATCCATCACCAGAATCAATAGTGCTTGTATTATTTTACCTTAGAACAAGATTACAATAATTCTTTATCAATCCTTGCTTGAGATGCTTCTTTTGCCTTCAACAATTCTTCTTCACAACCTGTAATAAACTCTGATAGAACTCTCTTCAAATTGCTGCAATTTATAGACAATAACGAGCCTTGTAGACTCCAAAGAGTTTACAATTACAAAGCACAAAGCTTATCTCACAAAACCTATGCCTATTCTTTGCAAGTAGAGTTCTTTCATGAAAAACAATGTCAAACCAAGTTCCTTCATCAATTTGGGCATCCCAAATTGAAGTCCTAACTCAAATTTGATTATGAAGATATCTTGTAAGCTCCTCCTAAAAGTTGGCACCCAAGAATGGGCCGACTTAACTCAGCCTTATAAAATATCTTCTTATGCAAAAGTGTTAACTCCAAGATGCCAACTTGGGCGCCCAAGGTGTGTCCAGTCAATATTTGTTAACTGAAACATATCTCTCCATCAATTCATGCAAACAGGATGCATGATTGATTATCCCCACTTAATTGAATGTATCACCTATTATCTATCATTCAACTCAAGTCATTAGTCATGCATTCTAAGTCAACTAAAGTCAACTAACATTCAATTGAAATTAACTACATGTAATTGAAGATAACTAAACCATAACTAAATTGAACTGAACTGAACTGATACTGAACTGAATTGAACTAAATTGAACTAAACTGAACTGAACTGAACTCCATGCATGTAAACATCATTTCCTAACTTCTAGGATCTTTACATGCATTACTAAAGTGTTATCTTTCTCCAAAAAATTAACTTAACTCAAGGTGGGTTCCACCTTCCATGTGGGTGCCCCATGTGCTCCTATTTTATAGGAGCTCTTCTTGGGCATCCCCACATGTTCCTATCATCTAGAATTAATTACAAATGTCAATTTACATGTTCATTTCATTCGAATTTAATCTCTTTCTAATTCCAGTGTTGGGGAACACTTTCCAAGGACTTAGGAGATACATGCAATATGTTTAGGATTGCAATTAAATGGCATCCTATTCCCAACACAAATGGCTTTCTTGATCATGTTGGTACCTTAGAAAGAAAGCTTAACAAACTGACTCGGTTCACCATCAAGGTCATTCATCACTTGGTTGTCACTTTATTGACAGTGCTGAAGGGTAAAGTTAAAAAGAGTTTTGTTGAATCTGACCCCAACAATAATTTGGCTAGTGAAGATGTGTTTAAATTCCTCATGGAGGAATGTGAGGGTCTTGCTAGGTGATGGGGTGGTTTCTGTTTATTTTTTGGTGTGTTGTTATTTTATTGCTGTTGTGTTGTTTCTATGACCAGTCTATATGTTGCATCTGGATATATTTTGTTATTTTGATTTGATGAACTCTGGCCCTTTGGGCTCTTCATGTTAAGGGTATTGCACCCTATAAATGTAACTTATATTATCAAAAACATGAAAGGAATTCAATTTTAAAAGAAGCACATGAAGGAGTTACATGGAGCCATAACTTTGGAGAATATATAGCTAGAAGGGTGAAACTTGTAGGTTTATGGTGTCCAACTCTTTATAAAGATGCTAGGTAATACAAAAAAGGGTGTGGTATCTGCTAAAGATTAGGGAAACCTATTGAAATTCCATTGAGACCGGTACTAGCACAAAATCCTTTTGAAAAATAGGCCCCCACTAGAGAGAAATTATAAGGAAAGATTCATTATAACTGGAGTAGTATACCTTACAAAATGGGGAGAGGCAATTCCTACAGAGGATTATTCCACAAGGACTACAACAAGATTTTTATATGAGAATATAATCAAAAGATATGGATTCCCACTTAGTATAGTGAGTGACCACAATAAACACTTTGTAAATAGAATGATAAAGGAATTACTACAAAATTTCTTTATTACACACAAGAAAAGTTCCCCCCATCACCCATAGGCCAATGGAGCAAGTGAAGCATTGAAAAAAATCATTGGAAAAGTGCTCTTACTAAGATGTGTGATGGGAATAGGATAGATTTGGATATAAAAGTACCTGCGGTACTCTGGGAATACTATACATCATATAAAAGGACTAACCAATCCACTCTATTTCAACTAGTCACTATGAACTTTATATTCCCCAACCTACATACCACACTAACTTTGTAGTTTGAAGATGACCAATCCCTCAAAAAAAATAGAAGATTTAGACAAATTAGATAAGCATAAACAAATTACAATGTATAACCACCAACTCGAGCACCAGAGGCAAAAAGCATGGAATGATAGAAACCTAAGATTGAAAACATTCAAAATAGGGGATAAGGTATTACTCTATGATAACAATTTTAAAAAATAGGGAAATGAAAGACTAGATGGTTAAGGTCATACTATATCCATGACATCAATAATTCTAGAGCAGTACAACTTAGACACATGAATGGAACACTTCTAACAGGATGTGTAAATTGCACATGTCTCAAACACTATCACTTTCCAACAAATTGAACACATCAAATATGAGACTAACATCCTAATGCATATTATGTACTATAGTTCAAACCATAGGAAAAAATCAAAAATTAAAAAACCCAAAAAGTAACTCATTACATCAGAAACTAGAACAGCTAAAAAATATCGCATAATGCAAAGTAGCATTAAATACACTACCACACACTCTTTTATTTAACACTCCATATTATCCTAAAACACTCACTACCTCCTATGTATTCTAGTTTGTTTTTCTTAATTAGCTAAGATTAAACCCTAGCAGTTCCCTGCACTCTACAAATTTTTATGTTAAGACAATGGCTAGCCCAACAATAGTCAAGATCTTCGAGAAGCCTCAAACCACATATCAAAATTACCCATATAAGGCCCTTGAAACATAATAAGGATGGGGTATTCTCTTAGATTCCACATAATGTGGTATACCTAGAGGATGTCTGAAAATATATTCACTAGCAAATCATAGAGATTGACCACATTAAGCTAGAGGAGCTCCGCCTAACACTCTTGGAAGATGATGAGAAGACGTATAAGCTAGAATACATGGATATTGGATAGATAAACTTGGATATCTACAAAGATTATCCAAAATTTTGTTGCAAAGAGGCTTGGGTTAGAATTGTACTAATTTGGGTGCATGATGAATTCATGTACCTAGATAAACCCTACCGAATCATGAGGGAAGCTATTCACATGGTGACAAGGCTAAGAATGGTAGGTGGCATCCCCACTAAGAAAGCCATCAAAAATAGTGAGGTACAAAAGTATACTAGAGCAAACCTAGACAGTCAAAGCATGAACATAAATACAATAACAAATGATGGAGTCTAATATGCTACAATGGGGATTGCATATAAAGTCTATTATGCTAATCAGGAAGACTTTGCCATAGATACCACAATCCACATGACATGCCAAATGGTGGAAGAGGGAAAATAATTCAAACTTTGTGAGTTCATGCATGAGCAACTAATGGAGAATATTAAAAAGATAAAGACCTCCATGTATCATTTCTAGTATGGTATGTTACTTATATGTCTAGTATTTTATTTCCTTAAAGAATTTCCCAATTTTAAAGGTAAATTCTAGCAACTTAAGAAAACTATGACAACCCAAATCAAATACCATATTTATCAATTTTTAGACAATAAAGCATACAAAGCTGCATATTGGGGGGTTTTTCAAAACCTTCCAAGAGAAAATACAAGAAAGGGAAAGGATTCCATATGCATCCGCTACCTAGTACACCAACATAATCACATTCATGGTGGACAAAGACTGCACGTATATGGAGGCAGTAGAACCACACACACTTTGGATACTGTAGCTACCATATGAAGTCACCACACAAGAAGTAGATGCTTATGCTGCCACATTACTAAGCCATCCCAAGGATCCTCACATAGAGAGTTTTGGCACATACAAAGAAGTGATGGAAAAAATGATCAACAAGGAGGTGCAAGAAAACTTGGATAAGAACAAAGAAAAAATCCACAAGTAATGGGGAATACTAGAAGGGGGGTTCACACAATTCTTTGCTACCATAGCATGTTCAAAGCCATACTCCATAAGAAGATTAGGGAGGCTCCACAACACCTCATTGGGAAAATTAGAAGGCCCCACAACCTCCACACAAAAAATATCACATCAGGGAAGCCACCACAAGCCATCCCATAGAAGAAAGCCAAGAAATTAAGGCCTAAACAAATGGCCAAGAGATAAATGGAGAAGGATATAATAGAAGAAGTATAAGAGATAGAAAAGGGAGAAGAAGAGGTTGAGAAACCTCTCAAGAGAAGAAAAAGAGGCCAACAGACTCTGACACCTCGCCCCCAAGTAATTCTAGAACAAACTCAACCGCCAATTGACATCTAGGTGACCACCAATGCCATCCTCCACCACAAGATTCTATCATAGATATTAGAAAAATATGAAGAATCAAATGAGGAGAATAAAGGTAGAATAATACAATGTCTCCTCTAGCATGTTAATCAATCTAATAAAGGGATGGAAGAAGCAATGAAAGATTTCTCAAAGGAAATTATTAATGTAATAAAGGAGAAAAGGGTAAAGGCACAAAGCAAGGAAGAAGAAATAAGGGAGAAATCCATCTCCACACTTATCTCAAATACCACTACTTGGATAAAAAATAGGCACTAGCCTAGGTGCAAGCCTAAGAGCACTACACAAAACATAGAGTAGATAGACTCATGGAGGAGGATTAAGATAATGTAGAGAAAATCTAGAAGGAAACCAAGGATGTCACTTGGAAAATCTACAAAAAAATGATGAATACTACTAAACAATAGGAAAACAATACTAGGGAAGAGGTAGAAGGGTCTCACCCACTAGATACTAATATAACTAGTGAGGAAAAGGAGAAGAGTGAAGGCAATAGCACCATAGAGACAACTAACCCCACCTCCATAATATTTTCCATTAAGTATTTTCTAATACAATAGAAACAAATCCAAATTTTACCATCACCACAATTGCTTCAAGTACCGATGGTAGGATCATAGGTGGATTTATCCTTAATATTTCCCCATTGTAGAAGATTTAATAGGGAGACATTCTCCATGCTACCACAAGGAATGAATTGTTGAGCGACCATGTGAATACAAAAGATAAATTATAGGATGTGGTGGATACATTACAAAAGCTTATTGTCCACTTTCCATGAGACACTTCACTACCCATACTGTAACAACTTAAATATTTGGTAGCCACCAAGGATAACATAAGGAAAGAGGCCCCAAGTGGAGGATCTAAAGAGAAGAACAAATTAGTATACAAAGAAGTGCACCTCCACACACTCCAAATTAGAGGAAAAAATCAAAGGGTTGAGTGACACAATTGTAGAAGTAGGAGTCCTCTACCAATTTTGTTTACAATGGTCTACTATAATAAAGGGCCTAAAATATCATATTACCTAATGGAGAATAAGATCACACAAGTAGCACAAAACTACAACCCTCTCCAAGAGAAATATGGCACCATCAAAGCCCACATGGAAACCCTACACTCCCAACTACAACAACTCCACACATAAAGGGAGTAGATAAAGGAGGAAATTAAGTTGATGAGGGAGATTATAAGCAACTAGATGACCCACTTATTAGGAATAATGGGGGAAGGACATGAGATAGCTAAAACCATTCAAATCCTTGATAGCTTGGTTGACACAAAGGCAATAGTAGTACAAATACAAAGCCAAATTTACACTCTACAATGGGAAAAAACACACTAGGACAACATATTCAAGCACCTCAGGGAAACCTATAAGCATCTCCTTCCCAACTAAGCATCATGTCTTAAGGACAATACATCATTTTAAAAGGGGGGGGTGATGTTAGCAGGTCAGGAACTAGAATAGGTCTTACCACAGGCTACTGCAAAAGGTATGTGGAGGATGGAAAATGCAGTAGCTATAACTAGGAGACATATAACTTCATGAGAATGATCATATATATGCAATGTAAATAATATACAAAAGATATATATAGAAAGAGTGATCTAGATATATAGATAAAGATAAAAAGAGATAGAAATATGTATGAAGAATATATATGAGCATAGACTAAGACCTTCCTTTTGTATTGGTTATGTTATATTATAAGGAAATTTATCTATATATATACACTATGGATGAATAAATTATTCTTTGGTGCTAATACACTAAAGCTTTATCTGTTCTTTTGAAATCCTTACCAAAAATGTTTTTTTCTTTTATTGTATCCTTTGGGGTATAAACTGACTACACAAGAGATCCTGGGGTATAGGTCTTTGGACTGTACTTACCCATTCTTCTTTCCAACATATATCATTATTATCACAACCATTTATGGAGATGGAAAAACCAAAGTAATATTTGACCAAGGAAAGACCCTATATGAAACAACCCTTCTCCTCTTTTATATCTTGAAGGTTACATGTTTGAAGATGATTGAAGTGGATTTGAGATCTCAAGGCTTCAAAACCCTAGTTCATGCATTCATGCATTCATGCATCTATTATCAACAAACTAGGGCAAGTTGATTATTCACAAAATTCCATACTTCATGTTAAAGTGGAAAAGGTGATCCTAAGCCTAACCACTATAATCAATGCATTTTTCCAAAAATGTGGGGGAGATGTGATTATGTGTGGGGCACATTCATTCACCTTAACATTAGGGGAATTAAGATCTACATAAGAGTTGTGATTGACTGACCAACAACCAATCTACTGTTGGATCTAATTCTAATAATTGAGGGTTGGAATTGGATTTTTTGATGCAATGCAATGACGCAACTAGTTAAAATATGTAAGTGTAGCATTCTAAGATGAATTATGACTAACTAAAAGCACACAGATAAATTTAAGTTCTAGAAAAGCAAAATATAACCACTGATGTGTGCTTGGGGTTTAAATCTTAGCCAAATCTAGGTGGTCTAGGGCACTAGGATACCCTAGACTAGGAATCTGAAACCAAAATATAACTTCATGTTCCTTAGGTCCTTGGTCTATAGCTTCTTGCTTCTAGGTCCCATTGTCGGATCTTTGTCTATTACTGAGATAATGCAATTTCTATATCTTGTTGACTTGTAGGGTTATAGTGCATGAATGAGCAAATTGTCTTCAATCTTCCCCCAATCTTCTTTAGATTTGCAACCTGCATACACAAAGGGAGAGAAATGGTTGCACCATATAGGGGATTTCCTTAATCAAACCCTGTGTTGGTATTTCTACCTCCATAATGGAAAAGTTGATGATAAAAGAGAACTTATCCTTTTGAGGCATAGAGGCTAAATAACAAGTAATGAATTGACAATTTTGCTGCAACTCACCACTCATATCTGATCTCCTTGATGGACTAAAGTCATGCTCATCACCTTCAAGGATTGATTGCAATTTGACTTGATTTTATTTGAATACCTATAATCATTAGTACTGACAAAAAATACATGCATGAACATGAACAAACTCATATAAAACTTGACATGATTCTTGAATGTTGAAATGTTGCAATAATTCTAAAAATTCTACTCTTGACTACTCTTGAATTGATTTTAGGATCTTCACCTGCTCAATTTAATTCTGAATATATTTCTCCCTTCATTAAAATTGTGAAAATACTATGTACTTATATCCAATTCTTCTAATTTCCCAAACAATAAATTTTGATAGTTGACAATTAAAATTTGAATTTCAAATAATAAATATCAACATCGACATATTTAAATTTGGAGCCAAATTAAGAGGTTTAGAGTGTAGGGTTCCCTAGACTAGATCCCACTTTTTTTGGGATCCAAAGTGTCAAGGGAAAAATATTAAATGCATACTTTGATCTTTCACATTTGATTTTTTTATAAATATTAAAATAGGCCATGGAATACATAATTTAGGAAATTAGGTGCATAATTAGGTCCAAAAACTTAGGAGGGATAAAAACCTAGTGTGAAATTATCAAGGGAGATAATTTATGATGTTACATTTAGCCCCCACTTTAGTGAGAGTATGAACTTATGCTCAGAGTCACACTAAATTAAGATATGTTAGGAGGGGTTCAACTTTCCAGATATCAAAGAGATAGGATGACACCGAATCTAGGAGAAGCACACACACCCCCAAGATTCAAGATCCCATGGAAAACCAACATAGGGAAAAAGGAAAACACACATGTATAAAATGTAATGCAACATGACAACACAAAATATACATCACAAAACACAACATAATGAAAACATAATGCAAATGAAAATATGCATAAAAGGTGAGTATGACAATCACAGACTAGCAAGCTTCATAGAAATGTTACTAGGATCCATACCCAAGGCATTCATAACTCATAGGCTAACAAAGTCCAATATTTACTATGTGAACCATGAACCAAGTAATCATGGGCTAGTGAAGTCTGATATTCACTAGGTGAGCCTTTTAAAAAGAGTAGCAAAATGAGAAAAACACAAGGGTTAGTGAGAACTGATTTTCACTAGGTGTGTACCCATGTCAACCATACCAAGAGTCATAGTCTCAATAAATTTGATAAGGTGCTAAGAAAATGATCAAAATTCCAAGCCAATGCATCACTAAGTCCAATGTGTGTGAACAAAGTGGTGTGAACAAAGTGGAGCACATAATGTAATGTATTCTACCATGTTAAAGTAATTGCTAAACATTGAGTTGTGAGACATTGCTTTAAGGTAGAATAAAATTATAAATGCAACATGATAAGGTCACAAGAGAATATTTGGATATGCTTTTGAATAAAGATAATTTTGATGTGTTTTTTATGCACTTCTCAACATAAGTAATGCATAGGTGCATCACCTCTCTTGAAAGAAAATATTTCACAATCAGATTGCAGAATACTATCCCAAGGTCTCTAATGTTAGGTCTTGATAGTGCTTGGAATACCTCAATTGTTTCATGTGATTTGATAGAATCACAAGGTAGACTTACGTAGCTGGATGTGAGATGAATCTTGAAATGGAGTTCCTATGATGGGAAGTTAGAGTGCAATTTGTTGTAGGTTTGAACAACAATCATAAACTTTTGTTCTATCTTAAGATTTGGCTTTACATTGTGTAATGAACCTTAGCATAGGTCACTTATTAAAAAAAAACAAAAAAGGCAGGGAAGAGAAGAGGTTCCTGGATCTGAAATTATGCAATGAATAGTGATCGTGGAGGGTTCTATTGTGGACAACTTCCTTAAAACAGAGTTTCACTTAACTAGAAAAACTCACAGTATCATGAAACTTGTGCAATCTTCTAAGGACTGTAAATAATCCACCATTCATTCACCATAAACATTCCTAAACAAAATATAGAAGGTTAGGAGTAGCTTTAGTTTATGCCTAGACTAACTTTACACAACTATTCACCATCAACAAACAACAAAAAGTATGGACAAGAAAGGCATCAACACAACAAAAATCTTCACAACCATTGAAAAACATCAACTAATCTACTAAAGTAATCTAAAACCATAAATAACAACAAAGTAAATCTATCTAAATCAGCTAACTATGGGAGATGAACCATGTAACATGCCAAGAAACTCAAGAATCCACCAAAGTCAATGAATTTCTATTAAAATTTCTACAACATGACTTTACAACAACTCAACTCTCTCTTGAAAATGACAGGATACCCCCTATTTATAGTGTTCAAAAAGAAAAATGAATGGACAAGATTGATTTGCATTGTGTGACCAAGATTCACTTCAAACTAGGGTTTCACCTACCCCCCAAATATATTACAATTTAAAAATACATTCCTTGTCTTTTTCCCTATTTTTTCCTCTAGTGGCAACACTGTAGCATTTTGTCTTCTTGTTGATTTCTTTTGTTACATCTATTCTATGAGGAGCTTGTCATCAATGGCCAGGTTTCCTTCCTATTTCCTCAAAGCGTCATATTCTATGAACTTGTTGATTAATGCACGAAGCTTCTCAATCTCCATTATATTAGATTGGAGCACTTGGTAGTCCCATTGTTTAGATCGGCTCATAAGTGTACCCCAATCTTCATCACACTTAGTTGTATTGACCCTGACTTGTTCAGATTGAGCGAAAGCCTAAGAAACAAAATTCATGAAATCCACAGTGAGCTTGCCTGACATTCCATCTTTCATCTTCTTACATAAATAAGGCATCACCTTTTCTGGATCGATCTCCACAGCGGGCACATCGTAGCCTGTCATCAATTTTAGATACTCAATATAGTTTTCCCTAATGTCCTTGACCCAATCAATGTTAGGCTCCACCTTGCAGAGCACTTGCTCTAGGATTTCCTTTTTGTGGTCAAAGTCCATCTTCCACACATCCATCAGCCAGTGATCATCATCTTCCAATGTAAGGTTTTCTTCCCATATTTCATGAGGCAACTTGAGGATGGCCTCAATCTTAGGGTAGGTGGATTCATATATCCCTGGGAAGTCCGTGCAAAACTTCCTCGTACCCTCAAGGGATTTCTAGACTTCCAAGAATTTATTTGCTGTCCTAATAGCACGACTGATGCCCATGTTTCTAGCATACAAGACTTGTTGGAACCAATCTTCTATAATCTTAGTCCAGTTCTTCCTTTTCTCGAGCTTGTCAATGTGATCTTGGGAAAATAGCTGTGGTAGTGCTGAGGATGTGGTGGGAAGCTCTTCCGTTGATGACCATTGCTGAATATAATTAGTTAAATTAGCCAACTGTGCCTTGAGCTCCTCCATGGAGAGCTTGTCCTTCTGCATTAGATGCACCACTGTGGCATCAGACTCCTAAAGGTGATCTATTTTCTACTCTCTGGTGGCTATCCCAAAGTCGATGGTGGAGATGTTGTAACTTACCCCTTCTTCTCCCACCACTGGCGTGGCTACCTACACAGTCCTAGATCCGAAAACATCCATTGTCAGCTTGGATCTAACTTTGGGCTTCTTCTCTTTCTTGGTGCTGATCTAAGCATGGGATAAGATGGCCTCTAACCTTGCTCTTGGATCTCTTGGAGCATGAGCTTTCTTCTCTAGTTGCTTTTCCAACCACTCGGGCATCTAAGACTCTTCCTTGGGCAGTTCATGATCACCTTCTTCTTCATCCCTCTTGACTTCAATCTCTTTATCATCAGGAGCTTCCTACTCTGTCCTTGTGTCTTCTCTCTCTTCTTCATCAAAGTCTCAGATGAATACCTTGTGTTTAATGGGTGACTTGGTGGGCATGCATTCCTTGGGGCTTTCCTCCCCTTTAGTATCCTTTTCTTCCTTCTCTTCTTCATGCCCATGTTCCTCGGGCTGCTTTGTTTTGAGACTCTTGTTAGCTTGAGACTCTTCTTGGTGGCTTATCTTCTTCTTTACTCCCCTCTTCCTTGCGTTGAGGTGGCACATCCTCCTATTCTTTCTTTTCTTATTTTTCCTGCCCTTCTAAGAGAAGCACCTCTTCACCATTTTTTGGGTTCTCTTCCTGCTCCCTAGTTGGAAGTTCAATGTCTTCTTCCATTCTATCACTAGATTCTTTTTCTTCTTTGGGAGGTGGTCTTTCCACTTCCTCTCCAACATCCTTTGACTGTGGAGCTATCTCTTCTTCTTGGTTTACATTGAATATTTCTACAATATATTTGGTGCTAGCATCTTATTCTTCACCACCATCAGAGGGCTTGGTTTCCTCTCCTTCATGGACTACATTATCAATTTGTAAATCTTGGTGCTCTGGGTGTTCATGGTAGTCATCCACTTCTTCCTCCAATGCCTTTGTGGCTTCCTTCTCTCATCATTCCCACTCCTTAGATATTTCCATTGTGGCTTTCATTTCAGGTGGTTTAGTTGGAGGAGTGGAGGTGGGGATACTGGAAAGGATCTATGCCAAAGTATCTTGAATAGTCGAGTTCATCAATACTTCAGAAAGCTCCGTAGGAACCTTTTGCATATGCCAAGAGAATGCCTCTGGAAGTGAGAGTGTGGGAATGGGAATTATTGCTGTTACCAATGAGAGAGATGTGATTTAAGACATGGAAGTAGAAGAGAGTGGAGAGGTGGTGGTAGAAGGACAGTCAATCATTATGACTTGTCCATTAGGTGGAGAAGAAGCAAGGTGGACCGAGATGTCCATCGTAGGCGGGGAATTAGCAACTAACGCTTGGGAAGCAGGTAGAGGAGCAACAATAGTGGAGGTGGTAGGTGGAGACTTTGGTTGCTCAGCCTCCATTTCCTCTCCCTCATGGATAAAATATTCTTGAATAATAGGCATCTTTGTGACATTGCCTAAACTCTTATGTTTCATGGAAGGTTCACCTTTCGAGGCCTTTCTTGCATACACCTTTGGATTAGGTAGCTATTCATCAGTTTCTTTTCTTTTTCTTGACATGGTAACTAGAGGGGATTTTGAAGTTTCTCCTTTAGGGGCAGCAACTATCCTACCATCTGTTCCACTTGGCTCATTTTTGAGCCCCTCATAGGTCAAAGTGACCCCTTGTTGCTTCAATCAGGCAAGTTGCCCATCAACCCACTCTTTTGTTCTGGCTTCGATGGGTTTGGTTAGAATATCAAGGTCATCGACCTCTTTCTTGTCCCAATTAATCAGTGGTAGTGGAAGATTAGCAATCACATTATATCGAGGATCCATGACCGTGCTTTCATGTTCTTCCACTTGGTTAGGCACTAGGAACAGATTGAGCCTTTTTACAAAGTATGCAGTCATCTGCATATAATGCCTCATACATACTTCATTGTTATCTTTGCAATTAGCCCAAAAATATTCAACGCTATGTAGATGGGCATATTCAGGTCCAAGTATCTTCTTGATATGGCCATAGGGATCCATCCATGGCTGGATAGTGTGGAGTCTCAAATGGTATTCGACCAACTCCTCTAAATTGTTGGCACACTGAGAGGTATGGAATTCGTATAACCCTTGGCCGAAGGAGAGGGGATAAGGAATCCATGCCTTATGTTTGCTGCTCAAGAGGGTGTGTACATGCCGTAGCTACTTTGAGAGCTCCAATAGCACTATCCAGTCATTGGGATACTGGGGTAGCTTGTAGGGCCTTTCTGAGAATCCTTCTACATGAATATATGTTAACTTGGGATACTAGATGAAAAGAAAGGAAAATCATTTCAAAAATACATTGGTGCTATGGGAGACTCGCCTCTCCAAGTCACCCCTGAGCAATCTTATAATATGACCTATGAAAGCATTATTGACCCTGCAGTAATCCTTCTTGAATTTCCTGTATTGCAGTTGGGGGTATTTGTCATAAAATTTTAGCTCCCTACTAGGTTCCTCATTTGGGGCTCTAAACAAGCCTCTATATTGTCTCCGTTCAGCCAGTGAAAAGACCAAATAGGATGTCATATAGAATTTGGAAGTCTTCTTAACAGCCATAAATTGCTCATGGAAGTAACCACTAATTATCCCCGCCCAATAGAACATGACCTCACCCTGGAGGATCTCTTCTACGAAGTAGACCATCGACTCTTGGAAATAAGTAGCAGTTGGAAGGCCCATTATCTTGCTTAACATTGTTACCAAATCATGGTAATCTTCATCAAAATCACTTTGGAATAGTTCTTGGGGATCCTTGGCAGCACTGCCCCTCTTTTCATTGAGCTAAAACTGGTTTATGAGCTTCTTACATTTGAGTGAGTGCTCCTCCCACATTGCCTTACCATCATCCCTGGTTGGTATTTCCATTTCCCCAAAGGTAGGGATATGAAAAGTCTTTGTTATTTCCTTGGCAGACATGTCAGCTAAAATATTTCCATCCCTATCTACTATTGTTCAAGTCTTTAGCTGGTATGCCTCCCTACAAGCCATTACTAGTTCAAGGGCGATAAGAGCGAGAGGGAAGCCTGCAACCTTGGCTAACCCACTACCTCTGATTAGTCTTGCATTTTATGTCGTAGGGTTGATCCTGGCCCTTTGCTTGAATTTGTTGATGTTTACATGTCCGATGTTTGTGTCAGAGACCTCCTTCCACTCGGTGGTGACTTTGGATTTCAATGGTTACCGTTGGAACTGATATTTCATCTAATCCTTATCTTCTTTCCCGTGGGGTGCCTTGCCTATTTTCTTTCCTTTTTCTTTCTCCATGGCAACTCCTAAAGGTTCCACACTTGATTCTATATATTTTACAGACATAGGAGAGGTGAGTAAAATCAAACATGAAAGCATGGGAGCGTTAGCCAAATCCCTGCAGATAGAGTTAGATTGGATAATCTAGCATTCATATAATCTAGATTGTCGTTAGGAGCTCACAAGAGGGAGTTTTGATGATTCAGGTCCCAAAGGTCAGACTTCCCTATCCGGATGGCTATTTTAATGTTGTTGCAGGAGGGATGGAAAAAGGGGCATGGTGGCTCACCTGTCCTCACCCACCCTCAGATTTGGTCACTTTAAGGAGTCCACTAAGGGGATTTCCCTATTCAACATGTGGGTCAAAGTTGTTTTGGTGATTGGAAGGAATTTGGGTCACTTCTTGGGTGATCATAATCGAGAAGGAGCTTCACCGTTTGAGGTTTTCCATTTGAAATGACTCTGGTGAGAGGGAATTTAGAGAGTGGAGTTCTAATTGGTGAGACCCATGACTCTAGAGGGTGGTTGATATCATACTTGGGTGTGACGACAACATTGGAAGTTGGTTCTGGATTTCTCTAGCTTTTCTTTGATCAATTGACAAAGTGATAATGACAGGTTGAATCCATCTATTTATACCCTTAGGGGCATTTAATGTGCCTAATTAATGCATGTATGATAGACCAAGAGGTTGGTGAGCTTCAAATTGAAAACATCCACAAGAATACCACGGTCTGACAACTAGAACACCGTCAGCGAATAGTCATTTCAAAAGTTTGGGAGAAAACCACTGGTGAAGAAGGGCTTGAGGCCTGATGTGTAGGATGCCACTAGTGAATGGCTGTTAGAAACTTCAAAAAAATGATGGAAACCTAGGAGTGGAAATCCTGAAAGCCAGGCTCAATGGGATGGGTGGCTGTTGAGACTCATCAGAAATGTGGGGAATGACAATTAAGGTGGTGGATCTCAGGCCGCAGAAGGATGGGGTCCTTCAATAGTTGGGCACAAAAAATGCAATAGGGAAATCCACAAGGGGAAACCCACGAGGGCGGACTTGCGGAGCCCTTGGGATGTCGGTGTGAAAGGCAGAGGCAAATTTCCAAGGGGGTCCCCCACAAAAACATGACTTAGAAAATTTGAGGGGGTTGAAACATGGCTGACCTGATATGACTCTTTTGAGGTTCACTAACCATTTGGGACACTAAATAGGGGCACACAAAATGAGGTTGTGACAAAATGACTTGGAAAGGCGAATGAAAGAGGGGATCCCCATTCCAAATAGGGTGTGTGTGTTGAGGGCACAACAAATGGTGACTCTGCTGGAGAACACTCCCAAGCATTATGAGCATAAGTATTCATTCAGAATGAAAAATCTCTAGTTTTGTAGACCAGGTGTTGACTTCCAAAAGTGGACTAGGAGAATGGGGTCCTTAATTGAGTCAACCTATGAAACATCTCAGAAGTGTGTTCTTGGTGAATTAATTTCATCCCTTAGAAACTGTGATAGATAGTGATCAATCAAACTAAGCAAGCTACATAAGTCATCCAACCCCAAAAGTAACCTTGGACATTGCCCCACTGCCAGTCAAAATTTCATAGCCCCAACGGAGTTGTCACTGTGACCTCACAAATATTGCTCTACTGCTAGCCGAGCCTCCATAGCCTTGGTAGAGTTATTTGTACACCCATATGGTTGTTTTATTTCAAAACCTTCTTTTCTTTTCTTTCTTTTGATATTATTTTTCACACTTTATCCTTTCTTCAACCATGTAAGCACTAAAGCATACAATGGGTTTGGGAACCACAGTGGTCACTGGAGCAGACCTAAGATTTTTCACTTGCTAATTTATTATAACACCTACTGTACAACCCTTTAGAAATAATTAACATGTGTTTCATGCAAAATTTGAGATGAACGTAAAAGGATTCAACCAAGGCTCGAGTTCTAAGGCAGAGTTCAAATGAGGAAGTTGTTTCGAGAGTAGCTATTAGGGACCAATGGTTGAGAGTGAATATTTAGCCAAAGAACACTAAAGACAAATAGCAAAGTGAACTGTTCATTGAATGAGCATAGCCATTGCAGCAAAAACAAAGAACACCCTCATCAAAATAGAATAGCTGGGAAGCGATAAAAATGCAATGATGCAAAAGAACAAAATGAAGGAAAACCCAAAGCAACCTACTCTAACCAATGTACAAGTATTTATAGGAATAGCTCTAAAAGAGCTCAGACTTGGAAGTAATGCTTTAAGTACTGCCCATTGACAGGCAATGGGACATCCTCACCAATTAGGGTCTTTAAGCAGAAAGCATTGTCTCCTAGGATTTTAGCTATTTGAAAGGGGCCAAGCAAAAACTTGTTGAATTTGTTATGTCTCCCTCTCTTCTCATGAGCCTTGTCCCAGTACAAGACTAAATTTGCAATTCTAAAGGCCTTAATTTTGGCTCAGCAGTCGAACCATCTTTTGACTAGGCCCTAAGGTTTGGTGAAACTTTCTATTGCTTGGTCACACACTTCTTCTAAATTTAGTAGCTCAGCTATGCAAGCTTCTCTATGATCCCTTCCTTCATAAAAGTCATTGATAAATTGGAGGGTAAGAATCTTCAAGTGGATTGGGAATATTGGCTCTAGATTGTAAACAAGATGGTATGGGGAATCACCAAGGATAGCCTTGTGACGTGTGTGGTTTTCCCAAAGGGAAAAATGGAGCTAGGTATGCTAGTCTTTAGGATTCCTATTGAGCAGTTTCTTAATCACGGTGATCAGATTCTTGTTTGTGGATTCTGCTAGGCCATTTCCCTGAGGGTAGTAGTTGGATGAGAATTTGAGGGATATCCCATAATCAAAGGTCCAACTAACAAATTTTAATGAGGAAAATGCAGGTCTATTGTCACACACTAATGCATAAGGGCAACCAAAACAATTTAATATGACACTTTTAAGAAAATTTGTAACTACCTCTATTGTGCATTGTCTACATGCAATTGATTTTGTCCATCTAGTGCAATAATTGAACTAGTTAGAATGTACCTATGTCTTGCAAATTATGGTGGGCTTACTGGACCAAGGAAGTTGAGACCTCATTGCACAAATGACCTCACCTCCATGACTAGTTGTAACAGGACAGTGACATTCTTCTCCTTGGTGGCAGCTGTCTGACATATATGGCACATGTGAACATGATTATGAGCATCCTTGAAGACTGTCGGCCAATAGTATCTTGCTCTTAATATCTGATGTGCGGTAGAAGGACCAGATCCATGACCAATACCGAACTTGTCATGAAACTCCTTCAAGACTCGATCTGCTTCTCCTTTGTCTAGGCATCTTAGGTAGACACCTTCATGATTCCTCTTATATTCAATGGATCCTTGTAGCATGTAACTACTGCTCTTTATCTTGAGGGCACACTTCTGAACTCCTTGCAAGCAAGGTGTGCACTTGTTATTCAGTAGATAGTAGACTATGTCATCATACCGCTCCCCTAGGGAAACGTCTTCAAGCTAATACTGTTGTACAGTAATTTTAGGTCTACCATCAGTTGCTGCCTCAGCTATTGTTCAGGTGAGTGCTTGTCCTCTCACCAACTTCATATTCTAAATTTCCATATCATGTTCTTGCAGCAGTGTGACCCATTTTTCCCTTCACTCTCCTAGCTCATTTTGCATAAGCAATGTCTTTACTATTGGGTCAAGAACTATGGAAAACATCTTATTGCGTAAGATGTAATGTCTAAACTTCTTCACTCCTATAACAAGGGAATATGCTTGTTTTTCCACATTATGATACCGCACCTCGACATATTTCAAGGGAGCACTCATAAAGGCAATAGGGTGCTCATTTTTGTCATTGTCTTTCTGGGTCAAAGTTGTGGCACATGAATGATTTGAAGCGAATGAATAGATGTAGAAGGGCTTCAAATAATCTAGACTAACTAGCACTGGTGCCTCAACAATTGCTTGCTTAATTTATTCAAAGTCCTACTTTGCCTCTGGGGTCCACTCGACCTTTGCATCCAGCTTCAACATGGCGTTGAGTGGCTTGACAATTTCAACAAAGCCTGTAATGAACTTGTTGACAAAATTGATCTTTCTGAAGAAAGATTTGAGTTCTTTCTTGCTGCTTGGTAGTTGAATCTTCGATAAGGACTAGATGCACTCTGGGTCAATGGAGATGCCTCATCCTAAGATAACATGCCCAAGTAGTTTCCCTTCCATTACTCCAAAGATGCATTTCTTTGGATTGAAAGAAACTCTGAATTATCGACATCTCTGGAAGACTTTGCAAAAGTCAGAGATGTGATCACTCCGCTTCTTTGAAAACATGGTCAAATCATCCATATTGATGATTATACACTTTCTAATCAGATCTTTGAATGTGATATCCATAGTGCATTGAAAGGTGGTGCCAACATTGTTGAGCCCAAATGACATTCTTCTATAAGAAAAGGTTCCCCACTTGGTGGTGAACGTTGTCTTATGGCAGTCTTCATACCGCACCATCACGTAATTGTACCTACAGTATCCATCGAGGAAGGACACCATTTGCGAACCATTGACGATTTGCAGTACCTCATCCAATGATGGCACTAGATAATTATCGTTCTCCGAGGCTTTGTTTAGATTGTGGAAGTCCACACACAATTTGATTTCTTCGTTCTTTTTACTAACCGGGACCAAGTTGGCCACCCATGTAGAGTGCCTGAATGGAAATATTATTCTGGCTGAAAGTAATTTATGTACCTCTTTGTAGATGATCGGCTCCAACAAGGAATTTATGGGATGATTTCAATGTCAGAAGGGTTTCACATCAGGCTTGAGAGGGATGGTATGTGTTGTGATGGAGGTGTCATAAGTCTTCAGATCTTCGTAGCTCCATGCCACCACATTGTGATACTTTTGAAGAGCTTCAATGATCCCCTGCTTTTCTTCTATAGTACACACCTTGCCAATAAAAATGCTTTTGATTTCCTCAGTTGTTCCAAGGTTGTGGATGTCACATTGATTGTTAATGGATTCCTTTTTTGCTTGTTGGTCTTGGTCATTAATCTGATCTAAATCAAATATACGCTCTAGTTGAACCATACATCTGGGAATCGTGTTGGTCTTGAAGTTAATAACTCCTTCTATATCTAATTCAAACTCTTCTAGATTATCTTCATCAATGATTTGTGTGGCGAAAATGTTAGAGCTTGTGATGAATTATAGGATATGCTTATCATCATTGAAGACTTAGAAGTGAGTGACATTGTCTGGAATAGATGGTGTAGAAGTCAACTCAACTATGAATTTATTGAGGCCAGACAGGGATAGGGGTTGCAAAGTGTTGGCTGCTTGGGTCAAGGCATCATCTGTATGATTCTGGGAATGCAGGATCAACTGTATATTAAATGCATCTAGAATCTCTAGGAGATCCCAAACTCTATGCCTATAGTTCACCAATCTTCTGTCATGACATGAGTACAATTTCCTAACTTGTTTGACCACCAATTTGGAATCACTGAAAACTTGCAGCATTTTAACATTCTTTCTCAAAGCCATTAAAAGACCATGAACTAAGGTTTAATACTCTGCTATGTTATTGGTGCAATAAAATTGAAGTCTATGGGTAGCAAAGTAGGTATTACTCGTGGGGCTGATGAGTTTAAATTTGACACTGGCTCCTTGTTTTGACTTCGATTTATTGAAGAGTAATGTCCAAAATATTGAAGGCTCTTTGATGCCAAGGCCGAGAATGTGTTCATTCACTTTAGGCTCAAGTTGTTATCTACGACTTGCAGAGTGGATGTTGATTCGGTATGATTGAGGGTGGGCTGCCCTGCCAACATCTCCGTCTAAGGAGCAACTAACCCTTTGACATGTTCCACTGCTGTTTGGCACAAGCAACATTCAAACTTGGAGTGGGCAGCATTGTGTACCCTACACCAGCTTGGCAGTAAGAGATAGTGGAAGTCTATTCTCGCACCCAAGCTAAGTTGATCCTATATGCATTTCTCCATGAAGTCTTGGAATCCATCTAGCAATCCTAAATTTCCATCTTCATAGGGATCTTCATCTTCTAGTTCCACTAATATTTTTGTACTTTGGGGCACACAAATCTAGTTGGCAGGAGGACTACATTGTACTGAAAAGAACTCCGCATGCAGTTCTTCTTCTTGCGGCTCCGCTTCTTCTTGATAAGCAAAGGGGCAATAATTTTCCAATTTTTTTTAAACAAACAACACCTCATTGGTGGTGTTGTTATATTTTGTAATCATGAATTTCATGCGTGGATCCCAATCTATGTGAATCTGATTTGGCAGTCCCTTCCATGGCAACCACATGTGAGAAAAATCTGTTGTAGCATATCAATTCAATGGATGGGTGAAGTCTCGTCCCAAGATAATTCCATATGTATCTAGAATATCGACAACCTGTATATCAATAACTTGCTACATCTTTGGGTCTACAATAATCTACATGGGGATCCAATTCATCTGACCAACAATGTTTACCTTGGTTTTGTCTAGCTGGGTCACCTTTCTCCTTGAGGGAGTGGGGGTAATCCCAAGTGATTTGCATATGGCTAGAGGCATAACATTGGCTGATGCTCCAGAGTCAATCAAGCAGTTATGCAAATTCTTTTTGAATATCTAGATGGTGGTAAGGAAGGGCAGTGTTTCCAACTTTCCTTGGAAGAGGCCCATAGGTATATCTATCTGAGCTACTTGGGATTTCTTTTTATCACCATTCCTATCCTTAGTTTTCCCAAAGGGCTGATCCTTCTAGTTTTTCCTACTGTTATGATTTGATTCTTTTACAGGTTTCTTACCCTACGACTGACCTTGAGGTGGACCAGCCTTCTTGCCATGAATTTGTTGAATAACTTGTTCATTTGGAGGGTCTTTGAAAGAAACTCTTTTGGATGATACTTCTTGTGTTGCCTTAGAGGAAGGAGTCCCATTAATGACTCTAAAGAAGACATGTTTGACAGCTAGGACTTTAAGTAACTCAAAGGTAGACAAACTAATTTTGATCTTTTTGAACTCCTCATCAATGTATTTTCCCATTTGTTCAATTCCAGATTTGAATGCTCGACCTATGGCGGAGCTAGCAGGCTAGGCTTTTGTTTGGCTTGACTGATTTTGTGGTTGAGCTTGAGGTTGATTTTGCAGGTGGCTTGATGGCCTATCCTTGTTGAGATATTGAGTGGGCACATGAGGAAAGCCAGTATTATTGCTGGCATTGGGGTCAGGCGGGGTGCTAAAATTATTGGGCAAGTGGAAGTTGTAAAAGGTCCACCCACTTGCCTATTCCTAAGGTAGTAGGGAGTCACTCTTTGGTGGAACGTTTTTACCTCATCTACATAGAATTCTTCCTCATCTATTAGACCATTGTTTATGGAAGTGAAAAGTTCAGAAAAAGTTTCTTCGGTACTTACCTCTTGTACTTCTTCATTCTTGGTAGCGGCGGTCTCGATCTCAGGCTCGTTGCAATTGCTTCACGAGAATGGTGCTTGGTTGACTACAAGATAGGAGGAGTTGTAAGGCTCTAAGGGAATGAGGTCTCTGCAGTTTGCACTATCAATGACATTCTAGACCTCTACTTGAAATATTTATGTGGCTGTTTGGAATTCAGGATAGTCCAACTCAAAATGTCTGCTCGTCTTATGAATCTGGCACCATTCGGATAAGGCAGCCTCGACAAGGTACACTCCACTAGTCGTCTTCTCATTACTGGTAGGTTGATCAAGAGTGGGAACACCCCCATTGTTGGGCCTCATGTTCCATGTCTGATTCTACTTTTGGGAGTGTCTCCTTTCAAAATTCTGATTGGAATTCTACCCTCATTCATAATTTTGTCTTGATGAGGCACCTGCTTCACAATTATCCCTACTATCTTTGTTATCTCTATTGTCTCAATTGAGATTAGATTGGAGGCTATGTTGGGAGGCTTGCAATTGATTATTCTGATTTCTTAGGTGTGTCATCACTGTTGACATTTTCATTATCATTTTAGTTAGCTCATGAAGTCGATCTTTCTTGGCGTTGCTTGGCTGCAACACTTGATTTTGAAGAAAAACGGGCAGGGCAACTGGCTGATTTTATTGTGCTAGAGGAAATTCTGGTCCCTGTAGGTATAATGGTGCTTGAGGCTGCTAGAAGTACATCTACTGCTACTGAGGAGCTTGGGCGTAGGTCAGCTATTGCTGAAGCCGCAAGTATGAAAGCATGGGATGCGCTTGGTTCATTGATTGTCCTGGATGTGGGACTATGAGCAACTGAGGCACCTAGTTCATAAGAGATGTCTGATGAGAAAATGCTTGGTTAAGCCCTTGAACCTGCATTGAATGAGCTATTGGACCCAAAGAGGGTAGCGAACCAGATTTTTTTTGTCCCAAATCAGTATTGGTGATGACTGCCTCTGAATAGGCATTCACCAGCATGGTGAGTGGCATACACATTCTCTTCACCAATGCCAACATAAGATTATCCAATGCCACATAATAGATAGGCAAGTCAACAACGTCATTGAGCACATAAGGGGGTTGAAGTCTCATGTAGGCACGATGGAAATGATCATTGAAAGAGCTGATTGGTTCATTAATTTCCCTACAGATGGACATAAATTGTCCGTACAACTTTGAAGGGTTGATCAAATTTTTTTATTTTTGTAGGAAATCATTCATCAGAAGATCCCATGAAGTAATGGACCCCCTAGGCAAGTTGATATACCAATAAAAAGCTTCTTCTCTTAATGAGTATGGAAAGAGTCGACACGCCACATCCTCATGATCGATCTGCATATCTTTGATTGCTATTTCAAATACCTTAATGTGTTCTTCATCCATCCTCTATGGATGGTGAGGATTGAACTTCATGAAGAAGCTCTTTAGATTCTTGGGCATGTGATGGTAAGCATTGAAGTGCAGTGGAGAAGGATTTTGCACCAACCAAGCCATGAGGGGAAGTAGTGGTGGTAATTGTTGTTGGGAAATGGTAACTTAGGGCTGTACAGGGGCCGCTACAGTTGGGACCATGCCTTGGACTTGGAGGGAAGGGGAAGAGGAAGCACCCTAGTTGTGGGAAGGATGAGGCCCGAAGGAAGTTTGGAGTGACTAAGTGAAGGATGGATGAAGGGTGGAGGAAGGTGAAGGTGGAAGGGAAGTGGAAGAGATGGAGGAAGAGGAAGAGGTGGCGTACCCTCCCTTGGTTCGCTTAGGCCTTGTGGAGGGTTGCAACTCTTAAAATTCCCCTTTGTTTGGTGTTGACCTTAAAACGTTTTGAAATATTTCAGAGAATGATCCAATTCAATCCAGCTTAACTCTATCCTCCTTCTAGTGCCAGTTCTGTTGATGTGTTTTTTATGCACTTCTCAACACAGGTAATGAATAGGTGTATCACCTCTCTTGAAAGAAAATCTTCCATAATTAGATTGTAGAACACTATCCCAAGGTCTCTAATGTTAGGTCTTGACACTGCTTAGAATACCTTAGTTATTTCATGTGATTTGCTAGAATCACAAGACAAACTTACGAAGCTGGATGCGAGATGAATCTTAAAATGGAGTTCCTAAGATGGGAAGTTAGAGTACAGTTTGTTGTAGGTTCGAACAACAATCATAAACTTGTGTTTTATCTTAATATTTGGCTTTGCAATGTGCAATGAACCTTAGCATAGGTCACTTATTAAAAAAAAGGAAAAAGGCAGGGAAGATTAGAGGTTCCTAGATCTGAAATTATGTAATGAACAGTGATCATGGAGGGTTCTACTATAGATACCTTCCTTAAAATAGAGTTTCGCTTAACTAGAAAAACTCACAATATCATGAAACTTGTGCAATATTCTAAGGACTACAAATATTCCACCATTCATTCACCATAAACATGCATGAACAAAAGATAGAAGGTTAGGAGTAGCTTTAGTTTATGCCCAAACTAACTTTACACAACTATTCACCATCAACAAACAACAAAAAGTATGGACAAGAAAGGCATCAACATAGTAGAAATCTTCACAACCATTGAACAACATCAACTAATCTACTAAAGTAATCTAAAACCATAAAGAAAAACAAAGTAAATCTATCTAAATTAGCTAAATATGGGAGATGAACCATGTTTCCAGCATACAGGACTTGCTAGAACCAATCTTCCATAATCTTAGTCCAGTTCTTCCTTTTCTTGAGCTTGTCGATGTGGTCCTAGTATAACAGTTGTGGTTGTGCCGAGGATGTGGTGGGAAGCTCTTCTGCTGATGACCATTGCTGAATATAATTAGTTAAATTAGCCAATTGTACCTTGAGCTCCTCCTTGGAGATATTTTCCTTTTGCATTAGATGCACCACTGTGGCAACAGACTCCTAAAGGTGATCTATTTTTTGCTCTCTAGTGGCTATCCCCTAGTCGATGGTGGAGATGTTGTAACTTACCCCTTCTCCCACCACTGACATGGCTACCTACATGGTCCTAGATCCAGAAACATCCATTGTCATCTTGGATCTAACTTTGAGCTTCTTCTCTTTCTTGGTGTTGATCTGAGCTCGGGCCAAGATGGCCTCTAACCTTGCTCTTGGATTTCTTGGAGTATGAGATTTCTTCTCCAGTTGCTTTTCCAACCACTCGAGCATTTGAGACTCTTCCTTGGGTGGTTCGAGATCACATTCTTCTTCATCCCTCCCGACTTCAATCTCTTTATCATCAGGAGCTTCCTGCTCCATCCTTGTGTCTTCTCCCTCTTCTTCGTCAGAGTCTTAGATGAATAGCATGCATTTGATGGGTGACTTGGTCGGCATGCGTTCCTTGGGGCTTTCATCCCCTTCACTATCCTTTTCTTCCTTCTCTTCTTCATGCCCATGTTCCTTGGTCTGCTCTGTTTTAGGACTCTTGTTATCTTGAAACTCTTCTTGGGGCTTATCTTCTTCTTTACTCCCCTCTTCCTTGCATTGAGGTGGCACATCCTCCTATTCTTTCTTTTCTTGTTCTTCCTACCCTTCTTCTTGGTTTTCTTCGAAGGTTTCTACAATATATTTGGTGCCAACATTTTCTTCTTCACCACCCTCAGAGGACTTGATTTCCTCTCCTTCACAGACTACCTTATCAATTTGTAAATTCATGTGCTCTAGGTGTTCATGGTAGTCATTCGCTTCTTCCTGCAATGCCTTTGTGGCTTCCTTCTCTCGTCACTCCCACTCGGATATTTCCATTGTGGCTTTCATTTTGGGTGGTTTAGTTGGAGGAGTGAAGGTGGGGATATTGGCAAGGATCTGTGCCAAAGTAGCCTAAATAGCCAGCTTCATCAATACTTCAGAAAGCTCTGTAGGAACCTTCTGCATATGCTGAGAGAATGTCTTTGGAAGTGAGAGTGTGGGCATGGGAATCATTGTTGTTAGTAATGAGAGAGATATGGTCAGATACATGGAAGTAGAAGAGAGTGGAGAGATGGTGGCAGAAGAAGAGTCAATCATTACGACATATCTAGTAGGTGGAGAAGAAGCAAGTTGGACCGAGATATTCACGACAGGTGGGGAAGTAGCAACTAATGCCTAGGAAGATGGTGGAGGAGAGCAGTAGTGGAGGTGGCAGGTGGAGACTTTGTTTGCTCAGCCTCCATTTCCTCTCCCTCATGGTGCGAATCTTCTTGAATAATAGTCATCTCTATGACACTACCTAAACTCTTATGTTTCTTGGAAGGTTCACCTTCCAAGGCCTTTCTTGCATACACCTTTGGATTAGGCTACTGCTCATTAGTTTCTTTCCTTTTTCTTGACTTGGTAACCAGAGGGGATTTTAAAGTTTCTCCTATTGGGGTAGCAACTATCCTACCATCTATTCCACTTGGCTCATTTTTGAGCCCCTCATAGGTCAAAGTGACCCCTTACTGCTTCAATCGGGCAACTTGCCCATCAACCCACTCTTTTGTTTTGGATTTGATGGGTTTGGTTAGAATATCAAGGTCATCAACCTCTTGCTCATCCCAATCAGTCAATGGTAGTGGTAGATTAGCAACCACATTATACCAGGGATCCATGACTGTGCTTTCATCTTCTTCCACTTGGTTAGGCATTGGGAATGGATTGACCCTCTTTACAAAGTATGCGGTCATCCGCATATAATTCCTTATCCGTACTTCATTGTTATCTTTGAAATTAGCCCAAAAATATTCAACGCTATGTAGATGGGAATATTCAGGTCCAAGCATCTTCTTGATATGGCCATAGGGATCCATCTATGGCTGGGCATTATGGAGTCTCAAATGGTATTCGACCAACTCCTCTAAATTGTCAACACATTGAGAGGTATGGAGTTCTTATAACCCTATGCCAAAGGAGAGGAGATAATGAATCGCTACCTTATGTTTGCTACTTAAGAGGGTGTGCACATGCCACAACTACTATGAGAGCTCCAATAGTACTATTTGGTCATTAGGATACTGGGGAAGCTTGTAGGGTCATTCTGAGAAGCTTTCTGGACAAATATATGTCAACTTGGGATACTAGATGAACATAAAGGCAAATCATTTCAGAAATGCGTTGGAACTATGGGAGACTCGCCTCTCAAAGTCACCATGAGCAATCTAATGATATGACCTATGAAAGCGTCATTGACCTTGCAGTAATTCTTCTTGAAGTTCCTGTATTGTAGTTGGGGGTATTTATCATAAAATTTTAGCTCCCTACTAGATTCCTCATCTGGGGCTCTGAACATGCCTCTATATTATCTTCGTTCGGCTAATGAATAGACCAAATATGATGTCACATAGAATTTGGAAGTCTTTTTAACAACCATAAATTGCTAATGGAAGCAATCACTAATTATCCCTGCCCAATAGAACATTACCTCACCACAGAGGATCTCCTCTATGAAGTAGATCATCCACTCTTGGAAATAGGCAGTAGTTGGAAGGCCCATTATCTTGCTTAACATTGTTACCAAATCATGGAAATCTTCATAAAAATCACTTTAGAACAGTTCTTGGGGAACCTTGGGAGCATTTCCCCTCTTTTGCTTGAGCCAAAATTGGTTTATGAGCTTCTTACATTTGAGTGGGTCCTCCTCCCACATTGCCTTACCATCATTCTTGGTTGGTATTTCCATTTCCCTAAAGGTAGGGATATGAAAAGTCTTTGTTATTGCCTTGGTAGACATGTCAGCTAAAATATTTCCATCCCTGTCTACTATTGTTTGGGTCTCTAGCTAGTATGGATCCCTGCAAGCCATTACTAGTTCAGGGGTGACAAGAGTGAGAGGGAAGCCTAAAGCCTTGGCTAACCCATTGCCTATGATTAGTCAAGCATTCTCTATCATAGGGTTGATCCTGACCCTTTGCTTGAATTTGTTGATGTTTACATGTCTGATGTTTGTGTCAGAGACCTCCTTCCACTTGGTGGTGACTTTGGATTTCAATGGTTCCCTTTGGAACTGATATTTCATCTGATCCTTATCTTCTTTCTTGCGGGGTGCCTTGCCTATTTTCTTTCCTTTTTCTTTCTCCATGGTAGCTCTTGAATGTCCCACCTGATTCCATATATTCTGTAGACACATGAGAGGTGAGTAAAATCAAGCATGAAAGCATGGGAACATTAGCCAAATACCTAAAGATGGAGTTAGATTGGATAATCCACCATTTATATAATCCAAATTGTCATTAGCAGTTCATAGGAGGGAGTTTGGATGATTTGGGTCCCAAAGGTCAGACTTCCCTGGCTAGATGGATGTTTTAAAGTTGCTAAAGGAGGTACGACAAATGAGGCACGGTGGACTGCCTGTCCCAACCTACCCTTAGATTTAGTCACTTAAAGTAGTCCATGAAGGGGATTGCCCTATTTTAACATGTGGGTCGAAGTTGGTTTGGTGATTGGAAGGCATTTGGGTCACTCCTTGGGCAATCGGAATTGAGAAGGAACTCCACTGTTTAAGGTTTTCTGTTTGAAATGGCTCCAGTGAGATGGCATTCTGGGGGTAGAGTTCCGGCTGGTGGGACCTATGACTTTGGAAGGTGGTCGATTTCATACTTGGGTGCCATGGCGATGTTGGAAGCTGGTTCTAGATCTCTCTAACTTTTCTCTGATCAATTGACAAAGTGATAATGACATGTCAAATCCATCTATTTATACCCTTAAGTGCATTTAATGCTCCTAATTAATGCATGTATGATAGACCAAGAGGTTGGTGAGCTTCAATTTGAAAACATCCATAGGAATACCTGGGTTCGACAACCAGAACGTCGTCGATGGATTGCCATTTGAAAAGTTTGGTAGAAAACCATTGGCAAAGAAGGGACCGAGGCCTGATGTGCAGGATGCCGCCAACAAACAACTGTTAGAAATTCCAAACAAACGATGGAAACCCGGGAGTGGAAATCCGACAGGCCAGGCTAGATGAGACAGGTGGCCATTAAGACTTGTCATAAACGTGGGAAATGAAAATCAAGGTGGCGGGTCCCAGGTTGCAGAAGGATGGGGTCCTTTGATAGTTGGGAATGGTGAATGCAATAGGGAAATCCACCAAGGGAAACCCACAAGGGCAGACCCATAGATCCCCAGGGACATCGGTGTGAAAGGCAAAGGAAAACTATCAAGGGGGTCCCCCACAAAGACAAGACTTAGAAAATTTGAGGGGGGTGAAACATGGCTAACCTAATATGACTCTTTAGAGGTTCACTAACCATTTGGGACACCAAACAGGGGCACACCAAGCGAGGCAATGACAAAACGACCTGACAAGGTGAACGAAATATGGGGTCCCCATTTTGAATGGGGCATGTGTGCTGAGGGCACAATAGATAACTCACAACAAGGAGTTGCCCCATGAAAAGCCATAAACATGAGAAAGATGATCACATAATGGATCTACAAATTCAAGATCAGTATTGACCTTTGATAATATATAATATGATTATTCTTAGAATTGACATCATTCCCCCAAACACTCATAGAGCTATGAACACAATGGAAGAATGAAACATTAAGTGAAAAAAATAACTTTTGGGTCAACATGGAAGAGACCTAAATGTCTCAACACCTTGCATCATCCACAAATGGAAAGAACAAGACATCAAAAATATTTACGCCATAAAGAAGAATGAAGATACAAATAGCTGACTATCACAATAGATTCATTTCATTTGTATCCTTGATCCAGTGGAGCGATAAGTTTCATATAAAGAAAAATCACAAAAATAAAGACACATCAAGCAACACAACACAGGAAATCACATTACATGCCAAAAAGCATAAATAACACCAAGAAGCACACACAATAGGTACTGCACATGCAAGTGGAACTAAAGAAAATAATTCACATCCCAATCTTTCTCATCATATATGGAAGGTGGACAACTAGCAAAAGGAACTACAACAAGTGTCATACAAGGAGTATCAATAGGTTCAACATGTGGCAAGCCACTCTGATTAGGAGGATCATGAAGGTTGCCCCCATCTAAATCCATAGACTTGAAGAACAACTATAAACACTAAAAATTGACCATGTTTTGTAAATTTATCCCTATTTCATTTAATTCCTCATAATTCATATTAAATAAATAATATTCTATTATTTAATTAATATTCTCTATTTTCCTAAGTCCTAGCCTAAGGTAAATAATTTAATTTAATCATATTTATTTTCATCTATCCTAACTTAGCCCTTCTATCCCTTTCCTCAAAAACTTAGATAAATGTTATTTATTTAATTTATCCTCTCACATGTCACATCCTCCATAATCTCCCACTTGTCCTCTAATCCTAATCCCCACCTAACCTACTCACTAATCATTTGCACACAATTAATCCTTGATTAAGTGGATCAACCCTCCCTATCAAATCCAACACATCTCATGCACTCTCCTTGTGTCACTTGGCACAATCTTGTGGCTTGAGAGATCATAATCATCCTCAACATTGATCCTCAACTTTCAATCTTAGCCCTTCATCCAAAATCCCAAAATCTATATATCCAACCCTTAACCATTTATTAAGGATCTCACTCATTTTCATTGGAGGGTCATTATGTTGTTGACATTTCATTAGCACACATCCAAATCGATAATTGTGGGAAAATATACACAACGAGAGGCTCAACATTAGATTCTATGCTAGTTTGAGCTTTCCTAGCCTAATCTTGAGTGTTTTTTTGCTTTTATTAGTTAAACCATTTTCTATAGATCAAAATATTCATGCACACATTTCTGGCACACCTGATGGGACCCACATCATGGGTCTGCTAACATTTTTTTTCAAGTTTTATGTTTTTTTTTAGTTGCGGGTTTTTCCTTTGGGGTAAGTCTATTGTATGGGAAAATACACCATCTTTGAGGGTGGCTCTTCCTTCTTCAGAGGCAGATACACTTTAGCTTCCAGCCCTTCAAAAATCCAATAGTTACAAAGGTGATCACACTTCATAGGTGGATTCACTAACTCCCACAGAGGTAGATTTGCACCTAGATAGGCAAATCTACTCAAAATTTAGAGGCAAATCTGCACCCAAATAGGCAGACACTCAGATAGGTGGATCTACACATAGATAGGTGGATCTACACCTAGATAGGAAGATCTGCTAAACCCTTCAAAGGTGGATCTGCACCTAGATAGGTGGACATGCAAACGAGTAGATTTGCACCTAGATAGGCAAATACACTAAACCCTTCAGAGGCATATCTGCACCCAAATAGGTGGACCCACACCTACATAGGTGACTCCATTTTCATAGAGGAAGATCTGTAGATGGGTGGCTCTATAAGCTACATGGGTGGATCCTCTCTATTCTTGGGCGATTCCACTTTGAACATCACTAAAATCATTAGTTATAAAAGAAAATCTATTTTTGGTAAAAAAATTATTCTACATTATCATTTTCCTTTCCAAAAGAATTTCTCTAGGGGATTCACCCTTAGACCCCTTATGTGGGGGGTCTTCTTGAACCCCCTATTATTAGGTTAGGTGTCCCAAACCCCCTTGGGTTAACATGCATTTATCTTTGATCATTTTTTTATATAATCATCTTTTTATGTAGCTTGATATCATTTGTACAAGATCAAAAATCAAACTACAAACATATCTTCTACAGGTTTGTAGTCAAAGATCATTATTTTCTACTAATCTAGGCACACTTCAATTTTTGAAGGGTCAATTTACACTATCTGCTTGTTTGGGATTATTTGTTGATGTATTCTCTCCCCTTGCAACTTTTGGTGAAATTGGGGATCAAAAATCAAAAATCAATCCAAGTCCTTTGTTGTGTCACCTAGGTGTGCTAATTTGTACATATGCTCTCTCCTTATACTACATGCAAGCTTGAAGATAAAAAACCTAGTATTACCTTCCCTTTAGGAGGCCTTCTTGGGGATTTCATCACCCTAAGGGATGAACTCAACCATGAGAACTGGTAAGGTATATAAAGGGGGTAGAACAAAAGTTGTACCCCAATCTAGTCACATCATGTTTAGTGAAACTTCAATATTTGGGTGATTCTAAACTAGGAGTGTAGGTTTGGTCCAAATGGTTTGATTGACATTCTCAACCCATGCTTGTGATGGGATAGTATTCACAGATGTGCCTCATGTACCCTCTTGGTATTTAGAGGACACACTAGATCACCTTGTATTAGCCTAGCTTAAGACCTTTTGACTATTGCTTAGTGTGGTGTAAGGTATAATATAATTCCCAAAAATACTCACCATGTATCTCCCTAAGTAGAGGTATGAGTTCTTCAAGGAAGGTCTTAGGAACTATAGAGAAAGGGAAAAGGTGAGCCCTTGTGCCACTAGATCCCTATCTATCGACTCTTGATTGAGCAATGCCTTGTGATAATCTTGAGATATTGGCCTCACGACTAGTGGGCCCACACTAAGTTATCACACCCACTTGAATAATTTAGGCTTGTGCTTTCTAGTGTGTCTTCTTGTTCTTACCAATGCATCTCTTCAGTCCATCACATCATCATCCATCTTGTCTATCTACTTGTAGTCTTTAGTCCTTTTGTTAGTCTCTATCTAGTCATCCTTGGGTGATCGTACTTTGTTCTTGGGTGGATCTTCCTAGGTAGTCATCCCACCTTTTCATCACCCTTGGGTGAATATGCTCTATCCATAGGTGGATCTGATTTCCACTTGGTCATCCCTAGATAGGAAATCCTACATGTTCCTTGAGTGGATACACCCTATCCATAGGCAGATCTATTTTCACTATCATCCTAGATAGTGAGATATGCCATGCCCATAGGTAGATCCATTGGTTACCTCTATCATCCTTCTTGGAAAGATCCATTCTCCATACAAAATCAAGAGATCAAATCCTTCCTATCATAGCTAGTTGATGCCCTCATGAGTCCAAAATCCCAATCCAATCATTTTGACTCTCTATATCCATCTAAAAATGATCACTTTCATCTCATTGAACACCATCAATCTATCCTAAACCTGATCCCATTTTGATCAAGGATTAAATTAAATCCACCCTATCACCATCCAATTTATCCACAATCCAAAATCCAATCTTAGATACTTAATCAAGATCCTAAAATCCTAAATCAACCATCAATCGTAATCCCTTGTTCAAAATATTTCACCTCAAGCCAGAGGTATAGTTTGCATCAATATCTCCTCTTGCTTAAGAACTTAGCCTATCTCAAGTAGTAAATCCATCCAATCAAACATTGAAATAGGATCTCAACCACAATAGAGAGGATACTATCAACCATCCATCCAATAATCAACTCATCAATTTAGTTGCATCCTTGAACTTAGGAGTCCCTCCCAACATATCTTCCAAATCATCCTAATATGAGCTTAAATCAAATCCAAGTTTTATCTTAATGTACATCCTAATTTGATCTTTTGCACATCCATATCCAAGATCTTCAAATATTGAAACAAATGTTAAGCTACCTTCTTTCATGTTCCTATAATCCATTTTAGTTACCTCCTAATCATCAATTTCCATCTATTTTATCCATTCCCATCCAATCCAACATCATGGATCCTTATACTTCACCAACATGACCAAAAATAGTAGTCAATGGAGATCCCAACTACATTGAAGATGATAATGAAAGTATTTTTTATCAAAATTATCACACAATAGATCCCCTTGATTCTATCATTTCTAGAAAGCTTACTCCAAACATCTTCCAAAATCACATCACTCATCCAATCTATCCCATCATACCTCCATACACACCTACTAGCAATCCTTATGCTACCTTTTACAAGGGAAATCCATTAGTTTCCCCATCCATATATCCATCCTATCCCCCATCCACCTCTCTCTCTCTCATCTATCACCCACATATCCCTCTCATCCAATATCTATATCTCCATATTCTTCTCTAGCCATATCTCAACCTCCATATTCACACAATAATACTATTACCTTCATCCCTAGTTCAAATCCACAATTCCATTATCCTCCAAACCATCTCCCCATCCATAATCCTACTCCTCTAATCTATGACCCCAATCCACCATCCACTTCCTCCTATCTCAATCCACCATCCACATCCTCCTATCTCAATCCACCATCCATTTCCTCCTACCTCAACCCACCATCCACATCCTCTTATCTTAACCCACCATCCACTTCCTCCTATCCTAATCCGCCATCTCATTCCTCCCATATTAATCGACATCCATTTCCTCCTATCTTTATCCACCATCCATGTCCTCCCATATCACTCCACCTTCCACTCCCTCATACTTTAATCATCCCTCTAATCCATCATCCTCCCATCCTCCATCTAATAATAATCCCCCAATCCATAATACTAATCCTCCACCTAAGCCTAAGTTATGCAAGTATCTCATTGCAAATGTCATCCAAGGACTCATGATAAATATGTCATCACCCAATCCACATTCTGAAGTTGCGGAGTCATGCCACTCCACTCCACCATACATAATCATTAGTGATGAGGTCCTCCTCCATCGTACACCTATTATTCCTCTTGACACTCAAAACACCATCCAACCTATTGAAACCATACCACTTATTGAAGCCACCCAAATCCAATCCCCTTATCCTTCACCTAGCATTAACTAAATCCACTGCCACAAACTTTATGAATACTCTATCCTTCCATCCCCATCTAAGGAGTCCATCCAACACTCATCCACTATCACACCACCCAAAAAAGTCAACACATTCCAAGAGCTTAGTCCAAATCATACCAATGCATCTCCTCATCCAAATGAATATCCCACCATCCCATCTACTCCACCTCATGATCCTTTATCACCTCCTATCCAAAATATCCAAACACCACCTCCATATCCCCTTGGTCCTCTTATATTCACCCATGGTGGTTCTCTTGCAGTAGAATAACAAAGCATATCCACCACCCATCCTTCTCCACCTCATAATGGAGTCACATCATGCTTCTAAAATAACAATCACCCTACTATAAACCAAATACTCAAGACCATTAACTATGAAGGCCAGGAATTAGGCCTTGATGAGAAAGGTATATTGGAGCTCATCCATGTCAAAGAAAATACTCATGCACAAGGCCTTGGTTACATATCTCAAGGCTCAAAATCCAAAAATATTGGTACAACTTTCATAGAACCTAAGCGATATTCTTCCAAAAGAACAATAGGCTCTTCACATCACTCCATAAATTTTTTTTTCCATCCAACCTCCATCATATCAACTCAAAACAACTATCGATATCCCTCCTTCATCCTTCAAATCCATTTTAGGTCCTTATGTCCCACAATCCACCATCACCCATCCTCCATCTACTAAATCCATTTTGGGCCCTTATATCCCAAGATCCCATCCTCCATCTCATAATCCCAATCATCTATCCCTCTTACCCATCCTAAACATAACACTCTCATAATCCCAAATTAGGATAAAAAAGGCACACCTCCATGAATGTCACCCAACATTCTCCATCTCTTCACCATCTCCAAAATCCCAAGTCCATCACTCCATTCATGTTTCTCCCACCTCATTCATCTCCTCACAACCATACCATTTCCATTGGAAGCACTTTGGATGCAAAAGTAAAAATGCATAAATATAAACATCCACATGGATGTAAATGTCTCCATGTTCCCTCAAAGAGACATGATGAAGAAAATAAAAATCCAATCCAAAATCAAAATCAATCCCAAAGGCCACAAAATCCCACCAAAGAAAAATAAAAACCATGTGGATCATAAAACAAAAAGATGTAATGCATTCAAATAAAAATTTTATAACGACATCCAAAGTTTCTAATCCAAAATCTAAGCATCCATCCCCTCCATATTCTAAATCTATTTTGGGTCCCTATGTCCCTAAATTAACTATTCCAAATCCTCCATCATCCCCACATCCTCTATCCATTTTTCCTTCAATCCTTCAACATCCACCTCAATATGTGCCAATGTTGGTCTTGAAAACATCCCCCATCACACTCCCCTTTCATCATTTAATCCATACACCTTCCAACATCTCATCCATTATCCCACATGTCTCCCTCATCAAATCCCTCTAATCCAATCCCCTTGCACAATCTATCCATCCTAATAAGGTTGTATTAACATCCAATAGTCAAACATGGGCTCTTATTACCTTGGTATGGAACTTTATTCTTGAGTTCCTCATCCATATCCATCCACACACTTTCCAAAAAATCCAAAAAAAAAAAAAATTCAAAAAAAATTAAAAAAAATAGCAAAGAAAAAATTGTCCAATGTTGAAAACTTTGAAAACAGGAATCATGAGTAAATTCCCCATCTATTTTCTCTCCAAACTTGGGGGAAACTCCATTTTCAACATCCACATCCTGCATCTCATTCATCCCACCTATCTTACCCATTTATCTCAATAATTTTATCCTCCTTATGATTTTGATATAGACAGGGGCAAATATATATACATGATTTGGACACTTCTTGGAACACTTTAGTAATGTGGTCAATGGGACCAAATATAGGAAAACCAAGGGTAATAAGGTCAATGGGGGAAATAATTGGTGAGGTTGTTGTAAAGAGAGCATCTAAGATTACCCCAACACAAGCAATAAAGTTGACTATACATGTTGCTATGCTAAGTGTTGATAGTGCAAAGATGGATCAGAAGAGCTATGATCAATTAATAGTAAAATTCAATAAGTTGCAAGGGGAATACAATAAGTTGAAATTCAGTGCTCCTTAGGAGAAACTTGTAGCACCTATGGTGAAAGCCCTTCCATCCCCTACCTCTACACAAAATTTCTCAGGTTGCAAGATAGAGAGGCACTATCTCTCATAATTAAGAGATTGAAAGAAGAATTGGACATGGTAAGAGAGAGAGAGTATAAATATGAGGAAAGAAAAAAGGTGGTAACTAACATTATTGATGATATCCTGGGGTATAGAATTTCTTGCATACTTCATAAGCTTGACAATGTGTGGAATGTATACAAAAATATTCATGAAGCTTATAGGAAGCATTCTAAAATTCAAGGAAGTTTTCAGAATGTTTGGAGAAAATGGAGCACAAGGGAAGATTCCTTGAAAGAAATAATGAAGAATATGGAGAGTGATCTAGAGGAACAACCTAACTTTCCCCAATTGCTCCAAGCAATTGGATTGTTGGGAGAAATTTCAGCCTTCCAAAGCAAGTTGGACATGCAATTCAAGAATAAATTGAATATGTTCAGGGATATGGATGCAAATGGAGTGCCTCAAATTCTAAATGAGGTAGGTGACCTCAAGGGTTTCACTAATTGGAAAGAAGATTTTTCGAGCATTGTGCCTTATTTTTATGCTTTTATTTACTTCTTAGGAAAAATTAACTATGCAGTGTTAGAAAATTCCATTGATGATTTGCTTAAGATGAAAGTTAATTTGGATGTGTTTGAAAGAGAGGCCAAAGCCATAATAGATGCAAGGTACAACATGAATAGTTTGGAGGTGAAAAAGTTACTTGCAATTCAATGGAAAAAGGAGGAGTACAACACATGGCTTGAAAATTTTACAAATTAAGCCTTTGATATAAACACGTTTAAGGTTGTCTCCTCCTAGTTATGAAAGTTGTTTGTTTTTTTGTGCTGATGTGGAAATATCTCTTTGTCTTTTTCTATTTTATGCTTTATGTTTTGAAGTTTTGGAAGCTAGAGAGAGAAGGAAGATAAAGGAATATTCACTTCAAAGTACAACTATCTCCTTCAACATGCGCTTTTTGGGAGGCATGGGAATATTCTTCAACAACTTGAAAGGTGATTTTTGTCTTATATGAGATATTTTCTCATGGACAGTTAATGTCATTTTTATTTTGTAATTGAATTTCAAATGAAAAAATAACTTGTGTATCTGGCTTGACGCTTGTTGCTCCCTTGTCTTATAAAATGGAATTCAATGCCATTTATATGGATCTTTTGGAGAGTTTTGTAATGTAGAACATATAGAATTGATTTTACATCTTGTTTTAGGTTATTGAGTTTGAGTTTTTGTAATTTTCAAGATTTGTATAACAGTACTAGCATTTTCTAATTACAATGGCATAAATCTAAAGCCAATTGTCTCCTATTGTATGCTTTTCATAGATTATAAATGAAATTTATCAAAGATCATTCAAATTTATCTCCATTGTATTTCCTTTGCATGCATGTTTTTGTTAATGTTGTTCAAAGAACAAGTTAAATGATTTAATGGAGATGTAGGTTTGTGTGAATGTATGCAAGGATTTGATAAGTAGAGTTGTTTAAGAATTTTGAGTACAATAGTGTAATGCATTATTGTGATGCTCTATAATGCTTAGGTGAAATATTGTTATGTAACTCCAATTGATTTAGTTCTAGCTCCATACCCTAGGTTAAGACACCAATCTTGAATTTGTGTCTAAGTTTTAGTTCTAAGGTCACTCAATTTAAAGATCAATTACAAAGTTTCATTTTAGTTATTCTTATTCATGGAAGTTTATATAATTTCATGTTGTCTCACTTTAAATTGTTGAAAGATTAAAGGATTTTTCCAAATAGTTCTATTTTAACATTTATCAAGCTAATTAAGTGAGAACATATTTGTTGTTTACAATGTATTAGATAATTTGACATAGGAGCTCTTAAATACACTACTAGGGATCACCCTCTCAGGTTATGCAGAGCCCAAAGTTTAGAGGAAAAGTTATTTTAACTTTCACTTGTTCATTGGGAAATCCATCAAAATAAGTAACCATTGGAAATGGAAAATCCATAGGTTATTTGTGAGATCTGGTTGGAAATTAAAAACCACCAACATGGTGGAAACATGCTCCAACAATGTTCTTTCCCTTGATGTGGAAAAAGAAGTTAAAATTTGCAAGAATCCTCTCAAGAAGGTCCTTATTATGTTAATTTGTATGATCTTGTTCATGACCATGTGGTCTATTGTAAGGAATATGTTCCTATATGTTTTTCCATGTTAACGACATATGTACTCTAAACTTTATGAAATAATGTAATTTCCTTATCACTTTTCTTATATATTGGACACGTGTCATGTATTATGTTTGATTATGTGGAATATGTGTAATTTGTTAATTTTAGCTTATAGGAGGGTGTTACATAAGGGGTAAAAAGAAGAAAAGAAAAAGAAAAAAAGAAAGTTGATTCTTATTCTAAATTTGAGAAGGAATATGGTGATGTTTTCATTGTATCTATGACCACTCATGCAAGTGAGAATGCATGGTCTATTGACTCAAGTACATCCTTTCATATGACCACAAATAGATATTAGTTCTATAATTATGAAAAGTGCAAATAACATATGGTAATTGGGGTGATAATTCATATTTAGATATTGGTGGACATGGTATAATTTACATAAAATTTATTCATGGTAAAATTAGGATATTTGATAGTGTCTTTCATATCTTGGCATTAATATGTAATATGTTATATATGAGTAAAATAATAGATTTGGGTGTGCAAGTTGTATTTTCTAAAGCAGGTGTTAAAATGGTGAGGGTGTTATAGTGATTGCTAGAGGTAGTAAAAGGTAACCCTTTTTAAGATTTATGCATGCCTAATTGAGTACAATAATAGTTGTATGAAGAGCACATCTACAAATACTTAAGTGGGAAATGATATCGTGTCCCCTTTTATAGATGGTCATGGTTTCTTGTTACCTAAGGATGCTCTTACTAATAAATCAAAGTTACCTACAAAATATATAATGTTATGGTATGAAATACCTAGCCATAGAGGAGAGAAGTGTCTATGGACCTTGAAAAAATACTTTTTATTGAAGGATTAGATAATTATAACCTAGAATTTCATTTTTATGAGTATTGAATTTATGGAAAATAAAATTGCAATCAATTTTACCTAATTTATCACTATTGAAGTCACCAATGTACTCATAAAATCATAAGATCCTTATAAAACCAAATAAATCCTTATAAAACCAAATAAACCTTCTAAAAATAGATTAAGAAAATAGGGCATAATTTCAATACTCATACAAAATTGTGTAAAATGTACAAAAAAAGGCCTTTCATATAAAGGAAAGCATTAGGAGGTCATAATTTATGAATTAAATTCTAACAAAGGTGTCACACATGTGGGAACACTTGGGAAAAGTTTGAGGACACATGTAGTACACTCATGAGGTGAGATAAAAATATAAAACCTCTCTAAGTGAGCTTAAGTGTAGTTTGAATAGGTCTACTAGATAAAAGTAAACTATATAGATAAAACCCATTTTCACACTAGCATCCCTCTTAAGTGATAGTTAGGGATAAATATATAAAATAAAAATAAAGTCTTATAATCTAGGCTTATTGAGGTACTCATGTAAAATAAAAGTCTCTCACAAACATATAAAATGAAAAAACATTGTGGGAAAGCTCCTCTCCAAAAAAACCAATACAAAGGAAGAACTCAAGATGACCCCCCAAGAATAGGTTGTAACTAAATATAGTGATACAATGCTAAATTTTTAGTAAAGATTTATAAAACCTAATCCTAAGTAGATAAATACTATAAGGAGAGAACACCATGTCATGTATTATTTTTTGAATCAAATGTGTGTATCTCGATGCACTTCATCCTCTAAATGATCAAACGGTAGTTCAATTTCTATCATAAGTTATTGAAGACATGAAACCTCCTAGCTAGAAATTACTATTGCTTGATACTCAACCCCAATGCTTGATACTCAACCCCAATGGATCATACTGCAATAGCATATTTATTCTTTCAAGAATGTGCAAGTAGAATATAACTATGATAAAGAAACAAAAATAAAAAGCATACTTCTATAAGTTAATATCAGTAGCCCAATCTAAGAAAATGAAATCTACTATCTTGGAAGATACTATTGTGTACTAAATATCCATTAAATATGCTTGGTTACCTTCCAATTACTTGTTGTGTAGTTTTCACACACATGCCCCATTGAAAGTAGGGACCCTCTTTCACTTTGGTTTTGCTGTCTTGGCCCTTTGATTTTGAGGATTTATCTTGCTTTAGCATGTGCTTAAATGTTTATTTTGATTGCCTAAGTGATTCCTCTAAGTTATTAATTGAAAATATTAAGTTCTGGGTGAATTTATGGTTTTTACCCTAGTTTGGGATTTTTCACCCTAGCCAGATTTTCTCAGATCCTGCTCAGACTCCGACTGAATGCTATGGTTCAGAGATTTTTAGTCTTCGCAGAATCCCGTGTGAACCAGATTTTTTTGAATTTTGTCCTATTGTCAGGTTCCCAAATTTTCCTGGGTGTCTTGTCGGTGGCATTAATGTCATTTGTACCATTTGTGGGGGATGCATTTAATCAATCTTTGAGGACTTTTGTGCCATTACACTTTGTTGTCTATGTTTGATTGAGCTGAGGAGTGCATTCTTTTGGTGATAGACTTGATTTGAGGCATTTGATCTACAAATTACTCGATTTGGTGAGGATTTCTTTGGCATTTTCACTGGTATTCTTTTCTGGGTGCTATTAAACTCGCATTTGCTGCTTCTGAGATTGATTTCGCTTTGTCAAATGGTATGTACAAGTTGCATCTCTTTTAATTGATGAATGTGATTAGTTATTGATGTTCTAGACATGTTCAGGGTTCAAATTTCTATGTCTTTGAGTGTCTGATGCTAGGGTTGCCCGATATTGCTTTGTTTATAATCTCCCAAGTAAGTTCCGAGGTCATTTGTTAATTTGTATTATGAAGTATCTTGTTTGAGAGCCGTGAGTAACCCCTATTGAAGACTTAGTAGTTGAAATGATTGAGTTTTGAGCTTTCTTGTGTGTCAATGGGGGATTTGTAGGGTTTGATACCTAGGGCATCACCATTTAACTTTAGTTTGCTTTCGAATTGGCTTAGAATTCTAAGAAAACCTATAGAAGGCCCATATCAAACTTGTCTCGAACCTAGGTTCTTGAAATTTATGACCAATCCATTAACCTAGGCGAAATCGCGATTGAATGCCGAAGTTCAGGTTTTTCATCCATCTTGGGATTTTCCAGCTTTGGCGGATTTTCCCAATTGTCCTTGTCTTTGTCGTTTTCCTGGAATCCACTATTTTTCGGAGATTCATCTTCTTCGTAGATTTCCTTTGACTTGGGATTTTCCCAAAATTCTGTGTTCCCCAATTTTTCCGAGATTTGCAGAATGTCTCTCCCTTCGCGAAAATCTATCCCGTGCAAATTTTCCAAGAATTTGGTGGAAAGTGAAAGAATGTGAAATATCATGACGTGTTAATGAATGATGGTGCATTTTTATGAGTAATTTATGCTATTTTGAGATCTCACATGCTGTTTATTGATTAATAATGATCGGATTGAGTTGCTAATAGGTGTTTTCATGTTCATTCTGTTGGAATCTGTCTGGTCCAGAATTCTCTAAAATTCCTCCCTAGCTTGGATTCTGTGGATGGTCCTAAAACCCAAAGTTTAAAATGATCATTCTATATGACATTTAATGACACCTTGCTTATATGGGATCCATTTTAATGATGATTTTGATTGATTAATATTGGTTTCCTATGGTTTTTACTATGGTTTCTTTGTTAAGTGCAGGTTGAATCTAGCAAGGTAGTAGCTGGAAAGGCTAAAGGTGATATGGAGGGATCTTCCATATCTGAAGCAGAAAGAATTAAGATGGAAACCAAGAGGAAAGTCCTGGAAAGCAAGGTCACTTCTGTCTGGTCAGAAGTAACAGATACCAATGTTGGACTATGGGACTATGAGGAGTTCAAAGGCAGAATGGTAGTGCAGGATTTTCCTCTGGTGGCTACAAGAATGTTGGAATCAGGATTAGCACATGTAGTTGGTTTTCCCTCTACGGTGTAGTGTTATGAATTGGTCCTTGAGTGTGCTAGACATTACGACAGTGATACACAGAGAATAATTGGTCCTCAAGGGAGGATTGTGGAAAACTTGAACCCTGTTTCCATAACTCAGACTTTTGACATGCCGATAGGTCCTACGTGGTGGCATTTAACATGGAGGCAGCTAGGAGGTACTCTGAAGTGGAGACTATTAAATCACAATAGCTCATCAATTCCTGGCTGGAGAAGCCCAAGTCTCATTATTCTAAACTGCCTAAGTGGCTATTCAGAGCCAAGTTCAAAAAGGAGTATTATGATGCCATCACTCTTCTTAGTAGGGTGGTTAGATTAAAGAATGTAGGTATGTTTGAGAATTGGATGTGCCATACTATTGTGAGGATGGAACAAGAAAAGATCAGCTATAATTGGGTAGGTGTCAAAAGTAGATTGATTCATGAGCAATTGTCCAATGTGCTGCAAACCAAGACCTTGATAATGACCTCGTAATTAGTCTATGCACTTGCAAGATTTCATCCATATAAGGGATTAAGTACCAAGGGCATCTTTGGGAAGGATGTTATTTATGAGGTTTACCCTAAATTGAACTTGGGAAGCTCAAGCTACAGGAGGGTGAATGATGCATTCAACATGCATATCACCAGATTGCTTTAGGGTGCAGAACACATGAGAATTTTAGACCAAGCCAAGGATCTCATCAAGAAATATGGTGCTTGTTTCATTCAGTTCCCAACCTTCTCATACATTCAGGTTGATGGTTGTCAAAGGGCTCCATACAGGCTTCCAAGGTATCCCACTGATCACATCTTACTTGTGGAAGTCACCAAATAGATATGTTACTTTGATGCTAATGTCAAGAGGGACAAGCATAAGACTAGTTTTGGCGGAGACTTCCCTTTGAGGATAGGCACTGAAGAGGCACGCCCTTCCATTATTTCAGCTCAGGCTTCAGAGGAGGAGATGGGTACTCTTGGTTTATCTTTCCATTCCAAGAGGTCTCGATTTGATATAACAAGTGAAGCACAAAAGAAGGCCAGTAGAGAATATAGCCATAAACTTGAGTTGGAAGACTACTGGGCCAACTATAGTGATGAATATGAGGTAAGGAAGAAGAAGTTTTCCCGAATTCCAGTTGAATCAATCCAATTATATAATGTGAAGGCAGTTCCTGACCAACTTGAGGTTGATGGGGACCTGATTCAAGGCCATGCTTATGAGGCAGTAAAGGATAGGCCAATTAGTGATGTAAATTGGCTGGAAGAAGAAAAGACAAAATTAAGACAGATAATGGATCCAGTCACCAAGTTTACCAAGATGTGGTTGAAGCATAAAATATGGGAGTTGGAAAATGAAGGTGTCCAGTGCACCTATAATTTGATGGGAGATTTGGACCCTCACTCTACTTCCAACGAATCAAATGAGCAAGATCCTAAAGGTAAAGGCAAGGTTGACTCCCCTTTCAAAGATAGAATCAAAGATATTCAAATGGAGAAAGCTCAGGAAGCAAAAAAACTAAGAAAGCCTATTGCTAAGAAAAGAGGGCATACTTCAAAGGCTAAGAAATTTGGAGTAGAGGAAGTTGAAAAGTAGAGTCTTGAGGTTGTTGCTCCTGTGCCTAAAAGAAGAAGAATCATAAGATTGTCACAAATGGAAGGTTCTAAGGATGGAGAGGAAGTTAATCCACCTATGGTAAATATAGAGAGTTTAGAAGAAAAGGCACAGGTGTATACAAGGAGGTCAAGGACTCCTCCTACAGATAGTGTGCCCAAAGCAGATCCTCCTCCAGTTACTTCACATGAGGAGTAGCTTGATGTTCTTTCTTCCCATGAAGCTCACAACGAAGAACCAGGTGAATCCAAGGAAGCTGAAGGTCACCAAAATATGGAAGGAGAGGAATTTCATGAGGGCAAGCTTTACAATGCTGAGGCCAAAGTAGAAAAGGTGATGCAGTCTCCCTTGGTTGCATATGAGGATTCACTAGTCAGAAATAAAGAAGTCAAATCACCTCCAAGAGAAGAAAAAACTGAAAAGGTTCTGTCACCTGAGCACAAGGAGGAACATGCTGAAGAGAAGGAGAATGAGGTAGATAAGACTCTTGAGAAGCAGGGTTTGAATAAGGAAGCCCATAAAGACTAGCAGGAGGAGGTAGGACAAAGTAAAGCACAATTGGAGTCCATTGTTCTAGATTGGTTGGAAAAGGAAATAAAGAGAAAGCAAGTTGTTGTGGAGGACACCCCACCTGATTGGGATGAGTTACTGGCAAAGATAGGAAAGGATAAAGGGAAAAAGAAGGCCAGGGTCATTTCAAAAATTGAAAGAGATGAAGGAAGCAATAGGGTGGTTCACATTGCAACTCCTACTCTAGACAAGAACATGGATGATGGAACTACAAAAGATTACAACTTGCAAACTATCAATTTAGGGCCCACTTCCATTGAGCAAGACATTGAAGATTATCAAGGTTCTAGTGTAGTAATCTTGGGTAGATTGAGGAAAGAAAGAAATACTAAACAGGAGATGAAGAAGGAGATTGAAGGACTCAAGAAATGTCTGGAAGATCTGATGAAACCCTTGCAATCCATTAGCTCCTCGTCATGTATTGCAAATCTCCTACCTCAAGAGACTATCACTAAGCTTGAAAGAATGAAGGCTTCCACTCTTGCTACTATAAATTGGCTACAAGGGGTGCAAACTAAAGGAAATGATGCTATCAAGGAAATTCTCTCATCTAGGAAAGATGCTATGAGGGGAATTGATCGGTTGAAGGAGGTATTAGCTCAAGATAAGGAAGATACAAACCTCCTACTGTAGAAAACTAAAACCATCATGGAGTATACCACGAACAATATTGTAAATGATGTAATTCTCCCTTCCTCTAGAGCTACCGAACCTTGGGAGTGGTTTGAGGCTTTGCAAATCATGTAGAAGGTTCTTAAGAAGATCTACAAGCAGAGGAGGCAAATTGAGGATACCCTAACTAGTGTTTATAGTGGATGCATTGCTTTCTTTGAGATAACGATGGGGAGAAGGAAGATTGCACCTAAATATTTGAGTTTAGAGCAGTTGAGAAGGTGGTGGCATGATGTTTATGCTCCAGTCAGTGACGATCCTGTTACTGAACACCAATTAGATGATGCGGCCACCTACATTGCTATCATTGATAAGTATCTAGCATATAAGGTTGAGTGGGATAAATCAGTGAAGCAATAAAGGGAAGATATTACATCAATTAAGAGATGACTTAAGGTTTTTCCTTTACCACCTGTGGTCGACTTGGATAAGGTGCTTTTGAAGGTGCATGAAATGTTGGATCGAAATAAAGACAAAGGGAAGGATAGTTAATGCTGGGCTACATCGAGATTTGTGCTTCCCTATTATTTTACATGCATTGGTCCGAGCTGCATTGGAGATCCCAGGCCGACGTGGATGAAGTTCATGCATTTAATGCATATTTTATCTCATTTTGAATTTCTCTTGGCTGACTTGTTGTAGCTAATTATTATTGTAAAACCCTAACTAGGCCGACATATCTTGGGGGGTCTCTATAAATATGGCATTTTTCCTCATTTGTAAGGGACAGACATAGACATAGACAAATAGAGAGATAGCTAGTATTAGAGCAAATTAAGTAGAGCAAGAGTTAGCAAGTAGTTGTTCTCAAGCAAATATTGTAACAAAAAGTTGGAATTGTTGCTACAGTGGATAATTTGATGCAAGTAATGACATTGTGATTTGGTGCCATACTTGTGTTCTTCTTATCTTGCATGGTTCTTGTTATTCTATCTTTAGAATTTCTTTGAGGAAAATTGATATTTAGAGTTAGATTTGATTCAATGATGTTTATTATTTGATATTTGAAGTGTTGCATCAATCCTTGGTCCATAGTTTTCACAACCAACTGATTGTTAGTTGCTTTGCAAAGTTAGCCTGAACTTTTATATTCATTATGATTAGTTCAATTGTGAGGGTTTATTCATTTCAATTGCAATAGGGTTGTCTGAATGAATGTTCATGATTTTAAAATATTAACAGCTTAGAAGATTGCACTGTTTCTATAAGATTGCAGATCGATCTGGGTGAAGTAGAAATAAGTTTTTAGCAATTGTTCCATTTCGAGTGTTTGTCATTTGCATTGTTAATCTTAGGAGTAGCATTAATTTAGAAATCTCTTTGAAACCTTATATATTTTGTTATTTCTTTATCATTTGGATTAGATTTAGGATTGAACTATCATCATATTGCTAGATCTGATAAATTAGAGATTCAATATTTTTCTTGTAGTAAGGTCCCATTGTGATTACCAACATTTTCACATTTATCACTGAGTTGTTTATGCATTGTCAAGACCTGATATTAGAGACCTTGGGGTTATCTCTTGAGGCTTGCTGATAGAGATTTACCTTTCAAGAGAGATAGGATATTATATTATGTCTGATTTTTTGTTGTGCAGAAATTATCATCAACAAATTGGTGCTAGGAGGGTCTGAATAAGCAAGCTAGATCAATTTTTGAATGCCATCTCTCCTAAAAGATTCAAGATAAGAACAAGATATAGTCCAGGAGAGGAGGAATTTCAAGAATTTCCATTTCCTACTAGGTCAAGAAGGACCAACAGAAGGGGAGAATCATCATCTACCCAGCCATCTCCATCATCCCCATCTTCATTAGGTTCATATTCATCTGAGTCTGAGGACATTCCCATTCCACAACCTCAACCAGTCATAAATCAGCCATTACCACCCCCACCTCCACCAATGGCTTTCCTAGCTAATAACCCATCTCCATTGAGTTTCACTAATTAAAATTTCATGCCCAAGAACCCTAAACACTTTTGTTCAAAGCTCCATGTTAATGATTCCAATAGAAATTCTCAGGAACACATCAAGATCTTTCAAACTGGCCTTAAGGATAGAGGAATCAATCATGAGGATGTGGCATGCAGAATCTTTCCTTATTCATTGGGAGAAGATGCATTCTATTGGTACAATCATTTACCTGCTGGGTCTATCCATCATTGGAATGAGCTAGAGACTGCATTCTTGCAAGAGTTTAGGATTCCCATTAGCCCCAATGAGCTCTATCTTTAGTTTACTAATGTTAAGAAAGAAGTCCATGAGCCTATAGGATCCTTTAATAATAGATTCCATCGTGCCTATATCGGCTGTAGGCTCCTTATGCTGTTGATGAAGCCACTGCTTTAGAAGTCTATTATGAGGGACTTGACAGTCTGACAACTACCTTTATGAAGTGAAGGAACAAACCTTATGATAATCTACTTGATGCATACGCTGAGGCTATGAAGGTTAGTACTACTTTAAGGCAACATTTGTCTGGGCCTTTTTTCATCATTAGGACCTGCTGCTCACCCTAGACAAGTCCCAGCTCTCAACCAGGCTCTTGCTAACCATACTCCTATCATAAATCTAGTACCTCAATTGCCTCTGGTCCCTCACCCAGGACCTCCTATGAGACAAGTTTCACCCACAATCAACTACCCTTAGCAAAATGTAAATCAACCTCTTCATACACAGCCTCATGCTATTTTTCCTAGGTATCTGCAGAATTTTGAAGTATTAAACCAATCACTGAATGCCAATGCTGTAGTGGGATATTCCCAAAATAATGTGAATCAACCTCTATACAGTAATCTTGACAAGGAGAGACTGGACGAATTGTCAAAACAAGTGAAGAAGCTGAATATGGAGGTGACTTACTTGAGGAACCAAAATAGTTATTTGCAAGCTGCTCAGAGAAATATGTAGTCTAATCAGAATAGAGAAAATTGAGAAAATCAACAAGGACAACACTTTGATAGAGGGCAACGTCATGAAAGAGGATATAATCATGACAAAGGATACAACAATGAAAGAGGATACAACAATGAAAGAGGATACAATAATGATAGAGGGTATAATAACAACAGAGGACAAAATTATGATAAAGGATAATCCTCAGGCCAAAACTTTGATAGAGGGAAAGGTGGTGGACAAGGGTTCGATAGGAGGTATCCACCAGGACAAAACAAGACTTGGAACACAAGGCCTAACAATGGAGGAGTCCCCACCCCATTGGATCAACTAGTCAATCAACTATTTAATCAAGAGAAGCCTCCTAATGGTGTATATCTAGCTGAGGCTGCTTTATCAGGATGGTGTAGGCTCCATAAAATGAGTCAACATTCTGAGTTAGATTGTCAAGAATTCCAAACGATAGCTTCAATTTTTTAGTATGAAGTGGAGAACAATACAGGTAGTCAGGAAATAGTGCCATCTACTCCCTATGATTCACCAGTGTTGGTACTGAATCATGCTCCTTTTCCACAAAGTAAGGAGAATGTACCTAAGGAGGAATCTGACTAGTTGAAGGAAGAGGCAGACCAGGTATGCAATGTAGATAAAATTACATAGTTATTTGACGAGAATCCGGTGAATGACAATGGCCCCAGGGATGATGAAGAAGCTTATGTTGAAGAAGTACAAACCTTCCAGAGACCTGTCAAGAAGTATGATTTGAGGGAATTTCCACATAGACATCCATAGGCTGGAGGCCCCTTCACTACTTCCATTCCACCGAACAACTTCAACACGCCTCTAGATCCTAATGCCAACAATAATCCGTCACTTCCTTAGGTGTCTAGGAAATATTTATCTCAAGATCAAGGACATACTAACATGCCAAAAGGGAGAGGTGTTGATGCAAATAAGGACAAGGTGATGGAATACCCAAAAGAGACCCCTGCTGATCTGAGTGAGGAACAATTGGCCATATATGTTGTAGAAGAACTCAGAAAACTAAAAGTAAGTCTATCTGCATTTGAGTTATTGAGAGTCCCAACCATTAGGAATGCAGTTCTAGGATCTTATAATGCAAATTCCATTTCACAAGATAGACCAGTAAGTGAAAGTGTCAACAAAGCATCTAGATCTTAATCGGTAGGAAGGAAAAATCATACTCATAATTAGGTCCACGTGCCTCCTAAGGATGAGGGAAAGGAGAAGGAAAAAACTCAAGTTGCTCAAGTGGATACTCCCTTAACTCTGTTTCAAGGGAAGACAGACACACCTCTGTTCCTGATTTCTGTTTGCATATTTGGTAAGAATTTGCATAATTGTTTGGTAGATTCTGGTGCTTCCACCAATGTTATGCCTTTTGGTGTTTGTAGAGCTATGGGTATTACTCCTGCTGATTCTCAAAAGAAAGTTACACAATTGGATAGGACTGAAGTCAATGTTGTAGGGGAGTTAAATATGATTCATATGCAAATTGCTTATGATCCTAGAATTCAGCAGGTTATTAATATACAGGTGGCCGATATACCTGATGCTTATGGCCTAATCTTGGGAAGAGACTTTACCAGGGCACTGAATGGATATGTATCGACTGATCACTCTCACATGTGGTTTCCCTGGAAGGGAGTGCCAAACCAGATTAGAATTGAAAGAGAACCCAAAATGAAATACATGATCACAAAATATCAGAATACCTCTACTGAAATTTTGATATCAGAAGTATGGGTAACTATGTGCTCGAAGCCCCTCTTGAGAAGTCAGATGTAGAGGAAGTTCTTATGTTCCACAAAAAACCTATTGACCTTAGAGCAGAATCCATTCGTACTAAATCTCTGGTGGAACCAATTGAAAATAATGATGATCCTGAGGATAGTCAGCTGGCTTTGCTAGATAGTTTTCAAAAATTCATTCAGAAGTGCATTGAAAATTAGGTTCAGTTAGGAAGAGGAATGAAGTTTGGAGAACTACTCTTTCCCAATTGGTGCAGGGTGCATAATGCTTCCCATTTAGAACTGGACTATTGCCTATGCCAGGCTACAGTGGAACAAATACAAAAGTGTATCAACCCACTCCAGTAGTCAAAATTAATATCCAAAATGTCCAAGAGGATCCCAAAGGAAAAAGAGTGATTCTTTCTGAAGAACCATCCAGCAACAACAATACAAGTGATTCAACAAGGAAGTCTACAGTTGCTGGCTGTTGGACTCTAAGATTTGATGGATCCAAATCAAATCAAGGAGCTGGGGCAGGTTTTGAGATAATTAGCTCAAGAGGTAAGACTTTCTTTGCTGCTCATAGACTTTAATTCCATTGTACGAATAATGTAGCAAAATATGAGGCTTTGGTTCATGGGCTGTTAATGGAATTAAAGAAAAAGGTTAAGATCTTGCAAGTTTTTGGGGATTTTGAGTTAGTAGTCAGGAAAATTAGGGGAAAATACTCTTGTCATGATAGAAGAATGACCAATTATAGACACAAAGTATGGGATCTTATTGAAGGATTTGATTCGTTCAACATTCAGCTGATTCCACGAAGTAAGAACCAAACAGCTGACTCCCTTGCCCAAGCAACTAGTACATTGCAACCTCTGTCTCTTTCTAGATTAAAGAAGTTTACAATGGAACTAACCCCAGTACCTGTAGTACCAGACAATGTAACCAACTTCCAAGTATTTGAAGATGAGAAGCATATCTTAGATTTTATCACAAGTACATATGTCTTTGCTTCTCAAATCATTGATGAAACCGAACTCCAAGAAGAAGAGATGGATTTGGAAGGAGTAATTAATTTGAAGACCGATACAATTCCCAGAGGAATGGTGCAATTAGAGGAGATCTTTGATCTGGACAAGGTCATGGATCAAGAATAGGATGCCAAGAGGGAGTCCATCAGTGGACAATGTGAAAAGTATAATATGGGAACTTAGGATGATGCCAAGAATGTCTTCATTGGCAAAGTATGCACTCTAGAAGAAAGGAAAGGAATAATTGAGGCATTGCATAGATATCCAGATGTGATAGCCTGAAGTTATGCAGACTTAAAGACTTATGATACATCAATCTTAACCCATACTATCCCTCTCAATCTAGGAGTAAAACCTTTCAGACAGAGGTAGAGGCCCATCAATGCCTTACTAGAACCCATAATACAAAAGGAAGTGCAAAAATTACTGTCCGCAAGAATCATATTTCTAGTTAGACACTCAACTTGGGTTGCAAACCTGGTTCCAGTGCGAAAGAAAAATGGTGAAATCAGGCTTTGTGTAGATTTTAGGAACCTTAACAGAGCATCAGAAAAGGATAATTATCCAGTACCCTCACTAGATGAAGTACTCCAGATTTTCAATGGATCTCAGATGATGCCTTTCTTGGATGGTTATTAAGGATACAATCAAGTTATGGTGTAATATGAGGACAAACATAAGACTACCTTCACCACCAAGTGGGGCACTTTTTCCTACAGGAGGATGCCCTTTGGCTTGATTAATGCTAGAGCCACATTCCAAAGAGCCATGGAAATTTCCTTTAAAGACATAATTGGTAAGTGCATAATCATTTATATGGATGATTTGATAGTCTTTTCCAAAAAGAGAGGTGATCATATCATAGATTTGTGCAAGGTTTTTCAGAAATGCAGAGAGTTTGGTATATCTCTCAATCCAAAGAAATGCATCTTTGGAGTTACAGAGGGTAAATTGCTAGGGCATGTTCTCTCTAAGAAAGGAATTTCCATTGATCCAGAATGAATAGAAGCTATACTCAAGATCCCCCCACCTGCTAGCAAGAAAGAAATGAAATCATTCTTTGGCAAGATCAATTTTGTGAGGAAGTTCATCACTAGATTCGTAGAAATAGTCAAGCCACTGAATGCAATGTTGAAGCAGGAGGCTAAATTTGAATAGAATGTAGAAGAAAATGAATCATTTACATAGATAAAAAGGGATATTGCTGAAGCTCCAGTTTTGGTGAGTCCAGACTATGCTAAGCCATTCTATATATATTCGTTTGCTTCTGATCACTCTTGTGCTGCTATGTTGACTCAAAAATATGATCAAGGCAATGAACATCCCATAGAATTCATGAGTAAACCATTGAAGGATGCAGAGTTGAGATACCTAAGTGTGGAAAAGCAAGCTTATGCCTTTGTCAGAGCTGTAAAGAAATTTAGACACTATATCCTCAGAAACAAAATCTTTGCAATAGTTCCTGATCCTGCAGTCAAGCTGTTGTTGATGTAGAATGAGCTAGGAGAGCGTAGAGCTAAGTGGGTAACTATGTTACAAGAGTATGATATTGAGATTCAAACCATGAAGCTGGTAAGAGGGCAAGGACTTACATGGAAAATGGCAAAGATAGGCCCTGATCTTGGAGCTCAACATTACAATTTAGAAGATGTTTCCCCTGGCGAATGGTATGATGACATCATTCATTATCTCCTAACTCAAAGATGCCCTGATCATCTGAATACAGTACAAAGAAGGGAATTGTGCTTAAAGAGTCACAGTTTCATGCTGAGGGGAGCTGTTCTATATAAGAAAAATAATGAGGATGTTTACTTAAGGTGCCTAGGAAAGGTAGAGTCTGAAAGAGTGATGTTGGAATTTCATGACAGATATGGTACATGTCATGGATCAACACCTTCTATAGTGAACCAGATTCTAAGAACTGGTTATTATTGGCCTACACTGTTCAAGGAAACACACAACCATGTCAGAACTTGTCATGTGTGTCAAACTGTAGCAACCAGAGAGAAGTATGCAACATTCCCACTCTAACCAGTCTTTGAGGTAAAACCTTTCGCACAGTGGGGGATGGACTTCATAGGTCCAATCAATCTGCCTTCCTCTATAGGTCACAGGTATATCCTTACTATCACTAATTATTTTACAGGATGGACTGAGGCCCTTGCTTGCAAGCAATGTACTTCTGAGGTGGTAATTAATTTTGTCGAATCAGGTATTATCAATCATTTTGGATGTCCTATGTCTTTGGTTTGTGATAATGGTCTTACATTTTCATCACTGGACTTTTCTAACTAGGCCTTTGATCATGGAATTATCATTAAGTTTGCATCCAATTATTACCCTCAGGGTAATGGTTTAGCAGAGTCTTCCAACAAAAATCTCCTAACTGTTATTCACAAACTGTTAGAAAGAAATCCAAAGGATTGGGACACCCAGCTTAGATTTTCTCTCTGGGCAGATCGTACAAGACATAAGACTTCCATAGGAATATCCCCTTACCACCTGGTTTATGGGTTAGAGCCTATGTTTCCTATTCAATTAAAAATCCCCACCTTACAGTTCATTAATGAATATTATGATAAGGGATATAGATGTGAGGTGAGACTTGCTAAATTGTTACACCTTGAGGAAAAAAGAGACGAAGCTCTAGAAAACTTTTCCAAACATCAGGGGGTAGTAAAGAGATGGTTTGATAAAAGAGCCAAGGTAAAAGTTTTTAGGATTTCTGACTTGGTTCTTTACTGGGATAAAGCCTATGATCGTAAGGGGTGGCATGGAAAATTTGATAAACTTTGGCTTGGCCCTTACCAGATTTCAAAAATTTTGGGAGATAATTCTTTTTGTTTGAAAACTCTCACTGGAGAGGATATCCCACAACCTGTCAATGGACAGTATTTGAAGCATTATTTTCAGTCTTGAGTTGTTTTCAACTCTTTTCCTGTATATAGTTAGAGTAGGTTTCCCTTTCTGCTTTGTTTTTGTTTGTTTTGGTTAGTGTAGGTTTGCTTTTAGTTTGGTTTGTTTTTGCTCTGCTCTTGCTTTGAGGATTTTCTTGTTTTCTTTTGGATGTGTTGCACCTGAATGGAAAATATACCATTATCTGGGACTATTCTAAGTATTTTATTGGTGGACTTTAGTCTTGTGTCTTGAAAGGATGGTTGAAGTCTTTGTTATTTCCAAACAATCTAAATGTTTGATTTATAGAAGATGGGTCACTGGTTTTGATTTGAATTTGAAGTATTCTGAAATCTAATATCTTTCATACATCTTAAGAATCTCGATGTTACCATAGGATCCTTGTAAAGTCTTGTCAGGTGAAAAATCCTATTTCTGCTTCAGTGCCACTATGGTTCTCAGCCCTGAGAGTGGAATTCATTGTTCATAGGTTGGAATGAAAAGTGAAATATTGAAAATCAAATGAATTCAATCTATCAGGAATATCCAAATATCTCTATCGGGGCTATAGACGCTTGACTGGCAATAGAGCTATGTTCGAGAGAATCACAACGATAACCTCGTCGGGGCTATAGATGCCTAAATGGAAGTGAGGCTCTATCTAGGTTGCTTTTGAAGTAAGAATCTTTACGTAGCCTATCCTGACTGAACTTGGTTTCTGCAGTAGCTTAAGGAGGGAAATGAACTCATATGCACACACTTGGATTTTTAGTTTATGGAAGGTTTGGTCTACCCTTTGGTTTTGATTCTTTAATCTTTGCATTTTGATTTGTTTGTCTGATAGTGAGATTGAAACCAAAGATACTGGGTTCTCGATTCCTATTCATCATCAAATGCTTTGGAGCATTTCCCAACAGAGTTGCCATTTGTTGTGCAGTTTTCGCACACACGCGCCACTGAAAGCAGGGACCCTCTTTCACTTTGGTTTTGCTGTCTTGGCCATTTGATTTTGAGGATTTACCTTGCTTTAGCATGTGCTTAAATGTTTATTTTGATTTCCTAAGTGATTCCCCTAAGTTATTCATTGAAAATCGTAAGTTCTGGGTGAATTTCAGGTTTTTACCCTGGTTCAGGATTTTTCACCCCAGCTAGATTTTCTCGGATCCTGCTCAGACTCCGATTGAATGCTATGGTTCATAGATTTTTAGTCTTTGCAGAATCCCATGTGGATCATATTTTTCCAAATTTCATCCTATCGTCGGGTTCCCAGATTTTCCTAGGTGTCTTTTCGGCGACATTAATGTCATTTGTACCGTTTGTGGGGGATGTATTTAATCGATCTTTGAGGACTTTTGTGCCATTATGATTTGTTGTCTATGTTTGATTGAGCCGAGGAGCACATTCTTTTGGTGATAGACTTGATTTGAGGCATTTGATCTACAAATTACTTGATTTGGTGAGGATTTTTTTGGCAGTTTCACTACTATTCTTTGTTGAGCACCATTAAACTCATATTTGTTGCTTCTGAGATTGATTTTGCTTCATCATATGGTATGTACATGTTGCCTCTCTTTTAATTGATGAATGTGATTGGTCATTGATGTTCTAGACATGTTTAGGGTTCAAAATTTTGTGTCTTTGAGCGTCTGATGCTAGGGTTGCCCGATATTGCTTTGTTTATTGTCTCCCAAGTAAGTTATGAGGTCATTTGTTCATTTGCATTATGAAGTATCTTGCTTGAGAACTGTGAGTAACCCATAGGGAAGAATTAGCAGTTGAAATGATTGAGTTTTGAGCTTGCCTGTGTGTCAATGGCAGATTTGTAGGGTTTGATACCTAGGGCATCACCATTTAACTTTAGTCTGCTTTTAAATTGGCCTAGAATTCTAAGAAAACCTATAGAAGGCCCATATCAAACTTGTCTCGAACCTAGGTTCTTGAAATTTATGATCGATTCGTTAATTTGGGTGAACTTGCGATTGAATGCCGAAGTTCGAGTTTTTCATCCATCTCGGGATTTTCTAGTTCCTGCAGATTTTCCCGATTGTCCTTGTCTCCATCATTTTCTTGGAATCCGCTATTTTTCAAAGATTCATCTTCTTCACGGATTTCCTTTGACTGCAAATTTTCCTAAAATTCTATGTTCCCCAGTTTTTCTGAGATTTGCCAAATGTCTCTCCCTTCACAGAAATCTGTCCCGTGCGGATTTTCCCAGAATCTGGTGGAAAGTGAAAGAATGTGAAATAGCATGATGTGTTAATGAATGATGGTGCATTTTTATGAGTAGTTTATGCTATTTTGAGATCTCACATGCTGTTTATTAATTAATAATGAACGAATTGAGTTGTTAATAGGTGTTTTCATGTTCATTCCACTGGAATCTATCTAGTCTAGAATTCTTCGAAATTCCTCCCTGGCCTGGATTCCGTAGATGGTCTTGAAACCCGAAGTTTAATATGATCATTCTATATGAGATTTAATGACACCTTGCTTATATGGGATCCATTTTAATGATGATTTTGATTGATTAATATTGGTTTCCTGTGGTTTTTACTATGGTTTCTTTGTCAAGTGCAGGCTGAATCTAGCAAGGTAGTAGCTGGAAAGGCTAAAGGTGATATGGAGGGATCTTCTGTATCTGAAGTAGAAAGAATTAAGATGGAAACCAAGAGGAAAGTCTTGGAAAGAAAGGTCACTTCTATCCTGGACAAGCATAAGACTGGTTTTGGCGGAGACTTCCCTTTGAGGATAGGCACTGGAGAGGCATGCCCTTCCATTATTTTAGCTCAGGCTTCAGAGGAGGAGATGGGTACTCTTGGTTTATCTTTCCATTCCAAGAGGTCTAGATTTGATATAATAGGTGAAGCACAAAAGAAGGCTAGTAGAGAATATAGCCATAAACTTGAGTTGGAAGACTACTGGGCCAACTACAGTGATGAATATGAGGTAAGGAAGAAGAAGTTTTCCTAGCTTCCAGTTGAATCAGTTTGATTATATAATGTGAAGGCAGTTCTTGACCAACTCGAGGATGATGGGGACCTGATTCAAGGCCATGCTTATGAGGCAGTAAAGGACAGGCCAATTAGTGATGTGGATTGGCTGGAAGAAGAAAAGACAAAATTAAGATAGATAATGGATCCAGTTACCAAGTTTACCAAGATGTGGCTGAAGCATAAAATATGGGAGTTGGAAAATGAAGGTGTCCAGTGCACCTATAATTTGATGGGAGATTTGGACCCTCACTCTACTTCTGAGGAATCAACTGAGAAAGATCCTGAAGGTAAAGGAAAGGTTTACTCCCCTTTCAAGATCAGAATCAAAGATATTCAAATGGAGAAAGCTCAGGAAGCAGAAAAACTGAGAAATCCTATTGCTAAGAAAAGAGGACATACTTCAAAGGCTAGGAAATATGGAGTAGAGGAAGCTAAAAAGCAGAGTCTTGAGGTTGTTGCTCCTGTGCCTAAAAGAAGAAGAATCATAAGATTGTCACAAATGGCAGGTTCTAAGGATGGAGAGGAAGTTAATCCACCTGTGGTAAATATAGAGAGTTCATAAGAAAAGGCACAGGTGTATACAAGGAGGTCAAGGACTCCTCCTAAAGATAGTGTGCCCAAAGTAGATCCTCCTCTAGTTACTTCTCATTAGGAGCAGCCTGATGTTCTTTCTTCCAATGAAACTCACAATGAAGAACCAGGTGAATCCATGGAAGCTAAAGGTCACCAAGATATGAAAGGAGAGGAATTTCATGAGGGTGAGCTTTACAATGCTGAGGCCGAAGTAGAAAGGTGATGCAATCTCCCTTGGTTGCATATGAGGATTTGCTGGTCAGAACTAAAGAAGTCAAATCACCTCCAAGAGAAGAAAAAACAAAAAAGGTTCTATCACCTGAGCACAAGGAGGAACATGCTAAAGAGAAGGAGAATGAGGCATATAAGACTCCTGAGAAGTAGGGTTTGAATAAGGAAGTACCTAAAGACCAACAGGAGGAGGTAGGACAGAGTAAAGCACAATTGGAGTCGACTGTTCCAAATTGGTTGGATAAGGAAATAAAGAGAAAGCAAGTTGTTGTGGAGGACACCCCACCTAATTGGGATGAGTTACTGGAAAATATAGGAAATGATAAAGGGGAAAAGAAGGCCAGGGTCATTTCAAAAATTGAAGGAGATGAGGCGAGCAATAGGGTGGTTCACATTGCAACTCCTGCTGCAGGCAAGAACATGGATGATGTAACTACAAAAGATTACAACCTACAAACTATCAATTTAGGGCCCACTTCCATTGAGCAAGACATTGAAGATTATCAAGGTTCTAGTGCAGTAATATTGGGTAGATTGAGGAAAGAAAGAAATACTAAATAGGAGATGAAGAAGGAGATTGAAGGACTCAAGAAATGCTTGGAAGATCTGATGAAACCCTTGCAATCCATTAGCTCCTCGTCCTCTGCTACAAATCTCCTACCTCAAGAGACTATCACTGAGCTTGAAAGAATGAAGGCTTCCACTCTTGCTACTGCAAATTGGCTACAAGGGATGTGAACTAAAGGAAATGATGCTATCAGGGAAATTCTCTCATCTGGGAAAGATGCTATGAGGGAAATTGATCGGTTGAAGGAGATATTAGCTCAAGATAAGGAAGATATAGACCTCCTGCTATAGAAAACTAAAACCATCATGGATTATACCATAGACAAGATTGTAAATGATGGAATTCTCCCTTCCTCCAGAGCTGTTGAACCTTGGAAGTGGTTTGAGGCTTTGCAAATCATGTAGAAGGTTCTTAAGAAGATCTACAAGCAGAGGAGGCAAATTGAGGATACCCTAACTGGTGTTTATAATGGATGCATTGCTTTCTTTGAGATAATGACGGGGAGAAGGAAGATTGCACCTAAATATTTGAGTTTAGAGCAGTTGAGAAGGTGGTGGCATGATTTTTATGCTCCATTCAGTGATGATCCTATTACTGAACACCGATTAGATGATGCGACCACCTACACTTCTATCATTGATAAGTATCTATTATATAAGGTTGAGTGGGATAATCGGTGAAGCAATCAAGGGAAGATATTACATCAATTGAGAGCCAACTTAAGGTTTTTCCTTTACCACCTGTGGTCGACTTGGATAAGGTGCTTTTGAAGGTGCATGAAATGCTAGATCAAAATAAAGACAAAGGGAAAGATAGTTAATGCTGGGCTACATCGAGATTTGTGCTTCCCTATTATTTTGCATGCATTGGTCCAAGCTGCATTGGAGATCCCAGGCCGACGTGGATGAAGTTCATGCATTTAATGCATATTTTATCTCATTTTGAATTTCTCTTGGCCAACTTGTTGTAGCTAATTATTATTGTAAAACCCTAACTAGGCCGACATATCTTGGGGGGTCTCTATAAATATGGCATTTTTCCTCATTTGTAAGGGACAAACATAGACATAGACGAATAGAGAGATAGCTAGTATTAGAGCGAATTAAGTAGAGCAAGAGTTAGCAAGTAGTTGTTCTCAAGCAAATATTGTAACAAAAAGCTGGAATTGTTGCTACAGTGGATAATTTGATGCAAGTAATGACATTGTGATTTGGTGCCATACTTGTGTTCTTCTTATCTTGCATGGTTCTTGTTATTCTATCTTTAGAATTTCTTTGAGGAAAATTGATATTTAGATTTAGATTTGATTCAATGATGTTTGTGATTTGATATTTGAAGTGTTGTAGCAATCCTTGGTCCATAGTTTTCGCAACCAACTGATTGTTAGTTGCTTTGAAAAGTTAGTCTGGACTTTTATATTCATTGTGCTTAGTTCAATTGTGAGGGTTTATTCATTTCAATTGCAATAGGGTTGTCTGAATGAATGTTCATGATCTAAAAATATTAACACCTTAGAAGATTGCACTGCTTCTATAAGATTGTAGATCCATCTGGGTGAAGTAGAAATCAGTTTTGAGGGATTGGTCTATTTCGAGTGTTTGTCATTTGCATTGTTAATCTTTGGAGTAGCATTAATTTAGAAATCTCTTCGAAACCTTATATCTTTTGTTATTTCTTTATCATTTGGATTAGATTTAGGATTGGAGTATCATCATATTGCTAGATTTGATAAATTAGAGATTCAGTAATTTGCTTGTAGTAAGGTCCCATTGTGATTACTAGCATTTTCACATTTATCACTGAGTTGTTTATGCATTGTCAATACCTGACATTAGAGACCTTGGGGTTATCTCTTGAGGCTTGCTGACATAGATTTACCTTTCAAGAGAGATAGGATATTATATTCTGTCTAAGTTGTTGCTGTGCAAAAAACATCATCAACATTACTCTCATGAGGATTATGGTAAAGTGAGATACAAGCTCAAAAATAAAGTTGATATCAAGACAAGTGTGGGTCAAATATAAAATACTAACTAATTATAGATACAAACTATTATCAACATTAGTTGTTTTGTAACTATTAGTCAAAGTGATACCTAACTAAAATAGTACGGGAGAAAGATTTCAATCAACTATGATATACTAATGAACCAAGTCAAAAACATATTTTATCTAGTATATGAAAATCCCCTCATCAGACTTTAAGATTTTAAGAGCAAGAAAATAATGTAGAAGCCAAAGATTAGTCATGCCAATTTTTTGCATCAAAGTATGTTGAATATATTGAAGCATGGATGGGGAGATAATAGTGAGAATAAAATTATATAGATACAATACTAGTATCAAAATCTCATATCCATGTCTCTAAATATCTTGTATGATCTAAGTGGTAATGAGCGAAACTAAAAGAAAGAAGAAAACCATTAATTTTATCATACCAAGAATAAGGGTCTTATTTGAGACCATCAAGGAATGTTGAATCCTTTTAAAATAGGTTAATATTCCTACATAGATTATATATAATGATCCATATATATCTCCACATGAATATAATGGTGTAATAAATCATTCCACATCCATCAAGAAAACTAGCCTCCTAATATTTAGCAATAAAAAGGACAAGGTGAATAGAATCCATCTTGGCAATAGGGTAAATATATTAGAGTAGTCAATAAACTCACCCTATGAGAAATCCTTATGCTCAATACATGTTTTTTACCTTTCAATAGAGCCAATGAATACTTATTGGGTTTGATACACCCACTTATAGAAAAGCATCTCTCTTCCCTTAGGAAGAAAGACCTATGTGTTATTCTTCACCAAAGAATAATTTTACTATACCATAGAGAAATCCCACTTTGAATTAATATAAGCCTCCAAAAAAATCTATGGATTGATAGATATAAGATGAATTCAAGTAATAGTGATATAATTTTGTGAGTGAGTGTAGTGAGAATTCATAGGATCACCAATGAAGGTCTTATTGAAAAACATGATTAGGAGGATCTAGTGAAGGTGGTGGTGTAATAACAAGATGATCATCTAAAGTATCCTCAAGTGCAATGGTATCTTGATGTGATGACAAACTTGGAGTAGGTAGTGAGGAAGAAGATGTTAAAAGGTGTAGGACAACTGAGAGGGGGGGGGGTGAATTAGTTGTCACCAAATTTAAACTCAAAAGTTCAACACTTATTAACTTCACAATCACACTACTCTATTATTAAGTATGAACATGAAATGCAGATAACATAAAGAAAAATCAACACAATGAACACTAGATTTTACATGGGAAACCCAATGAGGGAAAAACCATGGTGAGGATTAACTCATAATATAAAGTAGTTCCAAAACCAAATATATAAGGTTCACTGCCAAGGGCTCACTGCCCTGAATAGGAATCACTATCTAGATACAAAAGCTCACTGCTTACAAGGAGGCTCACTGCCTACAAAAATATTACAAAACACAAATTGGCTGCACAACCAAAATGAATTGAAAAGAGTGCACCTAACAAGAGCTGATACAGTTCTGATGATGCTCATAAAACTGACTTGACACACTTCATCATATTCGCTCTTCTTCACCTTCGCATTCACAACAACCTCATTGATCATGTTAATCTTCAAAAGCTATTCAACATATATACTCGATCCATCCACAAGCATCAATTAGGTCGACCTAATTAGATGCATTTCTTTGTTACCAAAAATACTAACTGTCGGCTTCAAGTATTTGCAAAAGAATTCCAACCAATAAATTAAAACATGTAGCATACTTTATTGTGTTGGCATAAACCTAAGATAGGTCTCACATATATCCGCATAACAAAAATTGATTCACCATATCACATCTTATTCATGACGTTGGCCAGAAAATAGACTTAATTGCAAAAAGTAATTAACAGAATAATGCCGATACGCCATACGAGCATTGAAGCATGAGAGATTTTGAACATACATGCTTTCAAAAACTATAAACTATTTCCAAAAACCATAGGTAACAACTATCAACCGTAGAGGATTGCAGACTAAAATATCAAAGGGTGTAGCTTGTATATTGGTTCAGATACTAGACCAAAATACTAGATCAAGTATTGAATTAGAATCACAATCACAACCCGTATAACATGGTGACATCAATGACAACACAAAACTATAGATATATTAATTCTTCTTCATTCTTCCAACAATCTCCCCCTTTGTCATTGATGGAAACATGTGCCAAAATTTACAAAACACAACATTCTCTCATCCTATCACCTTAGATGTTCTGCACAAAACTCTCTCTACTCCTATGACTCTCTCCCCCTTTGACATCAATGGAAAAGGGTGATCAAAAGGTAGGATGTAAACGTATGTATATGATAACCTTGTATATACACATAAATTCCAGCTTCCTATTTCAAACATTCAAATGAGAATGACACTTTTTACATGAAAGATTTTCTTGTACCTCTCTCTCATAATTGGAAGAATCCTTTTCCATGCAAGAACAACCGAATTAATTATTGCACTCATACTTTCCAATAAAGATAATTGTGTAAAGGAGGATGTCTTATCAGAATACAAACACAATCATTCACAATTTTCTACATCAAAGAGAATTCTGGAGAGATGATCCAATCGGACCTCAAAAACTTCCTTAACCAACCAGAAGGTTTTAACCATATCTTCTCTCTACCTCTGAGTAGTTAGTAACTCCACCTGCAATTCACCAACTCTTATTCTTTGTTTTCCATCCCGTCTTTGAAGAAATCAAAGTTCTTTCCAATACTGTTCATCTCATATTCAATGGCTTCAATTGTTCTGAAATTGTCAACAACTGCTAGCGACCAGAGACAATACCTATAGATGTCAAATATTTATTTGATGCATTCTTTTGTCTCATTCATGTGTTTAGATAGCACCTATTTTTCTTTGTTACATCTTCTTTCAAGTATAGCTTTGAACTTATGACCTTCAAGTCCTTCCAACAATGTTCTCTCTTCAATAATCTCTACTAGATTATCTAGCAAGGAATATGACACATCTAAAACTGAAATACCCTTATTTAGCAAATAATCAACCAACACATCATCAATCTTAAGTTTCTCAATTGAAGAGCACGCATTCCACATTTCACCAATCTTCTTCATTTCACTCTTGTCTAGCAACATCCGTATATCCTCTGGATCAAAGGAGTCAGATCCAGATAGAAATTATTCTTCATTCTTCTCTTCTTCCGAGACTTTTTTTACAATAGTTTTCCTCTTTTTAGGTTCCAGAGGGGACTCACAAATGATAACTTCCAACTCTTTCTTACTAGAGGATGAACCCACTTCAAAATGACCAGGTATTGACATATCAAATCACAAATTTGACTTTAAGGATGTGAAATATGATTTGTAAACACTTACATTGTCTACCAATGATTCCAAGTATATATAAACTTGTTTTCCAATAGGAATACTAGATTCCCACTCAACATTTTCTCTTCCCGGTAGTGATTTCAAAAAGTAAAAAGTCAAGCACATGAACAAAGATCCAAAATGAAAAGGATAACCTTCAATGAATGACATTCGAGCATTCTTAGTTAGGTTTTCAAGTAATAGGCTACACAGATCAAACTGCTTGTTTCCCTTGACCATCATATGTGCAATATATACTACAATAGCCAAAGTCAAGCCTTTAGGATTTCTGAAATAGATTTTATAAGAAATATCATATGCAACATACCTTACAATAGAGTCTGCAAGAGTATTTATCAATAGAGCTCGAGGGTCTTTATCAATGCCAGTAAGTTCCTCCACATCTTTGTATTTCACGGTTTTCTTCCTAGGGAGATGCCCAACATTGCATAAACCAGTAATCACTTCGATCGCTTCCTTCACGATCAGGAAGGGTTTTTGCAACACAATACTGTCATTCTTGAATCAACTTAACAAGAACAAAATGAATTCTTTATAAAAAAACCAAGGAAGTTCTCCCCAAAAATCCATACCTAGGGTTTTTATGCTCTATAACTCATTTTCCTTCAGCCCTAGTTCCATTTCCTTTATCTTTCTATGATCAAATTCTTCCAATTCAACTTCAATGGAATGACGCCACTTGAACCTCTGTCCATTATTGTGATTTTATTTCTTGAATTCGTTATTGCTTAGTCGAAACTTCTTCTTTTTCCCTTCTTTCCCTTGCAAACTCAGAAATAATTCCTCAATATTCGTAACAATTTCTTTAAGTTACTTTAGAAATGCTTCAGATCACTCCAAGAAACCTTTCAAACTCTTCAAGTGCTCAAGTGATCAAAAGACTTATGAAATTTACCTTAAACCCCATTGATTTTCCTTAATTCACATTAAATGCGACAGGCATCAAAGAGCTACTAAAACCATTCTTCTCAACATAGAAAACCCTAATTTGAACAACAAATTAGTCTGCCAACATTTTTTCTTCCGGTTTCTTTTCCAACAAATCTGTTCATTTATTCTTCACATTACATCCTCGTGCCAACCTCTGACATTCCATTCATCTAGGGCGTTTTTGCAATTTTTCTGATAATGCTCCCCCTAAGACCATGCTTGATTTAGTTCTTGGAGGAATTGTCCATACCAGATGAGGGTACAAAAACATCAACAGTTTCAGGTTCTTCTTCTTCTTTCTTCTTCCATATCTTATTCATTTCTTGCTTCATCTCTTCTTTATCGATCTTCTTTACCGATTCATTCTTTTCCATTGGAGCAAACTGCTTTCCCTTCTTACTTCTATAAACCTTTGAGATATGTCTAGGTTTGCTATAATTATAGCATATAACACTTTTCTAATTAGTCTAACCTCCATTATTTCTTGATCTACATTGATTTTCTTTGTGTCAAAATTTGTTGCAAATATAGCAGTAGCCATCAAACGATTGATTAATTCTTCCTCCATTAAACCTATTCATAATTACCTGACTGATCATTATCACCTAAGATCTACATTTATTAGCTTTATGTACAATTTTCTTGCATGAAAAACATTGTCCAAAGAAAGAACTAGTAAACTGATTCATCCTGCTCCTGCATTCTATTGCCTTGTGACCATATTTATTATAGAAAAATAAAATACCATTGAAATATGGATACCTTTGTGCATTAGGCTATCTCATGGGTGGTCTCTTTGAAAAATTTCTTGAATTTATTTTCTGCTTGCCTTTGTCTTGAGTCTTTTGATTGTCCTTTGAACTTTCACCTGTTTCATTTCCCAAGCCACCTTTGTCTTTACTTGGTTTTTGTCTAGCAAGCAGTTCTTCAAGTTTGTTGGAGCCAGATTTGAAATTGTTCTCATAGATTTTTTCCTTCTCTAGTTCTACTCTCAAGTTTACTACCTCTTGTTCAAGTTTAGAGCATTCATCAGATTTGTTCTGCACCATTGTATGCAAACATTCTTCAATTCTCTTCTTTTCTTCTACAAGCACTTTTAGTCCAATTATCTCTTGTTTCTACTGCTCACTTACATCTCTGTGTCTTTCCTTGAATTTTTTAAAATGTTCTTTCAGTTTCTAGACACATTCATTTGCATCTTCAAGATTTTCTTTTAGATCTCTGTTTTCATTTTCAACTTTGTCAAGATCCTCAAGTGTAGTCCAAATTTCTTCTTTATCATCCATCTGATCAACCTTTAGGATCTTCCTCAAGCGGTTAAGCTCTATACCAAGGAACCAAATATTTGATACCAATTGTTAAAAGGTGTAGGACAATTGAGAGGGGGGTGAATCAGTTGTCACCAAATTTAAACTCAAAACCTCAAGACTTATTAACTTCACAACCACACTGTTCTGTTATTAAGTATGAACATAAAATGCATATAATAGAAAGCAAAATCAACACAATGAACACTAGATTTTACGTGGAAAAGCCAATGAGGGAAAAACCACAGTGAGGATTAACTCACAATATAAATTAGTTCCAAAACGGAATATATAAGGCTCACTACCCTGAATAGGACTCACTATCTAGATAAAAAAGCTCACTAATTACAAGGAGGCTCACTTCCTACAAAAATATTACAAAACAAAAGTTGGCTTCACAACCAAAATGAAATGAAAAGAGTGCACCTAACAAGTGTTGATATAGTTCCGCTGATGCTCAAAAAACTGACTTGATACACTTCATCATATTCACTCTTCTTCACCTTTACATTCACAACTGCCTCATCGATCATGTCAATCTTCAAAAACTATTCAACATATATACTCGATCCATCCACAAGCATCAATTAGGTTGACCTAATTAGATGCATTTCTTTGTTTATGAAAAATACCAACTATCAGCTTCAAGTATTTGCAAAAAAATTCCAACCGATAAATCAAAACATGTAGCATACTTTATCATGTTGGCATAGACCTAATATAGGTCACACACATATCCGCATAACAAAAATTGATTCAACATATCATAACTTATTCATGATGTCAACTAGAAAATAGACTTAATTGAAAAAAGTAATCAACAAAATAATGCTGATACGTTGTATGAGTATCAGAGCATGAGAGATTCTAAACATACATGCTTTCAAAAACTGTAAACTATTTCCCAAAACCACAGACAACAACTATCAACTATAGAGGATTGAAAAATAAAATATTAGAGGGTGTAGCTTGTCTACTAGTTTAGATACCAGACCAAAATACTAGATCAAGCACTAATTTAGACTCGCAATCACAACCCATATAACATGATGACATCAATGAAAACAAAAAACTATAGAGATAGCCATTCTTCTTCATTCTTCCAATAGAAGAAATGTGAATTAACCATCAAATGAACATCTCATAAAAATTAAACAACCCTATTCATTAGATCAAATAATCCTTCACATCCTCACTATAGTAAAAAAATGGATTATTGAATATTCTCCATTTCCTTACATTGACCATTTGGTATGAATGTCAAAGGATCACTATCAAATAACCTAAATAAGGAAACATTAGAATTCATAATGGACCAATCCTCCTCTAGAGTGGTATTTTGAACTACCCTGTGGGAAGTATGGTTTTGAATATAGTTATCACATTGATTAATTCATCATAAAATTATGAGGCCATAAATTATGATTGAAGCATACAATTTTCTATATCACATAGTAATATGTTCTTTCTTTTAGTGTCACCAATCTATTGAGGAGTCTATATAATTGGATTTTGAAGATGCATGCCATGCTTAGTACAATAATCTTAAAAGGTTTGGTTCACATATTCCCCTATTATTTTTAAATATTTACTAAATATAAGAATTTTATTTATTATTTGTGTACATCCTAAATATCCTAAAATTTATGAAGACATCACTCGTGTACTTAAGAAAGTACACCCATGTGTGATGAGAGTAATCATAAATGAAAGTGAACACATATTTGGATCCTAAAAATATGGAGTTGGGATTACATTAGATCACTATATTCCAACTCAATAAATCTCATATCATGGTGAGCCTTACCATTAGGAAAGGGTTCTTAATGAATTTTTTAGGTACACAACCTTGGCAAAATCCCTCTATGTAGGAAACTGTAGGAAGACCAATTGTCATATCTTGTGTACTAAACTACTAAAGATACCTAAAATTGGGGTTTAGAAACCTCTCATTCCAAAATTTTCTCAAATAATTTGGATGGGATATATGTGATGATCCATAAGATGACTGAAAACCATAATTTTTTTACAACCTATACTCATGATCAACTTTACCTTGAGCAACAACTTACTCAACATGTATATCTCTCTAATAAATACATCAAGTGGAGAGAACTAAACTATATTTCCATCACCAATATGGAAAATCATGTATGTGAAGATAATATTGGCAAAAAAAAATTTAGAACATACAACACATTTTTTATGGAAGCATTTATCAAATATACAATGCCTAACCCCATACTAGAATCAATGTAGATTTACCCACTACAATCTAGGAATTAGAACTATCAAAAATAGACTCACGTAGATCATATAATTTGTTCATGTAATGAGAAGCTCCTAAGTTAAGTATCCAATTCTATGTTGATGAATCCAAAACCTTTATTTGTAAGTACTTGACACTTAGTTCAACAATAAAAATATTATGTTACTTTATGGCCTCTTCCAAGGATTATGCTATTTAACAATAATGTGTCATTTGATGATTCGGTATAATAGAAAAATAATAATCACTACAGGTTTATTCCTTATCTTGGATGTACACTCACTTGAATTACAAGAGGTAATTCCTTTCTTATCAAATTTATTCTTCTATTTGGAGGAATTATCACCTATTGAAGTAGATTTTACCTTAGTTTTTCAAGTTTTTTCATTTAACTAGATGTTTTTTCCATAAATTCTTAATTTTTAAAGGTTATTGAATCCAGGGAGATTAACTTACATTCTTCCCTCATGATTATATCATAAAATTTGTCAAAATTTTACATGTTAGATTTAGAATCAACTACATACATTGTAGAGTAGAAGCTAGAGAGAAAGACAAAAAATAACCCTTTCAACTTAGGCATTATCAAGAACATATAATATTTATTTGATTTTTCCTTGTCACAATGGTGTAATGGTAAATTTAGATATTTTAACTAAACTATAAAGTCTTCAATTAAAGGAAATACATCGAGAGATAAAGTCATCAATTTAGGATCCAATTGAAGATATTGAAATTCATTGAGTGTACCAAATAGATCATTTAGTTTATCCCACATTTATTTAGGTGGAGTAAAATTTATAAAATGGAATTGAATATTATTAAACACATCCAAGCATTAATTCCTATTACTTCATCTAGTTTTTTCATATATACAAGTTGTTCATTTAATACTAGCCATAATCCCTTAGAATGAAGTAGTTTTTGTACTTTGAAATTTCAAGTATGATAGTTTTATGGAGTTAGGAGGTCAATTTTATGATCCATAATATAAAAATAAACAAGGACCTTAAATTGTGCCTTGAAACCCCACAATATTAATCAATATTGTAAAATAGACTCCCAAAAAAATCAAGTATTGACTATAACTTTTATAACTTGGAGACCTAAATTGACTATTTATAAGACATGGCGATTTTTTAAAATTTTGAAAAACATTTTCTTTCAAAGGATAAAAAATAATTTGACAATTTAAATCTTTGCTATCTTTTGATAGATTTTTTTTTTAAATTACAAAATTTCATCAAACAAGGTGAAAGTTACGCCCTATTAAAAAATAATGCAAAATTTATCTTCAGAGAGAGTTTTCAAAAAATCAAAGAATTTTTTATAACATTATGAAGGTCTAAATAGAGCTTTCTACCACTTATATGAATATCAAATTCCTTTGTTGGTGAAATTTATAGTGTATATCCTTGAGTTTTACCTATTCTAATGATGCAAAACAACTAAAATGTAATGTAAAAACAAAAAGAACACATCAAAGATTAGCCTAAGGAATTGTTAACACAAAGGGATAAAATGAAATAAGATTGCAAATGATTATACCTTCTCTTTGCAGCTGAAATTCCTTGGTTGGCCCTTGATTTTGAGTACTTGTGTTCTCCTTGGATGGCTATTGATATGACTAAATGCAAAATTGACTATATTATAGGATGCAAATGCAAATGGCTAAAATGGCTTGGCTAAGTAAGAGGAAATACTTGTGAGTTGAGTGTTCAAAATGACAACATGTAGGTACAAAATGACTAAGTGTTTAAAATTCCTTAGAGGGGGGGTATTTATAGAGAAATTTGAATTCTCTAGAGAATTCACTGGTTGAGATTTATCCAACAAGGCTAAGATGAAGGGCTATGGTGAGTTGAAGACTCACAAGCCCTCACATCTTGACATGTGGAATGTGAAATGGCTAAGGGTGTGATGATGTATAAGTGAGGTGGAAGGAGGGTACATGATGTGGAGGAAGGACAAGTACCTTGGGGAGTGAGAATATTTCCTCAAAAAAGAACTTCTTGTCCCCAAGTGAGAATGAAAGTGACATTTGAAGAATTTTGGAACTCCTCAAAAATCTCCATGGGAAATGAGAAAGTGGTTGGAGAAATAAATGTGAATTAAAAATTCACATACTTGGGAGAATCTAATGGATAAGAGAGGGTCTCCAAAAAGGTAAGAGTTGGTCACATGTGGATGAGGTTACAAGTCCCATGTTCTAGAAGTCTTGGAAGGATAAAATGTGAATTAAAAATTCACATGGGGAGGAGAGAGACCTAGGATGAATAAATGTGAATTAAAAATTCACATGGGAAATATGGTCAAATCCAAGAAAGAAAAATGGAAAGGTTGACTAAAAAGGGATGCTAAATGTGGCTAAAGACCTTGATTAAGGTTGTGCAAACACATAATTAGGATAATTAATGGAAGATTAGAAGTAAGTGGAAAATGTAGGAGGTGTAGACACTGAAATTTGGTTTAAGCCCGTGACATCAATATTCTTCATAATTCGTATTCTTCATGGTCATGATTAAATAATTTCAATTATATAATTATTCACTTTAACTTTAATTCTTCTATTAATTAAATAATCTTAATTATTTAATTAATTCACATTTTCTTTATTCTATCTGATTAATTAAATAAATGCTTTTTATTTAATTATGTTACTAATTAACCTTATCCTTCTTGTCAAATTAAATAAATGTTATTTATTTAATTATTCTTCAAATATCAAATCTTGAATTAAATGAATTATTTAATTCATGAATTCATTTTAACATTCCTCTATATTTAGATAATTGTGTGTTATCTAAGTATTCACTTTTACTCGACTCAAAAGATCTATTTCGTCAGATTAACTCTTGATTTAATGCGAGTGGCGTTGCTTGATAATCTCTTCATCAAATCATTCAATCATCTAGTTCTAACTCATTGTGTGTACATGCAGATTAATTAAATATTCCTATTTAATAAATTAAACCTTGTCGTGCATTCGAACAAGAGTTGCTTTAATCCATCTTCATCTTTGTCATGCAAAGATAATTCTTCTGTTATTTCTTCTATTAATTAAATAATCTTAATTATTTAATTAATTCACACTTTTTCTTTATTCTATAATTAATTAAATAAATGTTTTTTATTTAATTATGTTACTAATTGACCTTATCCTTCTTGTCAAATTAAATAAATTCTTATTTAATTTACTCTTTATCATACTTTTTTAAACTTAGGAATGGTAGCGATATAAAACTGCAGTGCGCCTAGTAAAATTTTTAATGTGAAGGCATTTGGTGCGACGCCCCTCGGTACCCGGGGGGGAGACTAGACCTCGTGACCAACCTCCTGGGAAAGATTTAGCCAACCCATTAGGGCCCCAACCTAACTCTTCATGCTTCAACTATAATTAAATAAATTATTTATTTATTTAATTATTCATTTAAATCCCTTCATCACTTAATTAAATAAATCTTATTTATTTAATTATTCTTCAAATATCAAATCTTGAATTAAATGAATTATTTAATTCATGAATTCTATTTTAATGCATTCCTCTATATTTAGATAATTGTGTGAGTTATCTAAGTATTCACTTTTACTTGACATCTATTTTAATCAGTCAGTTAACTCTGGATTAATGTTTGAATGGATTTCACAAGTAATCTATTTGTCATATCATTTAGTCATCTAGTTCTAACTCAATTGCGTGTACATGCATATTAATTAAATATTCCTATTTAATTAATTAAATCTTGTGTGTGCATTCAAACAGAGAGTTGCTTTAATACATCTTTATCCTTGTCATGCAAAGATAATTCTTCTATTTTTGAATACCAAACTTGAAGATTAAATCATTTATTTAATCTTTATTTCTATGTCTAATTTATATCACTAATGTCATTACTAACTGTTATCAGAATGAATGACTAATCAGTCAATCTCAACCATCTGTTGATCTTTCAATCCTGGCCTATCATTCGAATAATCAATTTTCTATAAATTGATCTGGTCTTCATCATTCCAATCTCTCTCGAAATATTATGACTCTCTCGAAATATTATGCTTTTAGAGCACCTATCTTGAATCTTCAATGTTTTGCTAAATCACTATCATAGGCTATACTTGCACAAACTTTTGAAAATTGTAGGGCAATTATACTACAATAGCAAAATGGAGAAGGGAAATCAAGATGAATCATGAAAATACGTACAAATTTGGTGAGATTGTTCAAGTTTTATTTACGTTTTTACTTTCCTTTGTTCTTTGTTGCTTAGCATTAGATTGCATTTAGATTTGCATTGCATGCTTGCTTTTGATATTTTCTTTTTGCATTTTCTAGACGTTATAGGAGGATGTGACATTAATCCTTGATTAAGAGGATGCACATCCTAATCATGAATTAATTAAATTAATCTAGATTAGAGAGGGATTATGAAGGATGTGATAAGGAGAGAGAAAAGAAGAATTTTAAATTGATTTTAATTCAAAAGGTTAAAATGACTAAATTGAATATATTGATGTATTTATTTAATTTAGAGAGGAAAAAGGGTGTAAGGTAAAGCATTTAATTGTTAAATTAAATACATTAAGGACTTTGGTAATATTGACGGAATGGACGAATAAAGAGATGAATTTGATCGTATGGGAGTGATCAAATTTAGATGTTTACATTTTGCCCCTCTTCGAAATATTGTTAGGATAATAGTGTTTCAAAGAAAAATAAAATGTAGACAAGGAAGGAAATGATAGGACTTGATGCCCCAACATGGAAGAAGTTGAAGATGCCCCAATGACTGTGCTGAAGGGAGGAACGATGGTAGGGTATGCCCCCTCAAGAGGGCGGTTGGGGAAAGAGAAGGGGGCCCCAGATGACTTATCAATAGGAAGAAATAGAAGGGACCATTGGATAGAGCTCAAAAAATTGAGTAACTTTGGTTTTTTAAAGGAGTCGATTGGACGCATGGTTTGTAAATGGCAGCCCTGGGAAGTTAGAGAATTAGTTGGAGGAAAAAAAAGGGTTAAATAAAAGGTAAAAAATACCTTTTATTTTAAAAGGATAAAAAGAGGGGTTAAAAGGTAATTTTAAAAATTACCTGAACTCATTTTGACTTTAGCAGTTGAGAGAAGAGGAGAGGAAGAGATCGAGGAGTGATGATGTCGGCAGATAATGAGGCCGAGATTATACATCAGGCGGACGAGGTGCAAAGATTCTATAGCGAGTACACAGTACCCCACCAAGTTAGTAACAAAAACCCTCTCTGTGTGTTTTAAGCATTTTTAATAAGTTTTTGAATAATTTTTCAAAATTTAAGCACATGGGTTTCATTCATGGGGTGGGGGAGGAAAAATGGGTATGAGTGAGTTTTTTGAAAAAAAACAAAATTATTTAGTTTTTTTGGGGGGAGGGGACAGGAGGGCGGTGGGGGCATAGCCACCCCGTGCCAGGGTGCAGCCGCCCTGCATCGGGGCATGGCCACCCCTCGGCAGGGTGGTTCCACCCTGGGCCTGGACATAGCTGCCCTGCGCCAGGATGTGGCCGCCCCAAGCTGGGCGGGCGCCCTGGTTGAGGGTGGGGTCGCCTTGACCTACGGGGCATCGTTGCCTCGAGTTGGGGTGGGTTTTTGCCGACTAACAGTGGCGCCACTTTGGCCAGCGGGGTGGTTCCGCCCCGGCCGGGGGCAGGGATGCCTTGGGCTAGGGTGTGTCCACCCCGACCTATAGGGAATAACCACATCAGGTTGGGGGGGTCTTCCCCGACCACGGGCAAGGCTACCCCGAGTTGGGGCATGTCCGCCCCATCTTGTGGGGCGCAACCACCCTGGGCTCGGGCGGGTTTTCCCTAGCCGAGGGCGGGGCCGCCTAGACAATCAGGGCCTGGCCACCCCACTACAGGGTGAGGGCATGCCAACAAGGAGGGGAAGATGGAAAAGAAAGAAAACAAAGGTAGGTGGAAAATAATTATCCCGGGGCAAGGAAGAAAATGAGCTAACATGGGGATGAATTCTTGTGCAAGGTTTTGACCGAGTACAGACTCATGAGCATCATTCAGATATATTAGTGGTGACAGCTGCAGCAATGACTGGTGTAGATCACGCAACATTAGAGCATGTGGGGTTATGCATTTTCTTCAGTTTCTGATAGTGAGAGCTCATCGAGTGATGCTAACGACATTGATAGAGAGATGGAGTTCGGGGACATCGAACTTTCATCTCCTTATAGGGGAGATGATAGTGACCCTGGAGGATGTATGGCGCATCCTAAGGCTACCTATAATAGAGCGGTTAGTGAGTGAGGTGGTGTTGAGGGGGGTAGAGCTAGATGAGACCATCTTGGTGTTGTTTGGATGTGAGGATCAACCCATTCAAAAGGGGCAGTTGGATTTAGATAGATGTTTGTCACTGAGGATGCCAGCCCTACCATTGTACCTATGTGGGTTGATCAGCGGGATACTATTTCTGGGTTGGAGCAGATGCTTTTGCAGTCTATGGTTCATGGAGGTGATTTGACATATTGTCGAGTGGCGAGAGGGACAATTTTCATGGGGATCATGTGTATTAGCTCATTTATATAGGGATATGCATGAGATTTATTACCTGAGGTCTATGAGTTTGACACACATTACTTTATTACAAATTTGGGCATGGGAGCACATTATGGTGACGAGGCCGGTAGTGGTGAGGAGAGGGATAGTGGATGAGAGAGAGCTAGTTGCTTGGGAGTACGGGGAGGCTTGAGGTTGGATATTGTGATATGAGATACAGGGGGAATATGGATGGGTGGAGGAGAGCCTTGGATGACTTGCAGGTGGCAGACGTAGAGTGGCGGCCATATATGTATCAACGGTTTAGGGGATGGGATGACGAGGAGAGACAATAGGGATACTTTATGAGCAGATGTTTCTTGATTGGGATTCTGCCATGCATAGTAGAGGCACATCGACCAGACAGAGTGGTGAGGGAGTTTGGGCTGAGACAGGATATTCCAGTAGCGCCTATCACATTTCATCAGTACAGTAAAGAGCTGCTATGGGGAGGTGTCATTTCAGCTAGAGTGTCCAAGGAGGTGTGGATACAACAGGGTATGAGCCCTACCCAGGGAGGGTTGGAGGAGATCGACAGCTAGGGGTGACAGGTTGATATCCGAGGTGGTTTCAGAATAGGTAATGGGAGAGGATTACTCCTATAGAGCCCATTATCAGGGCATTGGGCTTCGGGTCAGATGATGAGCAGAGGATGTAAATAGAGATGAGAGGGAGAGTTCATTGGAGTAGGGGGGCTGCAAGAGAGGTAGGTCATGGAGGATAGGAGGAGGTGGACTAGGAGGAGGCAGACCAGGAGGCTGTAGGTCATCCGGTCAGGGTAGCGAGGAGGAGGAGACAACATAGGAGAGGCCAGAGGGAGAGGGATGATCAATAACATAGGGAGGTTGAGATGGAGGCGAGGGAGGAGAGAGTTGAGCCAGAGAGGGGGGAAACGACAGGATAGTGAAGGAGATTACAGGGTAGGAGCCAGCCATGGAGATCCCATGGGGAGATCAGGGTCGAGGAGGTGGTGAATGTGGAGGTGTTGGGAGCGAGGGAGGTACCAGAGGAGGAGAGGAGACCCTTAGGATGACAGTTCGTGGTGGGGAGGCATGGTCAGCCAAGGGGATTTTGGGTCTGCACCATGGTGGAGGACTGTGAGACTCAGCAGGAGTAGGAGTGCAGGGGGGATGATGATGCAATGGAGATAGATGGAGATGTACCAGATATGGATGTTTTGGATGCAGAGCCATTGGCGGTGGTTTCTTATGTGGCCCGAGAGGATCCCACTATACAGCTGAGAGGTACTGAGGTGAGGCTTTGGATTACAGAGCAGAGAGTGAGAGCACTCGAGGTCGAGCTAGAGAGAGTACAAGTAGAGAGTCAGAGGGATTATGAGGCCATTGTTCTCTGCCTATATTCAGAGATGGGGATAGTGGAGAGGGAGAGGGATAGCTTGCAAACAGACATACAAGGAGTGCGAGATAAGTTGGCTACTGTGAGATGGGACTATGATAGGCTATAGGAAGAGGCATTGTATTATAGGCTAGGGGGAGCTAGAGGGGATGGTAGATCAGGGGTTAGCAGGCATTGGGTAGCAGATAGATGATCTCTAGAAAAAGCATGATGAGCTATGTGATAGAGTGCATTGTTTAGAGTAGACAGTCATAGATATGGGGTTGATGCAGGAGAGGGAGGGTGACGAGAGGGAGCAGGCACATATTATGCAGACAGAGAGAGCTGTAGCACAGTTGCAGGTGCATGCTATGGAGGCAAAGAGTTATGTGGCACATGTACGATTTTAGGTTTTGTAGAGTGAGAGAGAGTTGATAGAGGCATAGGAACAATCTCTGCAGAGGAGAAGAGATGAGGTAGTGTCAGAGGTATCATCACTATAGAGAGCAAGATGCCTCTGATTTGAGAGCATAGGAGCTACAAAGGGATAGGGATGCAATGATGGTTCGGTCATAGACTGCATAGAGGGAGAGAGATGCTACAGAGATGTGGATGCAAATGTTGCAGGGAGAGCAGGATGCAACAGTGGCTCAGTTGTAGTCAGTACGGGTTGGTGATGTGATAGAGGCAAAAATACAAGGGTTACAGGGGGAGAGGGATGCAGTAGTGACTAGGGCAGTGGCTGCCAAGGAGATGATAGATTAGGTTCAGGCAGAGATGGTTCAGTTACAACTATCCCAAGAGGCCTGGGAACATGAGAGGAGAGTGATTACCAGAGATCGGGATAGGTATCGTCAAGAGTGGAACTCCGCTTAGGTCTAGGTTGCTGAGCAAGAGGAGAATGCGAGGGAGGCAGGATTTTGGATGGCCGCATATTATCATGCAATTCTAGACCTGGCACAACAGATATTCCAGTACGTTTGAAAGGTACCACAGATGCCAACGCCATCCCAAATGCTGGGGACACAGACCCTAGGTTTCAGTGAGTCACAAGGGGGTTTCACCAGGTAGGAGATCAATACCTGATTCACCTCAGAGATCAGATGTGGGTAGCTCATTCAGAAAATGATAGGCTACTGAGTTTTTGAGAGGCGCAGGGTGGATGGATAGGTCAGAGTGACAGTGGTTATTTTTAGAGCCTTGTATTGATATTTCATCTTATGATTTTGTATATGATGGTCATAGATTTTGATGAAATCGATGACATTATTATGATATTATTCTTGTGATAGTCATGATTATGGGATGTACTTTGGACTTTTGGTATATTTATATATGATATATGATAGCCCTTATTGACACCATGTTCATGTGTTGGATGAATGATCGTGTTTATGCATTTGTGGACTATGGATGATTTTATTGATGTAGATGCTTATATGATGATATGATGTATGCATATGTTTTATCTATGATGGCTTATGTAGATGTTTATGTATGGATGCTTATTTAATTTATTGACGTGTATGTATATGTTTATGATGGATTATGTGGATGCTTTTATGTATGGATGCTTATTTGATTTATTGACGTGTATGTATATGTTTATGATGTCTTATGTGGATGCTTTTATGAATGTTTTATACATGCAAGATGTGATGTATTATGAGTCTAACACTTTGTGATGCAGGTGGCGATGTATGTATGTATAGACCTAGTTATGCGTGGATACTTATCATAATGATGCAAATGTATGGATCCAAAGTGTAATTAATTTATGGTAAAACAACAATAAAATTAATGTCAATAAGGACGTACATGATAATGGAAGATGGGTGTGGGCATAGTGTGAGTTTGCACCTGTCACAAACCTTTTAGTATCCTGAGAAGAATAGGGGATAGAGGGGGAAGTATTTGCACAACCAAAATCATAGGGTGAATGCAATGCAATGATCATGATCATGAAATGCAATCCTAATACAATTTTCCATCTTCGGAGCACTAATTTTTGCTATAGCATAAGACACCCAATTCCAGGGTATAGGAAACCAAGGAAAGTGAGCTTCGAATGCATGAAACAAATACACAGACAAGAAGGCTATCCCAACACCCCAAAGTGTCAAAGACTTTGGTCGGGCCAGGTATTGGGATAACCACCAGCATAAAGGGATGCCCCAATGTAACACAAGATCACAAGGATCTTGGTGGGTACTACGTGGGACAACCCAATAGAAAACAACAATAAAAGATCAAGATATTCCCCTATGTGAATCAACCAAAACACACCATAATATGATATATTATGGCGATCTTAACTAATTGTAATAGGGAGCTCAATTGATAAACAAAAACCAAAAACATCAAAATGTCGTAATCAAATTTCAAATGTCCTTTGCCATAGGATTGAGAGGATGGATGAGGTTGATGAGGTATATTAGGAAGGATGCATCCTGTTGAGACCGATGATGGATACTAAACTAAAAGATTGATATGACACAGGATATTTAGAACCGATTGGATTTGCTGATACTAGCGGATCTTGTTTGTTAATAACTAGCTAGATAAGGGTATAGCTTGATGACACAACACAAGAGAGACAAGTCACAAGACAAAAGACTGACACATCCTATAGACCTAGGGGCTCGGGGGCTGATCATAGATTAGTCTTGCCTACATGAAAGTCCAGAGCCCTCATAGTTCTTGAAAAGACTATGGATAAAGTGGAAAGAAGACGATGGTGACTGATGACGAATGGCATAAGAAATGAAATAGAAATTCCTGGGGGGAGGATCAAATGATAAACCGTTCCTATGTGAAAGTGCAGGGGCAATGTAGTTCAGAAATGGGGAAATGATGCTTCTAAAGTGCGACAGTATTCAAATGGTTGTGGGTCAGCATAAATGGTGATCTCTTGTCCATTAACTAGGAACTTTAGGCATTGGTGGTATGTGGAGGGGATGACTTGCATGGCGTGGAGCCATGAGTGACCAAGGAGGAGATTATATGGTAAGTCTAGATCAAGGACATGACAAGTAGTGTGCTGAACTACCGGTCCAATATGGATAGGAAGACTGATAATCCCTTCAGAATTTCTTTCCACATTATCATAAGCCTTGATCATGATGATTTGATTACTCAAATATGCTTGAGTATACCCTACCTATTTTATGAACTTCAGAGTACATAGATTGAGGGCAGAGCCATTATCTACCAAAACCCTTTTTATTTTATGATGGGAAACCAGGACTTTAATGTGTAAGGGACGGTTGTGATTGGAATTAATATTTGGCATATCATTCTGGCTGAAGTGTAACTGGTAAGATATAGCCAAGTGTCCTACTAAAGCCTAGAACCATGTGGGATCAATATTGTTAGGTATGTGAGTTTCTTGTAAAGCTCTGTTGAGTATTTCTTGATGTACGGGAGACGACTTAAGCAGATCCAAGATTGAAATATGAGCAGGGGTCTTTCCTAAGTGATCAAGAATGTTATACTGAGAGTTTATAGGATTTGATTGGGTGGATGTGGAGGCTATAGGGATAGTAATGCGGGACCGTCAGGTAGTGACAACACATTGGGGGTCTTTAGCCTTAACATGTATCATAGACACACGAGGTTCTACCTATTCAATGTAATGGAAAATGCCATCATAATTGAGGGGTACATTTTTATAGATTATATTATTTGTGCTGTTGTCTTGGGGATTATTGTTGGAGGTGCTTGCACCTTGATTATGGTTAGGGAAGGCATTTTGGTATATCTGTAATTGAGCATTGGATGATGAAGCTTGACTGGTGTCGACTTTAATATCTCCTCAATTGATAAGATCTTGGACATAGTTTTTGAGACCTTGACACTTATTCAGAGTGTGCCCTTTAATCTTATGGAATTCACAATATTCATTCTCTCTAAACTAGGTAGGTTTGGGCTTGGATTCATCAAGTGGTTTGGTGATAGGGTACATGATTGGATAGTTGACCTATAACAGCTTATTGAAGATGACGCTCAAGGGTTCTCCTAATTGAGTATATTGGGATTTTCCATTCCCTTGATTGTTCTGGTTTGATTGTTGAGGAGGAAAAGATGCCCCCTATGGCATAGATATGGCATTAGGTATAGATGGTTGTTGCCTCTGGGATTTATTAGCCACCTGGACATGTTTAGTGCTAGTGACACCATCATTCACTACATTTTTGTTCTTGTTCCAAAAGCGTGACTTATCACCGGATGACCTTTCTTTGTCATGGTTGTGTATCTTGATGTGCCCTTTGGAAATAAGGGCGTGTTCAAGGATGGGTCATTTTTCCACTATTTCAGTGAAGGTGGTAACACAGTGCAACCTGAGATTATGAGCCATGTCGAGATGTGAGTTCTCCACAAAGAGGGTGACCATGTCTTTCTCTTTGAGAGGGGTTTTCATTTAGCTTGCTAGTGCTCTCCACCTTTGAAGGTAGCTAGCAAAGGTTTCACCTTCAGGTTTCTTCTCCTTAAGAAGGTCCAAAGTATCAGTGTCTTTTTCCAAATTGAAGAAGTAAGAAACAATTTTTTCTGAAATATCCGCAAAGGATTTTATGGACCCTCTTTCTAGACCCATGAACCATTCTAATGCATTTCCTGTCAGGCTCCATGGGAACAAATGTAAGAGGTAGTTGTCATTGTGCATAACTTCCTAACATTGGGAGTAAAACTCTTGCAAGTGGGCCTTAGGATCTTTGTTTCCCTTATATCTATGAAACTTTGGTATCTCAAAGTGCTTCGGGAAGGGAATTAGTGAGATGGATGGATTGAATGGATAGGGACATATATCTTCAAATTTAAAGGATTGTTTACCAGTCCCCATTTGGAGATATTTCAAAGCAACTTTAATTTCCAATAGATCCGCATTGACTGGTTGTGCAATCAAGGTAGGTGGGTTGCATGGATATGGATGGTAGGATGACTATGGATCTTGTTGAGATAATGTTTAAAGATGGACGTATGGATTTTGATAATGAGAGGATGGTGTTCCTCGCTGATGTGTCAGGGGTGTTTGTTGGTATGGAGGTTGTTGTTGTGAGGTATAGTACAAATTTGTTTGATAAGAATGTGCGACCAAATCCTAAGGAGCTTGAATGTGATATTGCGGATTGGTTTGTTGGTATTGGAGGTATTGCTGTGACTATTGGGAGGCCACATAGGGTGGTTGCTGCTGGAACTACTGTTGGTTATGATAGTAATAATGTTGAGGAGGTTGTTGGTGTGATTTTGACTATTGCGTGGGCTGAGATGGGATGTTGTGTTGTGGTTGAACTTGTAGACGTAAAATGGATGCGAGGAATGAGGATATGGTATGGGAAAGCGGTCGAGATGGATTTCCTTGCTATTTGTGTGGTGGTTGTTGTGAAGAAATCAAAGGATTATGTGGGGGTTGTTGCTGATGAGGCAGCTGAGATAATGTAGAGGTGTTCTGCAAAGGAGGTTGTTGGGTACCAACGAGAACATTTGGTTGGGATGAACCTTGTGGAGGTAATTGAGGTGGTAGGTTAGACTGGGGAGGCTGTTGAGATGTGTGCAAAGGTGGTGAAAGATTTGTGGCCCCTAGAGGTGGAGGCAATGCGGTAAAATGGTTGCCCCTAGTGTTGATAGGAGGTTGAATTGAAAGGGGTGATGCTATTAGCATTAATGGAGAAGGTTGTGAAACATTTTGCAGCATGCCGTAGGCAAAAGGATTATTGGGATCAGATACTTGAGGAGCCCCCATGACTGAAATTTTGGCGTGTGGGGGATGGTTAACATGATAAAGAATGGCGTTGCCAAATTTAGGTTGATGCCAACCTTCCATTGGAGGAATATTGGGGATGTATGAACTATCTAGTGCATTTTGTGAACCTTGGGGTATGTTAGATGTGGAACTGCTATATTTGGATAAGTCGACACCTAGTGGAGGTTTGACACCTTTTTCGATTAGGTGGGCCGAGATTTCTTCCCCATGTTTTTCAAACAGACAGTCTGTCATTTGCACATTGGCGGGATTACTGAAATGTTCCTCAAGCATGAGTTCGGGTTGGTTAACCATACTCTCTTCACCATGTGGTGAGTTGTTTTGATTTTTAGTGTTGGAGTGTGATGAAGTGCTGTTATGAGGGTCTTAGGGGATGTTCACTCCATTGTTAGGATCTTGAGAGACATTTGTACCATTAGTAGGATTTTCACTGTTATTAGGATCTTGAGACATGTTCACTTGGGAATTTTGACCTTGTTGTTGTGCCATTTTCTTCTTGGCTTGTGACCTAGTTTGAATGGGCATGCAAATGCGCTATGGGCAGATTACAAAGATGTCCTTGATGAACAATTTGATTTGATGAAGATTAATTGATTGGATAAAGGGCGTGGGTGGACTTAATTAGAATCTGATTGGATGATTGGATAATATTGAATTCAACTATATTGGATTTTGATGGGTTAAGATTGGATTTTGATCGGATGAGATTGGATTTTGATGAAATCAATTTTTGATTGGAGGATGTTAGAATTTTGATTAGATGGGATTGTTGATATAGATTGGATTGGATTGATTGAATGGATGTGATTGGATCAATTAGATGATTGAATAAGTGTGATTGATTCATTTGGATGATTAGATGATTGGATAAAATAGAATGAGTGATTGGATGGGTGTGATTGGATTAAAATTAAATGATGGAAGATGTAAGGGATCCTAAACCCAATCAGAAAATCACCTTTAGTGACCTAGAGCATTGATTGATCAAGTGGATGATCACAACACCGAATCCACCTCAAGATAGAAATGGATTGATTTGGGCCGAGGGTGATAACAACACCGAATTCACCTCAAGATGGAAGTGAATTTATTTGGGTCAAAGTTGATGATTGATGTGAAGGATAACAATCAAATTCAAGTGCTAAGGTCAATTTGGATAACAAATTTTAACACAAGGTTTAGGTGATTTGAAGATGAGTGGCATTTATGTGATATGGATTAGGTGATGCAAATGGTAAGATTTTAGTGAAACAAGTTCACTAGGTGATGATATGGGCTTCCCAAATGAGTTATTGGGAATTCAGAATGAGGGGGCGGATTGGGAAAATAAATGTATGGAGGCTTAGAATGACTAAATGGGGGTTTGGAATGGCTAAATGGAGGTTTGGAATGATTAAACGAAGGTTCAGAGGCTTGATGAAACTAAACGGGGCAAGCTCACCCTTTTGCAGTGGGCTACAGGGGTGTGACTACCTTTCTGCGGTAAACAAGAGGGTGTGACCACCTTTCTACAGTAAACAGGAGGGCATGACCACCTTTCCACAGTAAACAGGAGGGCGTGACCACCTTTCTTCGGTAAATGGGGCTTGGTTTAGATGGAAATGGCTATGGCAAGGACTCAAAATGATGATAATAAGGCCAATTTGTCAAAAATTTCATAGGTTTCTCACAAGAAGACACTTTAAACAAGCACAATCCTATGATTAGTGTTAAGGGTATGGTCAACAAAGGTCTTAATCTAGGATGCACAAGGCTTCTAGGGAGTCCTCGATATACTCTCGGTACATGAGGCACAACTGTGAACTCCAACCCACCACAAGTGTGAGTCGAGAACCCCAACAAGATATTGAAGGGCTCAGACCAACTCTTTGTGTCTATCTAGGTATCACCCTAGCTTCGACGCTCTGCCAATTATGACATGACTAGATTGGGGTACAACTTTCACTCCCCTCCCTTTATATACCCTGCTGGTACACATCATTAGAATCGTCCCTTGGGGTGATGAAATCCCCAAGCAAGTCCTACTAAAAAGAAGGAAATAATTGTTTCCAACTACTCCCCAGGCTCACACAAAGTGCAAGGGGAAAGTGAAAACAAACCAATGCCCCCTTGGGTGACACAAAACAAACACAACAAGTAATGAATATTACTTCCCCTAATTAAACTATATTCTTAGATTAACGAAAACAACAAGGATAACTTTTAAAATTTGAGCAAACGAATAGCCCTGCAAGCAAATGTTAGTTGTTTTATCCTTCGTTCTTAGTCAATTACACAAGAATATGCTACAAAATGTTAGCAAAAACACTAATATCCTTGCAAAAAACAATGTTAGGGGGTTAGGATTTGAAAACAACAAAAAATAGGAGCAAAAATGAATCTAAAATTGTTGTTTTACCTTCCAAACTGTGTTGTTTTGGGGCGTATCCGCACCATTGCAGTAAACAAGAGGGTGCAGTTGAACTTCTGCAACAAACAGAAGGGTGCAATTGAAATTATGCAACAAACAGGAGGGTGTAATTGAACTTTTGTAGCAAACAGGAGGGCGCAGTTAAACTTCTACAGCAAACAAAAGGGCGTAGTTGAACTTCTATAGCAAATAGAAGGGCACAGTTGAACTTCTGCAACAAACAAGAGGGGGCAGTTGAAATTTTGCAACAAACAAGAGGGCACAATTGAACTTTTGTAGCAAACAAAAGGGCGCAGTTGAACTTCTACAGCAAACAGAAGGGTGTAGTTGAATTTTTGCAACAAACATAAGGGCACAGTTGAATTTTTGCAGCAAACAGAAGAGCGCAATTGAACTTCTATAGGAAATAGAAGGGCACAGTTGAATTCTGTAGTGAAATGTTAGCAAACAAATTTCAAACTGGGGCACAGTCACCCTTCTGCATAAAAATGTCATAAATTAAATTTTTAACTAGGGGCGTGGTTGCCCAGCTGTATAAAATGTTAGAAAATAGATTTTTAAATCAGGGGCGTGGCCGCCCAACTGCAAAAAACATCAAAAAACAACTTTTAAAATCAGGGGCATGGCTGCCCAACTGTAGAAAATGTCCAAAATCAGCTTTTAAAATCAAGGGCGTGGCCACCCAATTGTAGAAAATGTTAGAAATCAACTTTTAAAATTAGGGGTGTGGCCACCCAATTGCAGAAAATGTCAGAAAACAACTTTTAAAAATAGGGGCGTGGTCGCCCAATTGCTGAAAATGTCAGAAAAGAACATTTAAAATTAGGGGCGTGGCCACCCAACTGCAGAAAATTTTAGAAAACAACTTTTAAAATTAGGGGTGTGGCCACCCAACTGTAGAAAATGTCAAAAATCAGCTTTTAAAATCAGAGGCGTGGCTGCCCTACTGCAGCAAAATGTTAGAAAACAAATTTGTATCCAAGGGTGTGGCCGCCTAATTGTAGTCAACTAGAGGGCGTAGTCGCCTTTGTATAGTGAACCAGAGGGTGTAGCTGCCTTTCTGCAGTGAACTAGAGGGCGTAGCCACCTTTCTACAGTCAACCAAAGGGTGTAACCACCTTTCTTTAGTGAACCAAAGGGTGTAGCTACCTTTTTGTAGTGAACCAGAGGGCGTAGTCGCCCCTCTACGACCTGTACTTGCAAACAGTCTCAACAATAGTGAATGTAAAGTAAAAGAACTCATTTTTGGGTCCCACCGGGTGTGCCATAAATGTGTATCATTGAGTTTTACCTATTTTAATGATGCAAAACAACTAAAATGTAATGTAAAAACACAAAGAACACAAATATTAGCCTAAGGAATTGTTAACACAAAGAGATAAAATGAAAGAAGATTGCAAATGATTATACCTTCTCTTTACAACTGAAATTCCTTGGTTGGCCCTTGATTTTGAGTACTTGTGTGCTCCTTGAATGGCTATTGATAAGACTAAAAGCAAAATTGACTATATGATAGGATGCAAATACAAATGGATAAAATGGCTTGGCTAAGTAAGAGGAAATGCTTGTGTGTTGAGTGTTCAAAATGACATGTAGGTGCAAAATGACTGAAGTGTCTAAAATGCCTTAGAGGGGGCGTATTTATAGAGAATTTTGAATTCTCTAAAGAATGCAATGGTTGAGATTTATCCAACAAGGTTAACATGAAGGGTTATGGTGAGTTGAAGACTCACAATCCCTCACATCTTGACATGTGGAATGTGAAATGGCTAAGGATGTGATGATGTGTAAGTGAGGTGGAAGGAGGGTACATGATGTGGAGGAAGGACAAGTACCTTGGGGAGTGAGAAGATTTCTTCAAAAAGGAACTTCTTGTCCCCAAGTGAGAATGAAAGTGACATTTGAGGAATTTTGGAACTCCTCAAAAATCTCCATGGGAAATGAGAAAGTGGTTGGAGAAATAAATGTGAATTAAAAATTCACATACTTGGGAGAATCTAATGGATAAGAGAGGGTCTCCAAAAAGGTGAGAGTTGGTCACATGTGGATGAGGTTACAAGTCCCATGTTCTAGAAGTCTTGGAAGAACAAAATGTGAATTAAAAATTCATATGGGGAGGAGAGATACCTAAGATGAATAAATGTGAATTAAAAATTCACATGGGAAAGAGGGTCAATGCCAAGAAAGGCAAATGGAAAGGTTAACTAAAAAGGGATGCTAAATGTGGCTAAAGACCTTGATTAAGGTTGTGCAAGCACATAATTAGGATAATTAATGAAAGATTAGAAGCAAGTGGAAAATGTAGGAGGATGTGACATTAATCCTTGATTAAAAGGATGCACATCCTAATCATGAATAAATTAAATTAATCTAGATTAGAGAGGGATTATGAAGGATGTGATAAGGAGAGAAAAAAATAATTTTAAATTGATTTTAATTCAAAAAGGTTAAAATGACTAAATTGAATAAATTGATGTATTTATTTAATTTAGAGAGGAAAAAAGGTGTAAGGTAAAGCATTTAATTGTTAAATTAAATACTTTAAGGACTTTGGACAACAAGTGCAATGTTAATTAAATAAATTAATATTGACGAAATGGAAAAATAAAGAGATGAATTTGATTGTATGGGAGTGATCAAATTTAGATGTCTACATATAGAAATTTGAAAGAAACACCCATTTTAGGGATTTTACAAAACACCCCAAGAACTAGTGGAGTGGTTTGGGGTGGCTCCACCTTTGTGGTTGGATTGGTGATGGTGCTTGAGAAGTTCTATAATAGAGAGGATTCTTGTAACATCTAGGTAATACTCCAACAAATTTTGGGACATGGCGATGGTGGCATGACTAAACAACACAGATCAAAGGTGTTATAGTGGAAAGAGGTCAAGTGATCATCAATGATCAAAATATGGGGACGATGTCAAAAATGGTAGATTGTACAATAATATAATAAGGTGATATCAATAAAATAATGACCAAAAATGGATATAAATATACTCCTACAATAAAACATTGTGCACCCTACATATGACTCTATGTTTCAATAAGTACTTATCTAACCTTGCATACCAAGCTCTAAGAGCTTACTTCAATCCATACATTGCTTTCTTCAATCTATAGACAATATTTGCATCTTTTGATAACTAAAAACCTTTTGGTTGTTTAATGTATACCTCTTCTTCCAATTCACCATTCAAGAATGCAGACTTTAGATCCATTTGATATACTTTGAAATCTTTATGTGGTGCAAAAGCTAAAAATATCTTGATAACTTCCATTCTTGCAACTAGAGAAAAAGTTTCCTCAAAATCTATACCTTCAACCTATGAGTAACCCTTACACACAAGTCTATCCTTGTTTCTTACAACTTTTCCATCTTCATTTAGCTTGTTTTGGAATACCCACTTAGTACCAATCACATTTTTTTTGTCGACCTTGGGACCAATTCCCAAGTCAGATTCTTCTCTATCTGTTGTAACTCTTCCTTCATTGATTTGACCCAATTATCATCTTTGCATGCCTTAGTCACTATTTTTGGTTCCACCTCAGAAAGTAAATAGAAATTTACTTGTTCCTTTGTCATAGAATATTTTCTCCTTGTCACCATACCTTTTTTCTTATATCCAATGATCTAATCTTCTGAATGATTCTTCTACACATACTCAGGAGTCTTTGGATTGTTTCCTAAAGCTTCTTCCTCTTCAATTTTCAACTCTTTTCCTTAGTCTTTAGAATTTTCTTCCTCACTGCAAAGGGATTCATTAGATTCATATTCTTCTATTAGTACTAAAATTTTATGTGGTTCTTCATCCACTTTGAAACTTCCACTCTCAATAATATTCTTCAATCTTTTGTTATATCACCTATAGGTCTTGCTTCTTGTAGAGTATCCAAGGAATATTTCTTCATTAGATCTTGCATCAAAATTTCCTAAGTTTTTTTCATTTCTTCTAATATAGCACTTGCATCAAAAAACTTTGAAATATTTCACAATAGAATGTTTACTATACCATAACTCAAAGGGAGTCTTTGAACTGTTCGCTCTTTCTTGACCTTTGTTAAGAATGTAGATTGTAGTGTGAATTGTTTCTCTCCATTAGACATCTAGAAGATTAAATTCCTTCATCATTGTCCTAGTTGCTTCTTCAATTGTTTTGTTTTTCCTTGTCACAACTCCATTTTGTTGAGGAGTTCTAGGAGTTGATAAATTCCCCTTTATTCCATGATCTTCACAAAAATTGTTAAGCTCATTTGAAGTAAACTCACCACCTCTATCAGATCTCAAAAATTTTATTTTTTAGATTTATTTCATTCTCAACCATTTCCTTAAATTATTTAAAATCATCTAGAGCTTTTGATTTTTCTCTAAGAAATGTAACCTGAGCCATTTTAGAATAATCATCAATTAATAAAATGAAATACCTAACACCACATGAGCTTCTAATTATTCTAGGTCCACAAATATTTCTATGCACTTAACTCCATGGGACTTATGGTATAGTATTCTTTTTTCTTGAGTCTTGTCTTTGTTTTCTTTTAAACTTGATATTCTTTACAGATTGCATTGATAGTCTTTGTAATCTTTGGAAAATATCTCACAACATTAGTAGAACTTATCCTCATTGGGATATCAAAATTAGTGTGACCCATTCTTCTATGCCATAGCCAACTTTCACTAGTTTGAGACATAAAGAACTTTGCACCACTACCTTTGTGTTGATAGAAATTACCTCCTATCCTTGTTCCAACAACAACCAGAGTATCATATCTTTTCTAATTTGACAACCACCATTCTGAAAGGCAAGATTATATCCTTTGCTACATATTTTTCCTACACTTATAAGATTATGCCGAAGACCCTTGACATAAAGAACACCATCTGCATTATGCTTTCCATAAAAACTAATTAAACCTTTTCCACATATCTTAGTTGATGTATCATCACCAAACTTAAAAAAATCACCATAATACTTTTCAAGATTAGAAAAATTACTCTTATCACCTATCATATGATTTGAGCATCCACTGTCAGTAATCCAGTAATTCTTCTCGTCCCTAGCATCAAAAGCAGTCAACATAGTTCCTTCAATGTTATGACCTATTTCTGAAGCACTTTCCTTCACCCATCTTTCAAGATTAGTAGAATTAGTTCCAACATTTAAATCCATGAACAAGCATTCATCACTTTCTTCATCTGGATAATTTGATTATTCATCATTAGATACACCATTTTTGTTTTCAACATAATAACTCTTTTTTGACAAAGTTACCCTTATGATCCTTTTATTTGTCATTAGTAACTTTGATTTGATATTTAGAAGCATAATGACCTATCTTTCCACAATTGAAACATTTGAAAGGTAGCTTAACTCTATATTTTCTAGTACCCTTTTTCAATATCCTCACAAATTTTTCTTCCACTTCATCAAGATCATCTAGATCTAATCCATCATCCTTTTCCACTTTGTAGACTTTAAAAGTAGTTTCTTTATTTGTAGTATCTTGACCAAACTCTCTCATTTTAAAAGAGGTTAAAGAACAAAACATCTGATATCTAGAATAACTATCCAAATTTTGAGCTTCCTCAATAGTAGAAACTTTAGAACTATAAGATTTAGGTAGAGTCCTTAATACCTTTTTCAAAACTTTGCTTTCATCTACCTTTCCACCAAGACTATTGATGGAATTGAAAAATTCATCAACTCTTAGCATGTAGCCATTAATATCTTCATCTTTAGACATCCTTAGGGTTTCAAATTTGGCTTTAAAGTTTTGCATATTTGCTTGTTTGACCTTGTCATCTCCTTCATAGATTCCTTCCAACTTTGTCTAGATCTCTTTAGCAGACTTCAACAAAACTTATCAGCTTTCCAAGTTTAGAATAAGAAAGATCACTTGGGATTGCATTCCTTGCTTTGCCATTATTTTCATAATCCTTGATCTCATCATCATTTGTTTGACCATTTATAGGCATAGTATAACCTTTTTCAATAGACTTCTAGACTTCAAATTCAAGAGAAACCATAAAGGAATCCATCCTAACTTTCAAGTAGGTAAAATTTGTTCCATTGAACAAAGGAGCTTCAAATGACACCTTTCTTGTGCACCATCTAGATATAATTCAAGCAATTAGGCTTCTTCCTAGGAACCATAGATCTGATACCAATTTTAGATGCATAGGACAACTAAGAAGGGGGTGAATTAGTTGTATACTTTAAAACATAAAAAACCCTCATTAACATTTAGATCTACATTAGCCCTTAAACCCTTAACAACCATTAAACCATTATTATGCATTAGTAAAATGAAATCATATGAAACATTAATGCAACCACATCCAAACACATAAGAACACCTACTTTATGTAGAAAACCCAAGAAGGGAAAAAGAATAGTGAGGATTAGCTCACTAATATATGAATTGCAACATCGAATATAATAAGGCTCACTACCAAGGGCTCACTACCCAGAAAGATAAAGAAAGGCTCACAACTAGTGGCTCACTACCAAAGAACTCACTATCTAGAATAAATAAGAATAGAAGAAGGGGTGACTTACTACCAATTTGAATTTCTAATAATGCATCTCTCATATGTTTAAGGTAAAATTCCATTGAAGCATAAATAACTCATCAAACAAACAAAATGTAGACACCTTCTACTCATTGCATGAGGAGGTCATAAGCATTAAGACTCACACTCAAATAATCAATCTTGATCACATTCACATCACACACTCACTCCTCTTTTTCCACACAACAATTCTCCTTGCATTTATACCATCTGTGACCTAAAAAAATCTCAATTAGGTCGGCCTTAAGGAAATGTATGCACCTTAACCACACAACACCAAATAGGTCAGAACCAAACACTTACAAAATATAAAGAAGTGAAGAAAAACCACACCAATAATTAACTAGGACCTAAATCTACACCAAAACACTTCTCAAGACTTCCTCAAACAACAATTATCCTCCACAATTAACGCTAACATGCCAAGTTAGCCAAACCTACACTAACACTAACAAGAAACTCTAAAAGCATCTCTCAAAGTATAGAAACATCTTGAAGACCACACAACAACATTCCATAATATGCATACAACATCTCAAAATATTCTAACATCATAAGAATACTCTGCACAACTACTGTAACCACCTAAGACTCAAGAACACCTTCATTCTGTGCAACCAGACAGACTAGCATAGACATCCAACACACCAAACAACTTTGTGGAAAAAATCAAAACCTAAAACTTCAAGGGAGGGTAGATACAATCAATATAAGCATGTTCCTAGATCTGCAACACCAAAACCTTCACTATGGAGAAATATGAGGCAATCTCATTTCTCCCAAATGCCCTGTTTCACTAGATAGACATATTGTCAAGCACATCTTCTACTTCAAAATGATCTAGAACTTGAAACTCTAGATATAACACCTATGAATGCCTATGATCATCACATCCAAACTACATGGGAATATCTTCAATCATGAAGAAATGCAAAGCAAAACACTGAACACTACTTTGTCACACTAAGCTCTCTTTTATTCAAAATTTCTAAAAAGCACTTCAAAACCAAGTGAACCAAATTCATCAACAACATTCCTAACATCTTTGCAACGCATCTACAACATCTACAACATGCAACACTTTATAACTACAATAGTCTTACCCAAACGCAAGTCAAGCTGACAACCTTTGCAACTATACTGAAGTAGGAGATCAATGACAACACCAACATGTGTTGACATCAATAACAACCATTCCAACATTCTGTTTATGCAAGGGATTGACATTAATGAAAACATCCATGCAACTCACAAACACTTCAAGCTTCCAACATATCCAAACTTCGAAAAAAAAAAATTATGAGCTTGGAGATCCAAAAAGGAAGATTTAAATTTAACTAGAAATAACATCCACCTATAGAAAAATCAATAAAAATGATTTGCATTATTGTGAAGTGCTCAAAACCAATATTTCAACAATATGTTGTTTGTGAAATTTTGACTTTTGGATCAAAAGTTATGATTTTTTTAAAAATGGGTGCAATTTGGCCTGCAAGCATGACCCTTATGGTAAAATAATTTTTCCTCAAATTTATCCTATACTAAAATAGGAAAATTGTATATCAAAATAAAGGTTTTTGGGTTGAAAGTGCTCCAATGAAATTTTTTTCACCAAATTTGAGATTGAAACCCTATTTTACTAATATCATATGATGGCCAAATTAAGTGAAAAAAGAAAAATATGACTTTATTGGACACTCTAGAAACTTAATGGTGAGCTTATATTTACACCAACATAATCCAATAAGAATTTTTAATACAAATCCATAAAGAGGAACTTCCCAAATTTAGTATTTCTATCATCTTTTTCTTATTCTCCAAGTCATCATATGATGTAAGAGAAGAACATACTCAAATTGTCAAGATCTAATAGGATTTTCAACGTAGAAAAATCTCAATTCCACTCTAAAATTTGAGAAGGGGTTTTACAAATTTGAAACTCTAATACCATGTTAGAGTCACTCAAAGACTCAATCTACCAAGATCACCTACAAAACTAAAATAACCTTCTACAAGAGAGAAAATAAAGAGTGTAAATTGAATAGATTTAAAATATATTAGATCAAATGTGATCAACGATGTGCATATCTATGCAATACCTATAATACTATGCAATAAAATGTACATATGAGACCTTTCTTATAGGAAATTTTGAGAGATAAGTACAAATTGGATGATGAAAAGTGTCTTAATATTATATCATGTGAAACTAGGGGATAAGAAAAGATATGGTCACATGACAACTAATACTTATAGAAAGATTCCTAACTCAACATGTGTGAAAAGGTTCTAATTAGGAACTAGTTAGGTAAAGTACCTTGTTCACACTGCAAAGGATAAACTGGATAGGAAAAACCCATGTTCACACCAACAGCATTAACCAAGCCCATGAGAATAAAAAAATTCAAATTGTGTTTAGAGTATATGGGCCTCTTAGCCCTTATTAGTTAGATTCCAATGTTGGTGTTTCCCTTTGGCTCATGCAAAGTGTTTAACAAGTGGAAGAATATTAGGAATTAAGGTTTTTGAACCTTTACAAGTTCCTAGAATTATATATTTATTAGTTGGAATTTTCCCAATTAATGATAAATTGTCATATTTTATTATTATTGTTATAATTGTTCTCTTATGAAAATAGGGTGTTGAATTATAAAGTATCATATTTACCAAGTATAGGTTCCTTTGAATGTGTGTTGTATTATGTCATTGAGTTGACTATTTATATTATATTTTGAATGCCCTATTTAGAGGGAATCTATGATGTAATATTATGATGTGTAGAGCTTCTCCTATATCTAATCAACTAATATAGGTAACATACATACAACTTAATGAACCTACAAATCCAAAATTAAGCAATTCATTATCATAGAGGTGCTTCATTTAAATTATCAACCAAGGAATCATAATCTTGAGATGATGCTACCACTATATATGCAGATAAAAATCCTAAACCTTCTTAATCAATTGAGTACAAAAGGAATAAAAAAAGTAATTCTAATTAAATGAAACTTAACTAAAATAATTCCTATACAAAAATAGATTAAATAAATACCAATTGTTGTAAGTGACTGCAATAATTTATATGGGTAACTAGTCCTATGCAAAGTATAACTTAATAGCTCTCTATGTTGCAATGTGTTTCAATAATAATTAGTTGTCTATTAGAAACTCAACATACTACAAAACATCATTATAATTTAGAAATTAACTAATAATCTAAACTAACATAGAGTTTATAGTACCTCAAGTGGCCCTTGCTTGAGCTACTATAATCCACAATGTCTTTCTTCAAATCCCAACTTAAAGATTGATGAAATAGGCGTGTTCTTCTTTATTGCAATTTGAACATACAAAAGCTTAAGAATGAAGTATTTGATAACAAGGTTTATATTCAATATATTTCATATAAAAAATATAACTAGAATTTCCTCTCACAAGATCAAACATATATATACAAGATCTATGAGAGTCCTCTAATTCCAGAATTGAAAATAAACTATGAGCAATTTTTAAATATTCCAAAAACATAGGAATAGGACTATGTCTCAACTTAACAATAAAATAAAATAAAGTGGAAGTAAGAGTGTAATAATATGATAATGACTCTACATCAATCAAGAATATGGTTATAACTAAAAATGTACCTAACATGACATACTTTATTACAATTTGCTATCCACTATTAAAAAAAGCCTCTTTTTCCCTCAATGATTTATTAATAACAAGAAGTGAAAAGATGGAGTGATCCATGAATAATCATGTTCACATAATTTGACCATCACCTACATTAGATTTGGGAAAAATGCACATGGTGTAGTTTATCACCTCCTCTAATTGTGGCATACTAACATCCTTCTTATGTGGGTTGAAATTCCTTTTGTTGTGGGTTAACATATCCTTGATTGTAGGGGTTAGTTTTATTCCCAATGAATTTTTCATTATTGACAACTATAATTAATAATAAAACTCCACTAATTCCATAGACATTCAAAGATCACACAATCATTTATTAACATAGAATATAATATTCAATGCTTTTCAATAATTAAAATATATGAAAAGGTTTGAAAATGTCTTTGAAAATTAGTAAAATATGATAAAAAGTATAAAAATAAAGCAAGGAAACTAGATAATTCTAGGGCTCAACATTCCCCCAACATGGCCCTTTTATTTTCCTCAAGTAGTTTAGGGTCTCTAGTTCTATTGTGACGAAATTTCCCTATGGTTCATTGTATTGGTGACCCCTTCACCCTACTTTAGATAGAATCCCTTTTACTTTGATATCCTCTAACATCTAGCTTGTTCTAATGCCTCTATCTCCTCTCTTCTTCCTGAATAATTTGGAATTGGAAATAAGAGAAGATGAGGGTGAAAAGCTAGAGGAAACTAGGTAATATGATGTTCAAGAGAGGCTGTGATATATTTTTGGGTTCTTTGAACTATTACCAAGTAGTTGAAGACAAAATGTAGTTCTATCTTTTAATTCATCATCCTTGTTAACTCCCTTCATATATCCTATGATGAGGTAAGTGTTTCTCTTATTTTCCCTGCTACTAGTTCTTGAAATATTTTATAATACCACTCCATGCAACATAAAATATTCTTCTCCACCCACCACCTATCCACAACATCAATCCATTCTTCCACTACCCCTCTTGCATCATCGTCCTTTGCTCTAATATGGAGGAGAAGTGAATTCTCCATCTCATGATAATATAGCTATAATTATCCTCTATAATGTTCACTCCTAATGAATGAGGATAATTCCTTGATTTAAAAATCTCCCACAAAGATAAGTGGGTTCTAGGTAGTGTCATAGGGAATAACCAGATTATACAAATAAACTTCACATAGTTGATCTTGCATATTTGGTGTGACCTATTTGTATGCTTCTAAAAATAATGTAGGTGAATATAGGGAAATATGGAGGTCACTAATTAGCTGGTTGAACTTAAAAATTAAAAATTTCTCCTACAAAAATAGGGTGTAAACCCTAGCAGGTGGTCTACATTTCAAAAGTTGAACTATTTTATCAACCATTTCTTCCATTTTTAATTTAAATATTTTAATCTTTGCATCCTTCTTCTCAGTCTCTCTAGTGTGTGTTCTTATCAATTTAAATTTTTCTTTGTCCCAATTCTTTTGCAGTTGAGAGAATTCTTCTATTTTGTTCCATAATTCAATCCCAAGGGTAACTATAGTAGGAGTTCTAGGCATTCTTGGAACTTCATTTTGGTTCTCAAGTTTGTTGATAGTGTTTTTTGCATAGAAACAACTCAAACAGAATGTGATATTCTATCTCTCTTGAAAGGTAAATCTCTATCAACAATCCTCAAGAGATAACCCCAAGGTCTCTAATGTCAGGTCTTGATAATACAAAAAAAACTCAATGATAAATGTGAAAATGTTGGTAATCACAAGGGGCCTTACAAATGAACAATGTTGGAAGTATACTTTCATCAAATGCAATAATATGGTGATGCTCTCAATCCTAAAACTAACCCAGATATAAAGAAAGAGCAAAAGAGAAGGGTTGAGAGAGATTCTAAACTAACTCCTAAGATCAATCACAACAATGATGAATGTTGCAAATTGACAGATCCCCAATAAAACCAATCTTTGTTTGATCAAGGAAAAACCCACAACTCTGCAAAAATGGTGTAATCTTCTAATGAAACTGAAGAGTTTTAGACTATGAATATTCATCAACATACCCAATAACTGGCGCAATGTAAACAAGCATCCACAGTTGAACTTAGCACAAAATAAGGCCTAGACTAACTTTACCCAACAACTTACAATCAACAAATTGCTAAAAGTATGGACATGAGATCGATCAAACATCATTCACATTTTACCATTATTGCAAAAGAATTAACATCTAACATATAGCATTTGAGAATCAAGAACAAGAAACCATAAATTGTCAAAGTGTAACGCAAAGCTTGCCAACTCAACAATCCAATTGCATTAACTTCTCCAGTAGTACATAACAATTTCCAGTCTCTCTCCTCTCCTACAACTATTGACTTGCATAATCTAACTCCTAACTTAGCCAATTCTGGCTTTCTACAACTTCTAAAAATGATTCTAACTCCTTACAAATGAGAAGGCACTGGCCTTTTATAGAAATTTATATTTTGAATCAATGGCCAAGATTTGATTCATCCAATGGCTACAATTGCACTTCTAGAAGCATCCAGTAGTTACATTAGGGTTTTGGCATCCATAACATCATCATCCAATTGCATAAAAGTAGTTATATCATGGCCAAATGACATCAATTTTGAGAAAATCCTCATTGGAGAGTAAATATGGCTTCACATGTCTTTCCTTGTTAAAGACACCTCTCCAATTGGTATATAACTGGTGGCACATATTCATAGGCAGGTGCATATTTAATATTGGAGTTGAACTCTCCTAGAATTTCCCTCTTGGCACAAATCCATATGCAAGTCCCCCTTTTGATTTCTTTAATCTTGAAAAATAGATACCATCATTAGTAGTTCACATGTTATAAAAATACCCATCCATAAAACATCCAAAGTAATTTTTGAATAAAATTTTGGCCCTTAAAAAAAACTTTCATTTTTTTTGGAAACTTTCCATTTTTTGAAATTTTTCAGTTTTGGAAATTTTATTTTCGATTTTTTTATTTTCGTGAACATTTTAAAATTTTAAAGAATTTCATTTTGGAAAAATTTCATTTAGGAAAAATTTCTATTTTGAAAAATTCCATTTTGGGAAAAATTTCCATTTTAGGAAAAAAAATTCCATTTTGGAAAAAAAAACATTTTTGGAAAATTTCAGAATTTTTGAGGGGTCTTGGATTTTCCATGGCTTAATATGAGGTAGCTTGAATTTTCCATAATCCAAGCTAGGTAAAAATCCCCTAAACTTCATAACTTTTTTTTCTAGAAAGAATTTTTGAAAAGTTCAAAAAGCAACCCAGCCTAATTTTTCATCCTCTATCCACGGGTGCAAAAATGATTTACAATGATGTTGAAAATTCACCTCAAATTTTTTTTTGGGGAATCTGAGGTAGCTTGGATTTTCTGAAATCCAAGCTAAGTCAAAATCCCCTAAACTTCATAAATTTTATTCTAGAAGGAATTTTTGAAAAGTTCAAAAAGCAACCCAGCCTAATTTTTCTTCCTCTATCCATGGGTGCAAAAAAGAATTTCATATAACATTGAGAATTTACTTGAAAATCCCCATTTCCAAAATCCAGGATAGGTGAATTTCCCCCAGAGCCTCAAAATATTGCCTTCATCAAACCAAGTCTAGACTTAATCCCAAAATAACTTCCCAAGAAGAGCAAAACTGAAAATTTGACCAAGCCAAAATGCAAAGATGCAAAAGAAAAAAAAAGAAAAGAGGGTCCCTACCTCCGGTGGGACATGTGTGCAAAAATTATACAACAAATGGTGACTCTTGCTAGCAAAATGCTCCAAAGCATTTTGATGACGAGCAAGAATCGTGAACCTAGAATCTCTGGTTTCAATCTCCGTATTAGGCAAACAAATCAAAGTGCAAGATCAAAGAATCAAAACAAAAGGTAGACCGAACCTTCCATAAATTGAAATCCAAGTGTGTGCAAGTGAGTTCATTTCCCTCCTTGAGCTACTATAGAAACCAAAATCAGTCAAGTTAGGCTACGTAAAGATTCTAGCTCCAAAAGCAACTTGGATAGAGCCTCGCTACCAGTCAGGCATCCATAGCCTCGACGAGGTTATCGCTGCAATTCTCCCAAACATAGCTCTACTACCAGCCAGGTGTCCATAGCCCCAGTAGAGATATTCAGATACTCCTGATAATTTGAATTCATTCTTTTGATTTTCAATATTTTTCTTTTCTTTTCTTTTCTGATATTCTTTTCTTTTCATTCATTCCTCATTTCAACTTGTGAACAATGAAGTTCACACTCAGGACTAAGAACCACAGTGGTGTTGAAGTAGAAATAGGATTTTTCACCTAACAAGACCTTACAAGGACCCTACTGCAACCTAAGGATTCTTAAGATGTACGAAAGATATAAGATTTAAGAATACTTCAAGTTCAAATCAAACATTCAGACCGCTTGACACTAACAAAAGATCTCGACCATCCATTCAAGATATATGATTAAAGTCCATCAATCAAATACTCAGAACAATCTTAGATAATATATAATTATTGTGCAGGAAAGACACTTCCCCAACTAGAAAATAGAGAAACCCAAACCAGAGAAGCAAAGCAACAACCAAACCGAAACCCAAAGAAAACCTAAACTGACCAAAATAGAAGCAAACCAAAAGCCGTCTAAACTAACCAAAGCAAACTAATCCTAAAGCAATCTATCCTAAAGAAAACAAAAACAAACTAAAGCAAAAAAAAAGTAGAGAAAGTTGCATTTATTCAAATCAACATTATGTACAAAGAGACTCAAAGTGGCTCATGATGAGACAAGGCGAATTGAGTCCCACCCCCATATGGTTAATCAATGCAGGAACAAGTAGTAGTGTAATGGTAATAGTCCTCAAGCATGAAAATTTGTCTTTATACTCAACAAAATAAATCTCCACATTGTAGCATTCAAACTCAACCTCATAATCAGGAATAATCAATAACTAAGGTAACTCATTAGGACCATGATTAACCCATATGCAAGTTGTCTTCCCTAAACTCCCATAATCAAATTGATAAGCTTCAAGATTCATAGTAAGGAAAGAAACAACTTGGTGTGCTGCTTGTTGAGACTGAATGTTGTGTTTATCATCCTTCAATTGTGAAGAGCTGATATCTATGTCATCAGGAGGTCTCCACTGATGATGCAATATTCCTCTCATGTTTGAAATATGCAAAACAGAATTAGAGTTATCAATAAGTAGTCCAAGGTGAAATTCAGATTGAACAAACTTATGATTAACATCATGGAACTTTTCACCTTTTTGTGTTTCTTCATGAGGTATGAATGATGAGAATGCTGAAGCTTTGTAATGGAAAATAAATTCCTCAATAGGATGTTCACTAAGAAACATCACAAACTTTCCTTAAACATATTTTCACTTACAACAGTGTGATCAAGCCCATCAATTATGACTGTAATATTACTATTTTCAGCATCATTCATGTTTTCCTACACATTAGTATGAACCACATTAGCTACCTCACCCTTAATACATAAATTTTGTGAGTTTTCATTGTGCAGTTCATCAATAGACAGAGGAAAAATAGAATTTGATAAATGAGAAGACTCCTTGAATTCATCTTTTGTTGACATTGGTTTAGATTCTTGATAATAACTATCAGGAATTTTGACCACTCCATTAAGTGCTTCCTCATGTTCTTCAAGACATTCATCAACAACTTGTTGAAATTATTCTATTGGAGACTTGTTTGATGTATCTTTTTGTGCATCCCTTGTATGTTGTAGTAGCTGCACTTGTTCTTCCACCTCTTTTATGGCTTCCTGGCACTGGAAGCATGTGAATTCAGAATGCTCTTCCTCATGTATCCTGCACCAAGCTGGTAACAACTCCTCTAGGCAGACATTGTAACTTAGGCTTGACCAATCTTTTATAATTTTGGCAACAAACTCTTCATATCTAGTTTTTATTGGATCTTCATCCTGGATGGGATGAGCTTGTATGGTAACTCCTTTCTCTTGTAGCTCATCCTCCACTTTATTTTCAGAAATCTGACTAACCTTTGTAGGAACATCCTCTTTGATCTTTATAGGTAGTTCTTCACTTAAATGTTCCCCTGTTAACTCCGATGCCTCATATTTTTCTTCCTTACACTCAGTCCCTTCTAGAGCCACCTCAACATCAATTGCAACATCATCTCTTGATTCAGAATTTATTGGCTTCTCTGTAGTGCATTCCTTGTCTAACTTTTCTTTCCACTCCAAGTATCTCCCAACTTTAATGATAATGTCCACACATGAACGACAAATGAACTCTAAATGGGCTGCATTATGAACTCTACACCATTTAGATGAGATGAAATCTTGCAAACCCTTACCACCACTAAGCTGATCTTCAACTATTTATGTAAATTCCTTAACTGCAACATCAATAAACTCTAAATTTGTGGAGGCTAGTGGTTCAGGAAGGTTTTACATGAAAATACCCCTTTTCAAAACCATCTCGATTTTACCCAAAAAGGCTCAACATTCAAACTCATTATTCCTAGTGGTATTATGAATTCTGCACTGGTCTGATAATGCATAGTGATGCAAACCTTTATTATTCCAACTATCCAATCTCTTATTTAGAGACTCACAAAGTTGAGGAAAATCAATCTGAAGACCATTTCCATCATGAAAAACATAAAACTACTTTTCCATCTTGACTCAAAATTTGTACTTTCAAATTTAGAGATCTATCATATCTCAAATTTTCAACATGAAGGCTCATTCAACTTCCAGCTATGTCATGTTTGTTCATCTCTCCTTCTAGTGCCAATCCATTGATGGTGTTTTCTGCACAACAACTCAAACAAAATGTGATATTCTATCTCTCTTGAAAGGTAAATCTCTATCAGAAAGCCTCAAGAGATAACCCCAAGGTCTCTAATGTCAGGTCTTGAAAATGAAAAAATAACTTAGTGATAAATATGAAAATGCTAGTAATCACAAGGGGCCTTACAAATGAACAATGCTAGAAGCATACTTTCATTAGATGCAACAATATGGTGATGCTCTCAATCCTAAAACTAACCCAGATATAAAGAAAGAGAAAAAGAGAAGAGCTGAGAGAGATTCTAACCTAACTCCTAAGATCAATCACAAGAATGATGAATGTTACAAATGGAAAGATCCCCAATAAAACCAATCTATGCTTGATCAAGGACAAGCCCACAACTCCGCAAAAATGGTGCAATCTTCTAAGGAAACTGAAGATTTTTAGACTATGAATATTCATCCACATACCTAATAACTGGCACAATGTAAACAAGCATCCACAATTGAACTTAGCACAAAATAAGGCCCATACTAACTTTACACAACAACTTACAATTAGAAAATTGCTAAAAGTATGGACCAAAGATCGATCAAACATCATTCACATTTTACCATTATTGCAAAAGAAATAAAATCTAACCTCTAACATTTGAGAATTAAGAACAAGAAACCATAAACTGTCAAAGTGTAACACAAAGCTTTCCAACTCAACAATCCAATTGCATTAACTTCTCCAATAGTACATAACAATTTCCAGTCTCTCTCCTCTCCTACAACTACTGACTTGCAGAATCTAACTCCTAACTTAGCCAATTCTGGCTTTCTACAACTTCTAAAAATGATTCTAACTCCTTACAAATGAGAATGCACTGGCCTTTTATATAAAATTACATTTTGAATCAATGGCCAAGATTTGATTCATCCAATGGCTACAATTGCACTTCTAGAAGCATTTAGTAGTTACATTAGGGTTTTGGCATCTAGATACATCATCATCCAATTACATAAAAGCAGGTACATCATGGCCCAATGACATCAATTTTGATAAAATCCTCATTGGAGAATAAATATGACTTCACATGTCTTTCCTTGTTAAAGACACCTCTCTAATTGGTATACAGGTGGTGGCACAAATTCATAGGCAAGTGCATATTTAATATTTGAGTTGAACTCTTCCAAAATTTCCCTCTTGGAATGAATCCATATGCAAGTCCCCCTTTTGATTTCTTTAATCCTAAAAAACAGATACCATCATTAGTAGCTCACATGTTATTAAAAATACCATCCATAAAATATCCAAATTAAACTTTGAATAAAATTTTGGCCCTTAAAAAAAACTTTCATTTTTTTTGGAAACTTTCCATTTTTGGAATTTTTTTCCATTTCAAGAATTTTTTATTTTCAGAACATTTTAAAATTTCAAAAAAATTCCATTTTGGGAAAAAAATTCATTTTTGGAAACTTTTAGGATTTTTGAGGCGTCTTGTATTTTTCGAAAATGGAAATTTCAGAAAATCCCAGGTAGCTTGGATTTTCCATGGCTTAATCTGAGGTAGCTTGAATTTTCCATAATCCAAGCTAGGTCAAAATACCCTAAACTTCATAACTTTTTTTCTAGAAGGAATTTTTGAAAAGTTCAAAAAGCAACCTGGCCTAATTTTTCATCCTCTATCCATGGGTGCAAAAAGGATTTACAAACGATGTTTAAAATTCACCTCAAAATTGGTTTTCAGGGAATCTGAGGTAGCTTGTATTTTCTAATGTTTAATCCTCATGGAAAATCTGAGGTAGCTTGGATTTTCTGAAATCCAAGCTAGGTCAAAATCCCCTAAACTTCATAACTTTTTTTCTAGAAAGAATTTTTGAAAAGTTCAAAAAGCAACCTTGCCTAATTTTTCATCCTCTATCCATGGGTGCAAAAAAGAATTTCATATAACATTGTGAATTCACTCCAAAATCCCCATTTCCAAAATCCAAGATAGGTGAATTTCCCCCAGAGCCCCAAAATATTGCCTTCATCAAACCAAGTCTGGACTTAATCCCAAAATAACCTCCCAAGAAGAGAAAAACTGAAAAATTTGACCAAGCCAAGATGTAGAGATGCAAAAGAAAAAAAAAGAGGGTCCCCATCTCTACTAGGGCGTGTGTGCAAAAATTGTACAACAAAGTTGTGGAGTATTCTTGTTAATCTTAAAAGTGTCCAACTGTGCCAATTTATCCAAACTTGTCTCCTGTTGATCAAGAGCATGTAGTCATTTCTCTAATTCCTTAACCCTATTATCAAATCCATTCTCCTTTTGTTGTTATCCCACAATCTGTTCTTCCTCTTTTATTCATTATAGAGTTGCTTGCATCTCCTTACTCTTAACTTATCCTATTAAAAATAATTCATCTTTATTTTCTAAAAATATTTCCTCATCAACCTCAATAGGTGAAGCAAATTCTTCTTCAAAAGCTGGGCTATTCTAAGGTCTATGCTTCTTCCTTGTTTTAAAAAAATCTTCAAATTTAGAATTTGAGCTACTACTCAGATACATAAATTGCAAGGGTTTTTATTTTCATGATCACTCACATTTTATTCTTGTGAGTGTGTTTTAGACTCCACTACAAAAAATAAATATTGTTGAGGTTTGGCCTTTCCTTTTAGAGGGCCCTTCTTTTTGAGGTGGTGTGACCACTTTTTTGGCTACACTGACCTCTACATCTTTTTGGGTGTAGAGGAAGAGGCCATAATTTTTCATTTATGTTACTTGGGTTGAGAAGGGTTTTTGGTGGAGGTAGGAGTTTCTAATTCTATAGGTGCTATGGGCTTCTCCTCAAAATTTGTAGGCTGGGTTTCTTGCACTCCTTTCTTTATTTTCTTAGAAATGCTATGAGTAGGTGATGAAATGGGTGAGAAAGAGGATACATTTTCCTCTTCAATAGTTTTAGGCAAATCATTATTTTCCTGAGCCCTATGTGTTTCTTCCAACCTCGGCCTCACAAACATTTCATTAGAATTTTTATAATCTAGAAAATTCTCCCAAGGCACATTAGGGTATTGAATTTTGAGGCTTATTTTAATAAAAAAGGTGACTAAGAAATAAGAGGATAGAGTAGAATGGTTCCTCTTTCTTCTATATTTAAAAAACATTTATTTCAAAAAATTAGACAAGATTTTGGGGACATTCACTAGCCTTTGATGGCATAGGTGACTCAAAAGTTTAAAATTTACTATATATAGAAGAGATAACCTGCCATCATAGGTTAAGTATTTAACTATATATGAAGCAATGGATGCCCATAACCATGGTAGGAAAGTATTTTTTTACCTTGTGTGATTCCAATTTCTCTCCTATCTATGTAAAGTCATTTCATGTTGTGACTACATCAACTCACACTAGAAATTCTTCTCCTACTATGGGAAACCAAAAAAATTCTACAAATGTTGCTTCTAAAGCATCCACTCTCAAACCTCTTATCTAACCTCATCATTCTACAGTGTACTAGAAATTTGTTATATCATTACTTCATTATACTCCATTAAACAAAGGAAATAGTCTAACCATCCATCTTGTTGGAAAATGGGCAAACATAGCTAGTCATCTTGAAGTTCTATAAACTTTGTTTAGAAAAATTATCTTCAAACTATACGTCAATCTACTTACTACTTATAATAATTCAATATGCTTGCTAATTTTATGAACACTACCACATCTGTCTTTGTAAGTTCTATGGCTACAAGTTCTATGGATTTGTGAAGGAAATTGGAGCTGGTGTATATGTAGTTTTTTATTTTTTAGAAATAGTATTGGAAATGATAATAAAAGAGTTATCTCCCAACTTAAAATTTCTATTTATCCTCAAATATCAAGGTACAAAAAGAATAGAGGAAATACATTTTAAAGTATTGGTGATAATTGATATAATATAAATTACATGTTTTCATGAATGTGAATTCTAGATGAAATCAAATAGAATTAAATGCTAATCATAGTTAATAATATAAATAATTGGAATGGTGTGGTGATGAAAAAAGGTGGCACTTGTGATGTGATTTGAATGCTATCATGTAGCTACTTGGTGAAATAATTTAGATGATAGAAGTTAATGGAAGTATTGTGGGAAACTGTGTCATATAAAGTGCTTGTTGGAATGATGACACATGTCCAAAAAGTCAATATGGGAAAATAAATTTTTGGCATGTATTGGGTTTATTCATAATGAAATGATATGTTGCATGTAAAGCATGATGGATAAAAGTGGTTGCATGAATAAATGATGAAAATGAAAATGAGGTATAGCTGCAAGTGGTAGTGGTTGTAGGTGTAGTGATAGTGAACCAGAGGTTGTTAATATGTGTAGTAGTAGAATAGGTCAATTTTTTTAAATTCCTCAAGATTGTTGCTACTGTTGTAACAATGAAAAGATTGAAGGTGTTGTCATTGATGTCAACCAGTCAACAGGTTATCCACTAATTGCTATTGGTTGTATATGTCGAGGATATTGAGGAAACTGTAATAAAAATATGTTGCAGGTATTCAGTGGTTTCTCTAGGTTTTGGTCTAGATTCACTCCTATGGTTGTGTAGTTCAAATATGTTGTTTATGGTTGTTAGAAGGTGCTATATCCAGATTTTTGGTTGTTGGTTCATTGTACAATGCAAGTTGTGTTCATCAGTTGTGAATTATGGTTTTCTATGTTTTTGGTTGAGGTTTGGGAGAAATGTTGTTGGTCTAGATTTATCTTTGATGAAGTCTTATGGTGAGTGGTTCTAAAGTTGAGTTTCCTTGATTGTATTGAAGTTAATTTTAGTATTTGGAAAGTTCGTGCTTAAAGGTTTTATGTGTTTTACATTGGTTTGGCTGACCTTGTGCGAAATACTACTTTCAAGGATGATGAAGTGTGTTGGATCTATTTGGGTCCCTATCAAGCATGTGTTTGGGTCACCCCCATTCTAATTCCACCCTAGGATGTTTTGGTGCCAACCTAATTTGAATTTGAATTTGGATGGCTGACTTTGGATATGTTTCAAAGTTGAAGATGATATAAATACAAGATGAGTTAGTGATGGAAAATATACAAGGGTGAAGAAGAAGAGTGATAAGAGAAAAGAGAAAGTGCAGTTTGGTGTGACATTGATTCTATTTAGTAAGTGTGTGTGTTGTGAGTGTGGGAGATTGGTGTGAAGCTTAATGTTGAGTTTTCATATGCAATGAGCAGAAGGTGAACTCTATCATTCATACAAGTTGATCAGGTGATTGTGGTGAAATCCTTTGTTGCAAGTTGATCGAGTGATTGTGGTGGAATTATTTGTCTTCTTTGTATCTCTGTGGTAGTGAGCCCTCTGGGTTGTTAGCCCTATTGGACTGTGAATCCTTGTTCTAGACATTGAGTCCTTATTTTAGACAGTGAGCCTTATTTTAGGTAGTAAGCCTTTTGTAATCGATTTTGATATTCTCTATAGTGTGAGTTAATCCTCATCGTGGTTTTTCCCTCATTGGGTTTTCCATGTAAATCTAGTTTTATTGTGTTTATGTGTTGGATTTGAGTTTCTAGATTAGCATTTGATGATTAATCATTTAAGCAGTATTAAGTATTAGTTCCAGTGATTGAATTAAAGGTTTAATTATGTGACAACTAATTCACCCCCCTCTTAGTTGTCCTATTCAACAATTGGTATTAGAGCAAGTTTCCTTGGTGAAGAGCTTAACTACTTGAGGAAGGTTCGAGATGGCTATTAAAATATTTTTTGATTATCCAAGGTTCAATGGAACTAATTATGGTATCTGGAAAGTATTGATGGAAGAATATAGAGAGTATTGTGGATATGATGTGGGGAAAGCATAAAAAAATCCTTACACTCCTCTTGCTAATGGTTTGAGTACACCTAAAGAGATCAAATCACATGAAGTGAAAAATAAGCCAAAGTTCATCTTGAAGAATAGTTTGGTACACTTCGAATTGATTAAGGTTCAGAATTTGAAAATGGCTAAGGAAGTTTTGGATGCTTTGGAAAGAGTGCATGATGGTGATAAAAGAGTCAAAGAGGAAAAATTACAAAACTTGGAAACATAGTTTGATCTTCTACATATGTTTGAAGATGAGAATATTAAAGCTTATTTACAGAGATTGGATGAGATAGTGGCCAAAATGTGAGGACTTGGTGCTACTATAGATGAAACCAAGATTGTAAAGAAGATTCTTAGAACTCTTCCTAATCTTACAGTGAGAAGGTGAGTGTTATTGAGTAGAATATAGATTATAAGACCTGTACTAAGGATTTTCTATTGGGATTTTTTACATCTTATGAGATGAGGAAGCCAAGTTTAAGGAATGGGTGCAGATCAGAGACTGCTTTAAAGCTACAAAAGTTGAAGATCCAGATGAAGAAAACCTTTATGAAAAAGAAGCTAACTTTGTAAGAAGAATGAGGAAAGGCTCTAGTAAGTATGAAGGTAAGTTTCCCTTCAAGTGCTTTAGTTGTGATGAAATAGGTCATTATGTTGCAAAGTGTCTAGAAAGAGCTAAAAGAAAAAACAAAGACATGTGAAAGAAAAGAAAGGAAATAATATTAACAGAGCTTATTATGTGAATGAGAACACTAGTATATTTGATGAGGATTTATAATATGAAGATCCTGATGACAATGCATGCTTTTTCTTGGCGATTAAGAATGAACCTACTTCTGTCAATTATTTAAAACAAGTAAAAGAAAGCCCTCTAAAGAAGGAGAAAAATGAAGGTACGGGTATCTCTCCCCTACATGCTAAACAAGAGAAGAATTTTTGGGTAGTTGAAAGTGGTTGTTCACATCACATGACTGGTGATAAAAGTAAGTTTGTTAATCTTGAAAAATATGATGGAGGCTTGGTTATGTTTGAAGATGATACTGGTGCAAAAATATGTGGGATAGGTTTAGTAAGTTTTGATGGCAAGCATCATACTGACGATGTCTACTATGTTAAGGGTTTAATACATAATCTGTTGAGTTTTGGTTAGATGTGCACAAATGGATACGATCTTGTGTTTAAGGATGAGAGATATGAGATCTAGAAAGGATCTGGAACATTGATTGCTACAGGAAAGAAATTTAAAGGGAATATCTATCAACTTAAGGGTGCTAATGGATGATGTTTTATGAATTAGATTAATGATAGCTAGTTATTTCATAAGAGAATGTGCCACATGAATTTTGATAACTTGGAAAGGATTAGTGTTGTTCAAGCTGTAAGAGATTTACTGAGAATTACAAAGCCCATTAATGCTATTTGTAGGAATTTTCAGTTTGGAAAGCAAGCAAAAAATCATTATAGATGAAAGGAAAAATTCACTACCATACTGCTGGATTTAGTTCATATAGATCTTTATGGTCCTACAAGAGTAAGAAGTCTACTTGGTGAAAGGTACTTTATGTTTTTAATTGATGATTATTCTAGATATACATGGGTTACATTTCTTAGAGAGAAATAAAATGCATTAGATAGATTCAAGGAATTCAAAGCTATGGTTGAAAATGAAGTGAATTTGAAGATAAAATGATTAAGGTTTGATAGAGGTGGAGAATTCACCTCCCATGAGTTTAAAATGTTTTGTAAAGTGCATGAAATAAAAATATGGTTATCTGCTTTGAGAACTCGGCAGAATGGATTTGTTGAAAAGAAAAATAGAATAGTTCAAGAGGTTGCTAGATCAATGATTATTGAGGCTGGTTTACTGGAAGCTATTCATATTGTTGTTTATGTATTCAATAAATTTCAAGCAAGAGAAAATAGTACAAAGAATCCCTATGGGATATGGCATGGAAGAATTCCTACTGTTAAATATTTCAAGGTATTTAGAAGCAAATGCTATATCAGAAGAGATGAAGAAACTTTGGGTAAGTTTGATTCAAGAAGTGATGAAGGCATTTTTCTTGGATATTCTACTAATAGCAAGGCATACAAATGATTCAATAAAAGACTGAGAAAGATTGTAGAAATTTCTAATGTCAAGGTTGATAAGACAATGAAAAATCCTATTGACATTGATGGATATATATATGATGAACCTGATTGTGTAAGGATAGAAGATGGAAGAACAGGAAAAAGATGAGCAAGGGAAGCAAGATGAAAAAAATGAAATAGAAGAAGATGCTTCGGTGATGTCCCCTAAGACACCAACATATGTAAAGAAGAATCATTCAGAAAGTGAGATTATTGGAGACAAGACAAAAGGTTTGTTGACTAGAAGCAGAGCTACTACTGAAGTGAATCTATGTTTACTTTCTGAGATTGAACCGAAGACTGTATGTAAAGCTTGAAAGGATGAACACTGGAAGGAAACAACGAAAGAACTTATGAAGATTGAGAAGAATAAATCTTGGGAATTGGTCCCAAGACTGACAGATAAAAACATCATTGGATTGAAATGGGTATTGAAAAATAAGTTGAATAAGAATGGAGAAGTTGTTAGAAACAAAGTGAGGCTTGTGTGTAAAGGCTACTTGCAAGTTGAAGGCATAGATTTTTAGGAAACTTTTTCTTTGGTAGCAAGAATGGAAGCTATAAGGATGTTCTTGGAATTTTCTACTCATAAAGACTTTAAGGTCTATCAAATGGATGCAAAGTCAACATTTTTGAATGGTGAGCTAGAAGAATTTTATATGGAACAACCAGAAGGATTTTAGTTAATAGATCAACCAGATATGGTGTGTAGATTGAAAAAAGATTTATATGGGTTGAAGCAAGCTCCTAGAGAATGGTATGAAAGGTTAGATAGGTATTTGATTCAACAAGTATTTAACAAGGGTATGACATACAGTAATTTGTACTTTAATATTGAAAATGACAAAATCTTGATTGTAGTAGTGTATGTTGATGATATTATCTTTGGAGGAAATGAAAATATGTGCAAGAGGTTTGTGGAAGAGATGCAAAAAGAATTTGAAATGTCTATGTTTGGGGAGATGAATTTCTTTCTTGGGCTATAGATTAATCAAATAGAAAGGGAACTTTCATTTCACAGTCTAAGTATGTGAGAAACATGTTGAAGAAGTTTGGGATGGATGGTTGCAAACTGGTAAGTACTCCTATGGTGACTAGATGCAAATTTGGTAAAGATGATGATTCACCTAAGGATGATAAAAGAAAATATAAATCTATGATTGGTGGAATATTGTATTTGACTACTACTAGATCAAAATATCATGCATGTTGTCTGTCTTGTGGCTAGATTTCAAGAAGACCCTAAGGAAACTCATGTTGCTACTATTAAGAGAATTTTTAGATATTTGAATGACACTCTAGGTTATGGATTGTGGTATCCTAACGATACTGATTTTACACTTAGTGCCTATATAGATGTAGATTGGGTTAGATGTGTAGATGACAAAAAAAATACAAGTGGTGGTGCATTATTTCTTGGATGAAGATTGGTGGAATGGTTGAATAAAAAACAATATTCAGTCTCCTTGTCTACTACTGAAGTTGAGTATACTGCTGCTGCATCTTATTATACATAAGTTCTATGGATGAAACAGACATTGAAAGATATCACAATGGTATATGATGATCCCATTTATATTTTCTATGATAATACAAGTGCAATTAAAATTTTGAAGAATTTGGTGATGCACTTGAGGACAAAGCATATACATATCATATATCATTTGTTAAGAGAGAAGGTCATGGAGAATGAAGTAAAGATTGAGTATGTTCCAACAAAGGATCAGGTTGCTGATATTTTCACAAAGGCTCTTCCTAAAGATACTTTTGAGTATCTCTAGGAGAAGTTAGGGGTTATTTCCCCTCCTTTCTTGAACTAGATGCATATGGAGATGAATCAGTCCTATGGATATATGGATCTATTTTTCTTTTGGGCTGTTGTTTTGGTGGCTACCTCTCAGAGGGAGTAGGTAGCATTAGGTGTTGTCATTATGAGTATTATTTTTTTCATGTCAAAGGAGAAATCAATGTAAAATATTATTTTTCCTTTGCCATTGATGTCAAAGGGGGAGAAGAAGCATGTGAAAAAGGAAAGGAAGATTGGGAGAAGAAGCATGTGAAAAAGGAAAAGAAGCGTATACAAAATTATCTTCTAAGGGGGAGAAACATAAAAGTGTATTTGGAGCTTGTATGTTATCTTTGATGTTTTTTCGCATAATGTGTTGCCATCAATGAAAAAGGAGAAGATTATTGCAAGAATGGAAAGATTGAAGGTTTTTCCATCGATGTCAACTGGTTATCCACTAGTTGTTGTTGGTTGTATATGTCAAGGATATTGAGAAAATTGTAGTTAAGATATGTTGTAGGTATTCAGTGGTTGCTCTGGGTTTTGGTTTGGATTTTCTCCTGTGGTTGTGTAGTTCAAATATATTGTTCATGGTTGTTAGAAGGTGCTATATCCATATTTTGGTTATTGGTTTTTTGTACAGTGCAAGTTGTGTTCACCAGTTGTGAACTATGATTTTTTGTGTTTTTGGTCAAGGTCTAGGAGAAATGTTGTTGGTCTGGATTTCTCTTTGATGAAGTCTTATGGTGAGTATTTCTAAAGTTGAGTTGTCTTGATTGTATTGAAGTTAATTTTGGCATTTGGAAAGTTTGTGCTTAATGGTTATATGTGTTTTACACTGGTTTGGCCGACCTTGTGTGAAATACTAATTTTGAGGATGATAAAGCGTGTTGGATCTATTTGGGTCCCTATGAAGCATGTGTTTGGGTTTCCCTCATTCTAACTCCACCCTAGGATGTTTTGGCACTGACCAAATTTGAATTTGGATTTGGATGGCTGAATTTGGATATGTTTCAAAGTTGAAGAGTATATAAATACAAGATGAGTTAGTGATAGAAAATATATAAGAGAAAATAAGAAGAGTGATAAGAGAAAAGAGAGAGTGTAGTTTGGTGTGACATTGATTCTATTTAGTAAGTGTGTGTGTTGTGAGTGTGGGAGATTAGTGTGAAGCTTAATGCTGAGTTTTTGGATGTAGCGAGCAGAAGGTGAACTCTATCATTCATGCAAGTTGATTGTGTGATTGTGGTGGAATCTTTTGTTGCATTGGGATTGTAGTCTCTCTGTAACAAGTCTTCTTTGTCTTCTTTGTATCTATGTGGTCGTGATCCCTCCAAGTTGTTAGCCCTGTTGGATTATGAGTCCCTTTTCTTGATAGTGAATCCTTATTTCAGGCAGTGAGCGTTATTTCAGGCAGTAAGCCTTTTGTAGTCATTTTTGATATTCTTTATAGTGCTAGTTAATACTCATCTTGGTTTTTCCTTCATTGGGTTTTCCATGTAAATCTAGTGTTATTGTGTTTATGTGTTGGATTCGAGTTTCTGCATTGACATTTGATGATTAATCATTTAAGTAGTATTAAGTATCAGTTCTAGTGATTGAATTAAAGGTTTAATTCTATGATAACTGATTCACCTCCCCTCCAATTGTCCTATTCAATAGCTACAAGTCCTAATAACTTGTGCATATCCAAAAATAGTCGTTGCTAATGGTACATATTGCATGTGTGTGCATGTGATATTTTATTGTGAGAATTTATACATGTTATACATTAGTAGGTGAGATGGTTAGCTCATCTACAAATGTAGCAATTGGTGATTTTTCCATATTTGCATGTGTTGAAAAAAAAATGAATTTGTATGGTATGAAATTTTGTTGTAAATTGTGTAAAAATTCCTCCTTATGTGTTTTTTAATAAAGATTTAGTCTATATCCATTTAACATTAAGGATAATCAGATTGAATCAATTATAATTAGTTGAACTTCCCTATTCTGAAAATGGTGTTTAATTTCATAAGGACCAAGCCATTGTTTTTGTAGTTTTCTGTTGTGGTCCTTATACATAGAATGATAAAGCAATGCTCAATATCCCTCATTGAATTCCTTGGTTTTGATAAATCGATCATGCCATATGTTTCTCTATTTTTACATAATCTATGTATGATCAACTACTTCCATTCTTATTTCATCTAGCATATTGAGATTGTGCAATTTGTCTTTTTGAGCTTCAGAGAGATCTATTCCAAGTTGTATTGCTATTTGAAGTGTTTTATCTTAGTGTAATTAAATTAATTATTACACTAGCATAAGTTAACTTAGGTCATATATCATTTAGTCCTAGGTTGCATTTTAATAAATCATTTAATAATGGGGTAATTCCCCCTTCCATGTTTGTAGGGATAAGATTCCTTCTAGAAGATGAGTTGTCCTAGAACTTATCTCAACATTTAATAATTTCCTAGATAGGGTTCACATGTTGTCACATGTTGTTAGATCATGACACATGGTAACATCTCATGCTTTTTAGGTTTTCTTTCATGCCTATATATTCAGGGCATTTGTATATTTGTAATCAATCCAATCTCATAATGTAGATCAATATAGAATCTCCATTGTTTATACCTAGTTGCAACACTTTCTGTGTGGTTGATTATCTTTCTTGGAAAAGGTCCTCCATTGAAGACTGTAGCTTCAGAGACCGTGTGCATCCATAATCTCAACATGGTATTAGAGCTAGGTTCAATGAAACATCAACCCTTGATCAAGAAAGTTGGTGTGAGAGATTCTTTGCAGGCTTGAAGGTTTCCATTTCAGGCTACTTGACTCCACCCGAGGACCAAGCTGATTTCTGAAGCAGATTGAGTCAAATAAGAGCTCGCCATTGTCTTTAGAAGGGCTCAAAACCCTAGGATTGCCTGTCCATTCATCAAAATTAGATACATCAACCTGGGAGCCATCAGAGGTGTTTTAGGGTTTGCAAAATCAATCGTACTATCCATACAATTTGCAGCAAAAAATCATCTTGATCAGTTGTCCTTTGAGGAAAATTTTTTTTAGTCGCAAGTCATTTTTTGTTTTAGAAAATTCGGGCTCATTTTCATATTGTTTTGGCAAAAAAAATGCTTGGGCTATCTATATAGTTTGCAGAAAATTTATCATATTGACTACAATTATTTTAATCTGTTGGCATTTTATGGGGTTTTAATTTTTTTTTTTTTAAAAACCCCATCAACATAAATATTTGGGATTTGATTTTTTAAATTTCCATTGGGCTTTATTTTTTGATGGTCGACATTATTCAAAACAATTTTTTATTTATTTTTTGAATTGCATTTCTGCAATATTCAAAAAATCTTCAAAAAAATATACTTGTCGGCTATCTTTTTTTAAAAAGTCTACAGAGAAAATTTTAAAATCCACTCAGGGAGGTACATTGTATAGGGGAGGGACCCACCAGTCACATCACCGACACCTCCGGTGCCAGCACGTTTAGTGCTCCAATCCACTGGCATCTTAAACGTGAGTGCCTAAGCTGCCGCCGACCATCTCAAATCACTGCTGGGTTGTGCCTCCTCCAGCAGAGTCTATCCACCAGCGGCACCACCCTAGATCACCGCTTTGCCCGGTTACTCCACCCCGCTACCACCAAATCTGGTGGCTATCTCTTTTTTTTCTGCAGCCTGTCCCCTGGTTATATTAGCGACCAGGGGCTGATTTTTTTAGCTCCTGGTGCTTAAATTTTGCACCTAATTAGCCTGCAAGGCCCTAATAGGGCAGTTTATTTTAAATCGCCATATCTTCATGCCACAATGTCAAAAATTGACAAACGAGATACCGTCGGAAAGAAAATTTCATCTACTTTCTACTGGTGTAATCTGTTCTAAATATTTTTACTCACAAAAAAATTATTGTCAACTGAAGTCAAACGTCCATTTTGGAATCAAAGGCTTGTAACTTCGCAACCGTTCATCGGATTTCGGTGATTCTAGTGGCATCAGGAAGTATTTTCAGAGTTTTTCTCATCAGTCTAGACCCCTTGATCAGTTTCAACTCCAGGTACTCTTGCATTTATTTTTTTAGTTTGGTGCATTTGTTCAATAACTTGGTTATCTTGAAGCTTGGAAAAAGTTTTTTTGATCTAGGTAGCATCACTTCAATTGCACATCATCCTTGGAATTGTTTCTTTGTTGTTGAAGGTCATTTGTCTTTGTGTTTTTTGGATAAAGTTCATTATGGGGCTTGCATATATTCCTTCTTTGGTTATGTTGCATAAAGGGAAACAATCAACAATGGGGGGATGGGATTAGGCACCATCTCCAATCATTTGATCTATTACCACATATGTATGGTATAGTTCCTCATCCAAGTGAAGGTATTCATGAATTTGCTTGGATTTGTAGTAGATACACTATCTTGGAGTTCATTTCTATGCAAGTTGATTGTGATGTTTTGAATGTTATTGATCATTGTGATTGTCCTCACATTCTTTGGATTAAGCTTTGGGAGATATATGGAGATTCAAATAATCCACTCTTCCCCGATGGTTATGATTCAGAATGTCATTCTTCAAATTAGGTACCCCATGATGATATTGTTGTGTAGGAGGTTGATTGCCTTGATCTTTTTGAAGAGGTTGACAAGGTTCCCTTAGATGCTTCTTCTCCATCAGAGACAGTTGGTATCCCTTCACATTCAATGATTCCTTGTCCAAAGTCATTGATTGAGGCTTCCACTATCATCATCCATCAAGACACATTCAGTTTTCTAGACTTGGCTTCACAGGATGGCTTCATTTTAGGTATCACTGACTTGGCTACTTCTACAAGTTTGGAGGAAATTCTTGAGGGGGTATCACTCCTCTATTTAGATCCCACTTTGGAGAGTTTTCTTGAGTCTCCTCATCCCTTTGTCTCAACCTTCATTAGGAATCTAGAGACTATCTTGGAGGCACTTAGTTTCTCTTCAAATACTTCAGGCATGAGACTTCTTCCCTATCATTCCATTCAGGATTTGCAGTTTCTTCAACATCTACCATTAGATTTGCTTCAGAATTCTTTCAATGGTTTTGAGGACACTTCATTCAGGGGGGGCAATCAAGTCTCCATCATATTCATTCCATCTCAGTCTTTGGATATTGTTCAACATCAATTTCTACATCATCCTGATTTGTCACCCTCTTCATTGATTATGGCATCTTCATCTTTAGGCAAGGAGACATTTGAATAGAGTTCAGAGACATCATCATCCATCTTCGTCCTTCCTTCCTTCAATTCCTATCTGGAATGGGAAGTATCACTACACTTGCACTTAGTTCTGTTTCTTTTGAAAGGGAGACAAGTTGTTTGTCGACATTGGATCATGTTCTATCTTCAGACACTTACCATTTATGTAGGTGATCATATCTTCTGGGGGGGCTATATAGTCTCTCTATTTCCCTCCTATGGGGGGCTATTGATTGTATTGTATCCAAGTGACAGATGGTGTCCTTGGGGGGTATTTGGGAGTCCTCCATCCTTCCCATCCTTTCTCACTTTTTTTCATTTCATCTCCTTTTTGGAGAGGGGTTTTCTTCCCACTGGGTTTCCCCTTTTCTCCGATTGTGGGAGATTTTTTACATCTTTATCATGTACATGGGTACCTAACATGGCCTCGTAGTTGGGACCCATTCATCTCATCATCTATGCATAATCATTGCATTTCCTCCCTAAGTTGAACTTATGGGGGGTATTAGTGTAATTAAATTAATTATTACACTAGCATAAGTTAATTTAGGTCATATATCATTTAGTCCTAGGTTGCATTTTAATAAATCATTTAATAATGGGGTAATTCCCCCTTCCATGTTTGTAGGGATAATATTCCTTCTAGAAGATGAGTTTTCCTTTTAGAACTTATCTCAACATTTAATAATTTCCTAGATAGGGTTCACATGTTGTCACATGTTGCTAGATCATGACACATGGTAACATCTCATGCTTTTTAGGTTTTCTTTCATGCCTATATATTTAGGGAATTTGTACATTTGTAATCAATCCAATCTCATAATGTAGATCAATATAGAATCTCCATTGTGCATGCCTAGTTGCAACACTTTATGTGTGGTTGATTATCTTTCCTAGAAAAGGTCCTCCATTGAAGACTACAGCTTCAGGGACCCTGTGCATCCATAATCTCAACATTTTATGCTCAAATTCAATTAGAAGGAATTTTTTTTCCTATACACCAATTTATATGGTGTGAATCCTATGGTGGTTCCAGGTTTTCCAATATGCCTAGACAACTTTAGGTAACCTTGTTTCCCAATCCTTTTGATGCAATTGAACTATTTTTATTAAAATGGCCTCTATTTCCTTGTTAGTGACCTCAACTTGCTCATTTTATTGTAGATGGTAGTGGGTTGACTTTCTATGTATGACCTCATATTCCTTGACTAGCTTTATAATCAAATATGAAATAAACTAGGGTTCTTGATTGTGACCATCTCCCTACACATGACATACCTTATGAAGATTTCCTTATAAAGGAATTTGGTAACATGAATATCTCTATCAAATGGCGCAAGGACCAATGTGGTTAGAGAGGAATTTCATCACTCATGGTGGATTTACCCATCCAATGAAATCTATCACATCCTTATTAAGTGTAGGCCAGTAGTAGCTACTAGTTAGAATCTTTAGAATTATTCACTTGGTTGGAAATTTTCCTCCATAAGGCTCATCATGACTATCCATAAGAATATCATATGCTTCGCTTATTCATCTTCTCATTATATTATCTATCTCTATATAAAATATATAATTGGCCACCCATGAATATGGAAAGTTGCATTCAACTTAATGGCATATTTCTCTAGGCGAGATATGTGGGGGTGTCTTTCTTGTAACTAAGTAATTATCTATATCTTCATTAGAAGGTGTTTATATTAAGGGGGAAAATAAATGTTCATGTGGAAAGCAATCATCAACAACTTCTTCTATCTTGATTTATAATCTAGATATAATTTTAGCTCCCATATTTTCATTCCCTAGCTTGTCCATAATGGTTATATCAAACTCTTGTAGCAGTAATAACCACCTAAAATTTTTCCCACCAACTACTATTTTTTTCATCAAATATTTGATTGTTGTATGATTTTTATGAAAAAAAGACAAAATATACATTAATATAATGTCTAAATTTGTTAATGGAATATATCACTACTAACATCTCCTTCTCAGTAATAGTGTAATTGAGAACAACTGCTTAAAGGTTTTTACTATTATAATAAATTACATATTCCAAATTACCTTCCTTATATCCTAAGACAACACCTATGACAAAAATTGAAGCATCTATATGTATGTAGAAGGGGATGGTCTAGTTAGGGCCTCTCAAAATAGGTGTCCCTATGAGGGCTTCAAAAGCTTTCTGACAAGTAGTGTTCTATTCAAATTCAATGTCTTTAGAGAAAAAAACAAACATGGGAGTTGCTATTTTATTAAAATCTTTAATAAACCTCATGTAATATCCTGCATGTCCAAGGAAACTCCTCACATTATTTTTATTTTGGGGGATAGGTAGAGTGGAGATCACCTCTATTTCTTAGGATCCACCAGAATATTCCTACTAGAAACAAAGTGTCCCAAGACCACACCTTTAGTCATCAACATGAATTTTTTTCATGAATTAAAGAGAGGTTGTGATCCTAACAACTTTGAAATTTTCCAAATTTTCTAATGATTCTTCATAATATTTTCCATAAGTGGTGAATTCATCCATATATATTTTGATGGAGTCATGTGTAAAGTCTAAAAATATACTCAAGACAACTCTCTAGAATGTTGCAAGTGTATTGCATTGTTTGAATAGTAAAGTGAATAGGCATATGTACCCCATGGATAAGTAAAGGTGGTTTTGTCTTGGTCTTCTGGAGCTACCTTTATCTTGTTGCATCCACTAAACCTATCTAGGAAAGAAAAGTATTTATTTTCTACTAGTGAATCTAACACTTTATCAATAAAAGGAAGAGTAGAATGGTCCTTCCTTGTGGATGGATTTAGCTCTTTGTAGTCTATCCACACTCTCCATTTACCTCCTTTCTTAGGCACTATCACCAATGGGAAAACCCACTAACTATTTGATATGAGATAAATGAATTTTGCATCCAACAACTATAATTTTATCTTCACTATATCTCACAGTTGGGTTCATCCTTATTTGTGGCTTCCTGGCTAGCTTATAACCCTCATTGATGTAGATTTTATGCATATAAAGGCTAGGATCTATACCATTCATGTCATGATATCCCCAAGATAATGTTGTTGTCTGATCTTGTAGCATTGTAAGTAATTCAAATTGCTAGGAAACTATCAATTGGTTATTGAAATTCAGTGTTCTACCTGGTGTTATTTCCATGGTTATGGCAGAATTCATGAAAAAAGAAACATCCAACTATAGTAGATTAAGATTACAACTGTGGGAGTAGTGTATGGAATATTTAGGAAGTGGATTTAGAGGAATTTATAGGTATGATATTGTGTAAGGGGAAATATAAACATGCTAGATAGTAGTGTTGCTATGGGTCTCTACCATAATATTTTTGCATGATATGGGAAAGAATTTAATCTTCATCCTAAATTTTAATCATTGGGCTCTATTCTATAGTCATAAGTGTTTGTAGAGAGTATTGATTGTATCTTCTAGGGTTGGCTAAACAATTTGTTCCAATTCTATATGTGGTTGTGTAGGTAGGTAGAGGACTAATTTTTTGGTCATATTCCCATTAGAAATTATCATGTTACTAGACCTACATTCAATAAATGCATTTGTAGTGGCTAACCACGGTCTACCTAAGATTAAGGGGTATCCTCCAAGGTTGGATTTGGTTTTCAAAACCATAAAGTCTACTGGATGTTCCCATGAATCTAGTGTGATGACCAAATCCTTAAAATATCCTTTGGCTTGATAGTTGGCCTATCTACTAGTTACATAACCATAGGTGTGGGTTTGAGATCCATTAGTTGAAGGTGTTGCATTGTTTCTCTTGTCATTAAATTGATGGCTTCCCCTAAGTCAATCAAATTTTTCTTGATAAGTGTGTCATTAAATTGTACATATACAATAGGACTCCCAAGGTCTACATATTTTGGGACAACTATGTTTCCTAGCATAATGTCAATTAGTTGTCTTAAGCACAAGGATAGTATGGGGGTGTTTTATTTTCCTGCCTAGATTTTTGAGGCATAATTCCCTTACAATTTTAATGTAAATGGGAACTTAGTTAATGGCTTGGATCAAGGATATCTTTACACAAACATTATTAAGTTAGATCAAGAAATCAAATTCAAGTTCAAAATGAAATTTTTGGGTTGTTAGTCTCCCTGGAAATGGTGGTTCCTTATTTTTTATTTATTGATGTGACTTTCCTTGTTAATGTTGCTTTATTGAGTTGTTAGTGGTTTTTATTACAGATTCCTCATAAGTAAGTTTTGTGATATGAGGGGATGATGGTCTAGTAATATTTTTTCTTGAACATAGGTGGACATCACTGACCTCAACCCCATACACTAGGTATTGGATAGATTTATTAGTGTAAACCTATTGAATGAGAATATTGTTAGGGGTTGGTGTAGGTTGTGTAGGAAATTGAGTTGATTTTGGTTATGCTGAGGTAGATATAGTTGGGTTTGGAATTATGGCTAGTTGTTGAAAAGATTGTTATGGTTGTAGGTAGCTGACATTTTGGTTCTACCACTGCTAGTTCCCATGCCACTGTGGTGGCCATTGGTTTTGAGGGGGCTGCCACTATGAATTATATTTTGGGGCTAAATATGGTTGTTTCCACTTCCCTTGATGTGGAATCCAATTAGATATTTGGGCCATTGGCCATGGTTTATTTTTCATAGTATTCCAAGGTTGATTATTTTAGTTAAAGAATTTTGTATTGACCCCAGGAAATGATATATTATAAGACAAGGGATATTGGGACATACCTTGTAATTATTTCCATGGCTTGCACTAAGAAATATATAACACTTGTCCTTCCTCATCCTCCATGGTATGAAATTTAGGTTTCCCTTGCTTCTTAGAAATATTGGAATTTTTTTTGAATTTATAGTTGACCCTTTTTTGGTGGTAGTGTGGACAATATTTAGTGATATTAGCCTTCTCCTCCTATTATTTATTTTTGATGTACATAGTATCTAGTCAGTGTTAGGAAATAATGCATCAATTCATAGTTCATTTGATCAATTTCCTACATAACCCCATGTGAAAAAACCATGTATACATGCTTACAAAATAACCATAATGTATATATCAAAATATACAAGCCACAAGATAACAAAAGATATACCCTATGAAAACCCTTAAGAGGAAAATCCTAAGAGTTACAGGCATCCATACTCGATATATTATTTAAAAAATAAACAATACATGCACTTGAAGATCTTCCATGAATTCTTATGAAGCATGAAGCCTCTATGATATATCCTCCATACATGTCGAAGAATGAATCCACATATCCTGTTCCATGCTTCACATATGCACTCCTTAGAAAGACTCAATAATGACGACCCACTCACCTAGCCAACTTTAACCACTAAACATGTGTTTTCTTTTATAGACACAAGCTCAAAAAAATACAACCAAGTGGTAAGATAAAACCATGTGCCAAAAAACCATGTGAACACAAAACCATCGACCCCTCATTTAATATTGGGTACGAAGTTTTCACTTTATTAAAATCTTTCCAAAAATATAAAATTATTATCCTATGTCTCTCACACATAAAATAATAAACCAATGTTACAATACAACTTTACAAGTGGTCCCAAATAATTATCTAATGTGGCTAAACACACTTCCTAAGTGTACCACAATTAAATAATTATTTAATTATAATATTATAATATAAAAATTTATGAAATGGTGTACAATACCATATCCTAACATTCTCCCACTTGTATACATTACATAAAGGTCAATCAATGAAATACATCATCATATCCATACATGGAACCACATGAATCTCCACCATGCTATCGTGCTCCATTAAGATACTTGCAATAAAACCAAAGTGAACACCATCTCAAGCAAGAAATACTCTCATCCTCCAACATGCCACCTATGGAAGAAAAGTAGCATGCCAAGGCGAAGATGCACCAATCCAAGGAACACAAGCATCAAATCCAAGTGATAAAAAGGCCCCAAGATATTGTCAAAGGTAAACACCCACATGATTGGAAATAGCATCCAAAAAACATGCTAATACATTCAACCATCCATACCTCCTAGGTATCAACAATATTAGTAAACTCATGCCAACAAAATATGTAACTCATAAATCATAATCAAGCTCCTTGTATGAAACCTTTCAATGAAGAACATACGTATCTAGGAACTCCCACCACATGGGTAACGTCAAATCTGAAAATAATTAAGGCATATCAAGTATACCAATCAACACTATATCAAGGTGTGATAAATTATCAAAACATGAAGTACCAAGAACAATCATAATGATCCAAACATGCAACATAAATAGCTACATACTCTCTCACAACATGTCACCACAATCCTCCCAAATCATTTGAACATGAATCTCTAGGAAGGAACCATGGAATGAAGAGAGAAAACTTATAAACCATAAAATGTCTTACTAACACCTCAAAGTTCTATGTTGTGTCAAGTATGATGTCCTTACAACCCCAAATAAAAAGCCTCAACAACACCCTTCTACTCAGTATCAAATATCAAATGTAACATATCAATAATATAAAATGCCAATATGGATGTAAGCCTCTCTAATAAAGGAAATCAAACTCAAAGTATCAATTCCCAAATCAAGAGATCAACCCAATAAACATCTCATAAAATTATCATCAATGGATGATAACATAAACTAAAATACACAAGGAGATAATTACGCTAAATATCTCTCAAAATGAATCTTCTAGAACCAACTAACCATAGCTCAAGATCCATATATATGAAAGATAAAGCAATATAAAATCATGCTAAATAATCCTCAAATGAGTCCCCAAAAATAAATTACCATGCCTCAAGACTCATTCCCATGAAAAAACAAATCATGAAACATAAAACATCTAAAATAAGAATGTGAAAATACATCTCAGATGATAAACTAAGTAGACCAAGAGTGGGGAATGAGAATTCTCCTCTAGAATAACCAATTCATCATGACTCACTCTAAGTACAATCTCCTTTATAATTCCAATATGAAATAAAGTCCATATATTATTGAAAGCTACTTGATCTTCTTACTGAAACCTCCAAAGAGTAACCATCTCAAGAAATTGTCTCTAGTCACAAGAGAAATCTAGCCTTACCCAAGTCTTCAAGTATCTATGAGCACCTAAAAACTATCAACCTATGCAAAGCTCCAAATTTAACACAACATCCTTATAAAGCTCCCAAGAAAATGACCAATGTACTCAATATGAAGAAAACCAATAAGATCAATGTCAAAGCTACAACCAATAAATCAGGAACTTAACATGAAATCATGATCTAATCATGTCCTCTTATGATATCACATGAAAAAATGCAAACATCTTGGCCTCAAAATAACCTATATCATGCCAAAACTCTATTCTAGAATCAAGAGTACATTATGACATAATACCAATCACACTCTAAACCAAGAATAAACATCTCCAATCACATGAAAATGGTCATCTCCTAATAGTGAACCTATAAATGTGAAAGAAATATTATACAACAATAGGATCTAAGAGTTCCTACAAGACATCCAAAAACATTAAATAAGATCTTCCATCACCAACAATGAAGCATGTCATTTCCAAGAAATCCCATTGAATCGTGATACCAAGCTACACATGTCATCATGACAACCATATCCTAAATGAAGACCACCCATGGTCACACACACTCAAATATAATCCTAGTAGCTCTAGAGAAGAAGTAGAACCTTTATCTCCAAGCCAAGAAGATACAACTTCCATAAAAACATCAAGAATCAATCCTACACCACCAAGTTATAATTGTAAGAAGATCCCATTGAAATGTGTAATGAATGAAATGTAACCAAGATATCATGACATAATGATAAAACCACATGCTACAAGTCCCAACAACTAACTAATAAGATACTCTAATCATTTATCCTCTCATCCCAAAGAAACATACTAATGCACAAATGAACACAAAGAAGGTCAAATAATAAAGCCTACATCAACACTAGACCAATTTCATGGATATAGACATTCTGTTGGTGTGAATAAATGTCTTGTACCTAGCTAATTCATTCACTAGGTAATTAGGGGACATATTCACATGTTAAGTTTACTTAGGATAAAAGATTCCTTCTAGAAGTCTTAGTTGTCATGTCTAGACTTTATCTTATCCTAGGTTGTTATGAGTTAGTTGTCATATGTTATAGGATTAAGAAACTTGTCATAATATTGTCTAATCCTATCTATCACCTTTCCTTTTATAAGCAAGGCATCTCATGAAATTTTCATATTCATCATTATTCAATATTAAATTGTTGAAGCAAGATTTCTTACCATTTTCTCTCTTGTGGAAGACATTTTGGTCTAGCAACTGTTCTTGGGGGTGTTGGGGAGTCACCATTAACTCCCACACATTCCACATTTGAGACATCCCATTGTAATAAAATGGGTAGTGAATCCACAACTTGCATAAGTCAAAGATACCGAACACCAAAGAATGCAAACTCATCATCACATTAGTAACCAAAAAACTTAGATATCAAATAATATAATCATATAGATAAGAAGACTCAAACACCAAATCAACCACAAATCTAATTTTCCTCTGCCTCCTATTCTTTCTTTTGATGTGTAGAGTATCTAGTTGTTGTTAGGAAATAATATATCAATGCCTAGTTCATTTAATCTATTTCCTATATAACCCCATGAGAGAAAAGCATGCATAAAATCTTACCAAATAACCATAATACACATATCAAAATAAATAAGCCACAAGATAACACAAGATATACCTTGGAAAAACCCTCAAGAGGGAAAAACCCAACCTCTAAAAGAATCCATACTCCATCTATCATTCAAAAAATAAACAATACATGCACTTATAGAGTTACCATGAATACTTATGAAGCATCAAACTTCTCCAATGTATACTCCATGTCTCCAAGAATGAATCCACAAGCCCAATTCCATGCTTCACATATGCATTCCTCATAAATACTCAATAATGATAGCCCACTCACACAACCAACCTTAACCACTAAACATGTGTTTACTTTTATAAAGTCAAGCTCTTGGACAAATACAACCAAGTGGTAAGATAAAACTATGTGAGAAAAAAACTATTGACCCCTCATTTCACTTTATTAAACACTTTCCCCAAATGTTAAATTATTATCCTATATATCCCACACATAAAATAATAAACCAATGATACAATGCTTTACAAGTGGTCCCAAATAATTGTCTAATATGGCTAAACACACCTCCTAGGTACACCAAAATTAAATAATTATTTAATTACAACATTATAATATAACAATCTATGCAATCATTTACAACACCATATCCTAACAATTGGGTAGCTAGATGATTTATTATATCCTCCTTCATGTTGGACAAAAGGTTACTGAGTTCCACCCTAGAAAAACTTATGGATGTTTTGGTGGAAGAGAAGGCTCTAGTACCCCTAGTCTTCTTCATAGAAGACCTTGAATAATTTCTAGACACTTGGAAGATTTCCTCAAAAGGAAATTGATAAATATCCCCTATGAGCTATGAGTTTTAATGCATTCACACAATATTCATTTACCCCTCATAAAAATACTAGCTTTAGGGACTCTGGAGAGAGCCTATTCTGGTGTGACTTCTTCAAGCAGAATTGGAACCTTTCTACATAGTCTTCAAGTGGTTCCTCTTCCTTTTGTGACATCCTGAATATGCCATCTCTTTGCATTTTTTCTCCTTGACAATAATCTTGGTACTTTTGAAATAATTTCTCTTTCCTAGTTTGATACTACATTTCTTCCTAGCCCCATGAACCACTACAAAGTAACATCTTTGAATTTTTTTGAGAAGAGTTTCAATTTATAGAATTTGTGGTGTATTCATAACTTATACATAGAATATTAATCTCAAACATAAATATGTTTGGGTCTTCTATAATCAATCTATAGAAATTTGGAAAGACCAAGGGGGTTGTAGAGGAGAGGGACCGACTACTTTGGGAATCTGGGTCATGGGAGTGTCCTAAGCAACAAGCTGCCCTGATCTACCTCAATCTTTGTTAAATTATTATAGAATGCTAATATGTTAAGGTTGAAAAGGAAGAGCAATCTGGTTGCTACTATCCTTTTTCTAACTTGAATGTTTTAGAAGGTTAGATGAGTTGATTTCCAAAGTTCAATCTACTACCTATACAATTCACTACCTAAGGATGGAAGTGTAGGATATAGACTCCAATGCGGTGCACTAGTGTCTCAGTGGTGCATTGGAATCTGTCTGGATAGAGAGTCTAAGAAGAAGACCAAAACACTAGAAAAGCAAATAAAAACTTGATGAGTAAAGTTTTATGCTATGATAGAATATAGAAAAAGTGTAGAAATGAAGTATAACAAGAAGAATACTTTAACTAAACTACGATTGAATTGAAAAAGGAAGTGAGAAAATGTTACCAAACTCCTTGCAACTTGATTCTTTGAAGAACTTCAATTGAGAAGCACCTACACACACAAAACCAAGGAAAATTTTGGGGCTTTTCTTAGAACCTCAGTTAGTCCCCCACTTTGGTGTTTCCACCTCCATGAACAACCAAATAACAATGAGTGTAGAAAATGACAAAGAAATGTATGGAAGAAGAAATTACAAGAAATAACATAAACAAAAATATGCTACTATGCAAATATAATGATGTAGTAATAATGGATAATGGAGGATATCACCTTCATAGCTATGTGATCTCAAGGAGAGTAGAGGAAGGAGTGAGCTTACAAGTTCTCCAACAACAATGCTTTCACAACAAATGGAGTGGAGGAGCCAAAAAACTAGCAGCTTGCAGCTACAATGGAGTGATGGTGGAGCTTGGAAGTGTGTAGTTGATCAAGAGAACATGAAGAATTCAGTCAAGAAGCTAAAGAGAGTCAAGAAGTTGGATAAAATGAAGAGTTGGGAAATTTGAATGGAAAGGCAGCAAAAGGGCCATTTGGTGTCGATCAAGGGAAATAAATACATTACACTTCACCACCAATGGAGAAATGTAATGCCTTTGTAGATTCTGGAGGCAAGAATCTTGTCAGGATGGTAGCATGACATGTGGAAGTCTATGTGGTGCACGCGAATCACTGATAAAATTCCTCCATCGGCATGAAAATGAGCTACTAGATGGATGGGGAAAGGTGGCAGATGTGGGAATTTCATCATCAGGTTTCATTTTTCTAAGGTAAGGGTGATACAAATGGGGAGTTTTCCTAGGGGTAAAAGTTCATGCCATTAAATTTTTCCCACACTTTAGTGAGCATACATGTCACTGAATGTGAGGTAAAGTAGAAAGAATTTGAAGAAAATATGCCTGAACTATCGAGGAAGCAGACTAGAATCTGACATGCTCAGACATGTAGGAGAGAGAGATGGCTCCATAGTTACTCAATCCTACGAAAGGTGAACAAAATATTTGTAGGTGCTCGGTCCTACAAAATTGGATCCACAAGTGCTCGGTCCTATGCAAGGTGAACAAAGTTTCTATAGGTGATCATTCCTATAGAAGGTGGACAAAGGCTCTACAAGTGTTTGGTTTTGTAGAATGAAAGTGCTTTACAAGTGCTCGGTCCTACAAAGGAGGTGCCATAGGTTCTCAATCCTAAGGGACAGAAATGAAAGGCTCTGCAAAGTCTGACTGGTCCTTATAGGTGCTTAGTTCTACAAGGAAAGCTTGACAAGGTTCTTGGTCCTCTAAGATTGATTGTAAAAGCAACTTCAAAAGGTACTCAGTCCTGTAAAGCAATGTTAAGCTACAAAAAAAACATATTATGTAGGAAAAATTCACGTAGACAAACAATCACATCTTAGAAAAAAAAGTAATTGAAGGAAAAGTTTTCAAAGGGGTCCCTCGAGAACCCTTCATGATAGCAAGGGGCCCATGTAGAGGGACACTTCGATTGAAATGCATAATTTTTTTGTAAATGATCCTATCATCAAGGAATCCTTTTGAAAGATCTCTTTCATCAAGGAATTTGATAAAAAAAATGGCCTTCTCGAAGACAAGTTTTCTAATTCTTTTTGCTATGAATTCATTTTCAAAAGAAAATCTTGCTAAGGGGATCCTTATTGAAGGATTCAATTTTTGAAAAAAAATGTAGACTTTTCAGTAAGGGATTCATTGGCCACCAAATGCACATTATTAAAAATTGGAGAAGTAGTAGCCCTCTTAAGGATGGTGTGTGTGATTCAAAGGAGCATGTGGCATCCTAAGGAGAGAAAGGAGAAAAGATAGTGATGTTGTGGCCCATGAGACATAGCAAGATGTAAGTGTGGAAATTTTTTCATGTACATGAGGGACATGTAAGCACCACAACATCACAAAGCAAGTGGAAAGAGAAGCAAGACAAAAAAGAAAACAAGGAACAAGTAGAGATGAGGAAACCAAGAGATAGGGGGATCCGAGAGTGCAAGGTCAAATCAGTTCTTATAGGTAGCCCGTAATATATGTGTGAATGAAAGATCATCAATACTCAACATTCCCAAATTTCAAGAAGAGCACAAGAAGAAAAAATAAAAATAAAAAATTGGGTCAACATGGAAGGGAGGGCTAATTGTCACCAACACTTTGCATCGTCAATAATTGTTGAAAATCAAGTTACAACATGTAGAATAATGATGAAACATGTAGAGGAAGTTTATGACACAATCTCCCTCTTGTATCCAAGCACCTACAATGGTGAAAAGGGTCCTCCAAGAACACATAAAAAAAGTATAGGGGAAACACAACACATAAAAATCTAATCTACAGATAAAGAAGAGGTACTCCCTAGTCCTCATCAACTAGGAGGTCATCGTTCTCCCAATCTAGATCATCATATGTGGAGGGTGAATGATCCTGTAAGGGTGTGATAGTGAGGGCTACTCCCTCCAAATATCTCATGACAAGAGCTAAGGAAGAAGGCTCCTCAAGGTCTCCTTTACTCAACTCTTGTGAGGTAAAAGTCATCAATCTCACAAAGATCACTAATAGAATTGGGACTATTGAAATGAACAAGACAACTGAGAGGGGGTGAATCAGTTGTACCAAATTTAACCTTCAAAAACCCTCAACAACAAGTAGATTGACAAGCATTCATTAAGTCCTTATTTTGTTAGATTGATTAAACATGAAATATAGATAACATAAATTGAAATCACAACACCATACACATGCAAACACCATATTTTCATGGAAAACCAAATGAGGGAAAAACCACAGTGACGATTAGCTCACAATATAAGTAATAGAAAAACTAGTACAAAAGGGCTCATTGCCAGAATAGGACACACTGTCCAAAAAATGCTTACAGCCAGGGCTCATTGCCATAGAAAGAATATAAGAAGATAGAAGAAGAATGTTACACATACAAAATTATGAATGCAACAAGAATTCTACCACAATTTATCGCACACTTTCATAGTCTCACATGAAATATTTTGGATGCCTTCGTCTTACTTCCTTCAGGAACCCTAACATGAAATTTCCACTGATCTACTCAATTTCTCATCACACACTTCATTCAAATCAATCTCCCATCTATCTTTCTTCTTACTCTTTCCCTCCCCCTCTTGCATCAACACCATACATATTTATATCAACCTCTACTTCAAAAAAAAACTCCAATGTTGGCCACTAGCTGTTATACATTCAAATTTGAAATGGGTTGGCACCCAAACATTCCTGCGATGGATAGGAATGAAAGGTGACCTACATAAATCCTTAATTAGGACACAAATAGATCCCAACACTCTTCAACACACTTCTACAAGCCTCACATGTAGTGTTAAGCACAAGGTTGACCAACACCCATGTAAAACACCATAGACATTAATTACATGCTTCCATAAATCAAGCCAAAAGTTCTAGAAAACATAATTTACCTAAACTCAATCCAGAACACTCCATGAACTACTTAAGATTCATCATATACTTCAACCAAGCTTTGCATCAAAAACTACTTTAACTCAGGATAATTGATAACCCTTATTTGCATACTGACAAATGAAACTTACACTATACTACACCAAATAAAGTAAAAAATTGAACACAAAAAGATAAAATCATTATAGGAAACTTCTCAAACCTGCACAACCTAAATCCAAATAGAGGAGAAACATAGAGAAAATACATTTCTCCTAGACCACATAAAACATTACTGAACAACTAGTTCACACATTGATGAAAATATCTCGCACTGTACAATGATCTAGAAACCCAAATTCTGAATATAGCAACCTCTTTTAACCTTGAATAACCTATAAGATCTGCATAGGCATAGCATTAACATAGAAAGAATGTAGAGCACAATTTTAAAGCACACTATGAACATTTGTACAACACAATTTACTCTGCTTATTAAATTTTCTCAAAAGCACTTGGAAACCAAGTACCAAAACCATCATCTCAGCTCATTTCTTCATTCAAACTCATCTTCAAACTATGCAACAAAAGAATAGCTCCATGTACTCACAAAAATTCCTCAAGGTCTCAACTACACATGTACAACCTATTTTCCTCTTTTCACAATTTTCTCAATATCCTCAACATCTTCATCCCATAGTTGACATCAATGACAACACTAATGAACAAACTTCCTATTGACATCAATGACAACACCATAATTCTTGCAACAATCTCCCCCTTTGTCATTGATGAAAACACAAGATGTGAAAAGCCACCAAAGACCACACAATAGTTCAGAACATTCTCTCTCTCTCTTTTTTTTAGATTAGACAGCCTACACAACATTCCTGAAACCTTTCTTTTTCTCATGATCCTCTCCCCCTAAGTGGATAAGTTCTATTTTTCACATGATTCTCTCTCCTCCTTTGACATCAATGGAAAAGGATAATTTTTTTTGCATTGTTCTCCCTGTTTAACACTAAACCAAAATTACCTACTTTGAATACTTCCCCTTAGGAGCACACCCAACTAAATCAACAACACAATGACAACACATGAGAGGTAGCCACCAACACTAGTCCAAAAAAGAGATAGATTCATATATCCACTGGACTAATGTACCTCTATATGCATCTAGTTCAATAAAGGAGGGGAAATAACCCCCAACTTCTCCCGAAGATACTCAAAAGTATCCTTAGGCAGAGCCTTAGTAAATATGTCAACAATCTAATCCATTGTAGGAACATAGTCAGGCTTCACTTCATTCTCCATAATATTGTCTCTCAAAAAGTGATATCTAATAGATATATCATTTGTCCTTGAATGCATCACTAGATTCTTTGAAATTTTTATTGCACTTGTATTATCACAAAAGATAGATATAGGTTCGTCAAATACAATTTTGATATCCTTCAATGTTTGACTCATCCATAATACTTGTGTACAATATGATGCTGCTACAATATATTCAACCTCTATAGTGGATAAAGAAATTGAATCCTATTTCTTACTCAGCCATGATAGCAATATACATCCAAGAAAGAATGCACCACCACTTGTACTTTTCCTATCATCAACACAACCAACCCAATCTACATTTGTATAAGAATTTAATATGAAATCAGTATCCTTAGGATATCACAAATCATAATACAGTGTGCCTCTTAAATATATGAATATTCTCTTCACTGGTGCAACATGTTTTTCTTTAGGATCTTCTTGAAATCTAACAACAAGACAAACTGCATTCATGATATCTAGTCTAGTAGTAGTTAAATATAGAATTCCACTAATCATAGATCGATACTTGCTCTGACCAGCCTTAGGTGAATCATCATCTTTGCTTAATTTATAACCAGTCACCATAGGAGTACATACTAGTTTGGAGTCATCCATTCCAAACTTCTTCAACATTTATTTGACATACTTAGACTGTGAAATGAAAACCCCTTTATTAGTTTGATTGATTTGTAGCCCAAGAAATAAATCTATTTCCCCAAAAATTGACATATCAAATTCTTTTTGCATTTCTTCAGCAAATTTCTTGCACATAGCCTCATTTCCACCAAAGATAATATCATTCACATATATAACTACTATAAGGATTTTTTCTTCCTCAATTTTAAAGTAAAGATTACTATCTGCAGAGCCCTTACTGAAACCTTGTTGTATCAAGTACTTGTCTAATCTTGCATACCAAACTCTGGGAGCTTGCTTCAAATAATATAGTGCCTTCTTCAACTTACATACCATGTCTAGTTGATTTGAAAATTGAAAACCTTCTAGTTGTTCCCTATAAACCTCTTCTTCTAATTCTCCATTCAAAAAGGAAAATTTCACATCCATCTGATAACCTTAAAATCTTTATGTGCTGTAAATGCCAAAAAAATTACGATAGCTTCCATCCTAAACACATGAGAAAAAGTATCCTCAAAATCTATACCTTCTACTTGTGAGTAACCCTTACACACAAGTTTTGATTTTTTCCTAACTACTTCTCTATTCTCATTCAACTTGTTCCTTAATACCCATTTAGTTGCAATTATGTTCTCATTTTCCAGTCTAGGGGCTAATTTCCAAGTCTAATTCTTCTCTATCTACATAAGTTCTTCTTCCATTTCCTTCATCCAATGTTCATCCTTACATTCTTCACTTACCGATTTAGGTTCAACTCTATAAAGTAAACATAAATTTGACTCAACTTCAACAGCTTTGCTTCTTGTTAATGCAACTTTCCTCTTATCTCCAATAATCTGGTCTTTGAAATGATTCTTTTGAACATACTTAGGCATTGTAGGGGTCTTCTCTGGAGCTTCTTCCTCTTCATTCTATACTTCTTTGCAATCAGGTTCATTTGACACATATCCATCTACTACAATAGAATTCTGCAAGTTTTCATCAACTTTAACATTTGTAGTTTCAACTATCTTTCTCAACCTTTTTTTGTAACATTTGTAAGCTTTTATTTTAATAGAATATCCAAGGAAGATACCTTCATTAGAATTTTCATCAAAATTTCCTAAGTTTACTTCATCTCTTTTGATGTAGCATTTACTTCCAAACACTCTAAAGTACTTCATAGTAGGAATATTTCCATACCATAGCTCATAAAGAGTCTTTGTGTTGTTTTCTTTAGCTTGAACTCCATTAAGTATGTAAAAAATAGTACAAATAGATTCTCTCTAGTAGACTTCTAATAGATTTTCCTCTTTCATCATAGTCCTTGTAGCTTCTTGAATAGTTATGCTTTTCCTTTCAACAACTCCATTCTACTGAGGTTTTCTAGGGGCCAAAAAATGCCTCTTTATTCCATGAACTTCACAAAACATGTTAAACTCATTAGAGGTGAATTCACCACCTCTTTCAGACCTCAAACACTTTACTTTCAAATCCATTTCATTCTCGACCATAGCTTTAAATGCCTTGAATTTATCTAATGCATCATATTTCTCTCTAAGAAAAGTAACCCATTACATTCTATAGTAATCATCAATCAAAAACATAAAGAACCTATCACCTTGCAGACTTCTCACCCTTGTAGGACCAAAAATATTTGTATGCACCATTCCAATAGTTTGGTAGTATATTGTTCCTTTACCTTAAAGTTACTCCTTGTTTACTTTCCAAATTGAAAACTCTCACAAATAACATTCATAGGTTTTGTGATCTTAGGTAAATCTCTCACAACATGAACCAAAATAATTCTTTCCAAATTATAAAAATTCATGTGACACATCCTTCGATGCTATAACTAACTATCATTAATCTGTGACATAAAGCAATTACCATCAACACCCTTAAGTTGATAGATGTTTCCATCCATTCTCTTACCTACAAAAATTATAGCTCTAGACCCTTTCCGGATCTCACATGCTTCATCCTTAAATACAAGATTATACCCTTTGCTACACTTTTGTCCTACACTTAAGAGATTATGTCTTAATCCCTTAACATAGTAAATATTTTTAGTATTATGATTTCCATCAAAACTAATTGAACCTATTCCACAAATCTTAGCTCTTGAATCATCTCCAAATTTAACTAATCCCCCATCATATTTTTCAAGTTTAACAAACTTACTTTTATCTCTGGTCATATGATTAGAACAACCATTTTCAAAAACCTAGTAATTATTATCTTCTTTGAAATGAAAAGAAGATACCAAAGTACCTTCAACCTTATCCTTGATCTCCAAAATACTTTCCTTCACACAACTTTCAAGGTTAGTAGAACCAGATTATTCTTTTATAGCCAAAAGCAGAAATTTATTATCATCAAATTCTCCATAATTAGATTCATCATAAAAAATACTAGCATATTTTTCATATAGTAAGCTTTCCTAATCATATTTCCTTTATTTTCCTTGTTCTTATTGTTTAAATTTCTTTTTAGAAATCTAGAAGCATAATGACCTATACCACCGCAGTTAAAACATTTGAAAGGTAATTTACCTTGATACTTACCAGTGCCCTTTTTCATCTTCCTCACAAAGTTAGCTTCTAGGTCATTAAGATACTTGAATCTTCAACCTTCTCTAATTTCTTGGCCTTGAAAGTAGTCTCAACTTTTTTACCTTCATTTTTCTCATTTCAAATGTAATCAAAGTACTAATCAATTGATCTTTGGAATAATTTTCAAAATAAGCTATTTCCTCAATAGCAAATACCTTTTCATTGTAACAATACATAAGAGATATGATAATTTTCTTCACCACTTTAGATTATTTAACTATTGCACCAAGACCTCTCATATCACTCACCAATTCATCAATTCTCTAAATGTAGCCTTTAATTGTTTCATCCTCAGACATATGCATCATTTCAAACTATGCCTTCAAGTTTTGTAACTTTTCTTGCTTGACATTCAGATCTCCTTCATAAATGCTTTCTAACTTATCCCAAACTTCTTTAGCAGTCTTCAAACTCATAACTTTAACTAATTCAGTTTTTTAAAGACTATTCACAATAATAAATCTTGCCTTAACATTGATCTCATGTGCCTTGATTTCTGTTGTACTTGGACAATTCAAAGGTGGAGTATATGCATTATGATAAACATTGTCAATCTCATATCCTTGAGTAGAAAAATATCCTTCCATCTTTATCTTCTAGAAAGCATAATCTGAGCCATCAAATCTAAGATATTTCAAAGGAATCTTTTTCATCATTTTGGATCTACTTCAAGTGGTTAAGCTCTTCTTCAAGGAACCTCATTTTGATACCAATTGTTGAAATTAACAAGAAAAATAAGAGGTGGGGGGGGATTAGTTGTAGTAAATTAAAACTTCAAAAACCCTCAACAATAATTAGATCCACAAGCATTCATTAAGTCTTTATTCTATTAGATTGATTAAACATGAAATGCAGATAACAAAAACTAAAATCACAACACCATACACATGAGAACACCAGATTTATGTGGAAAATACAATGAGGGAAAAATGATGGTGAGGATTAGCTCACAATATAAGTAACAGAAAAATCGATACAAAGGGGCTCACTGCTAGAATAGGACACACTATCCAAAAAGGCTCACTGCCACATAAATAATACAAGAATATAGAAAAAGAATGTTACAAAAAGAAACAATTCTCAATGCAACAAGGAGTCCATCACAATATCTCACACACTTTCAAAATCTCACATGAAATATTTTAGATGTCTTCAACTCATTACCTTCAGGAACCCTAACATGAAATTCACACTTCTATGCTCAATTTCTCATCACAAACATAATTCACATCAATCTCTCATCTATATTGCTTCTTACTCTTTCCCTTTCCCTCTTGCATCAAAAGAATACATATTTATATCAACCTCTACTTCAAAAAAATTTCTCCAATATCGGTCACTAGCCATTATACATTCAAATTTGAAATAGGTTGGCACCCAAACATTCTTGTAGTGGATAGGAATGAAAGGGTACCTACATTAATCCTTAATTAGGACCTAAATAGATCACAAAATTGTTCAAAACACTTCTAAAAGCCTTGCATGTAGTGTTAAACACAAGGTCGGCCAAAACCTGTTCAAAACACCATATACATTAAGTACATGCTTCCATAAATCAAGCTAATTTTTTTGGACAACATAATTTAATTGAACTCAATCCAAAACAATCCATGAACTACTTAAGATTCATCAAATAATTCAACCAATCTTCACATAAACAACTACTTTAAATTAGGAAAATTGATAACCCTTGTTTGCATACTAACAAATGAAACTTACATTGTACTGCACCAAATTTGCACAGCCTAAATCCAAATAGTGAAGAAATGTAGAGAAAATATATTTTTCCTAGACCACAAAAAACATTATTGAACAACTAGTTCACACATTGGTGAAAATATTTTGCACTGTACAATGATCTATAAACCCAAATTTTGAATATAGCAACCTCTATCAACCTTGAATAACCTATAAGATCTACACAGGCATATCATCAACATAGAAAAAACAAAAAGCATAATTCTAGAGCACATTATGAGAATTTGTACATCATAGTTTACTCTACTTATTAAATTTTCTCAAAATCAATTGGGAACTAAGTACCAAAACCATCATCTCAGATCATTACTTCATTCCAACTTGTCTTTAGACTCTACAAAAAATTAAACAATAGCTCCATGTACTCACAACACTTCCTCAAGGTCTCAAATGCACATGTGCAACCTGTTTTCCTATTTTCACAACTTTCTTAATATCCTCAACATCTTCATCCCATAGTTGACATCAATGACAACTCCAGTCAATAGATTTCCTATTGACATCAATGAAAACACCATCAATCTTGTAATAGGGATATCATCCACCGAGTTAAACATGCACTTAATAGGAGTGCCATGTGTTAACTACGCGGGAGAGGAAGGAGGCATCTGAGATCCACCATCAACCTTATCAAAAGGGAAAGTGACAAACTCAGGTGATGTCAAGGCCACCTCCATCACTAGATGACACAAGCCAAAGTAGAACTCCCTTCTAAAGAAGGTGATCCCTTCTTCTGATCTCCATTGGGATTGAGGTCATCCTCTGAGTTATGCATTAGTGGAGGATGTGGAATCTCTACAGAAGAAGCAAAAGGCAAGGAGGAAGAGGACAAAGCCATAACAGACACCACTATGGTGTTTTCCATGTCCATGAGCCTAGAAAATGGAGGTATTTATAGAAGGGAAATTAGAAGAGGGGGATCCATTGAGGGAGTGATGAACACCTACACCCTTTTGGGCTAAGGGTCATCAACATTCATGGGGGGAGATGAAAGTAAAACTAAGGTGAAGGGAACTGAAGCGGAAGGAGCTAAAGAGGGAGGTACAATAGGAGATGTCAAAACAAGAGCTATTGGCTCCCCTTCTTCCTTCTACAAGGTAGCTTGTTCAATATCTAGAGCCTTTCTCCAGTGCTTATGCTCACATGCAAGCCGATTTCATTGGCTCTAAGAACTATAAGTCATTGCTTGAGAAGGAACGAGAGGCTCCTATTTTGCTATAGGCATGTCCTCTACAATCATCTCTAGTGGAAGGGTAACCTCCTAGATGAGAGAAAGAGTAGGAAGTGCAGGAGCGGAAATGACAGTAGGTTGAGAAGAAAAATTAGATGCCTTAGTATCAGGCCTCTTCCCATTCATTTCCTGAGGGGAAGGAGCACTAGGAGGCCACGAAGGTTGAGACATAGGGGAAAATCCATTCCCCTTACCATAGATAATGGGCTTCAACACCATGGGAAAGAAAAGAAGTTCAAATACTTGACACTTGGCCTCTCACCAAGTGAGCACCATCAGACTCCCCATGCAAGGCATGGGAGTAGGGGCTGAAGGCACCACAATAGGGTGAGAGAGAGAATCAAATGGAACAACAATAGAAGTGAAAGCTTTTGTGTGTGATGCAAGCTTCCCCTTACCCTTTTGTTAAGAGGAGGAGGTAGCTTTTTTTTGCACAATCATAGAACCTTTAACTAAAATGGTGCAAGGGGAGGTAGGGTAGGTCACCTTCTGCATTGTGCCCACAATTTGATATTTAACATAGATGTAGTACAACAATTCCATCCTTGGAGGAAGCAGAATGATCAAGATAGGCCACAAGTGATCTAATGAGTAGCCCCAACATGACACCAATGGTTTATATCTAGTGTCATGCACAATGTGTACAAATCCCTCATGAGAAAACTTCAAACACTTATGAATTACCGAAGTGACCGCATTCATGGATACTATCCATGGGATGCCTAGTTTCATCCTGAAAAAGTTTGACTCTGAGATGATATCAAAAGGAACATTTATAGTTCTGGGTACTACCAAGACTGAGAGAGTGATGGAACCAATTGGATGGACTGAGAGTTCATCATGTGTGCACATTGTGGTTTTCAACTTCTCATATTCCTCCCTATGCAGAAAGTTTATTAGAAGAGTCTCCTCTATTGTAACATTCACACAACTTGTAGGGTCAACTAGGACACCAATTACAATGTTCTCATTGATGCAAGTGGGAATGCATAGAGGAGAAGGCTCTTTATTCATAGGAAGGTCTTTCAATGTGAAAGTTATATTTGGTGATCCATTCACAGGCTGGGTGGAATAGGGGCACAAGGTGCTTCATTATTGCTCATTTTTGGTATTTTTGTAATTTTGGGTTGAAAATTGGTTTTAGTGGTTAATAAGGTCATTTATGACCATCTCCTATGTATTCAATTCAATTTTGGTTGTGGGTTTAGTCGTTGGTGAGAAAAGTTGGAAAATTGCAAAAAAAATTGTCAAAAGTTGCCAAATTGTCATGCAACTTTTTTTAGAAAGTTGTCAAAAATGTGGTTTTCAGTTACATGCAATGGTTATAATGTGGGAATAAATTTTAAATGGTTGGAAAAAGCATAAATATGTTGAAATGGTCGAATTCAAGCATTATTGTATGGATTTTTCAAACTTGGAGTGAATGGAATGAAGTTTTTTTGGTGTTTTCTGAAAGTTGCAGCATTATCTATCTATTGGAACAACTTGTATGGCCTATATGAAGGTTTGAAACCAATTGGATAGTGTTTTAATATGAATCTTCTTTCTTTTTTATTCTTGTGGCATTAAATTTCACTGAGTTTTGTGGGAGATATGGCCATTTTGGTGAAGGTTGTCCCATTCTAACAATGTTTTCCAAAACTTGTAGTCTGAAAATGTGCTAGTATGGTCATGCACGATATATTTATAGTATGAAACCAATGAGAAAATATGAAGAAATGAGTCTAGTTTCATATGCTTCTGGTTTGAACAAATTTAATTAAGTTTTGAATGAGTTATGCCAGTTTTGGTGAGAGCATGTTTGTGGCTGCCTAGGGTTTGCAGTTTGAGAAAAACCTCCATAACTTTTTTTTCCATTGTTGGATCTCTATGAAAATTGGAGGAAAATTCTATTTTTAGGTTATCTTAAATCCCATAAAATATACTGGATTCATTATTTGTTTTGTAAAATTTATTAATGATTTTTCCTTTCATTTCATAGTGAGGCAACCTATGGGTTTGATCAATGAACGCATTGTTTTTCCCTATTCCGTACAAAAAAAAATTACTTGATTTTAACATATGTTTAGTAAGGGACAAAAGAGTATCCAAAAAATTTTCAAATTCCATTTAACAAGTACCTAAAGGAAGTTATGTCCAAAAAGGTCTGAATTTCTGCCCCACCTTTTAGGTTTGAGAACTCACTGTCTAGGACGAACAAAATGCATAATTCTAACCTTAAGTTTTGAAGTCATGTTTGAAGGTGATAGGAAAGTTGTTTTGATGTCTTTTCCCTCCTCTGCATCATTTTGGTATCAGATCCCAAATATCTAGGCAAAATAAGTTTAGGAAATTGTGTGTTGCTTTTGATAGGTTGAAGTGAAGAACTTGGATGCCAAAAGACTAGGTAGTGAGGAAAAGGAAAGGAAACCTATGTGAGATATCACAAGAAGCATGGATCAAGAAAAGAGGAGAGATAGAAAGAAGATGCAAAAAAAAGATAAGAAAGAAGGCCTAAAAAATAATGAGAAGATGAAAGACAATAGGGTAAGCCTAGTTGCAAAGTTTGATAGAAGAATGAAAGAGTTTGAAAAAAATGTTGAGCTTGTATTACGATAGTGTCTTGAGAAACCTTATCAAGAAAATGTTTGGAATTGGCCAATGATAAAGAAGGTGAAATGGAATATTAAGAAAATGATGGAAAAGAGAAGGAAGCAACATGAAGCTAATAGATTGAGGTGGATGAAAGTACTTGACAAGCCATCCAAGGAAGAGGAAAAAGATGAAGAAAATGAGTCCATTGAGACTCAAAATTTTATTTCTAACAATATTTGTGAGTATGTGTTTACAAGTGCAGAAGATGAAGATGAATATTAAAAAGAGTATAAAGAAAAAGGAGAAGTGAATGTAGTGTATGAAGATTGTTATGCAAATGTAGCACAATATGGTGAAGATGTTGCAAAAACAATATAGGTATTGGTTGTATTTTTTGATTTTATGGATGATGAATATGCTGAAAAATTGTATTCAAATGATGAAAATGAAGAAATGGATAGTATTAATGTGGCATATGAACAAGTACTATAGTTTTAGAACCTTGAAGTTGAGAAGATGCTAAGTAAGAGATGGTGCAAGAAGAAGAAGAAAGCTCCAAGGAAAGTTAGGAATGCAAAACATACAATAGGGTGTAAGGAGCATAAAATTTTGGAAATTAATTCCTAGTTGAATGGGAATGGAAGAAGAATTGGAATACCAAGAAGAAAAATAAGACCTTCACTTAAGTGGGACTTGAGTTTTCTTCCCCTTTGGTGTATGGTGTAGGGGCACTAGGTGCTTCATTATTGCTCATTTTTGGTATTTTTGTAATTTTAGGTTGAAAATGGATTTTAGTGGTTAATAAGGTCACTTATGACCATATCCTCTATATTCAATTCATTTTTGGTTGTGGATTTATTCATTGGTGAAAAAAGTTGGAAAATTGCGAAAAAATGTCTAAAGTTGCTAAATTGTCATGCAACTTTTTTTAGAAAATTTTCAAAATTGTGGTTTTTCAATTACATGAAATGGTTAGAATGTGGGAATAAATTGTGAATGGTTGAAAAAAACATGAATATGCTGAAATGGTCAAATTCAAGCATTATTGTATGGATTTTTCAAACTTGGAGTGAATGGAATGAATTTTTTTGGGGTTTTCTGAAATTTGCAACATTTTTTGTCTATTGGCATGATTTGTAAAACCTATATGAAGGTATAAAACCAATTGGATAGTGTTTTAATGTGAATATTATTTCTTTTTATTTTTGTGGCATTAAATTTCATTGAGTTTTCTAGGAGATATGACCATTTTGGTGAAGACTGCCTTATTCTAACAATGTTTTCCAAAATTTTCAGTCTGAAAACATGATAGTATGGCCATGTACAATACATTTATGCTATGAAACCAATGGGTAAAGATGAAGAAATGAGTCTAGTTTCATATTATTTTAGTTTAAGAAAATTTTATTAAGTTTTGAATGAGTTACGCCATGTTTGGTGAGAGTAGGTTTGTGGTTGCCTAAGGTTTGCAATTTGAGAAAAACTGCCATAACTTTCTTTTGCATTGTTGGATATTTATAAAACTTGGAGGAAAAGTCTATAGTTAGGTTATCTTCAATCTCACTAAAGCGATTGGATTCAATATTTTTTTGTGAAAGTTATTAATCATTGTTCCTTTCATTTTATAGTGAGGTAGCCTCTGGGTTTGATCAATGAATGCCTTGTTTTGCTCTATTCTGTACAAAACAAACCTACTTCATTTTATAATATATTTAGTAAGGGCCAAAAGGGTATCCAAAATAGTTTTCCAATTCCCTTTAACAATTACTTGAAGGAAATTATGACAAAAAAAGGCTTGAATTGCTGCCCCACCTTTTAGGTTTGAGAACTCATTGTCTAGGATGAACAAAATGTATAATTGCAGCCTTAAGTTTTGAAGTCCTATTTGAAGGTAATAGGAAAGTTGTTTGAGGTATTTATCATTACTCTACATCACTGGGCAGTAGGGAGATGCATAAAAGAGACCATGTTTATGCACTTCAAGAGGACTTGCTTAGAATACTCCAAAGATTTAGAAATTAGATAGTAACCTATCTAAATTTTTCCTCCTAATATCTAGGAGACCCTCTAACTACATTGCTAGGGGTTGTAGGTTGGGTTGAAAATTTATGTGCCTTACAACACACAAACCTAGAAAATGCCTAAGATACATGAGAAGGCTATTTTAAACCTAGGTGCAAAATAGAAATAGTTCATGTCAAGTTCAACAAAATGTAGAGAAGGGGGACTAGTTGCTTCGGGACTCTAAGGCATGGGAGAGTCCTAAGAAATAGGCTGCCATGTTCTACCTCAAGCTTTTATAAGTTATTTTGGAAGGTTAAGATTCTAAGGTTGAAAAGGAAGAGCAATCTAGTTGCTATTGTCCTTTTGCTAACCCAAATATTTTAGAAGGTCAAACAAGTTGATTTTCAGAGTTCAATCTATTGCCTAAACACTTCACTGCTTGAGGATGACAATGCATGATATAGACTCCAACATGATGTGCTGGATTCTTAGTGGTGCACTAGCTTCTGTATAGATAGAGGGTCTAAGAAGCATACCAAAACACTAGAAAAACAACTAAAAATCTAATAGGTAAAGTTTTATGCTATGAAAAAATATAGAAAAAGTGTAGAAATGAAGTATAAAAAGAAATCTAACTAAACTACATTCAAATTAACAAAGGAAATGAGAAAACAATACCAAACCCCTTGCAAATTGATTCTTTGAACAAATTCAACTGAGAAGCATCTACACACACATGATCAAGGAAAATGTTGGGGTTGTATTTAGAGGACCACCTTAGTCAGTCCCTTGCTTTGGTTTTTCCACCTCCACGAATAGCCATATAGCAATGAGTGTAGAAAATGATATAGAAATGTATGGAAGTAGAAATGCTAAGCAATAACAAAATAAACAATACATTGCTACACAAATACAATGATGCAATAACAATGGATAATGGAGGATATCACCTTCACAACTACATGATCTCAAGGAAAGTATAGGAAGGAGTGAGATTGCAAGTTCTCCAACAACAATGTTGTCACAAAAAATAGAGTGGAGGAGCCAAGAAACCAATAGCTTGCAGCTACAATGGAGTGATGGTGGAGCTTGGAAGTGTGTAGTTGATCAAGAGAACATGAAGAGTTTGGTCAAGAAGCCAGAGAGAGTCAAGAAGTTGGATAGAATGAAGGATTAGGAAATTTGAATGAAAAGGAGGCAAAAAGACCATTTGGTGTCAATCAAGAGAGGTAGAGACGTTACACTTTGCCACCAATGGAGAAAGGTAATGCCCCTATAGATTCTAGAGGAAGGAATCCTGTAAGGATGGTAGCACAATGCACACACATCCCTGACAAAATTCCAGCATTGACACAAAAATGAGCTACCAAGTGGATGAGGAAAGGTAGTGAATTTGGGAATTGCATGATTGATTTTTCTTTTTCTAAGGGTGATGCAAATGGGGAATTTTCCTAGGGGTGCAAATTCACACCATTGCAAGGGTATATTTTTTAAGGAATGCACCCATTCTTGATTTGTGATAGATAATTCAAATGCAATAGGCTCTTCTAGATTGTTCACTAATTCTTCTTCCATTATGTCAAGATGCCTTATGAGATTTCTCCCTAGGTTTAAAGTAGCTACAAGTATGAGGGCTATTTTTATATAATTGATTCCCTCAATTGGTTTTTTGCTTGCACTAGTATATTCAAATTATTCTTTGTTTGAGGGGATAAATATTCCTAAAGTGTATCTCTGCTTCCACATAAAATATTATTTTGATCTTTGAATAGCTTCTCATGCATGCTATTAGTGAATAGTTCAGGATTAATTTTAAAAATTTCTACTAATCCTAATTATTGTAATTGATAACTTCCTAATTTAATATAAATGAATTAAACACATTTAGGAATTTTGAACTTAGCACCATCCTTGGTAATGATGCAAAAAATGTAGATCATACCTTAGTTTCAATCAACTAATGTAGATAACATACATACAACTTAACATACCTATAGATCCCAAATTAAGCAATTCATTATCCTAGAAGTTCATTTAAATTATCAACCAGGAAATCATAATCTTGAGATTCAATGCTGACACTATATATGTAGATAAGAATCCTAAACCTTCTTAATTGATTACGTACAAAAGGAATAAAAAAAGTAATTCTAATTAAAGGTAACTTAACTAAAATAATCCCTACATAGAAAATAAATTAAATAAATACCAATTGTTGTAAGTGACTACAATGACTTCTATGGGTAACTATTCCTATGTAGATTGTAACTTAATGACTCTATGTTGTAGCATGATTCAATAATAATTAATTATATTAACAACTCAACTTAATAAGAATCAGAATTACAATTCAAAAATTAACTAATAATCTAAACTAGCATGGATTTTTAGTACCTCAAGTGGCCCTTACTTGAGTTGTTGTAATCCATAATTTCTTTCTTCAAATCCTAACTTAGAGATTTATAAAATTAGTGTATTATTTTTTTATTGTAGTTTGAAAATTGATGAAGGGCACTCCCCTTACAATCTAAAACTCACAACAAAAAAAGGTAATGGCAGAAAAAAAATGCAAGAAGGAAGCAAATATTTTCTATTATCACTAAAATGAAAAATGAAATTACAACATTATAATTTCCATCACATGGGCTTTCTGATTACATAAATAGATGCAAATCTGCAAATCATAGCCTCCATCTATGCTAGTCTAGCTTTCTTTCTATTTCCCCCATTCACATCCTTTATTTGGAAGGTGTAACCTCCCAATTATTAATTTTGGTAGTACAACTTTGTGGGGTCGTATCTTTTGATCCGACCATTGGATTTTTAATGATAATACCTTTTCGAAAAGTTCTCAAGAGATGTTAGGCCAAAAAGTAAAGCCTAAAGGCCAACTATATTCATTTTCCATTAATTTTTTAGGCCCATCTAGAGCCTCTAAGTGCCTCAAAATTGACTTCAAAGATTTTAATAGGATTTTTCGGAAATTGAAATTTAATCTCTCAAATGACACATGATATTGAAATGATTTCTTTGCCATTGGCTTCAATTTACTATTCTAGAGGTCTGTGTAAGATTTTGTGTCCAATAGTGCATGAATGCAAACTTACTAAAAATAGTAACCCTGCCAAATTTAGCCCTTATTGAAAAGAAACAACATTTTTTTTTGGGTGATGCAAGATTGCTCTTACACCCTATATGCTCCTGCATTAAAAATACAAAAACTTAAGAATATAGTATCTGATAAAAAAATTTATATTCAATTTATTTCATACCAAATATCTAGCTATCTTGGTCTCTCACAAGGTCAAACACATATATAGGATCTATAAGAGTCCTCTTATTCCATAACTGAAAAAAAACTATGAGGAACTATCAACTCTTCCTAAAACATAGGAAGAGGACTAGGTCTCAACTTAACAATAAAATAAAATCAAGTGGAAGTAAGAGTGTAAGAATCTAATAAAAAATCTACATCAATCAAGAATATGGTTATAACTGAAAACATACCTAACAAGATAGACTTTATTACAAGTCTCTATCCACTATTAGAACAAGCCTCTTTTTCCCTCCATGATTTATTAATAATGGGAAGTGAAAAGATAGAATGATCCATAAATATTCATGTTCACATCTTTTGACCATTGTTTGCATCAACTTTGGGAAAAATGCACATGTTGTAGTTGATCACCTCCTTTGATTGTGGCAAATTGGCATTCTCTTGTTGTGGGTTGAAAGTCTTTTTTCTATGGTTTGGTAGATCCTTCACTATAGGGGTTAGTTTTATTCCCAATACATTTTTCATTATTAACAATTATAATTAATCATAAAACTCCACTTAATTCCATAGACATTCAAAGATCACACAATCATTTATGAATATATGAAAATACATGAAAAGTTTTAGAAATGTCTTTGAAACTTATCATAAATATGATAAAAATTATGAAACTAAAGTAAGGAAACTAGACATTTCTAAGGTTCATAATTATGTGTAAGAGCTTTTTAGCAAGAGGTTACTTTGGAATCCTAGCCAAAATTATGATAAGTAATTACACTTTTTATGCAACACTATTTTTTATAGTGGGAGTTACAAGCATGGGATCTATTATTGGGTGAGTTCTTATCATGATTTATGATAATTAATGTAAGAGATGAAATTATTTTTCTAGTTTTTCTATATTGTAGAATCTTCCTAAGTGGATGTTGCAATTGGGGTCCTACTTGGGTGCCTTACCACCAAGATGGTTTAGATCACTGTTTTTTAAATCTGTTTATGGTTTCTAGGTTTCTTATAAATTAGATGATGAAGTTTTATTTTTATATGAGAATTTGTAGGTACACATGTATTACTAGAATATTTTTGAAATTACTTCATATTTGAATTATAATTAATAAGTCCTCTAAAAAATTACATTGAAAGTTTATTTTAATACATTGTGAAAGTTTTGGAATGTTGATTTTTTCTCCTAAAAGGTTTTTCCCCATATAATTAATTTTGTTATGATATATTATTTATCTATTTGTGAGTGTGTTTCTCTAGTTTTTTAATTTATTTGGATCATATATAAATTTATTTTTGCATAACTCTCCTCAAGATTAGCATTGAGAGTTATTCTCCCATACCTTTCTTCCTTACACCAATTAATCCTAGGAAATGATCATTCTTGTTAGCCAATACAAGCTTTTGTTAATGGGTACTTGGTTCAAGAAAAAGTCCATAGATATGAGAAAAGAGATGGATCCACCTAAAATTATTCAATAGTATGTCTTTCCAATACTTATAGCTCCATTTTTGTAATATTTTAATACAAAAATTAATTAAAAAATATTAGTAACTATGATAAAATCATCAAATAATTCAAAAAATACTAAACCAATAAGATAAATACAAAAAAATCACAAGAATCACCCAATCAAGATATCTCTTAGTAAAATATGATTATGTCATGCTATATTTATTACATATATATTTTCCACTTGCTAAATGCATAATATTACACTTGATTTTAATGAATATAAATTCATCAAAAGGCTACACCACCTTTAAGTACATGGAAAATTACTCATTTAAAAAAAAAATTCTTAGAAATGAGTTCATATGATCCAAAATGAATCCTCATAAGTTTCCAAAATGAGAATGATCTAGCATCACTTCTAATAAACTATATTTATTAAAAATATATATATTAAAATCATGAACCATCTACACCAATTTGAAGCTCTTGAAAATTATGTTAAATCAAAATCACTCTCACAAATGAAAAACCAAAATGACTAAGAATGAAACGTGCCAAAAATTTGTCCCATGATCAAACTAGCAATAGGGGGGGAGTCAAGAGTTAAAGATGGCAATATTGATCCCAACAAGAAATGATCCAACCTCATTAATGAAATATGCCTTCCTTGGATGGGATAAACCTTCCACTACTAAAATTCATCAATCTGATTCAAAACCATCTCACAAGTTCAAAATAACTAATCTAAAGTTTAAAATTAGTATCTAGAGGTAGGAAACTACTTTTATTAGGAAATTGGTAGTTTTATTGTAATTTATATGTAGTTGAGTTCTAAAAACTCCCCAGTGCTAGTAAATTTAAGGCTATTGGGTAACAATATTTATTGGTATAGGGGGCATCAAGGCTCTTAATTTGTCCCACATAGGGTTCATATGTACAAGGGATTTCCTATGCACTCCTCTCTCTATATATTTTTTAAAACTAATTTTTGTTTAAATATAAAAAAATAAATTATTTAAGACTATAGATTTATCTCCCCATGATTATTGCATAAATTCCCATATAATAAGATTCTTGGAAATAATCTAATCTTATAAAATATTTTCTAATGATATCGACAATAGAAATGGAGGAAAAAAATGGAGGCACCCAGGAATAGTTATTAAAATTGATGAGTGAATATGTGATCCTAGGATTTTTGGGCCTCATGCAATGCAATGATAGGGCTATATTTAACCCAAATACTCTAGATGATGAGTTATCTATGTTAAAAATTTTGGTAAATAGAACAATATAAATATTGGTTCTTGTGGCAACCTCTCCTTTATTATTATAAGGATATCTATCATAGACTTATCCTCTAGCACCCTTATGAGTTTTCACTATTAGCCTCAATTATACTTTTCTTGTAGGTTTTCAACCTAATATGAATAGAATATATTACCCCTTTGATTTTTAACTAAATCCATAAATTTCCTAAAGTTTGGCTATGATCCTACCAATAGTGCTTAAAATTATCTTTCCATATAAATCAAGGATTATACACTAAGCATGGATGTAGAAGATAAAGATCATAAAAGGGTGGATATATTATGCATATAAAGAGCCTTGTATGGATTTATACCTTAGATGTATTTAGATAATTTTACATTATTTTGATTGGTGATAGTAAGAGTTATCACATGTAGTTCAAGAAGAGTTTGAAATACCATCAACTTGGTAGAACAAAATAGTGTCAAGATAGACCAATAGGAACAAGAAGAATTAGTTTGGGTTGTAGAATAGGTGAAATTTAATTTGCATAGAAATAGATGTTTTAGGTGGAAAACACACAAAGGAGTGGGAATTTTGAAATCCTAAGTGAGTATATGTACATTCAAGCCTAATTGATTGGAAGTTAGTTAGTTGGATATAGAAAGAGTTTTCCCACATAAGAGAACTATAGTTATGAAAATAGCTAAGAGATACATTAGGGTGATGCCTTGGAAATCTATATTTATTAGATTTCACTTTAATCATAACATGAATTCATATTATATTGTGCTATATTTACTACTATATGTGTTATTTATGTATGATTAAATTGCATAATTAGCTACCCCCTTACTTAGGAGTATCCCACAACATGAAAGTTGGAGTTGGAATACAAAGTTATCTTTACAAATAAGCTAGAGACTATTTAGGAAGAAAATGTATATTATATATGAGCCTAAAGAAAATAATAATTGAGGGTATTAGTAATTTTGAATGATGAATGGAATGTGTGATAGTGCATTTAGTTAATTGGTAGTGTTTTTCATAAGATTAGTTGTCACATGTAGCATAGAAGAAATTTAAAATTTAATCCATGTTTCAACCATGTCGGGAATATAAAATGGCCTAATTGAGTGGTTGGTCACTTTAGAGTCCCTACTAATGTCTAGTAAACTTGGTGTCAATCACATAATTCAGAGGGAAAGCCTAGTTGAACAGTCCACTTGAACTTTTGTTAAGACCTTCATTGAATTATCGAGCAAGGCTAGTAAGATTGTGATGGTACTAGCACTGTATATACTTTCAGAGACTTAGAAATATCTATGTCATCCTAGCAAAGGTATTTACACATGCTGAGAAATGATAAACTACATAACAATAATGAGAAATATTGCTGACAATATTGCTACAGGTACCTACAACATAAGACTGTGACTAGTTCATTGTCAAGAAATGAATCTTAAAATTAACTAGTACTATTTAACCAAACCTACACTGTGGAGTATAATAAGTTGAAGAAAACTAAAGCATGGATGCAATACATGAATTCATTCATAATGATACATAAGGAATCTAATTAAGATAAAAAACATTCATGAAGTAAATACTACAAGAAAAATAAATGTACAAAAGATAAAGTGGGAACAATTACCTTGAGTGGCCCTTGCTCAAGTGATTGTCTCCACTTATTTAACCCAAATCTAGCTCCTCGGATTAACATAATCATGACAATAACGAAAAACCATTAATTACATAACTCAAAAATATCACAATCTAAGATTCTACTGAGATATCCTATTCATGAAATCATGGACATTGTCTATGTAAAAACATGAACTGGAACTAAAAATATATTTTTCTATATTTTCTAGTTGATAATTAACCAGCTTAACCTATGCCTCAACCACCAAACTATACATATAGGCACATGGGAGTTTATTGAAATAAGGACTCTAAACTAAAATTATATATCACCACTGGCTATATAACATAGTGTGATAAAGTCTAATCAGATAAACCATAACTAAAAAAGGATAAAAATTCCAAATAGAAATGTGACTCTACTACAACAAGAATTAGAATGCAAACTATTGAAATAGTCATGCTAGACTCCTGGCTGTAATAGAGTTCTTCTACTTCAACTTTTTATTGAATGTCATAATGATACACAATTATCTTTAATAAGTACCTCCATTTTTGCAATTGTTGTGGTTAGCTTATCTTGGAACCTCCCCTACATCACTATCTAGAAACCCCTTTGGCTATAAGCTACACCTCCTAGTTGCTATGGGCTACAATATACATCCTTTGGCTCCTTGGTTGCAAAGCGTTAGTCTATAGAACAACTACATAATACTAATAACCATAGCTTAAAAATATATATTCATTTCAATTCATACATATCCACACATTAATTATACAATAACTATCATATTATAACCATATTTCCATATACTTCAAATCAGGTTCAGGTTTCCATAATGAGCATAAAAGATAGTAAAGTGTAGGAATATGTATGAGATAAGTTTTTGGAAATATCTATGAGGTTGCATAAAAACATCAAAAAATTAACTAATAACTAGACCCATCATTCCCCCGACTACCCATTTTCTTGTCCTCAAGCAAATCAACTAGGGTTGGAGGTTGTAATGTAAAGTGATCTCCTTGAGATCTATAATAGTATTCACTCCACTAGTATGTTTCAAATAGAATCCTCCATAGCATGCAAGTCTATCCATTTTGGTATCCTCAGCTTCCTCTCATTCCTCATTCTTTTCCCCTGTCTAGTGCGACATTGGGTAAAGAAGCATTGATGGCTGGAAAGTGAGTGGTACCCATTTAAGTGATTTTTCTGTGGCAATATCCATGTACCTATGTGTTCTTTCAAGCATGCATACCATATTATAAAAAGAGTGGGGATTTTTTCTTTGTAATTCAAGGTTTAAGATATCCTACCTTTCTTGCACAAATGAATAACAATGATGGATTAGTCCTATATTCAGTCTCTGCATTCTGTCATAGTCCCTAACCTCAAATTCATAATTTTTCTGCCCACACCTTTGTACTTTAGAAGTTTTATCCATTCCTCTATGATCACATGGGGGTTTTTGGATTCCTTTCTAATTGGAAGGGAAATTGACTTCTCCCTTTCAACATATTATTGCATAATCTCTCCCCTTTGTCTGTCATTCCTAAAGTATGATACTAATGACCTAACTTGTAGATCACCCACAAAAATTAATGGGTTCCAATCTGTATCATCTAGCACAACATAATTATGTAAATAAAAATTAGATAATTGGTCTTGTTCATCAAGTGTTGTGTCAATAAAGATATTGAGAAAATCAAATTTCCTACTCATTGCAACTAGAAGATAATTGATCAATCTACTAAATTGATAACTCAAGATTTTTTCCTATAAGAATAAAGCATATATCCTACCAAGAGATATGCACCTAACAATATGAGCACCTTTGTTTGCTACTTCTTCAAGGTTGACTGCTATCTTTTTTAACTCAATATATTTACTTTCTAGAACTTTGGTGTGCTCTAAAATCATTATTTCTTTTTCTTTCTTCCAATTCTCCTCCCGTTGAGAGAATTCTTGAGTAACTTTCCACAACTGGTAACCTAGAGATATGGTGGTATGATAGGCTAGATTTTTTGTAGTAGAGGGTCTTCTATTCTTAGTTGCAAGTTCTTTATTTCCTAATTTTACCATTGCAAGTTATGCAATCAATTCTAATTTAGACCCATACCCATAAGTATGTAATCTCTCCTTCAACTCCTAAATTTTCAGTTCTCCTTCCTTGTCCCTTTTTTCATAAGTTTTTACTAGTTCTTCCAATTTTTTAATCCTTTCCAATGTTTCTTGCAATTCCTTACTTACATTTCTTTCCTCTATAAACAAATCCTCACCTTTCTCCAAAATTTTTTCATCACCACCCCTAGTGTACTCATAAACCTCATTGTTAGGGTTAGTTAGGGTTCTTTTCCTAGTTTTGTTTGCAACAAAAATGTCCTTTGAATATGATTCAAAGGTGGTGGATATGCACCATTTCCTTTTTGTGGGAACATGTAAATTTTTAGAAATATTATGTTTTAATTCTAAATTAGTTCCTACTATCACAATGTCTTCTTCTTCTTTCTTCTTAACACTAACCATCATGACACCTCTTCTTTCTTCTTCTTTCTTCTTTTTCTGTACCTTTGAAGGTGTAGAATAAGAACCACCTCTCTACTTTCTAGTTTTTGGCTTTTTAGATGAAGCTGGGGTTTCATGGACCGCTTCTGCTATAGGTAATAGAGATGTTGTGTGTGGTGATGTTTGCACACTTTTCTCCTCTATTTCTCCCCTGCTATGGGTAGGTGAAGTAGTAGGTGAAACAAAGGGAATTTCCCTTAAAGATGCAGTAGATGACTCTAGGTTTTCTAGAATTATTGGTTCCTCAAGAATATTGTTAATATATTCACAAGTCAAAAATATTTCCCAAGAAACATGTAGGTACTAAACCCTAAGGATCCTCTTTACTAATAGTGTAACCAAATAGTAATGTGATAAAGCTTAATCATTTATTTTCCTTTGATACTTAGGATCCCATTCTATTTAACAAGTTATAGAGGTAATTAGGTACATTAACTAGTTTGTTATGACAGAGGTGACTCAAAAGATTAAAATTTATTGTATTCAAAAGGGATTTCCTACCATCACAAGTGATATATTTAACAATGTAAGAGGCACAAGAAGCCCACACCCATGAAAGTGACAACCTCTTGGTTCTTTGTGATTATGAGTCAAGGTTTTCTCTAGGTTCCCTGAATTCGTCCTTGACAACTACTGCATTTTCTCTGATAGGGAATTCAACTACATTTCTCTATAGATTAGATACCTCTGCAATTGAAGCCTCTGAAGCATCCACCCTCAATCCTCTATTGGTGGCTTCATCATGTTGTAGTGTTGCTACAAACTGCCTTGTCATGTCTTCATTGTATTTTGTTAGCTTTAGGAAGTAATCTAACCATCCCACTCTTGTGAAAATGGGAAAGACTAATCTATCCTTCAATACCTACTGGTGTGTAGATGGCTCCCTCCTAAAAATATCACCTCCCATGATGGGATAATCTTACTTTTCTCTACTAAAGCTCTGGAAATTTTTGCTCACAATTCAAAATCACCAACCCACCAACTCTCTATATCTACTATACTTTCATGCTCTTCTTCAATTGCAACTTCAACTGCTATGTCCTATGCCTCTTTTTCAGCTAGTTTAGCTTGAATTAGCTTGGAATTAAGGGATAGATGAAAAGAAGGTTGGAGAAAGGAAAAAAAAAGGAATTGTGTGTTTGTTTCTTTTGGTGGTGAAATTGGAGAAATTTGAAACCCTTGAAATAATATACTATCCCCTCAAACTAAAATCTTGAAGTGACCTCACATCAATGCACTTGATAAGGTGAAGGGAATAATTCTAGTTTATGGAAATAAGGTTATTGATAATTAAGTATGTAAAATAAAATGTGAGGACATATTGAAAGCATTATAAATCTATGTTAATTATGGAAAATTAGTATGTATACCTGTCATTTGAGATGAACTTAACTCATGCATGTGAAACTGTTGCAAGTGTGTCTATAGCTTGATTGTGATTTGATGTTGGTTGATTGCTATAAGTGATGAAATAAATGACAGTTCGGCGTGTGTGAAATAAAGGCTATAGAATATACGATTCATGGAAGATGAAGTGATTGTTCAAATTCATGAAAATCAAGGTAGGAAACATGGAATGGATTGGTTAAACTACATTAATTGATATGATAGGCTTATGGTTGCATGTGCAAAAAAATGGAATGAATGTGGATGGTATACAATTAAGTGAGCACAAATTTTTGAATTTCCTAACAGATAATTGTTGCAGGTAACTTTAATAATAGGTCCTGATCTAAATTGTTATAGCTTGTACTCATGATGCTATAGGTCCCTACTGCATCATGGAGCGGTCTTGAAAAAAATGTTGATTGTTGTACTTGTATAGTGTGTGTAGGTGACGTTGGATAAGGCATTATACCTGAGTGCTCTCAGGAGGTGAGTTGTGTAGCTCATCTACTAAGTCACTATAATAACCAATAGTATCTACTGTTGAGTTGTCATCTTGTGGTAGTATGTTTTGTATCAGAACCACTGCTTGGACCATATTGATGCATTAGAGAAAGGATGAAATCATCTTTTTGTGTTGGCTTCTTGTATATTTTTCAATTTGTGCCCATTGACTAATAGTAAAAATCTAACTATATCTATGGTCTACAATTTGACTGCTCCATTTGGGAAAGCCTGATGTATTTCATATGGTCCCAACCATCTAGATTGTAGATTCCCTTTATAATCTTTATATCTAGAATCATATAATAAAGCCTAGTCACCCACAATGAACTATTTAGTCTTTGTAAATTGATCATGCCATTTATTCCTCTACTTTTAGATTATCTCTTGTGATGCTTAACCTCCATTCTAATTTCATCTAACCCATTCTAATTGTGTAGCCTCTCCTTTTGTGCTACTCTCAAGTCCATATCTAGTTCAACTACTATTCTAAGTATCTTGTATTCAAATTCAATTGGTAGAACTGCTATTTTTCCATATACCAACTCACAAGGTGTGAAATCTATAGTTGTTTTCTATGTTGTTCTATAGGCCCATACTACCTCAGGTAATTTGGTTGTCCAGTATTTTATGTGAATTTGCACTATTTGGTTAGAATATTCTTAATCTCTCTATTTGTAACCTCCACCTACCAATTAGCTTGGGGATGAAAAGTTGTTGACTTTCTATGCCTAATTTCATATTCCTTAACCAATTTAGAAATGAGTTCTGAAGTGAACTGAGGACCTTGATTAGTCACAATCTCTCTAGGTGCTACATACCTAGTAAAGATGTATACATACAAGAATGTAGCTACATTCCCATCCTGAAAATTGTAATGCCTTGACTTCAACCCACTTTGTTAGATAATCTATACAAACTAAAATATACTCTTTATGATTGGATGTAGGTGAAATTGGGACTGTAAATTCTAGCCCCCATTTATCAAACATTGCTAGTTCCAAATGTGGCTGAAAAGGCATCTCATATGTCATTGTTGTCTTATCCATTCTCTGACATCTATCATAGCTCCTTTTATAATTTACTAAATCCTTATAAAGAGTTGGTCAATAGTAGCCAGTTGTGAGGATCTTGAGGGTAGTCCATTTGGCTACAAAGTGACCCCCACAGGGCTCATCATGACAATATTTTAGTATGTTAAAAACCTCATCTTCTCTTATAAATATCCTCATTGTATTATCTAGACCTATGCAGAATAAATAACCAACTACCCAAGAATATGAAAAGATTTTATGCACAACTACCTCTTTTCTCTAAGAGAGAAGTGTGATGGTATTTTTCCTACCACTAAGTAATTTTCAATATCATCAAAAAAGGTGTGTGTACATTGAGAGAAAATAGTTGTTCATCTGGCAAAGAATCATCCACAACACCTTATTCTAGCTATGTTGGTAATTCAAACAAAAAATCTACCACCACATTAGCTTTCCTAGGCTTATCCACTATGGTTATATCAAACTCCTATAGTAAGAGTAACCATTTGACTAGTCTACCTCCAACTACAAGTTTATTCATTAAATATTTGATTGTAGTGTGATCAGTGTGGATAAAGACTTAGTACCTGGTGATATAGTGTCTAAACTTGTTGATTCCATAGACAACTGCCAACATCTCTTTCTTTGTAACTATACAGTTGAGTTCTGCTTCTTGTAAATTTTTTCTGATTTAATAAATAACATATTCCTTATTACCTTCCTTTTGTCCCAATATTGCTCCTATAGAAAAGTTAGAAGCATCAATGTATATATGGAAAGGAAAGGTCCAGTTAGGCCCTCTCAAGATAGGTGTTTTTTTCAAGGCTATCTTAAGTGCTTAAAAAGAGTGTTGACATTTCGTGGTCCATTCAAATTCTATATCCTTGGCAAGTAAAAAAAATAGAGGTGCTATAATTTTGTTGAATTCCTGAATGAACCTTCTATAGTAGCCTACATGTCCTAGAAAACTCCTTACATCTCTTTGCTTATGTGGCATATGAAGTGTGGAGATTATCTCAATCTTGTTGGGATCCACCTAAATTCCTTCACTTGATATAAAATATCCTAGAACAATCCCTTGGGTGATCATCATGAATATTTTCTCATGACTCAAGGATAAATTGTGTTCTAGACACCTTTTCTCCATAGATGGTGAAATCATCCATATAGATTTCCATGGAATCATGAGCATAATTTGAGAAAATACTTAGCATTTCCCTTTGGAAAGTGGTTGGGGCATTACATAGTCCAAAGGGAAGAATAGAATATGAATATGTGCCCCAAAGGCATGTAAATTTGGTTTTATCCTGATACTCTAGAGCTATATTTATTTGGTTATAGCCACTAAATCCATCTAGAAAGGAGTACTTTTTACTTGCTAAGGAATCAAGCACCTAGTCAATGAAAGGTAGTGGAAAGTGATCCTTTCCAGTGGTCATGTTCATTTCTCTATAGTCCACACATACTCTTCATTTTCCTACTTTCTTGGGGGAAATAACTAAAGGTGACACCCATTGACTATAAAAAATAGGGTAAATGAAGCCAACATCAAGTAATTTCTATAGATCAGTTTTAACTATTTCTCTTAAGGAAGGATTCATCCTTCTCTGGGGTTGCCTATTTGGTTTGAAACCATAATTTATGTAGATCCTATATATTTAGAGGTCTAGATAAATCCCATTCATGTCATGGTAGTCCCATGCAAAGGCTGTTGCATGTGCCTACAACATAGTGTTTAGGGAATTCTATTGTTCCTTAGTTAAGTCATTGTTAATATTCAAAATTTTACCTCACATGATTTGTAATGTCTTGGATGCTAATTGCATAGATGAAAGGTCAAGTCTAATAATGTTTGGGACACATTTTTGTGGCAATAGAGAATGGAAAATCTAGGATACTTCTTCTAATGAATTTGCAAGTATAATATTTTGTAGTGAATCTTCTAGACATGAAGGATAGTCTTGTTGCTATGGGTCACTACCACAATTGTTTTTATGATGTGGTCAATTAAATTGTGCTTGTATTGATTTTTCAATAGGGGGATGCATTCAATAGTCATAAGAGTTTGTAGGGAATAGTGGTCTTCTTCATCCAAGGTAGGCCACATAGTCTACTCAAGATTCTCACGAGGTTGGGCTAGTGGATAGAGGACCAATTTATTAGTCACATTTCCATTTGATATTATCATGTTCCTAGATCTACAACCTATAAATGCATTAATTTCTGCTAACCATGGTCTACCTAAATTAAGTGGATATCCTACAAGGTTGGCCTTTGGTTGTAAGACTATGAAATCTATAGGATACTTCCATGAATCTAATTCTAAGACTAAGTCCTTAATGATTCCTTCAGGTTTCACTATTGACCTATCTACCAACTGTAAAATAGTAGGTGCAGGTCTAAGTTTTACTAGTTGTAGTAGTTGCATTGTCTCCTTAGTCACGACATTAATGGTTTCCCCTAAATTAATCAAGGTGTTCTTGATAAGGGTCCCATTTATCTTAACATCCACTATTGGATTTTCAGGATGTCTATATTCAGGGACAATTATATTCCCTAGCATAATTTCAACAAGGTTCCCTAGGACATGAATTTTATGAGGGTCCTTCCTCTTTCTCCTTGGCTTTTTAAGATAAAGGTCTCTTACTATCTTGGTATAAATTGGGATATCCTTGATAGCCTGAATGAGGGGAATTTTGATACTTACATCCTTAAGCTGACCCTATAGGTCCATCTCAACTTGGGTTTGATGTCTTAGAATGGGTAAATGCTCAAGGAATGGAGGAACTAGACTTGAAATAGTCTGGTTTACTTGATTTGACTTAGGCTCTAGAGGTGATTTGTCTAAATCTTCTACAGTGGGTTCCTCATCCACCATCTTAGTAATTTGAGGGGATGAAGGGCCAACCAGTGTTTTCCATAACATGAGGTGAACATCACTCACCTCTGCCCCATAAGTAGGGTATTGAATAGCCTCATTAGTGTATTCCTATTGGACATGCTTGTTATTGGGGTTGGGTAGGTAATTAAGGACCTCTTGGTGGCTGAGACGTTGGGTTTGATGGATTAGGCATGATGGCCTACTATTGTGGCCAAGAAGGTAGAAAGGACTATTAGTAGTTCATATTTTGGTGCTAGCATTGTTGGCCCTTTTTGTGGTTGCCATTGATTTTTCTACATTGACCATTGAGGTTTGTAGTTAGAGCCTTGGAAATTTTGTTGCGGAAATACATTTGGTTGTTGTTGGTTCCAGTTCTGTTGAGGGTTTTTCCACTATTGATGGTTTTTCCATTGGTTTTGTTGATTTGGCTAAGGTTGGGGCTTCCAACTAGAGAAATTTTGATTACCAATTGAAAATGGTGTATTGAAATTTAAAGGGTCTTGTGGCATACCTTATCTTGGTTTCCATGGCCTTCTTGTGCAATGTAGAATAGTTGTCCATCTTCATCCTCCAGTGGTTGAAAATATGGTTTCTCTTGTTTTTCCTTTGTGATACTAAAAACCTTTATACACTTGTAGTTGGATTTTATTTGTCTATAATTCAAGTAGTATTCAGTAAGTATTGCCTTAGCCTCTTTCTTTTTTTTCAAATGTAGAGTGTCTAATTAAGTAGCTAGATGAATTATAATATCTTCTTTCATGTTTGGTAGTAGGTTACTTAACTCTACCCTAGAAACCCCATTGGATGTCTTGCTAATGGAAGATACTATGTTCTCCCTTGTCCTTTTGGTAAATTT
>VDFB02105785.1:379615376-379657954 GCA_007258455.2 Sequoia sempervirens | reverse complement strand
AATTTTAGAGTGGAATTGAGATTTTTCTACGTTGAAAATCCTATTAGATCTTGACAATTTGAGTATGTTCTTCTCTTACATCATATGATGACTTGGAGAATAAGAAAAAGATGATAGAAATACTAAATTTGGGAAGTTCCTCTTTATGGATTTGTATTAAAAATTCTTATTGGATTATGTTGGTGTAAATATAAGCTCACCATTAAGTTTCTAGAGTGTCCAATAAAGTCATATTTTTCTTTTTTCACTTAATTTGGCCATCATATGATATTAGTAAAATAGGGTTTCAATCTCAAATTTGGTGAAAAAAATTTCATTGGAGCACTTTCAACCCAAAAACCTTTATTTTGATATACAATTTTCCTATTTTAGTATAGGATAAATTTGAGGAAAAATTATTTTACCATAAGGGTCATGCTTGCAGGCCAAATTGCACCCATTTTTAAAAAAATCATAACTTTTGATCCAAAAGTCAAAATTTCACAAACAACATATTGTTGAAATATTGGTTTTGAGCACTTCACAATAATGCAAATCATTTTTATTGATTTTTCTATAGGTGGATGTTATTTCTAGTTAAATTTAAATCTTCCTTTTTGGATCTCCAAGCTCATAATTTTTTTTTTTCGAAGTTTGGATATGTTGGAAGCTTGAAGTGTTTGTGAGTTGCATGGATGTTTTCATTAATGTCAATCCCTTGCATAAACAGAATGTTGGAATGGTTGTTATTGATGTCAACACATGTTGGTGTTGTCATTGATCTCCTACTTCAGTATAGTTGCAAAGGTTGTCAGCTTGACTTGCGTTTGGGTAAGACTATTGTAGTTATAAAGTGTTGCATGTTGTAGATGTTGTAGATGCGTTGCAAAGATGTTAGGAATGTTGTTGATGAATTTGGTTCACTTGGTTTTGAAGTGCTTTTTAGAAATTTTGAATAAAAGAGAGCTTAGTGTGACAAAGTAGTGTTCAGTGTTTTGCTTTGCATTTCTTCATGATTGAAGATATTCCCATGTAGTTTGGATGTGATGATCATAGGCATTCATAGGTGTTATATCTAGAGTTTCAAGTTCTAGATCATTTTGAAGTAGAAGATGTGCTTGACAATATGTCTATCTAGTGAAACAGGGCATTTGGGAGAAATGAGATTGCCTCATATTTCTCCATAGTGAAGGTTTTGGTGTTGCAGATCTAGGAACATGCTTATATTGATTGTATCTACCCTCCCTTGAAGTTTTAGGTTTTGATTTTTTCCACAAAGTTGTTTGGTGTGTTGGATGTCTATGCTAGTCTGTCTGGTTGCACAGAATGAAGGTGTTCTTGAGTCTTAGGTGGTTACAGTAGTTGTGCAGAGTATTCTTATGATGTTAGAATATTTTGAGATGTTGTATGCATATTATGGAATGTTGTTGTGTGGTCTTCAAGATGTTTCTATACTTTGAGAGATGCTTTTAGAGTTTCTTGTTAGTGTTAGTGTAGGTTTGGCTAACTTGGCATGTTAGCGTTAATTGTGGAGGATAATTGTTGTTTGAGGAAGTCTTGAGAAGTGTTTTGGTGTAGATTTAGGTCCTAGTTAATTATTGGTGTGGTTTTTCTTCACTTCTTTATATTTTGTAAGTGTTTGGTTCTGACCTATTTGGTGTTGTGTGGTTAAGGTGCATACATTTCCTTAAGGCCGACCTAATTGAGATTTTTTTAGGTCACAGATGGTATAAATGCAAGGAGAATTGTTGTGTGGAAAAAGAGGAGTGAGTGTGTGATGTGAATGTGATCAAGATTGATTATTTGAGTGTGAGTCTTAATGCTTATGACCTCCTCATGCAATGAGTAGAAGGTGTCTACATTTTGTTTGTTTGATGAGTTATTTATGCTTCAATGGAATTTTACCTTAAACATATGAGAGATGCATTATTAGAAATTCAAATTGGTAGTAAGTCACCCCTTCTTCTATTCTTATTTATTCTAGATAGTGAGTTCTTTGGTAGTGAGCCACTAGTTGTGAGCCTTTCTTTATCTTTCTGGGTAGTGAGCCCTTGGTAGTGAGCCTTATTATATTCGATGTTGCAATTCATATATTAGTGAGCTAATCCTCACTATTCTTTTTCCCTTCTTGGGTTTTCTACATAAAGTAGGTGTTCTTATGTGTTTGGATGTGGTTGCATTAATGTTTCATATGATTTCATTTTACTAATGCATAATAATGGTTTAATGGTTGTTAAGGGTTTAAGGGCTAATGTAGATCTAAATGTTAATGAGGGTTTTTTATGTTTTAAAGTATACAACTAATTCACCCCCTTCTTAGTTGTCCTATGCATCTAAAATTGGTATCAGATCTATGGTTCCTAGGAAGAAGCCTAATTGCTTGAATTATATCTAGATGGTGCACAAGAAAGGTGTCATTTGAAGCTCCTTTGTTCAATGGAACAAATTTTACCTACTTGAAAGTTAGGATGGATTCCTTTATGGTTTCTCTTGAATTTGAAGTCTAGAAGTCTATTGAAAAAGGTTATACTATGCCTATAAATGGTCAAACAAATGATGATGAGATCAAGGATTATGAAAATAATGGCAAAGCAAGGAATGCAATCCCAAGTGATCTTTCTTATTCTAAACTTGGAAAGCTGATAAGTTTTGTTGAAGTCTGCTAAAGAGATCTAGACAAAGTTGGAAGGAATCTATGAAGGAGATGACAAGGTCAAACAAGCAAATATGCAAAACTTTAAAGCCAAATTTGAAACCCTAAGGATGTCTAAAGATGAAGATATTAATGGCTACATGCTAAGAGTTGATGAATTTTTCAATTCCATCAATAGTCTTGGTGGAAAGGTAGATGAAAGCAAAGTTTTGAAAAAGGTATTAAGGACTCTACCTAAATCTTATAGTTCTAAAGTTTCTACTATTGAGGAAGCTCAAAATTTGGATAGTTATTCTAGATATCAGATGTTTTGTTCTTTAACCTCTTTTAAAATGAGAGAGTTTGGTCAAGATACTACAAATAAAGAAACTACTTTTAAAGTCTACAAAGTGGAAAAGGATGATGGATTAGATCTAGATGATCTTGATGAAGTGGAAGAAAAATTTGTGAGGATATTGAAAAAGGGTACTAGAAAATATAGAGTTAAGCTACCTTTCAAATGTTTCAATTGTGGAAAGATAGGTCATTATGCTTCTAAATATCAAATCAAAGTTACTAATGACAAATAAAAGGATCATAAGGGTAACTTTGTCAAAAAAGAGTTATTATGTTGAAAACAAAAATGGTGTATCTAATGATGAATAATCAAATTATCCAGATGAAGAAAGTGATGAATGCTTGTTCATGGATTTAAATGTTGGAACTAATTCTACTAATCTTGAAAGATGGGTGAAGGAAAGTGCTTCAGAAATAGGTCATAACATTGAAGGAACTATGTTGACTGCTTTTGATGCTAGGGACGAGAAGAATTACTGGATTACTGACAGTGGATGCTCAAATCATATGATAGGTGATAAGAGTAATTTTTCTAATCTTGAAAAGTATTATGGTGATTTTTTTAAGTTTGGTGATGATACATCAACTAAGATATGTGGAAAAGGTTTAATTAGTTTTTATGGAAAGCATAATGCAGATGGTGTTCTTTATGTCAAGGGTCTTCGGCATAATCTTATAAGTGTAGGAAAAATATGTAGCAAAGGATATAATCTTGCCTTTCAGAATGGTGGTTGTCAAATTAGAAAAGATATGATACTCTGGTTGTTGTTGGAACAAGGATAGGAGGTAATTTCTATCAACACAAAGGTAGTGGTGCAAAGTTCTTTATGTCTCAAACTAGTGAAAGTTGGCTATGGCATAGAAGAATGGGTCACACTAATTTTGATATCCCAATGAGGATAAGTTCTACTAATGTTGTGAGATATTTTCCAAAGATTACAAAGACTATCAATGCAATCTGTAAAGAATATCAAGTTTAAAAGAAAACAAAGACAAGACTCAAGAAAAAAGAATACTATACCATAAGTCCCATGGAGTTAAGTGCATAGAAATATTTGTGGACCTAGAATAATTAGAAGCTCATGTGGTGTTAGGTATTTCATTTTATTAATTGATGATTATTCTAAAATGGCTCAGGTTACATTTCTTAGAGAAAAATCAAAAGCTCTAGATGATTTTAAATAATTTAAGGAAATGGTTGAGAATGAAATAAATCTAAAAAATAAAATTTTTGAGATCTGATAGAGGTGGTGAGTTTACTTCAAATGAGCTTAACAATTTTTGTGAAGATCATGGAATAAAGGGGAATTTATCAACTCCTAGAACTCCTCAACAAAATGGAGTTGTGACAAGGAAAAACAAAACAATTGAAGAAGCAACTAGGACAATGATGAAGGAATTTAATCTTCTAGATGTCTAATGGAGAGAAACAATTCACACTACAATCTACATTCTTAACAAAGGTCAAGAAAGAGCGAACAGTTCAAAGACTCCCTTTGAGTTATGGTATAGTAAACATTCTATTGTGAAATATTTCAAAGTTTTTTGATGCAAGTGCTATATTAGAAGAAATGAAAAAAACTTAGGAAATTTTGATGCAAGATCTAATGAAGAAATATTCCTTGGATACTCTACAAGAAGCAAGACCTATAGGTGATATAACAAAAGATTGAAGAATATTATTGAGAGTGGAAGTTTCAAAGTGGATGAAGAACCACATAAAATTTTAGTACTAATAGAAGAATATGAATCTAATGAATCCCTTTGCAGTGAGGAAGAAAATTCTAAAGACTAAGGAAAAGAGTTGAAAATTGAAGAGGAAGAAGCTTTAGGAAACAATCCAAAGACTCCTGAGTATGTGTAGAAGAATCATTCAGAAGATTAGATCATTGGATATAAGAAAAAAGGTATGGTGACAAGGAGAAAATATTCTATGACAAAGGAACAAGTAAATTTCTATTTACTTTCTGAGGTGGAACCAAAAATAGTGACTAAGGCATGCAAAGATGATAATTGGGTCAAATCAATGAAGGAAGAGTTACAACAGATAGAGAAGAATCTGACTTGGGAATTGGTCCCAAGGTCGACAAAAAAAATGTGATTGGTACTAAGTGGGTATTCCAAAACAAGCTAAATGAAGATGGAAAAGTTGTAAGAAACAAGGATAGACTTGTGTGTAAGGGTTACTCATAGGTTGAAGGTATAGATTTTGAGGAAACTTTTTCTCTAGTTGCAAGAATGGAAGTTATCAAGATATTTTTAGCTTTTGCACCACATAAAGATTTCAAAGTATATCAAATGGATCTAAAGTCTGCATTCTTGAATGGTGAATTGGAAGAAGAGGTATACATTAAACAACCAAAAGGTTTTTAGTTATCAAAAGATGCAAATATTGTCTATAGATTGAAGAAAGCAATGTATGGATTGAAGTAAGCTCTTAGAGCTTGGTATGCAAGGTTAGATAAGTACTTATTGAAACATAGAGTCATATGTAGGGTGCACAATGTTTTATTGTAGGAGTATATTTATATCCATTTTTGGTCATTATTTTATTGATATCACCTTATTATATTATTGTACAATCTACCATTTTTGACATCGTCCCCATATTTTGATCATTGATGATCACTTGACCTCTTTCCACTATAACACCTTTGATCTGTGTTGTTTAGTCATGCCACCATCGCCATGTCCCAAAATTTGTTGGAGTATTACCTAGATGTTACAAGAATCCTCTCTATTATAGAACTTCTCAAGCACCATCACCAATCCAACCACAAAGGTGGAGCCACCCCAAACCACTCCACTAGTTCTTGGGGTGTTTTGTAAAATCCCTAAAATGGGTGTTTCTTTCAAATTTCTATATGTAGACATCTAAATTTGATCACTCCCATACAATCAAATTCATCTCTTTATTTTTCCATTTCGTCAATATTAATTTATTTAATTAACATTGCACTTGTTGTCCAAAGTCCTTAAAGTATTTAATTTAACAATTAAATGCTTTACCTTACACCTTTTTTCCTCTCTAAATTAAATAAATACATCAATTTATTCAATTTAGTCATTTTAACCTTTTTGAATTAAAATCAATTTAAAATTATTTTTTTCTCTCCTTATCACATCCTTCATAATCCCTCTCTAATCTAGATTAATTTAATTTATTCATGATTAGGATGTGCATCCTTTTAATCAAGGATTAATGTCACATCCTCCTACATTTTCCACTTGCTTCTAATCTTTCATTAATTATCCTAATTATGTGCTTGCACAACCTTAATCAAGGTCTTTAGCCACATTTAGCATCCCTTTTTAGTTAACCTTTCCATTTGCCTTTCTTGGCATTGACCCTCTTTCCCATGTGAATTTTTAATTCACATTTATTCATCTTAGGTATCTCTCCTCCCCATATGAATTTTTAATTCACATTTTGTTCTTCCAAGACTTCTAGAACATGGGACTTGTAACCTCATCCACATGTGACCAACTCTCACCTTTTTGGAGACCCTCTCTTATCCATTAGATTCTCCCAAGTATGTGAATTTTTAATTCACATTTATTTCTCCAACCACTTTCTCATTTCCCATGGAGATTTTTGAGGAGTTCCAAAATTCCTCAAATGTCACTTTCATTCTCACTTGGGGACAAGAAGTTCCTTTTTGAAGAAATCTTCTCACTCCCCAAGGTACTTGTCCTTCCTCCACATCATGTACCCTCCTTCCACCTCACTTACACATCATCACATCCTTAGCCATTTCACATTCCACATGTCAAGATGTGAGGGATTGTGAGTCTTCAACTCACCATAACCCTTCATGTTAACCTTGTTGGATAAATCTCAACCATTGCATTCTTTAGAGAATTCAAAATTCTCTATAAATACGCCCCCTCTAAGGCATTTTAGACACTTCAGTCATTTTGCACCTACATGTCATTTTGAACACTCAACACACAAGCATTTCCTCTTACTTAGCCAAGCCATTTTATCCATTTGTATTTGCATCCTATCATATAGTCAATTTTGCTTTTAGTCTTATCAATAGCCATTCAAGGAGCACACAAGTACTCAAAATCAAGGGCCAACCAAGGAATTTCAGTTGTAAAGAGAAGGTATAATCATTTGCAATTCTTTCATTTTATCTCTTTGTGTTAACAATTCCTTAGGCTAATATTTGTGTTCTTTGTGTTTTTACATTACATTTTAGTTGTTTTGCATCATTAAAATAGGTAAAACTCAATGATACACATTTATGGCACACCCGGTGGGACCCAAAAATGAGTTCTTTTACTTTACATTCACTATTGTTGAGACTGTTTGCAAGTACAGGTCGTAGAGGGGCGACTACGCCCTCTGGTTCACTACAAAAAGGTAGCTACACCCTTTGGTTCACTAAAGAAAGGTGGTTACACCCTTTGGTTGACTGTAGAAAGGTGGCTACGCCCTCTAGTTCACTGCAGAAAGGCAGCTACACCCTCTGGTTCACTATACAAAGGCGACTACGCCCTCTAGTTGACTACAATTAGGCGGCCACACCCTTGGATACAAATTTGTTTTCTAACATTTTGCTGCAGTAGGGCAGCCACGCCTCTGATTTTAAAAGCTGATTTTTGACATTTTCTACAGTTGGGTGGCCACACCCCTAATTTTAAAAGTTGTTTTCTAAAATTTTCTGCAGTTGGGTGGCCACGCCCCTAATTTTAAATGTTCTTTTCTGACATTTTCAGCAATTGGGCGACCACGCCCCTATTTTTAAAAGTTGTTTTCTGACATTTTCTGCAATTGGGTGGCCACACCCCTAATTTTAAAAGTTGATTTCTAACATTTTCTACAATTGGGTGGCCACGCCCTTGATTTTAAAAGCTGATTTTGGACATTTTCTACAGTTGGGCAGCCATGCCCCTGATTTTAAAAGTTGTTTTTTGATGTTTTTTGCAGTTGGGCGGCCACGCCCCTGATTTAAAAATCTATTTTCTAACATTTTATACAGCTGGGCAACCACGCCCCTAGTTAAAAATTTAATTTATGACATTTTTATGCAGAAGGGTGACTGTGCCCCAGTTTGAAATTTGTTTGCTAACATTTCACTACAGAATTCAACTGTGCCCTTCTATTTCCTATAGAAGTTCAATTGCGCTCTTCTGTTTGCTGCAAAAATTCAACTGTGCCCTTATGTTTGTTGCAAAAATTCAACTACACCCTTCTGTTTGCTGTAGAAGTTCAACTGCGCCCTTTTGTTTGCTACAAAAGTTCAATTGTGCCCTCTTGTTTGTTGCAAAATTTCAACTGCCCCCTCTTGTTTGTTGCAGAAGTTCAACTGTGCCCTTCTATTTGCTATAGAAGTTCAACTACGCCCTTTTGTTTGCTGTAGAAGTTTAACTGCGCCCTCCTGTTTGCTACAAAAGTTCAATTACACCCTCCTGTTTGTTGCATAATTTCAATTGCACCCTTCTGTTTGTTGCAGAAGTTCAACTGCACCCTCTTGTTTACTGCAATGGTGCGGATACGCCCCAAAACAACACAGTTTGGAAGGTAAAACAACAATTTTAGATTCATTTTTGCTCCTATTTTTTGTTGTTTTCAAATCCTAACCCCCTAACATTGTTTTTTGCAAGGATATTAGTGTTTTTGCTAACATTTTGTAGCATATTCTTGTGTAATTGACTAAGAACGAAGGATAAAACAACTAACATTTGCTTGCAGGGCTATTCGTTTGCTCAAATTTTAAAAGTTATCCTTGTTGTTTTCGTTAATCTAAGAATATAGTTTAATTAGGGGAAGTAATATTCATTACTTGTTGTGTTTGTTTTGTGTCACCCAAGGGGGCATTGGTTTGTTTTCACTTTCCCCTTGCACTTTGTGTGAGCCTGGGGAGTAGTTGGAAACAATTATTTCCTTCTTTTTAGTAGGACTTGCTTGGGGATTTCATCACCCCAAGGGACGATTCTAATGATGTGTACCAGCAGGGTATATAAAGGGAGGGGAGTGAAAGTTGTACCCCAATCTAGTCATGTCATAATTGGCAGAGCGTCGAAGCTAGGGTGATACCTAGATAGACACAAAGAGTTGGTCTGAGCCCTTCAATATCTTGTTGGGGTTCTCGACTCACACTTGTGGTGGGTTGGAGTTCACAGTTGTGCCTCATGTACCGAGAGTATATCGAGGACTCCCTAGAAGCCTTGTGCATCCTAGATTAAGACCTTTGTTGACCATACCCTTAACACTAATCATAGGATTGTGCTTGTTTAAAGTGTCTTCTTGTGAGAAACCTATGAAATTTTTGACAAATTGGCCTTATTATCATCATTTTGAGTCCTTGCCATAGCCATTTCCATCTAAACCAAGCCCCATTTACCGAAGAAAGGTGGTCACGCCCTCCTGTTTACTGTGGAAAGGTGGTCATGCCCTCCTGTTTACTGTAGAAAGGTGGTCACACCCTCTTGTTTACCGCAGAAAGGTAGTCACACCCCTGTAGCCCACTGCAAAAGGGTGAGCTTGCCCCGTTTAGTTTCATCAAGCCTCTGAACCTTCGTTTAATCATTCCAAACCTCCATTTAGCCATTCCAAACCCCCATTTAGTCATTCTAAGCCTCCATACATTTATTTTCCCAATCCGCCCCCTCATTCTGAATTCCCAATAACTCATTTGGGAAGCCCATATCATCACCTAGTGAACTTGTTTCACTAAAATCTTACCATTTGCATCACCTAATCCATATCACATAAATGCCACTCATCTTCAAATCACCTAAACCTTGTGTTAAAATTTGTTATCCAAATTGACCTTAGCACTTGAATTTGATTGTTATCCTTCACATCAATCATCAACTTTGACCCAAATAAATTCACTTCCATCTTGAGGTGAATTCGGTGTTGTTATCACCCTCGGCCCAAATCAATCCATTTCTATCTTGAGGTGGATTCGGTGTTGTGATCATCCACTTGATCAATCAATGCTCTAGGTCACTAAAGGTGATTTTCTGATTGGGTTTAGGATCCCTTACATCTTCCATCATTTAATTTTAATCCAATCACACCCATCCAATCACTCATTCTATTTTATCCAATCATCTAATCATCCAAATGAATCAATCACACTTATTCAATCATCTAATTGATCCAATCACATCCATTCAATCAATCCAATCCAATCTATATCAACAATCCCATCTAATCAAAATTCTAACATCCTCCAATCAAAAATTGATTTCATCAAAATCCAATCTCATCCGATCAAAATCCAATCTTAACCCATCAAAATCCAATATAGTTGAATTCAATATTATCCAATCATCCAATCAGATTCTAATTAAGTCCACCCACGCCCTTTATCCAATCAATTAATCTTCATCAAATCAAATTGTTCATCAAGGACATCTTTGTAATCTGCCCATAGCGCATTTGCATGCCCATTCAAACTAGGTCACAAGCCAAGAAGAAAATGGCACAACAACAAGGTCAAAATTCCCAAGTGAACATGTCTCAAGATCCTAATAACAGTGAAAATCCTACTAATGGTACAAATGTCTCTCAAGATCCTAACAATGGAGTGAACATCCCCTAAGACCCTCATAACAGCACTTCATCACACTCCAACACTAAAAATCAAAACAACTCACCACATGGTGAAGAGAGTATGGTTAACCAACCCGAACTCATGCTTGAGGAACATTTCAGTAATCCCGCCAATGTGCAAATGACAGACTGTCTGTTTGAAAAACATGGGGAAGAAATCTCGGCCCACCTAATCGAAAAAGGTGTCAAACCTCCACTAGGTGTCGACTTATCCAAATATAGCAGTTCCACATCTAACATACCCCAAGGTTCACAAAATGCACTAGATAGTTCATACATCCCCAATATTCCTCCAATGGAAGGTTGGCATCAACCTAAATTTGGCAACGCCATTCTTTATCATGTTAACCATCCCCCACACGCCAAAATTTCAGTCATGGGGGCTCCTCAAGTATCTGATCCCAATAATCCTTTTGCCTACGGCATGCTGCAAAATGTTTCACAACCTTCTCCATTAATGCTAATAGCATCACCCCTTTCAATTCAACCTCCTATCAACACTAGGGGCAACCATTTTACCGCATTGCCTCCACCTCTAGGGGCCACAAATCTTTCACCACCTTTGCACACATCTCAACAGCCTCCCCAGTCTAACCTACCACCTCAATTACCTCCACAAGGTTCATCCCAACCAAATGTTCTCGTTGGTACCCAACAACCTCCTTTGCAGAACACCTCTACATTATCTCAGCTGCCTCATCAGCAACAACCCCCACATAATCCTTTGATTTCTTCACAACAACCACCACACAAATAGCAAGGAAATCCATCTCGACCGCTTTCCCATACCATATCCTCATTCCTCGCATCCATTTTACGTCTACAAGTTCAACCACAACACAACATCCCATCTCAGCCCACGCAATAGTCAAAATCACACCAACAACCTCCTCAACATTATTACTATCATAACCAACAGTAGTTCCAGCAGCAACCACCCTATGTGGCCTCCCAATAGTCACAGCAATACCTCCAATACCAACAAACCAATCCGCAATATCACATTCAAGCTCCTTAGGATTTGGTCGCACATTCTTATCAAACAAATTTGTACTATACCTCACAACAACAACCTCCATACCAACAAACACCCCTGACACATCAGCGAGGAACACCATCCTCTCATTATCAAAATCCATACGTCCATCTTTAAACATTATCTCAACAAGATCCATAGTCATCCTACCATCCATATCCATGCAACCCACCTACCTTGATTGCACAACCAGTCAATGCGGATCTATTGGAAATTAAAGTTGCTTTGAAATATCTCCAAATGGGGACTGGTAAACAATCCTTTAAATTTGAAGATATATGTCCCTATCCATTCAATCCATCCATCTCACTAATTCCCTTCCCGAAGCACTTTGAGATACCAAAGTTTCATAGATATAAGGGAAACAAAGATCCTAAGGCCCACTTGCAAGAGTTTTACTCCCAATGTTAGGAAGTTATGCACAATGACAACTACCTCTTACATTTGTTCCCATGGAGCCTGACAGGAAATGCATTAGAATGGTTCATGGGTCTAGAAAGAGGGTCCATAAAATCCTTTGCGGATATTTCAGAAAAAATTGTTTCTTACTTCTTCAATTTGGAAAAAGACACTGATACTTTGGACCTTCTTAAGGAGAAGAAACCTGAAGGTGAAACCTTTGCTAGCTACCTTCAAAGGTGGAGAGCACTAGCAAGCTAAATGAAAACCCCTCTCAAAGAGAAAGACATGGTCACCCTCTTTGTGGAGAACTCACATCTCGACATGGCTCATAATCTCAGGTTGCACTGTGTTACCACCTTCACTGAAATAGTGGAAAAATGACCCATCCTTGAACACGCCCTTATTTCCAAAGGGCACATCAAGATACACAACCATGACAAAGAAAGGTCATCCGGTGATAAGTCACGCTTTTGGAACAAGAACAAAAATGTAGTGAATGATGGTGTCACTAGCACTAAACATGTCCAGGTGGCTAATAAATCCCAGAGGCAACAACCATCTATACCTAATGCCATATCTATGCCATAGGGGGCATCTTTTCCTCCTCAACAATCAAACCAGAACAATCAAGGGAATGGAAAATCCCAATATACTCAATTAGGAGAACCCTTGAGCGTCATCTTCAATAAGCTGTTATAGGTCAACTATCCAATCATGTACCCTATCACCAAACCACTTGATGAATCCAAGCCCAAACCTACCTAGTTTAGAGAGAATGAATATTGTGAATTCCATAAGATTAAAGGGCACACTCTGAATAAGTGTCAAGGTCTCAAAAACTATGTCCAAGATCTTATCAATTGAGGAGATATTAAAGTCGACACCAGTCAAGCTTCATCATCCAATGCTCAATTACAGATATACCAAAATGCCTTCCCTAACCATAATCAAGGTGCAAGCACCTCCAACAATAATCCCCAAGACAACAGCACAAATAATATAATCTATAAAAATGTACCCCTCAATTATGATGGCATTTTCCATTACATTGAATAGGTAGAACCTCGTGTGTCTATGATACATGTTAAGGCTAAAGACCCCCAATGTGTTGTCACTACCTGACGGTCCCGCATTACTATCCCTATAGCCTCCACATCCACCCAATCAAATCCTATAAACTCTCAGTATAACATTCTTGATCACTTAGGAAAGACCCCTGCTCATATTTCAATCTTGGATCTGCTTAAGTCGTCTCCCGTACATCAAGAAATACTCAACAGAGCTTTACAAGAAACTCACATACCTAACAATATTGATCCCACATGGTTCTAGGCTTTAGTAGGACACTTGGCTATATCTTACCAGTTACACTTCAGCCAGAATGATATGCCAAATATTAATTCCAATCACAACCGTCCCTTACACATTAAAGTCCTGGTTTCCCATCATAAAATAAAAAGGGTTTTGGTAGATAATGGCTCTGCCCTCAATCTATGTACTCTGAAGTTCATAAAATAGGTAGGGTATACTCAAGCATATTTGAGTAATCAAATCATCATGATCAAGGCTTATGATAATGTGGAAAGAAATTCTGAAGGGATTATCAGTCTTCCTATCCATATTGGACCGGTAGTTCAGCACACTACTTGTCATGTCCTTGATCTAGACTTACCATATAATCTCCTCCTTGGTCACTCATGGCTCCACGCCATGCAAGTCATCCCCTCCACATACCACCAATGCCTAAAGTTCCTAGTTAATGGACAAGAGATCACCATTTATGCTGACCCACAACCATTTGAATACTGTCGCACTTTAGAAGCATCATTTCCCCATTTCTGAACTACATTGCCCCTGCACTTTCACATAGGAACGGTTTATCATTTGATCCTCCCCCCAGGAATTTCTATTTCATTTCTTATGCCATTCGTCATCAGTCACCATCGTCTTCTTTCCACTTTATCCATAGTCTTTTCAAGAACTATGAGGGCTCTGGACTTTCATGTAGGCAAGACTAATCTATGATCAGCCCCCGAGCCCCTAGGTCTATAGGATGTGTCAGTCTTTTGTCTTGTGACTTGTCTCTCTTGTGTTGTGTCATCAAGCTATACCCTTATCTAGCTAGTTATTAACAAACAAGATCCGCTAGTATCAGCAAATCCAATCGGTTCTAAATATCCTGTGTCATATCAATCTTTTAGTTTAGTATCCATCATCGGTCTCAACAGGATGCATCCTTCCTAATATACCTCATCAACCTCATCCATCCTCTCAATCCTATGGCAAAGGACATTTGAAATTTGATTACGACATTTTGATGTTTTTGGTTTTTGTTTATCAATTGAGCTCCCTATTACAATTAGTTAAGATCGCCATAATATATCATATTATGGTGTGTTTTGGTTGATTCACATAGGGGAATATCTTGATCTTTTATTGTTGTTTTCTATTGGGTTGTCCCACGTAGTACCCACCAAGATCCTTGTGATCTTGTGTTACATTGGGGCATCCCTTTATGCTGGTGGTTATCCCAATACCTGGCCCGACCAAAGTCTTTGACACTTTGGGGTGTTGGGATAGCCTTCTTGTCTGTGTATTTGTTTCATGCATTCGAAGCTCACTTTCCTTGGTTTCCTATACCCTGGAATTGGGTGTCTTATGCTATAGCAAAAATTAGTGCTCCGAAGATGGAAAATTGTATTAGGATTGCATTTCATGATCATGATCATTGCATTGCATTCACCCTATGATTTTGGTTGTGCAAATACTTCCCCCTCTATCCCCTATTCTTCTCCAGATACTAAAAGGTTTGTGACAGGTGCAAACTCACACTATGCCCACACCAATCTTCCATTATCATGTACGTCCTTATTGACATTAATTTTATTGTTGTTTTACCATAAATTAATTACACTTTGGATCCATACTATAGACGTCCAATTTGATCACTTCCATATGATCAAACGCGTCCCCTTATTCATCTGGTTGCTCATTCCCTCTGTCAATATTAATTAAGCCAGTTGTTTAATTAATACCCTACATCTTCCACAAGGGTCCTAAAGTATTTAATTTAATACTTTACCCCTCTTCTTCCTCTAAATTAAATAAATATACCCTTTTATTTAATTTAGTCATATTCCCCTTTTTGATTTAAAATTCATTTTTAATTCCTCTTTTCTCTCTCATAGTCACATCCTCCAACTTTTGCAAGTTGGTCTCTAATCCATCTTAATTACTTCATCTTCTTCTAATTATCTAGGGTTAGCATGTGCACACCCTTAATCATCATTAAGGTCACATCCTCCATAATTTCCCACTTGCTTCTAATGAGTCATTAGTCCATCTAACTGAGTACTTGCACAACCTTAATCATTTGATTAGCCTAACCTAATCCTCATCCTATTTATGGCATATGTCCTTGAGTCAACCTTATTAAAGGCTTTCTCCTTTTGGACAAGGCACTCCACTTCCCTATGTGAATTTTTAATTCACATTTAATCCCCCAAGGCACCCAAAAGGAATTTTTAATTCCTTCACTTCTTCCACATGTCCTCTATTCATTCTTTATTCTTTCTCTCATCCCCCATGAGAATATTTGAGGAATTTTTAATTCCCCACTTGTCCTCTCACCCACATGGGGACAAGGACCTCCTTTATGAGGAGATCTTGTCCAATCCCAAGGTACTGTACCCCCTCCATGTCATGTCCTTCTCCTTCCACCTCATGTCCACTTCACCTTTTAGGGCTATCTCACATGCCACATGTCAAGATGTGAGGGCTTGTGAGTTATCAACTCACCTTGGCCCTACATCTTGATATTTGGTGGCTCAATATTGACCGTCCATTTCCCCTAGGATTTCCCAAAAATCCTATAAATACCCCCTCTTTTCTCCCATTTTGGAGAGATCATTTGTGCTAGCCAAACTCTTGCAGTTTTGTTTCTCAACCAACACTTAGCTATTTTCATGTTTCCAAGAATCATTTGCATCTCACATCTCACATCTTTTTCCATCCAAGGAGCATACACATCAAAGATCGAAGGGCCAACCAAAGGATCGACTCAACGCAAGGTATAAGGTTCTATTTCATTGCTTTGTCTTGCATTGTTTCCAACTTAGGCTAATCTTGAGGTGTAGGTTGTTTTTGGTGTTTATTTGCATTTTTTTACTTGTCGCTTGCTTCCTAACGCTCACATTCAACCTATCACATTTCAGGCACGCCTGGTGGGACCCACAAATGGGTCTCTTTCTTTCACATTTGCTATTTTTTGCATTTTTGCAGGTCTAGGTTACAGAGTGGCGGACCTATCCTCCTGCAGATGGTGGACTGGTCCTAGAGTGGTGGACCTATCCTGGGGTGACAGACTAGTCACTGAGTGGCGGATCTGTCCTAGAGTGGTGGACTGTCCCAGTGCAGTGGCGGACCTGTCCCAGTGCGTGGTGGACTGTCCTAATTCATTGGCAGACTGTCCTAATTCAGTGGTGGACCTGTCACGAAAGTGGTGGACCTATCCTAGCAGTGGGCGGACTGTCCCTGCGAGTGGTGGATCTATCCCTGCAGTGGTGGACGTGTCCTCCAAAAGGTAAAAAAGTTTTCCCGAATTGTCTTTTGGTAAAATAGGAACATAGTTTAATTAAAGGGGTGTCAATAAACCTTGCTTGGTGTGTTTGGGAAGGCTATTTGACGTATCCAATCCCCTTGCACCATTTGGCGATCCTGGGTGACGAGAAATCGTAGCTTTTCAAGTCTTTTTGAGTCACCCTTTTTCACTTTCTTAGTGGGACCTGCTTGGGGATTTCATCACCCCAAGGGACGATTCCAACCACGCGTACCGGTGGGGTATATAAAGGGCGTACCCCAATCACCGTTATAATTGGCGTCGGGATGAAGTGAAGAGGTTGGTCTGAGCCTCTAGTATCTCGCTAAGGTTCCCGACTCACGCTTGTAATGGTTTGGTGTTCACGGTTTGGGCCTCACGTACCGGGTGTATATCGAGGACTCCTTAGAAACCATGTGCATCCTAGAGTAGAAGACTTTGTCAACCATACCTGTTTCTACTAATCTTAGGGTTGTGTTGTTTGAATTGTCTTTCTTGTGCAAAAACCAGTGATTATCAATTTGGCCAAGTCTTTTTATGATTGCTACAATTTGGGTCCTTTGCCTTTGCCATCCATCAAAAAATCAAGCTTAAGCTTATCCTTTGGCGGACTTGACCTTATCCTTTGGCAAACCTGTCCTCGTGCTGTGGTGGATCTATCCTAGTGCAGTGGCGGACCTGTCCCTGTGTAGTGGCAAACCTGTCCTAGTTCAGTGGCGGACCTGTCCCTGTGCAGTGGAAAACCTGTCCTAGTGCAGTGGCAGACCTGTCCCTGTGTAGTGGCAAACCTGTCCTAGTGTAGTGGTGGACCTGTCCCTGTGCAGTGGCGTACCTATCCCTGTGCAATGGCGGACCTGTCCAAGTGCAGTGGCGGACCTGTCCAAGTGCAGTGGCGGACCTATCCTTTTGCAGTGGCGGACCTATCCCTTTGACCAGCCTATACCATCATTTGGCATTCATTGTCCCTCTGTTTTGAACACCGAAACAATCATTTAGCATCCAAAACAAGCTTCTGAACGTCCATTCCGAGCTTCCATCCCTTCATTCTAAAGGTCATTCATTCTGAACACTCTTTTGCTTGTCTTGAGAGTCATTCGTCTACCCTAAGACGCTACCCATCTGTCCTAATTCTGCTTTCATCTCCGGTCCCTATTATTCCATATAAACCTCGTTGGAGTTGCCATCCAAGTTGACCTAGGTATTTATCCCTAATCACAATCATCGTAGTTGGCTTAGGATCGCTATCCATCTTAAGTCAGTTATCCTTTTCAGCCCAATCAATCCGCTTCTATCTCAAGTTGGATTTGGTGTCGTTATCATACATCCACCTTTCAATCAATACCTAGTGTTACCAAGGATCCCTCTTAAACACGGTTGTGGATCTCGGTCTTCATCATACTTATCATCAATTCAATCCTAATCATCAGATTAATCCAATCCCTACACCATCAAACCTATTCGGATCAAAACCCGAAATCTAGGTTAATCCAACATCTACCGATCAATCCAATCTGATCCCATCAAGCCAATCCACGTCGGCCTAACCAATCATCGTCAACTAATCTCCCATCATAATTGAATCAATCTTTCATCATCAAGGTTTCTAATATCTTGATCTACTTCATCATCTTGCATGCCCGTTCAAACTCAATCACAAGCAAAGAAAATGGCCGACCAACAAGCCCTAAATGCCCAATTGAACAACCCTCAAAATCCCACCAACACGGTCAACATCTCATCAGATCCTAACTATGGTGCTAATATCCCTCACGATCCCCACAATGGCACCTCATCGCAATCCAATGTGGATGGTCAAAACACATCACCACTTGGGGACAAAAACATGGCCGATCAACCTGAGCTCACATTCGAGGAGCACTTTAGCAACCCAGTTAATGCACAAATGACGGAGCGCCTCCTCGAGAGACATGGTGACCAAATCTTGGCTCACTTGATTGACAAAGGTGTCAAGTTACCGTCAGGTGTCGACTTATCCAAGTATGGCACCTCCACATCTAATGTACCCCAAGGTGCACATGACATCCCCAGTAGCTCGTATGTCCCCAACGTTCCTTCCATAGGAAGCTGGCATCAACCTGAATTCGGCAATGCTGTCCTATATCCCATTGGCAATCCCACACATCCCACCATCTTGGTCGTGGGAGCCCCCCAAACCATTGATCCCAATGATCCGTTTGCCTATGGCATGCCACAAAACGTATCGCAACCGCAACCATTAATGCTACCGGCACCACCCCCCTCGAACCCGCTTCCTGTCAACACTGGGGGCAACCCCTTCACCGCATTACCCCCACCTCCTGGGACAAACAATCCACCACCATCGTCATTCATTCCTCAACAACCACCTCAATCCAACATTCCTCCTCCATCGTCATTCAACCCTCCACCATCATCCCAATCCAACATCCCTCCTCCATCCTCATTCAATCCTTCCCCATCGTCCCAATCCAACATTCCTCCACCATCGTCGTTCGTACCTCAACAGCTGCCCCAATATAACATCCCTCCATCATCATCGTTCATATCCCAACAACCTCCCCAATCCTACGCTCCCACTAGTGCTCAACAACCTCCCTTGCACAACATCTCAATCGCACCTCCACCTCAACAACAACCGTTGGTCAATCCCCTATTCTCAGCACAATCATCACAGCATCAACCATAAGAAAATCAACCTCAGCCTTCATCCCTGACCGTATCTCCATTCCTTGCATTTATTTTACGCCCGCAAGTGCAACCACCACATAACATCCCATCTCGCCCATCACAACCGCCCACTATGCATCAACAACAATATCAACAACCACCCCATCATTACAACTATTACAACCAGCAACAATATCAACAACAACCCTCCTATGGGGCATCACAACAGTCATATCAACACCCCCAATATCCGCAAGCCAATCAACACCTTCTCCCTACTTCCCAACAGTATGCCACCCATAACTACTAGACCCATCCATATTCCGCCTCACAACAGCAACCTCTTTATCAGGAAGTTCCATTGGCATATCAACAAGGGCTGCCATCTCCTCATCCATACACCCATCTCCAAACATCCTCTCAGAATCCACAATCGTCCTACCATCAATACCCGTCCAACACACCAGCCAATACGGACATCCTGGAAATCAAAGCCACACTAAAGGATCTCCAGGCAAGGACTAGCAAACAATCGTTCAAGTTCGAAGATATATTCCCATATTCGTATGATCCCTCCATCTCATTGATTCCCTTCCCCAAACATTTTGAGATGCCAAAATTTGACAAATATAAGGGGAACAAAGATCCTAAGGCCCACCTACGGGAGTTTTACTCCCAGTGTCAAGAAGTGATCCACAATGACAACTATCTCTTGCGTCTGTTCCCCCGAAGTCTGGGAAGTGACGCACTAGGGTGGTTCATGACCCTCAACAAGGGATCTATAAAATATTTTGCGGACTTGTCAGAAAGGTTTGTCTCCTACTTCTCCTTCAACTTGGAGAAGGATACTGATACCCTGGATCTTCTCAAAGAGAAACAACGTGAAGGGGAAACCTTTACTAGCTACCTCCAAAGGTGGCGTGCCCTAGCAAGCCGAATGAAAACCCCTTTGAAAGAGAAAGACATGGTCATCCTTTTTGTGGAGAACTCTCATCCTGACATGGCCCACAACTTTCAATTACATTGTGTCACCACTTTCGTGGAGGTAGTGGAGAAAGGACCCATCCTCGAGCGTGCCCTTGTTGCCAAGGGGCACATCAAAATATATAACCAAGATAGGGAAAGGACATTCAATGACAAGCCACGTTTTTGGAACAAGAACAAAAATGCAGTAAATGATGGTGTCACTGACACTAAACATGTCCACGTGGCCAACACATCTCAGAAACAATAGCAATCCATACCTAATGCCATATCTGTACTGCAAGGGACGCCCCATCCTCCCCAACAGTCCAATCAAAATAACCAAGGGAACACTAAGTGCCAGTATGCTCAACTAGGAGAACCCTTGAGTGTCATCTTCAACAAACTATTGCAGATCAGTTATCTGATCACGTACCCTGTCACCAAGCCACTCGATGAATCCAAACCTAAGCCCGCATGGTTTAGGGAAAATGAATATTGTGAGTTCCACAAAATCAAAGGACACTCTTTGAATAAGTGTCAAGGTCTAAAAAACTACGTCCAGGATCTCATAGATCGAGGTGACATCAAAGTTGATCCTAATCAAGCTCTGTCGTCCAATGCTCAGTTGCAGATCTATCAAAACACCTTCCCAAACCATAACCAAGGCTCGAGCACTTCCAACAGTAATCCTCAAAACAACAGTACAAATAACATGAGCTACAAGAATGTACCTCTCAATTACGAGGGTGTTATTCATTACATTGAGCAGGTAGAACCTCGTGTATCCATGATACATGTCAAAGCTAAAGATCCTCAATGTGCTGTTACCACACGATGAGCCCGCATCACTATTCCTGCAGCCTCTGCACCTGCCCAACTGACTCCTGTAACTTCCTAGTACAATATCCTTGATCACCTAGGAAAGACCCCGGCACATATCTCCATCTTGGATTTACTCAAGTCTTCCCCCGTGTATCAAGAAATCCTCAATAGAGCCCTACAGGAAACCCATGTGCCTAATAATATGGATCCTACACAGTTCCAAGCCTTGGTAGGACACCTAGCTTCATCTCACCAACTACACTTCAGCCACGATGATATGCCCAACATTGATGCTAATCACAATTGCCCCTTACATATTGAAGTTGTGGTCGCTCGGCATAAAATAAAAAGGGTCTTGGTAGATAATGGCTCTGCCCTCAACTTGTGCACTTTAAAATTCATAAAGCAGGTGGGGTATACCCAAGCGGACTTAAGCAACCAGATTATTACAATCAAGGCTTATGACAATGCAGAAAGAAATTCAGAAGGGATCATCAATCTTCCTGTCCAAGTGGGACCGGTAGTTCAGTACATCACCTGCCATGTCCTTGATCTGGACTTACCATATAATCTCCTCCTCGGCCGTCCATGGCTTCATGCTATGCAAGCCATGCCCTCCACCTACCATCAACGGACAAGAGGACAAGACTGTCACCTTCCATGGCAAAAATATCCCTACCACCACTTTTGTATCCCCAAGTATCAAGACAGATGCGTCCGAAGAAGACATAAGCTAGTGGGTTTACCGAGAAGAGCCTCAGCCGGAAACTCCTCTCAAGGAATACTTCCAAGAAAAGTACCCTGGCCGACAAAGTTTGTGGAAAAGCATAACTATCAAGGAAAAGGCCTAGGAAAGCAAGAACAAGGGTGGTTACAACCCATTGATACATTTCCGCTACCAAGAAATGTGGGCATTGGGTATGACAGAAAGCAGAAAGGCCCCGAAACATCGTCTAACGCTTCCAATAGTGTAGCTATGGACAATGGCTCATTAGAAGATATACCTGAGGAAGAATCCATCATACGTGCGTACGATGACGTCGATCACACCGACCTATCCTCCATGTTTGAATGCCTATCCGTCTGCACTATTAGCCTATCCCTTCGCCATCCTGAGCTCATTGATTGGGACCTACAAACTAGCACACCTGCCAGTATGTCTGCGGATACCTATGTTAACCTCATGGGATTGGGGGAGGATGAACACTCCAGTCACAAAAGTAAGAATAAGAAAAATAACAAACCGTCATCTAGTGAAAACCTCCCTGAGGCACTTTATGACCTTGAAAAAGTAAAAATAAAGGACGCATCTGATAGCGAAAACCTCGAAGAGGCACTGGAAGATGGAGATGTTCATCTTCCCCTTATGGGAACTCAGCTATCTGCCCGATCATCTGTTTTGATTGAAGAGATGCAAGAGATTAATTTGGGAACTACTGAAAATCCTAAGATCACCTATGTAGCCAAGTCACTCTCTGAACAAGAGTTTTCGATCTTTGCACAGCTACTCCAGGAGGGAATTGTTAACTTTGTTTGGTCATACTCAGACATGCCAGGCTTAGATCTCACCTTGGTGGTTCATCACCTGGACATCCGCCCAGACGCTAAACCTGTCAAGCAAAAACTTTGCAAGATGCATCCACAAGTTGCATTGTTAGTCAAGGAATTAGAGAAGTTACTGGAGGCAGGATTTATCAGGCCAATTGACTACTCCGAATGGATCTCCAACATAGTGCCAGTTGCTAAACCAAATGGTGACATTCAGATATGTACGGACTTCAGGGATCTCAACAAAGCCTGCCCCAAAGACGACTTCCCCCTACCCAATATTGACATGTTGGTCGACCTAACAGTAGGACATGAGATGTTGTCCCTTATGGATGGCTTCTCCGGGTATAACCAAATTCGAATTGCACCAGAAGACCAACACAAAACCGCCTTCACCACTCCTTGGGGCACTTTCTGCTACAATGTTATGCCCTTTGGTCTCAAAAATGCGGGGGCGACATATCAGAGGGCAATGATGGTCATCTTCGATGACCTCATCCATATCATCATGGAAGACTATGTTGATGACCTATTAGGGAAATCTAGAACATGAGCAGAACATCCTACCATCCTAAAGAAGATATTTGAGTGGTTAGAGCACTATAAGTTGCTGCTAAATCCAAAAAAGTGTGTCTTTGGGGTCACTTCCGGGAATTTTTTGGGCTTTATAGTCTCTCGCAGGGGCATTGAGGTTGATCCCACTAAGGTGAAGGCTATCCTGAACATGCCACCTCCCCACAATCTCAAACAGTTAAGAAGCCTTCAGGAAAAAATGCAGTCCATCCGTCGGTTCATTGCCCAGCTGGCAGACAAGTGTCAGCCATTCACACATCTTATGAAAAAAGATTCCACCTTCCGATGGAACCAACAGTGTCAGATGGGCTTCAACAAGATAAAGGAATATTTAGCCCATCCACCAATATTGATGCCCCCTATTCTTGGCAAACCCCTCTTGCTCTACATCTCTGCCACTTCAGTCACACTGGGGGCATTGTTGGCACAGCATGATGAGTCGTCAAAAGAAAGGGCAGTCTACTACATCAGTCGGACATTGGTTGGCTACGAGCTAAACTACTCTCCCATGGAAAAATCCTGCCTTGCACTCGTCTTCAACACACAGAAGCTTCGGCATTACATGCTTAGCCATCCCGTAAAATTAATCACCAAAATTGATCCATTGAAGTACCTGTTATCTAGAACCACCCTGACTGGCCGCATGGCTAAGTGGGTCATGCTCCTCAGTGAATTCAACATAGAATACATGGACCACAAGGTGATCAAAGGGCAGATAATTGCAGATCAGTTGGCGGAAGCTCCTCTAGTTGACACTCACCCGTTGATCACGGAATTCCCTGATGAGGAAGTCTTTTCAGTTGAGGAAACCCCCATGTGGACACTATATTTTGATGGATCATGTAATCAAGGGAAAATCAGATTGTTAGATGGATTAGCACAAATAACATAAAAATCCAATGAAATAACGAAGTACAAAGGAAATAAAATGAAAACGAAAAGGAAATATATCACCAAGAGTCTCCATCTTCCATGATTGATCTTCGTTACACCTTCTTGCTTGCTGGAAATGTTGCCCTCAGATTTGTACTTTGAGCAATCTAAAATGCCTAAGCCCTACAACAAGATTCGAAGGATTTGATATGCCTATGACTATTGCCAATTTCTAAAAGTCAATGCCTATGCCTAGAATAAATGCCAATATTAATCAAATGCCTATGACAATGAATTATTTAATCAATAGTCGAATGTGGACCAAAGACATAATTAAATGTCTTACTTATGCTAGGACGAAAGTGGTAAAAATGAAGCTTGCAGGCCTAGGTCATTTTTAGGTGTCTACATTTTGCCCCTCTTTGTCATAATGTCGCTTGTCGCGTTGTGACAAAGAAAAAGAAGTCAAAAATGCCCCAGTGCAAAATAAGATGAGGAAGAATGACGAGGAGGGTTACGGTATGCCCCCTCGAGAGGATAGACAGGTTTGAAGAACACGGGTGTGCTCTCGAAATGGATGAGAAGACTAGAATATGAAGAGACAAAGAAATGTTAGTGCAAAAGATATGGATGATGATATGGATGCAATGCCTATATGAGATGAGACAGAGAAGATGGCAAGACTAAAGAAGATGCATGTTAGTTCCTAGACCAAATCCTTCAAAATATCATTAGCTAGGATCCTTAATATTTATTGCCTTAATCGGGCCAGCGTATTGCTGTGGATGTAATAAGAAACAATCATGATATGACATAGATCAAGGTGTGTATATTGTACCATCACGAAGACAAACGTCATAGACAAGGCGATGATCATGACTATACCTATGAGCTTGATTTCTCGTCTACTTTTGTTGTCATAATCAACCTCAAGCAGAAAAAGACAATGACAGATCATGAAACATCGCTGCTTCTCTAAATCCTGTTTCCAGGACATCCTTGAGAAACTAGTGATATGATTGCCAAAATACAAAAATAAAGTCCCATCGGCGATATTTCTCTCATTAGCGAATCCCATAATCAGGACCTCGCTGAGAAGCTAGTAGTCATGCGTGTCAATTGTCATGCTACGTCGCTGCTTCTCTAAATCCTGCTTAGTGGGATCTCGCTGAAAAACTAATAACATGATAAAAGATCAAAAGACAATTGCCAAGTGTTTTCCAAGTGCATTTGGATATCCATTGTTCTGATGTCAAGATGCCATGTTCGATGATGTGAAGATGTCAAAAATGTTTAAAGTTTTGATTGATCTTGGAAAATGCTGAGACTTGGTGAATTCAGGAAGGACACATCCTGAATAATGCCGATGTTGAGAGGATTCGATCCCTAATGGTCATTAGGGGTCCCTCAGAATAATGACGATGCCTAGGAAGGACAAATCCTAAGGCATAAATGACAGAGTTGGTTCTTCAGAAGGACACATCTAAAGAATACTGATGTCACGAAGAGTGATCTTTAGGTGTCAAGAGGATCACTCAAAATGTCGAATGACGATGACGACGCCTAGGAAGGACACATCCCAAGGCGTAAATGATAGAGGTTATCGTTCAGAAGGACTCATCTGAAGACTAACTGAATTTTGACAGTTTGACCTGCTTATGATGATTTGACTTATTTTTGACTAAGTTTGACTTGTGTTTGACTATATGCCGATGAGATTGCCATGCTAAATAAATGATTGTTTTACTTTGTTTCAGGAGATTTCCCTATGTGGAAATTGATTGAAAACTTTTTACGTGTGTGCTAGTGTAGTGCCATGAACCCTAATGGACTGACCTAGTGCAGCCTCGGGGGCTCATCGATAGATGGCCTTGCCTACGTCATACACTCAGAGACCTCGTAGTTCGACACGACCAATGACTTTGTCTTGATGACCAAAGATTGTGTCATGATTTTATTTTGACAAACCTAAAGGACTGACCTAATGTCTCGGGGACTCAAGTATGAGTCTTGCCTACGTAGCAAATGCACAGAGACAACGTAGTTCGGACAGATGACAAAGACTGTTTTGACATGATTGACTTTGACTAGAAATGACCAGATGTTTATGTTCTTCGAGTGGTCTATTGATTTTTGTTTAATGTTTTCTTCAGGACGTTTTACGATTTTTAGGTCTTTCCTCAGGACTTTTTATGATGTTTTTGTATCTTTTTTCAGGACATTTTGTGATGTTTTTGTCTCTTTTTTCAGGACTATTTGCCGATGTTTTTGTCTTTTTTCAGGACTTTTTGCCAATGTTTTTGTCTTTTTTCAGGACTTTTTTCCAATTGTCAAGATCATTTGTGACATCCACTGCAGTTGCATGATAAACATTTTGCCCCCAGTCAGGTCTAAGACTTAGCCATTTGCAAGGGACATAGACGGGATGCTGCTGACTTGGTAGACAGACAGTCGTCAGGACCTGATGTCAATCATTTATCTACTATGACAGGTAGGGTAGGATGTGATGGCGATTTGCGGAATAATGGCAGAAATACCTTTCATCCTAGGCCAAGTTAGACCAAGTGATAGTAGATGGCAGAGCAATGATTGATTACGCATGGCGCCTGTTTGCCAGGTTTTCACCATGGTACTTGTCCAAAGTGCCTGTTTGCCAGGTTTTCGCTATTGAACGAATCATTTTTTCTCTTTACTATTTTCTTGACTTTTTGATTTTTTTGGTGTCACCAAAACGCCTGTTTGCCAGGTTTTCATCAAGGTGACGATTTTTATCTTTTTTCAATTTTTTTGTATATTATGATTCTCAGCTCCATCCTCTGATGCTATGCGTAGAACTTTCGGAGATGTAAACTGTTGATGGGTTCTGTCAACTATTCCCCATCTGGAGTTGCCAATTGATAAGCTCCAGAACCAAAAGAAGATATGATAATATAGGGACCTAGCCAGTTTGGTTCAAATTTTCCTGGCTTTTCTCTGTCTGCTTGGTTCTTGGGGTTCTGCATTAGAACTAGGTCACCGATGTCAAACTTTCTGACCATGACCTTTTTATTGTAGCTGCGAAAAAGGCGGTTCTGATATGCTTGGAGATGATTCAATGAGTTTTGCCATCTTTCTTCCAGCATTTCCAGCTCATGCAAGTGTGATCGTCGGTAGTCTTCTTCATTAGTAAGACCCTTCAAGGAAACTCGTAGCGAAGGATTTTTGACCTCAATGGGTAAGATGGCTTCAGCACCAAAGACCAGGGCAAACGGGGTGGCCCCTGTAGGAGTACGAATGCTAGTTCGATAAGCCCACAGAGCAGGATTAAGTTGTATGTGCCAGTCACGGCCAACGTCATTGACAGTCTTTTTTAAGATCTTCACAATGGTTTTATTGAACCCCTCAGCTTGGTCGTTTCCTTGCGGGTAGTATGGAAATGAAAAGTGGTGTTGGATATGGAACCGTTCACATAACTCACGTACGTCTTGGTTTTTGAACGGACGTCCATTGTCAGTGATGATGGACTGCGGAAGGCCATACTGGCAAATGATGTAATTAAGGATAAACTTTGATATTTGTTTGCCGGTAATATATGTCAATGGAATGGCTTCGATTCACTTTGTGAAATACTCAGTGGCGGTAATAATGAATTTATGGTCATTGGATGAGGTTGGATGAATCTTACCCACGAGGTCGAGTCCCCATTGAGCGAAGGGCCAAGGAGAGGTGATGGGCCGGAGTTCTTGTGCTGGAGCATGGACCAAGTCACTGTGTATTTGACATTTGCGACAAGTCCTGACATATTCAATCGCATCTTTTTCCATTGTCGGCCAATAATACCCAAGTCTCATCAGTTTCTTAGCTAGCGTAGGACCACTTGAATGAGATCCGCATATACCGTCGTGCACTTCTCGTAAGGTCGTACATGCTTCGTCGGTGTCAAGACATCTAAGGAGGGTATCGTCGAAACTACGGCGGTAGAGGGTGTCACTGACAATGGCATACCTTGCGGATTTTCTAATGAAGGACTTCCTTTGGTTATTTGACAGGTTCGGTGGAAGGGTATGAGACTTTAGGTAATCGTAAATGTCTTGATACCAAGGAGAGTTGGGACCAACAAGTTCACAAACCATTTCAGATTCTGGGATATCATATGCCGGTATCAAAAGCTGCTCTACTAAGAACTCAAATTGTGACACATTTTTAGGGATGTCCAAGAGAGAACTAATAGTAGCCATTGCGTCAGCTGCCTTATTCTGTACCCTGGGGATTTGTTCAAAAGAAATCGATTGAAAGTATGTCAAGAAACTGTCTACCATCCTCTTGTAGGGAAGCAACTTCTCATCCTTTGTTTCATAGTCATCATTCACTTGGTTGATTACTAGCTGGGAATCCCCGAATACAAGCAACGTCTGAATCTTCCACTTAATTGCCAACTTGAGACCTGTGACCAGTGCTTCATATTCGGCAATGTTATTTGTACAAGGGAAAGCGATCCTGAATGACTTAGGAATTGAATCCCCCTGTGGTGTGATAAACAAGATTCCAGCGCCCGAGCCATGACCAGTATGAGACCCATCAAAATACAGTTTCCATGGTGATGCCGGTTCTGCATGAAAAATAGACTCATCGGGAAAATCAGTTACTAATGGATGAGTGGCTTGAATTGGTGCATCCGCCAGTTGATCTGCTATTACTTTCCCTTTGATTGCCTTGCGCTCAACATACTATATGTCATACTCACTTAGGATCATGACCCATTTTGCCAACCGGCCTGTTAATGCTGCTCGACTTAGTAGATATTTCAATGGATCAATCTTGGCAACCAGTTGTGTCTGATGACTGAGCATATAGTGTCTTAGCTTTTGGGATGCAAAAACAACAGCGAGGCATGCTCGTTCAATGTATGTATAGTTCAACTCATAGCCTATCAGTGTGCGGCTGATGTAATAGATTGCTCTTTCTTTTCCTTCATGATCATCTTGGGCCAGCAATGCCCCTAGTGTTGAACTAGTAGTTGAGATGTATAGAATCAACGGCTTTCCATGAATGGGTGGCATGAGTACTGGTGTTGAAAGCAGGTAATCTTTTATTTGTTGGAAGGCCTCTTGACATTTATCCATCCATACAAAGGGGACACTTTTGCGCAACAGGTACTGGAACGGATGACACTTATCTGCCAATTGGGCTATGAAACGGCGAATAGATTGTACCCTGCCCTGCAGAGTTCTGAGTTCACTGATCCCTCTGGGCAGAGGCATGTCTATGATTGCTTTGACCTTTTCCAGATCAACCTCTATGCCTCTTCGGGAAACTATGTACCCTAATAGTTTACCTGACGTGACCCCAAAGACACACTTCTTAGGGTTTAGCCAAACTTTGTACTCTTCAAGTCTCTTGAAAATTATGTCGAGTACCCTCAAATGATCTTTCCTAGTTGCTGATTTGGCCAATAGGTCATCTACATAATCCTCCATTATATTGTGCATCATGTCATGGAAGATCGTGGTCATAGCCCTTTGATATGTGGCACCTGCGTTTTTGAGACCGAAGGGCATGACGTTCCAATAGTATGTACCCCATGGGCAAGTAAATGTTGTTTTGTGTTGATCCTCAGGAGCAATGCGGATTTGATTATAACCAGAGAAACCATCCATGAGGGATAGCATCTCATGTCCTGCAGTTAGGTCGACTATGATGTCAATGTTGGGCAAAGGAAAGTCATCCTTTGGACATGATTTATTTAGGTCTCAGAAATCTGTACATACCCGAATCAGCCCATTTGGCTTTGTCACTCGCACTAGATTGGAAATCCATTTAGCATAATCTATAGACCTTATGAATCTGGCATCCAGTAATTTCTTTAACTCGGCCTTGACCAATAGGGCCACTTGGGGGTGCATTTTGCACAACTTCTGCTTGACTAGCTTAGCATTGGGTAATAGTGGTAGATGATGCAGAACCAGTTTGGGGTCCAATCCTGGCATGTCAGCATAAGACCATGCAAAGTTGATTTTTCGCTCTGCAAAGAATTTATGGAATTCTGGTTTCTCTTCATTAGTCAATGATGCGGCAAATAGGACCATCTTGGGGTCTTCTGCAGTTGAAATATTATCCTCTATTGTGTCCTCAATAAGCATGGCCGATTTCTCCTGTTGCACAGGGAGAAAGTCCAGTCCTCCATCTTTGGGCGCCTCAGAGAGGTTTTCACCCATAGATACGTCCTTTATTTTTACTATTTTATCGTCAAGAGGTGCCTTTCAGTTTTCACCTAGAGACATTTTATTTTTTACTTTATTTTTACTTTTGCGACTAGAGGACTGGACCGTCTCGCCGAAGTATGTGGTGCAGTCTAAATCAATAGCAAATCCTGATTTGTGGTCCCCACTAGGTATGCCTTCTCGTAATCCCATGAATTCGGCAATGGCTTCATCATTTTGGAATGTGTCCAGAACTAGCGGTCCTTGTTGGTCCCAATCGACTAGTTCAGGGTAAACTAAAGAGATGCCATCGTCAAGGCTAGTGAATTGGGGTGAGGATGCGGACAGCATGCAGATGGATTCATTGATGTTGTAGATGAGGTTATCATCATCCAACTCCACATCAGACTCTAGCCAATATTCTCCTTCACTAGTGTCATATTCATTATCGTAATAAGGAGTGAAGGTTTTAGAGTCCTGGTTATCAATATCGTCTGACACTTCAGATAGATTGGACTGAGGGGGGTCAGATAATGGCTGTTGTGTGTTGTGGGAAGTGGTAGTAGGGATTTGACTATTTGGTGCTTGTTCAATTTTGAATGTTTGCCAAAATCGTTGTTCAGAGGTCAATTCCCCTAGTTCGACAAACAAATCATCAAGACAACAGTCACTTAGGGATCGTTCTGAGCCAAATTCCCACTCGTGGGAGTCAGTTTCGGTGAGGGGTTCCCTAGTAGTCTCGACACTGTCAGAAGCATGTACTCGCTCATTTAAAAGTCCAGAGGTACGTCGATCGCCATTGGCAAGTGATCCAAACCCTAATCCAAGATACTTCGGAATTTGAAAAGTTTCTATGGGTTCCCTTCGGCCTGTTTTGTCTTTTCCTAGGCCACTAGTACCATCGTAGCCTTTAGCCTTCATGAAGTCATAACCTTTTCCATATATTTGAACTGGTAATGGGGGTAATGTGACCGTATCCTTATAGATCCATCCTGTGATATCAGAAAGGTCTTCCTCACTCATGTCTCCCCACTTGATAAAAACTGTATTTGGTGGGACTATGAAGGTTTCCTGAGGTTCCATTCGGAAACATGGCCGACCATAGTCCTTGGGAGATCTAGGCATTGTTGTTATGCTGTATGCTATGTGCAGTTTGAATTCTCCACATCCAAGGTCCTGGATTTTGACAGTTGATTCAGTCTTAGGGTTGGTGGAAGGTGGTGGTATGGTGGAAGACATGGATGGAGCGGATGTGGAAGATGACGTGAGTGTCATGTACGGACATGAGGAGCTGTGTGCTTCTCGACATTAGGTAATGGTTTTCAGAGATACTTTAACTCTCCCTCCTCCCAGGCTAACATTGGAAGGTCAGACTTATGTGTTAATATTTGTACCATCAAAAGGAAACTGAGGCACAGGTGGTGCTGATGGGAACAGCATGGATCCATGGTCGGCCAAGTAAAATGTTATATGGTAGTTCCAAATCCAGGACCTGGCAGGTTGTGTCCACAATGACCGGTCCCACTCTAATAGGGAGAGAGATAACACCCCTTGAAGAGTGTTCCTCATCATCGTATGCTTTGATCACTATTCTTTTCATTGGGTCTACGCACGCATCAGAGAATCCAAGAGCCTTAACCAATTTGAGGGAGCATATATTCAACCCTGCTCCACCATCTACTAAAACCCATCTAACTTTGTGCTTGTGGACAAAAGTTTCTATGTGTAATGCGTCATTGTGGTTGGTTTTATGTGATGAGTAGTCCTGATCCAAGAAGGTGACATGGTGTGGCGTGGTGAGATATCCCACCATAGTTTCAAACTGATTGACATCGATGTCCTTAGGGACTGATGACTCTAGGAGAGTTTTGTCTAGGATTTCTTTGTGTGCCGGAGAGATACGAAGTAGCTCAAGGATAGATATTTGTGCGGGAGTCTTTCCTAGTTGGTCAATGAGGTTGAACTGACTCTTGGGTTTCCACTGTTGTGGGGTTGAGATAGGTTTTGGCTATTTAGTCGATGCAGCAGGTTGTGATTGTTTAGCCGATGGGCCCGGTATTGTGATTTTGGCTTGTCTAGGAGGAGGCAGACCAGCTATAGTGACCTTGCCACTGCGAGTAGTAGCATTACACTGGGGTGCTCTCTTGACCGTAATGGTATTGATGTACCCATCTTCAGTGCGGATATTGTTTATAATGGGTCCACTAGAATAATCGTACTTGACTCGGGCAAAGTTAGCTTGGTTCTGTGAACCTGACGTGGACGCATTATGAGAGCCATGATCCTGCAGTGGATTCTTGTGAATAGTATGATCTGCATTGGAGGTGAATTGTGATTCCCCTACTTCGATTGTGTGATTTTCAATAAGATCTTGAATTACATTTTTCAGTTGTCGACAGTTAGCGGTTGTATGTCCTTTGGCTCGATGGTATTCGCAAAGTGCATTGTCATTCCACCATGATGGTTTGAACTGTCCTGGGTCATAAGGTTTTATTTCTGAAAGTGTGATGACCCCATGCTGAATGCATTTCTTAAGGACTTCTTCAATGGGTTCACCCAAATGGGTGTATGTGCGACCCTTGGGAAATTGTCTCATTTGACGATATTGCCCTTGACTGTTTTGACCATTTTGGTTGTTTGAAAAAGTATTGGGGGGAGGTGTCAATGTTGTTGTTGGTCTATTTTGTTGTTGAACCCCTTTCAGGGCTAATACGGGACCTACAGTATTTGCAGTCTTGGCATCAACAACACCGTCATTTGTAATATGCTTATTCTTAACCCAATATTTGTTTTTGTCAGCTGGTGGATTGACGTTCGTGTTTTTGGAACCATATCTCAGTTCTCCCTTTGCGATAAGGGCTTTCTCAATCTGGACCCCCTTTTCCACTAATTCTGTGAAGTTTGTGCAACAATGTATTTGCAATGCGAATTTTAGGGGTCCTAGAAGTGTTTGGACGAACATGTCAACTTTTCCCCTTTCAGGAATGTCAATGTGACATCGACTAGCAAGGCTTCTCCATTTTTGAAAGAATGGAATAAATGTCTCACCAGAGTCTTCCTGCGTGAGATTGCACAAGCTAGTGATAGAGGTATCCATGTCAATGTTGTACGCGTAATTTCTTATGAATTTTCGTTTGAGTTCATCCCATGTTTGGATATCTTTTTGCGTTGAGAACCATTCAAGGGCTTGGCCTGCCAAACTTTTGGAAAAAAGTCTCACCAAGTATGTTGATTCGTAGGCGATATCCATACAGTTGGTTACGAATTCGCAAACATGTTCAATGGGATTTGTTTTGCCTCTATATTTTGTGATTTTGGGTGACACGTATCTTGGTGGAAATGCAGGCATACATAAGTTCATGTCGAAAGGGTATACATCCGGGTCATATGATATTTCTGATTTCCTCCATGAAATGTACATGTTTTGCATATTTTTCTCCATATCTCTCATTCTTGCTTTGAGTTCATCTATGGTAGGGTCGTTTACGTTTCCGTATGTTGGGTTACCTGTTACACCATGTGATCCTATCTGGTGTGTGTGAATGTTGGTATATTGCGGTGGTACGGATTGTTGTGGTAAGTACGACGTGTGTTGTTGGTATTGGAAGTTATGATTTGGTGTCTGTTGATGAGTATGAATGTTGGATGAGTATGTTGGGATATGTCCCCCAGCCATGTGTGTCATTATTTGGGGGATGTTGTGAGCATGACTGTTATGATGTGTCAATGAAGTCATGGGTTGTGTTATTTGATCACCTTGTGTAAATTGGTGATTTTGCACAAGAGGAACGTTTGTGTTTATACCTTGGGAGGAAATGACGTTTGACTGTGTTGTCGTGTTGGCATTTTGTTGTTGTCCTTGAATAAAGATACGTCCTGTGGGTCCCCCCAAAGGATTTTGTGAAATACCACTGGATGGATGTGTCGAAGTTGTGTTCATGGTAGTAGATGTAGTTGTCAAGGGGGGATTGTTTTGACTTGATGATGCCCCCGTGGCATTTACTGTCGTGGCATCGACTGTCATGGTATTTGTTGTGGTCCCAAAGGAAGTATTGCTTGTAGTATTTAGAGGTTGACCACTATGTGACATGTTATGTGTGTTATTGGCATTAGGGTCATGAAGTGTCGAATTTAGCGTGTTGGCATGAAATCTTGGTGGTAACTTAGCTCCTTCACTCAAGAGCATAGCTACAAATCTGTCTTTGTCCTGACAAGCTATTGTTTCAGCAAGCTGATAGACCTCCGGGTCTTGTGTCAATGCCTCTATGTTTTCCTGAAGTAGTTGGCCATTTTCGTCTCTTTGCAAGTAGAGTTCGAATGTACTGTTTGCTGGAAGTTGATTGTCTTGTTTGGTAAATGGATCATAAAAGGTCCAATTCGGGTCATGTGGAGGACTGTTGACACTAAATGGGGGGTCTTGCCTAAAGTTTTCCATTTGTCTCTTTTGTTTTTGAAGTCTGGTTTCAACCATGAACTAATTTTGCTCAAATTGGAGTGACAACTAAATGCAAGTATGACACTATGTGAAGTCTAAGTTCAAAATGACGCCTAGAATGACTAATGTTTTTGGATTTTTGAGAAAAGGGTATGCAATTTGTATGCAATGTAAGACAAGGTTATCTAAGCACTTCTAAGCTCGAACTTTGTTTACGATTTGGACTGCTAAAGGACTTCGTTGGAAATGACAAGTTGACAAGGTCTAAATGACTAGTGAGTCTTCCTAACTAGGCTTTTGAGTTGGAAGAAATCTCACAAAAAAGGACAATGACTAAAGGAGGTTTGATAACTTAGTCCAAGAGGGTCTAATGTCGAAAACAATGTTTTTGCAAAGGTGTGCTTAAGATTTTCCTAATCCTAAGTATGCAAGTATGGACCTTAAGGACAACGTAATGCTGAATGTATGAAACTAAAAAGGAATGAGGTATGAAACCTATGGTGACTAATGCAAGCTAATAGACAAGACTTTGAGCAATTTCAAGTTAGGTTTCTAACAGAGTCTTCTTGATGACAGTGTTTGACAAATGGTTGATAGTTTGAAGACCTCAGGTTTCGACTATGAAGCTTAAAATTTTGACAGGCAAATGCGTTACAGTTTTGCAAATGTGTCACAGTTTAGCAAGTGCGGTTCGATTTGGCAATTGTGGCCTTTAAATTTACAGATGTGTCACGATGCCTACAGATGCGGTGTTATGAGTTTCAAATGCGGTGCGACAGAGCAGTTGCGTTGCAAAATATCAGTTGCGGTTCGACAGATATGACAGTTTTATTTTGAAGTGATTTTCGTGTTGTTTTGATGGAAGTTTTGATTTGTTCGATGAATGTTTTGTTTTGAACTGTGGTAAAAACCAAAAAACACTTGACAAACACAGCGTTTTATAAAGTAACCAAACACACATCAGATAAGTACGATCCTAGGTTAGGCCATGACAATATTCGCTAGATTCCACGCGGGTTTCCCCAACCGCATATCTGTAGCGTGTGAATTCAGAAGCTTGGCTGCACGGGCTCCCCCTTACAGTGCACTCTCTTCTCAGGCCAACCAAGCTTCCAACCCCCATGAAACTCCCATGGAAAGCTGATCACATCTACTACAAACTGTGAAAGTGTGGATGCTTTCACACCGATCGGTGTTGCGCTAGCAAATAGAAGGATTTTGGCTTACTACACAAGAGTTTTTAGTTCGGGACCCCCGTTCGAGTGGCCATACATGGGGCAAGAGATTAATCACCATTAAGGTGGCACTCTAGCCTGAAGAGGTTAAGCTCAACAAGGTTTAAGGGAGTACAACTCCGTCCGTATCACACATCCGCACAAGCAACCTTAGGTTTTCCCTTAAGGTTTACATTTACATACCGGTTGGGGGTAGCTTGGCTTTAGCTCCGTTGCCGGTTTGAGTCGCGTTGGGGTGATGAAATCTCCAGGCAGACCCAATTTCTAGAGTTGGTAACCGTTTCTCTTACACCCAAGATCGCCCAAAAGCGCGAGGGGAGAGGATACTCCGATGTACCAAGTCAGGGTGAATAACAGAAAAAGAATGGGTCTGGTTTTCTGATCACAAGGTTTTCACCAAGTGAGAGCATACTCACCTACCATTCCACAATCACAATCAAGCATAAAAGACATGATTTCGTTTTATAAGCACCAAAACAAATGTTTGCTAATCTAGAAATAAACAAGCACAATGTTTGTTTCTTCCTTCTTTGACATGCGAATCTGCAAACAATAAATATTAGTAGTCTCGATGCAATGGTCTTTGACACACGAAAGAGGATCGCCACACGCTACAAGAAAATATTAGTAACACAAAAAATCTTATTTTTAAAATTTTTTTGAAAGTAAAATGAAAAATACAGAAAATAAATCCTGTCTAAAATCTCAAGAGGTTTCCAAAAATTTAAATAAATCAGAAAAATTTGTTGTTTTGCACCTGAAATTAATTTTTATGAAAAATCATAAAAAAATTATAAAAAATACATAACAGCTTTAAAAATTCTGATTTTTTTACTGGAGTCGTCCGCTGTCATCTCAAATCTGCAAAAAAAAAATTGTGATTATATCTACAACCGTGAGAGAGATATAAGCCAATCTTTGTTAAACAAAAATTTTAAAAGATCTATTTTTTGACTCATAATTTCGCATCTAAATTTAAAAACTAAAGAGCAGACCCCTATTAAAATTCAAATAGCTTTCCAGAAATATAAACATATCTGAAAAATTCGATTATTTGATCCCAAAATTAATTTTTTATTAAAAATAGAACAATAATTATAAAAAATGCAAAACCGATCCAAAAAATCTGATTTTTGGAATGAGAGTGCGCGATATTGTCCCCAAGCTACAAAAAAATATTTGTGAGCAAATACGCAGCCATTTGAAAGTTATGGTTGAATCTTTGGCTTTGTCCACAATGATGCCAATCCTGTAACAAAAACCAAGCAAGCCCTGCAACAAGAAGAAACCAACTACAAAAATGGTTTTTTTTATTTGTCCAAATACATCGGGTTCACCAATATAATCAAGGGAAAATCAGATTGTTAGATGGATTAGCACAAATAACATAAAAATCCAATGAAATAACGAAGTACAAAGGAAATCAAATGAAAACGAAAAGGAAATATATCACCAAGAGTCTCCATCTTCCATGATTGATCTTCGTTACACCTTCTTGCTTGCTAGAAATGTTGCCCTCAGATTTGTACTTTGAGCAATCTAAAATGCCTAAGCCCTACAACAAGATTCGAAGGATTTGATATGCCTATGACTATTGCCAATGTCTAAAAGTCAATGCCTATGCCTAGAATAAATGCCAATATTAATCAAATGCCTATGACAATGAATAAGTGAGAGTAAATATATGCCTATAGTAATTACGTAAAATGTCAAGATATGAAAAATGAGAAGGAAAGGGCATTTTATAGAAAAGGCCATTTCAAACGGACGGACGAGATAAATTAGTGATGAGACCCTAAAATGAACGATCCAGATTACACCCAAGAATCCCTAATTAGGGTTAGGGCAAAATCCTTAATCAAACGGTCAGAATAAAATTGGACCAACGGTGGAGAATAAATGAGGAAATTAATTAGATAATGAAGATTTTCAAAAAAATCAAGAAGATAAGATTGCCTGATTTGCAAGATTCAAAAAATCAAAGAGATAAGATCGCCTAATTTGCAAGATTCGAAAAATCAAAGAGATAAGATTCAGACTGAAGATAAGATTTGGAAAATCAAGAATCTACCCGATTACTTGATTTTTGGAAGATTAATTACTAATTTGAATTAAATTAATTCAAATTATGGATTTTATGAGATAATAAATAATCTTTTTCAGATTATTTATCAAAAAGGACTGACAGTTAGGATTGACATGATATTTTAAATAATTTAATTTATTTAAAATGAGAAGAATATGAAATTAGCAATTAAATAATTAAATTAAATTATTTAATTCAGTAGATAAGATTAATTAATTAAATAAATTAATCAATTTATTTAATTGGACAGTTAGTGATGTATTAAATAAATAAATAAAATTTATTTATTTAATAGTCAAGGATAATTAAACGCAGAAAGGGAAATTAAATAAATTAAGAAATCTATTTAATTAAAGAAAGACTTAGACAATTAGTGACGTATTTAATAAATAAATTAAAATTTATTTATTTAATAATCATAAAGAATCAAAGGACATGAATTAATTAAATAATTATTAATTATTTAATCAATAGTCGAATGTGGACCAAAGACATAATTAAATGTCTTACTTATGCTAGGACGAAAGTGGTAAAAATGAATCTTGCAGGCCTAGGTCATTTTTAGGTGTCTACAGATCATATACACATAATGGATCGGGGGCAGGAATTTTATTAGTTACCCCTCAGGGTGACTACATTCCCAAGTCATTCAGGATAGCGTTCCCATGTACCAACAACATGGCCAAATACGAAGTTCTCCTCACTGGCCTCAAAATTGCCAAACAGTGGCACATAACTCAGTTGAAAGTCTTTGGTGATTCCTTGCTAGTCATTAGGCAAGTTAATGATGAGTTTCTGACCAAGGATGATAAGTTGTTACCCTACAAATGCATGGTGGATGATTTCAAGAAATACTTCACCTCCATACAATTTGAACAGATTCCCAGGGTACAAAACAAAGCAGCTGATGTGATGGCCACTATCGGCTCCCTCCTAGACATGCCCAAGGATCGCACAGAGTGTGAGTTCCTTGTAGAACAACTGTTAATCCCAGCATACGATATCCCTGAGACTGAAATGGTGTGCGAGATTGTGGGTCCCACCTCCCCATGGTACCAAGACATCTATACCTACCTCCGTGAAAACATTATACCCCCAAACCTTTCACATAACCAACACAAATCCTTCATCCATCGCTCTTCTCGATACGTCATCATCGGTGATATGCTTTATCGTCGCGGGTATGATGGAATCCTCCTTAGATGTCTAAATGAGACCGAAGCCCATACTACATTAACGGAGGTACATGGCAGTGTTTGTGGAGCCCATTCAAATGGTATGGCTCTAGCCAAAAGGATCCTACGGGCTGGATATTATTGGCCTACGTTGGAACACGATGCTTGCGAGTTTGTGAAAAAGTGTCTTCCATGCCAGCAACATGCAGATTTAATCCATGCTCCAGCACAAGATCTTCAGCCCCTCCTAGCACCATGGCCATTTTCTCAGTGGGGTTTTGACTTGATTGGCAAGATTCACCAACCATCCTCTGACGGCCATACATTCATCATCACCGCCACTGAGTATTTCACCAAGTGGGTGGAGGCAATGCCCCTCTCACAAATCACCGGCATTCAGATCTCCAAGTTCATCCTGTACCATATTCTCTGCAGGTATGGTATCCCATCCACCATCATTTTTGACAACGGAAAACCATTCAAGAACCAAGCAATGAAACACCTATGCGATACCTTCCATATTCAGCACCGTTGGTCAATGCCGTATTACCCCCAAGGTAATGGTCAGGCGGAAGCGACCAACAAAACCCTCATTCGTATTCTCAAAAAGGTGGTCAATCACACTGGATGAGATTGGCACCTCCACATTCATCCTGCCCTCTGGGCATATCGCACATCCATCCACACCCCAATAGGCGCCACCCCCTACTCTCTGGTGTTTGGTGCTGAAGCCATCTTCCCAATCGAGGTTGAACTTCCATCATTGAGAATCTCTCTTAAGAACCTTATCAGCGAAGAGGATGCTCATGTTGCACGGCTTGCACAGCTAGAGTTACTGGACGAATGCAGAATAAAGGCCTACGATCATCTACAAGCATATCAGAATCGCCTCAAGCGTAGTTACAACAAGAAGGTTCGTCCTTGCCAATTCTAGGTGGGCGAGCTTGTCCTTAAAGAGAACCAACGTACTCAGCAAGACCGAGACAAGAAAGGAAAATTTGAGGCAAATTGGTTGGGGCCCTATATCATAGCTGCTAAATATGGATCTGGGGCATACAGGTTGACTACTCTCGAAGGAGAACCTCTTGACGAGCCTATCAATTTCATGCATTTGAAAAAGTTCTACGCCTAAGTCCGCTTGGTTACCCCACACGGTCAAAAATCTAAAAAATACAAAAAAATCAGAAAATCCAAAAAAAAATATAAATAAAAAATAAAATATAAATATGTCCTATGGTGAAAACCACCTTTTTGTGGCGCCTTGGACAAGTATGGGTGGTGAAAACCTGGCAACAGGCATCATCCATAGAGGGCTTAATCATTATCTACCCGACATCATAGTTATTTTATGCCGACTTCCGCACAGTCTCCCCCCTTCCGCACTATTGCCCTCACCCATCTCATCCCAGGCTGTCTGGTAAACATTGCTTGAGCATTAGATGACCCACCTAGTCTATCCCCCATTCCTGAGCTTTTCGGTATCCCACTCTGAGCTTATGTCATTCACGTTTGTGTCATCAAGTAGGGTCATCCATCGTGTCGGTCCTCACCTGGACCCCATCACGTCATGTCCGTCAGTGGAACTACGTTGCCCCTGCGCTGTCACATAGGCAAAGTCGATCACTTGATCTTCCCCCGGGGCATTTGTCCATCACCACCAGTTACCATTTGTCTCCTTTCCGCTTTATCCATGGTCTTTTCTCAAACTACGAGGGCTTTGCGCTTTCACGTAGGCAAGGCTAATCTATGATCGGCCCCCGAGCCCCTAAGTTTGTAGGTTATGTCGGTCTTTCGTGTATCGTTATCAAGTTATGCCCACATCTACCCCGTCCTCAACAAACAAAATTCCTTTATGTTACAAGATCTTATCCCTCGATAATATCCCACGCCAACTGGGTCACCTTATTTCACATCCATCTTTGGTCTCAACAAGATGAATCCTTCCTAGCAGACCTCATCAATCACATCCATCACCGTGATCCTATGGCAAAGGACCTGTTGTCTTGATTTTGATCTTTTGATGCTTTCAGATTTTGTTTATCATTTTGGGTTCCTTCCTACCACTTGTCAAGGTTGCCTTGGTCCACCATACCAAGGTGTGCTTTGATCTATTGAAATGGGGGCATACCTTGATCTTTTGTTTTGGTTGCTATCTTTTCGATTGTCCCTCGTAAGACCCACCGAGATCTCTAAGGTCTTGTGTTACGCTGGGACAACTTTGTGTGTTTGTGGCTATTACAACACCAGGCCTGACCGAGGTCATCGCGACCTCGGGGTGTTGGAATAACCTTATTGTTTGCTGTGTTTGTTTCATGCATAGAGTACTCGCTCGCCTTGGTCTTCTATATCAAGGTGCTTGGTACCCTACGCTATAGTAAAATCAATGCTCCAAAGATGGCAAAATCTCATTTTCACTGCTTTTCCACCACTTTGCATGCCCCCTTCATTCCCATCATAACCACCGCTTATAATTTTAGTTGTGCAAATACTCTCGTCCTTTGTTTTATTCTTGGGTCCTCTTCCTCTCAGGATATTAGCGGTTATTTTTGGCAAATGCATTCGTCCATCCGCCTACCGCCTATCTGCATTCTCATAACGGTCTTTATTGACATTTAGGTATATTGCAAGCATTTACCCTTTTTGCATCCATAAATCATACATCATAAATCATATAAACATATGCATCCATAAATCATACATCATAAATTTTATAAACATGTGCATCCATAAATCATACATCATAAATCATGTAAACCTGCATAAATCGTCCATCCACATGTGCATTCATAAATCATATAAACATGCATAAATCATTCATCCACATATGCATCTATGCATCATGAACCATAGAAACGTTTACATCGATCATAAATCCTCCATCCATAAAAACGTAAAACATAAAACATAAATCATCCATATAAACATGTGTATATATATATGTATATGGAACCACATCATGAATCATCTCATATAGCCACATAAAGGAAACATCCTGTATAATGTCAATAAAAGCCATCACATAATCAAAATAATAAAATGTCATGATACAATACATCTCCATCATATATCACCTCATAAGATATAAAATCCAGAGACGTAGAACACCTCTGCCCTCTGGCGACATGCCCACACCATCCATCCTGTATCTGCCAAAAATAACCAATGTCCTGCATCAGTCTGCTCTACTGTGAGCTGCCCACATCTGACCTCTGCGGGGAATCGGGTGCTGACCCCCTATGTCCTGGTGTCCCCTGGTACTCGCGGGTGGGTGTCCCCTGGTACTCGCGGGTGGGTGTCCCCTGATAACTACCGTATGGAGACGGAGTCTGCCGGTAGTCGCTAAAACCCCTGGTGCGTGTCCCTAGTGACTGGGATGGCCCTAGTGGAAGTGGAGCCTGACTGACGTAGCGTGTTGTGCACTGTGCTGGATCTGGAACAACCTG
>VDFB02105785.1:379546558-379615276 GCA_007258455.2 Sequoia sempervirens | reverse complement strand
AAAACAATAAAATGCTTGATGTGTAATCTATGGAGCATAAATTTGGGTGTTGCCCTGCGCAAACCTCCACCATTATAGATAGTGAGAGCCATAGAGGATCAATCCCCTCAGGCCTGCATCTCACAAGGAAAAGAAAAGTAAATTAAACTAGAACTGTCTATCCAGGATAAAAAAAAAAAAAAAAGAAAGAGAAAAGGGGTAACCGTATTGAAATACACTAACACAAATGTGGGTGAGGGATTATGTAGACAGTAAATGATGATTTGGGTCAGTCTTCAACGAACACAAAGTTCTTCAAGTTGTTTCCTAACCTGACCTTGGGCGAATAAGTTAAGTTCAGTTGGGAGAGTAAGATCGTCTGGGTTGGGGTTGTGAGCTTGGCACTAATGGTCAAGTGGTAGGATAAACAGAGGCCTACCCAGTTCAAGATTATGTCTCTAAAATCAATTTAGTTCCCCACAAATAAAAAAAATAGCCACTGATCATATTAGCCACAACAAGTTTCAATTTGGGATCTCACATAATCAACACTATCCATGTAAAACAAGAAGGCATTAATTACTTTCCACTTGAGTACAATGCTCCAACTGAGTTGTAGGCATGGAGCCATTATTATATGTTGAGCAGGGGTGCATTTTAGTTTCCGTCCACACCCTTTGTTGTTCTATTTTAGAGGAGATTTGTTATGGGCACAACCTTATTGTTAGCACGTTATCCTAGTGGTTGCCAGTGTGCTATAAATAAAGAATACATTTAATGCCAAGCTACGTATCTCTAAGGGGATTTACATCACATGCCCTGATGTCTGATAAGATGGGATATCTATCTCTGAGCTACTTCTCTTCTAAGCAAAGAAAAATATGTATGGATGGTTTCGTGGAATGTCCTTGTCATACTTTGACTACCACAGCTTGTTGCCCTTGTCACATCCTGCCACCTTTGTAACCTACAAATCCATGTGCTCACCATTATTTGACTATCATTCATGAGGGATGAAGTTAGCTTGCACCGTAACCATGAGCACCTGATGAGGACGCAGCCTGAGACTTAGAAAATATCCCACAAACAAGAGAATAATTTTATTATTCAGAAAATGGAGCTTCTTACATGCAGAGGATCTCAAATCCCCAAGTTCTACAACACATGCAAGTTATAGAAAGTTATAGAATCACCCTTCTGCAATATGCGAGCTTGTCCCCCAAAAAGTTACCCAAAAAAATAAATATCTGCCTATAAATAGAGCTCCTCTTTAGTTTGAAGCCAAAACAACATTCAAATTTGAGTTTTGGAGGTTTGGCGCCGAAAAATTATAACTTGAAGTTCAAATTTCAAAAGAATATTTGCAATTGTATCTTCTAGAAAGTGTGCCAATTTCCCGGGGCCATAACTTTTGATCCAAGACTCTGATTCGTGAACCATTTGAACCGTTGGAAAGGTCTCGAAGTCAATAATGCGCTCAAAATATGCTATAAAGATTTTGGCAAGTTTCGGGGCCAATCCGGGAACTCTAAGTGCCTCAAATTTAACTTAGAAGATTTTCAAGTGCAAATCTGGGAAACTAAAACTATAATATCTTTCAACCCAGGAATAGAAAATAAAAACTGTAAATTGGTAATTTCATTATGATGAAAGGGTATCCAAAAATGTAAAAACATCTAAAAACTGATAAAATTGAAATTTAACTATTTTTGGGTGATGCAAGGTTTCCCTTACACCACTGGATGCTCCTGCATCAGCACCATAAATGTTGGCCTAAAATTTTCCTTTAGCCACTCTGACTGATTCACCAATAAACTCTTTAAATGTTGCTACCTAAACCAGTAAAGAGGTCAATGACTTTTTTTTGTGTGGTTAAGAGTTGTCTGTCTCCCGAATAATCAAATATTAAAGGATAATTCACTTGGTTTATTTGATTACACTCATCGTGTATATATAATATGGACTTAATCTTTAAGTGAAGAAATTTCTAATAATCTGTTGAAGCAATCACTGCAGAATCTTACCATAACTTTTCTCACTCTTGATATTTTGTTTCCACTATAATTTTATGATCCCCTGGTCCATTGTATGCAATTATACGAGATATGTTGCAACACACATACCTTTGGATTTAACCATTCGTTTTACAAGGCTGAAATTAATTATAAATGACTAGGAGCTAAACGATTACATTTTCTTAATAAAGGTACTATATGGTTACTCAATATTTGGCTGGTATGGTTGAGTATTTGTAAGTTGTGGTTGATTGGAACAAGAAGACACAAGTGTAGGCCACCACAAAAGACTTACAATGGAATTTTATGGTCCTAATTTTATTTCTTGGGATATATTGACAATCGAAAGAAACAAACTTGATCTCATTAGTAGTGTCTCGTAATTTTATGTGCATATTAATAAATCGTAAATTGGCCTTTGACACAGTCTCTTTAAAGTTTAGCTGTAACTCAAATCCTCATTGAAGCCTTGAATGTAGGTCTCAAATTACAAGCCAAAATAGTAATGCCAAAAAAAAATAGTAGATTAATTAATCTTGGAACTCCTCACGTAAACTATATCTGTAAATAATGCTTTAAAGATGGCATTGTTTGTAAATAGCAGCAGTTTATGTAACTCCTGAAGATGTGATGGGTAATAGAAGTTTTTTGTAGGAGCTGTTGAATGTCATAGATGTTTGATTCATGTTATGAAGTATAGCGTTCCATTCTTATATATAGAACTACTAATAACATTTAAACAAGCATTACAACAGCTTTAAATAATATCTATTTGCTGAGGGAACTTTATTTTTATTTAAAACTCTAAACATTTTCCTCAATAAAAATTTAACTATAACCTTACTTAAACATTCCTTTAGCATTCAGAAGACAAGGCATGGATTTCTACTCATTCGTGGGATATTATTAAATTTACAATGAGTTTAGGCTTTGTGGAGTTAATCTTAAAGACGGTGGGACCAATTATGGTTTTGTAGAGTAAACAGTTTTGCATGCCATGCTTTATAACATGATTCTTGTTTAAGTTTATTAAAAGGAAAAGAATCTAGCAAAATAAATTTAATATAGTGAGAGTCCTCATTTAGGGCCCACGTATGTTTTCTCATGAATTCCTTTCTTAGATAAATGGTCTTCTTAATATTCTTTCAAGAAAGAAATTGCTATTTTTCTTGGTGAGAGGAAAAGTTTTAATTTAAATAAATTAAGTTCTTACTAACATCACTATTTAAAAAGGGAGGCATTCTTTTCTTATTTTAAATGGGATCCTTTGCTTTCGCTTTAATGAAAAATAAATGAAATATATATATATCAATATAAATGTATTTATTAATATAAATGTTTTTTTATATAATAAAGGAGAATAATCAAACAAACAAATTAATAGCTATAATAATTATAAGTAAGAAATGTGTTTTTATCTATTAGTGATCTTATTATTAAGGGTAATATTAATTGGGATAGTAATATTAAATAGTATAACAAATATAGTAAAATAAATAAATAAATAATTGACGTTAAGAAATAGTTTTTACAATAACCTTATTAATGATGTTATGGTGGTAATTAAAAGTATTGTTCGCAATCATCAGTTGGCAATGGTAACATATATATGTTAATGTACAAAATAAAATTGTTAAGTTGTGAGTAATACTATTACTATTGATCTAGTATTAAATTGATATATTATAATAGGTGAGCTAATCTTGTAACAAAATTACTATAGTGTAAAAGTAAATGTACCTTCGATGATTGAATATAGTTTTGGGAATGAAAAGCAAACATCATCCTTTTTGGAGTCTATCTTATACATGTAGTAAGTCTTGAATCATATACTCAAACAATAATAATTAAAAAAAAAAATTGTTGCATTTTCTAGTGAAATTTTTAGGCATGACAATTTGTACATGGGTACCTAACATGGCCTAGTAGTTGGGACCCATATTTGCATTTTTGTGTCATTTGCATAATAATCTACTACTCCCTAAGTTGCACTTAAGGGAGGGTGTTGGTGTAAATAAAGTCTTGTACCTAGTTAATTCATTACTAGGGGACTTATTTACATCTTAGTTAAGTTTACTTAGGTCATAAGAAGGAATCTTTCTAGAAGATGTTAGTTGTCATTAGTTTTTATCTTATCCTTTGACAACTACTACATGTGAACCTAGGTAAGTGTGATTAGTTGTCACATGTCATATGATTAAGACACTTGTCATAATCCTATGACATCTTGCATCTCACCTTGGTTATATAATCAAGGGGTTTCTCTCATTGTAAACAATCATCTCATATCATTGACATTGAATACATTTTATTTTTTTCATATTCATCTCTCTTTTTTTGTGCTTTCCATTTGGTCCATAGATCTTGGTAGCCATAGCCAATTCTAAAAAAATTCTCACTAGACTGAAATTCAAAAATTAGGGTCTCATTAAGGGAGGAGTCATTCGCTACCAAAGGTAAATGGTCCTCACTAAGTTTCCAGGACCAAGCTTGGAGGAGCTAAAAGAAGGCCAAAAACCCATTCCAGATCAACTAAGAAAGGGGGGTCCTATTAAGAAAGGACTCATTCACCATTAAGGGTGAATGGATCCTAGCTCAACTTACCAAGACCAAATTTTGTCCAATGAAATGATTTGATATTTAATTTATAATTGTCAAGAGAGATCATTAGGTGGTGTCAAAATTAAAGCCTAAAAAGTGGGTTAATAACTCCACTTAACCACAATGACTTAAGAATACCTAGATAAATGTGAAAGTACTTTAAAACACTTTACAACACTTAAAAAAGGTACAAATTATGCTTATTTTTATTTAGGAAGTGGCCCATAAGGTTTAATTAAGCAAATAAGTCCTAGAAATGTGGGAAAGTGTGTTACAACACTTTACAAAACCTTTGCAAAGGACCAATTAAAGCATGATTTAGTTAAATAAGGGTCCTAAAATGATGTGAATGTGTACAAGACATTACAACACCATTCCAAGACACCATTTGTTCAGTTTTAATGTCAATTATCATATCAAGCAAGAAAAGGACTACTTTTTCCATTACTACAGTTTCCCTCTAACTCCTAAGAAGTGACAGGGTTATATTTCAATTTATCCTAAGTGTCTGATGTAGGAGCATCTAGGGTGTAAGAGCAATCTTTGGTGCAAGAGTACCAACTCAATTCAAATGAATTTGGTCTAGTTTGTTTCTTCATAGGTTGTCTTAGGGTTTTGAAGTATTTTGTTAGGAAAATAAGGTCTAAATGGACCATTTGACATGTATTAGGGGTTCGCTTTTGTAAATGTTGCAATATTGTCAAAATGATGTAAAAATGAAAAAAAATGCAAGATTGTAAAAATTTTCAAGAGTGCAACATATGGAAAGTGAAGGATCTAATGTCATGTTTTGTTGTGATTTGAGTCTAGATTCATAGGATAAGTTCATTTTTTCATGTATTTGAGGTCCTAAAGTTCACATTGTCATATTTTGCAATATTTGTAAAAAGGTGTCAAACAACAGTGTAAAAATTGCAACCAAGAGAAGTCCAACGGTCATTTGAACTCAAAAGGTAGTTAGAACCATTTGAATGGATGTTTTAATGCTTAAAATTTTTGGTGACCTCAAGGCAAGAGGTTGAAGAATTGTATTTTGAAGTTTGCACAATAAAACTCTTTGATTTTCTTGGAATTCTTTATATTTTAACTGGTAATTTGTTGTTTCCAACCCAGGTAAAATACCGTATAGAGGAATATTGATCTAAAACTCTTTGAGTTCATTAAAGGCATGAGTTGATATTTTTTTGCACTTGGTTTGAGAGACTCATATTGAATTTGGAGGTAGTTTGTCCCATTTTTCTGAACTTTCCTGTGTTAACCTTATTTGATGGTTTTAAGAGCACTTAAGATGTGAAAATGGACCATTCCACCATTTGCATCTACTATGACTCAATCAGATGGATCCATTTATATAGGTTTAGGTCTAGGCTTAAGGTTTAGGAGTAGGGAAGGAGGTTTATGTGGAGAGTTGATGTTGCCCTAGGGTGTTTGTGTGAGTTTCTTCCTTGAAAATGGTGGTTTAAGATGAGAATTTTAGGAAACGGTGTTGATAAAGGTTTGAAATTGGACTTTTAATCATGTGTAGGTAAATTTGAGTGTGTTGGAAGTGTTGGAAAATCTTGGAAAGGTCTCTAATGGTGATTTTCAATAAACCTCACCTTAACCTAAGAAAAATTAGGGTTTGGTGTTAAGTGCACTTGGAAGGTGTTTCAACTAGTAAAGTTGGTTGATTCGGAGTGTTTGATGACTAGTCATGAATTTCCAATTCAGTTTTGGGCTTGAGGGAGTGATTGCATAGGAGTTTCTTTGTAAAAGTGGCCTAATTAGCCAAGGACGACAACATATTTGCTTGAGTTTGGAGGAGTTGGTCCAAAGTGGCCTATTGAGGTTTTGAGATATGTTTGTGACTGCCCTAATGGGTATCTAAAAAGGTGTTGGTCCTATGTTGAAAGGTCCTTCTCTAAAAGATATACCCAATTCTCTCAATTGGCAATGCTAAAAGGAGATAGTGAAGGTTTGATGTGATAAGGACAAGTTGGAGTTTTATGACTTGGTGAGTTGTTCTTTTGATTGAAATTGTGTTGGTTGGTTGATTTCTTTCCTACTTTGCATCAATCTTGCATCACCCAAAAAAATGTTTTTTCTTTTCAATAAGGGCTAAATTTGCTAGGCTTACTATTTTTAGTAAGTTTGCATTTATGCACAATTGGGCACAAAATCTTACACAAACCTCCAGAATGGTAAATTGAGGCCAATGGAAAATAAATAAATTGAATATCATTTGTCATTTGAGAGATTAAAATTTCAATTTCCAAAATACCTATCAAAATATTTGAAATCAATTTTGAGGCACTTAGAGGCTTTGGATGGGCCTAAAATTTGGCAAAAAAGGAAAGTAGTCTATCTATCAATATTACTTTTCTAGGGCGTGCCTTCTCAAGAGCCTTTCAAAGGGTATTATAATTGAAAATTCGATGGTTGGATAAAAAATTATGACCCCGCAAAGTTGTACTACCAAAATTAATAAAATTTCAAAATATCTTCTTGAGGAATTTACACTTTCCAAAAGATTCTATATGGTGGTTACACCTTCCAAATAAAGGATGTGAATGAGGGTTACAAAGGGAGGGTCGAGCAGAGTGGATTCTGGCTCCAATTTGCAAATTTGTAAACTTATGTAATTAGAGCACCCATGTGATGGCAATTGTAATGTAATTTTATTTTCATTTCAGTGATAATAGAAAGTCTTTGCTTCCTTCTTGCATAATTTTTGTACAATTCTTTGTTGTTGTTGTGAGTTTCAAATTGTAAGGGGAGTACCCTTCATCATGTTGATATAAATAGTTAAAATCCTTGAGATTCCAACACTTCCTTGGACTATTGTGATTCATGGGGAAATTTTATTTTCATTATGTTGGTTAGATTTTCACCATAGCATTTCTTGTGATTATCATAGTATAATAGTGTTCATCATAGAACTTGATGGTTTCATAGAGGTGTTTGATGAGTTTATCATCTATGAGGAGTGGTGATTTCACCAAAAACAAAAGTCATTGGTTTTTTATGTGTGCACACAAGTATGTATTTTTCCCAAGATGATTTAGATCATTTGAAGTCCTCAAAAACCATATTTAGAAGTTCATTATGATGAAATGTGAATTTTGTTAGGAATGAAATCTTAAGGCTAGCCTTTCTTTCACTAAGTGAGGAAACATCTAATTATTTAAATGTAACAAGGATCTAAGGATGCAAGATTAAAAAAATAAAAATCATGTAGCTAAATCAATAATGATAAAAAAAATTCTAGATATAATTTTAAAAATATAAAATCATAAAACACTTAGATCTACAAGTAAAATTATAAACCAGCTTTCCTAAATACTAAAAAGTAATGAGTGTATGATGAAATAAATTTTCCCTTTTATGTGTAAGGAAACTGCAAAACTTCCATCACATAAATATATAGGTCTAATTAATTTTTTTAGAAAGAAGATCCTAGATATATGAATAGCTCAAAATTAACACTACATAGCTTGTTAGCAATATGGAGATATTTTGACATAAACTTTTTCAATGATCCAATCATATCTATTACTGTAAAATTTCAGATTATGATGCTACAATAGATAATTAGATAATCTACATTCAACTATGACAAAATATACTAAACCATATCTTTTTACTCTTACACAAATTTATAATAATTTTTTAAAAATATTTAAAAATATAGATTACCATTATGACAAATTATCATATTTTTTATTGAAAAAATTAAAACTCAAATAAATAAAAACCACATTAACAATTATATATCAATCTCAATTTCAATAAGCCGTCCATTTGCAGATTTCAAAAGCCCAAGGAAAACACAATAGAGATTGGCAAAAACAGAGGAAACACAAAAATATTTTACACACAAACACAGGAGCTTCTTATTCCTCTGATTTCGAATTCATTACATATGACCTCTCTTTATAGAGGTTTTGCATAACCAATACTAAAATAGCTTTTCTAAAAATAAGACTGCAGTGACTGTTACAGTCAACATGCAATTACATGCAGATACAATCATTTATTAATTGTTTACTAAAAACTGTTGCATGGAATCTTCAAATAAATGGTGAGGCTCATGCATCATTTTCCAACACCATTCTGCTATTCAAAGACACATATTATCTCAAGAGACACATCATCTCAAGAGTAAAGTACTCCATATTTTATCATTATTTATTTATTTAAAATGCCATTCCCCTCAAATGACGTTAGCTCTTGAAATAGTGTCATTCTTATTTGCATTCATATTGGCAGAAACAAGCCGGTCCCTTTTCCCAACTCCAATGGCAAACTCCTCCAACTGCGTTTTCCCATCTTGTGCACGTACCTTCGCAGCCAAAGGAACCCAGGCATATACCCCTAAAAGTATTGCTGAATCTCTCACACAAATTCGCATTGCCCACTTGTAATCCTTTACAATAATACACTAATCAGTTCATATAAACTTACTGTGGATATATTGCTTTTAAATTCAGAAAGAAGAATCAATAGTACCAGAAAGGAAGATGACCAACAGCAGTAGAAGCAGCGCATGCACATTTATTGCCTTCCCCATCGTCTCTGCAACTTCAAATCTCCAGATGTAATGTTTTCCGTGGATGCAAAAAGATTTAATCTATGCGAGTATTTATACAAGACTAAGTTATGTAAATCTTCTCGCTCTTAACGTTCATTATTGCTTGGTAATCTAGGAACATGTGATGGACGGAGATAAATATGTTTGGACACTCCGGTACAGTTTGTCCATATCACAAGTATTATTCTTCGACAGTTTCAAGATTTAGCCCATAGAGATGTACGATGGATGGAGAGTAATGTTTTTGGGTGAATATGTCCATTCCACAAGTACTGGTTTTCTTATTTTTATCATTATGCCCATCGAACTATTGACAAAAAGATCATACTATTTAAATACATTGATGTAGAATTCTTGTCATGATCAGAATTAATGATTATTCCATTGAGATTCCAAAAAGTCGGTGACATAAAACCTATGACTGGACGGACCCTTTTTTAAATCATTGCTACTTATGATTGTTTCAGAATTAGATAAATAATAAATCCTATGACTGGATTTTTTATTGTTTGGATTTTTAATCTAATTCTCTTCGTGGGTATCGCTTATTTATTTACTTTATCTGAATGAGAAACATCTAAAAACTGCCCAGAAACATACGTAAATTGACTGTCTCAGAATCCGAAGTATTTGTAGTTCAGATTTGAGCATTACGGGGTTAAATATTAATTGAATTTCATGACTGAAATATTGTATGGGGTAGTTTGACGTATAAGTTGAGTTGTTTGTGTAACAATTAGTTATTAAGAGTCACAATTTAGAATTTCACATTAGATATTTTTTTGAGGATTTGAACTTGAGCTTCTATAATAAGAACTGAACATTCCAATCAATTGAACTCAATCCCTTATACACAAGGGGATACTTTTAAATGTGTTAGTGAACACTAATTGCACTATTGGCCAAAGAAAGGTTGGTTCTTTATATTTGAGAACCTTTCTTCTTCTTTTTTCTGCACTTACGTGTTTTCATCTACCATGTTCCTGTTAGGGTGGAATGAGTTGGTGTTCATGTGAGATTTTTAGTATGTTCATGATAACATCAATATGGAATAATTATCTAGATATATGTTGATATGTATGATCCAAGTGTTCAAACAAATTTGTGGAGAAATTGCTTATTGTTTCAAAGTGGGGTTGTTGGAACACCTAGGGGAGAGGACCTAGTAGTTGAGCATGTTTCAAAAGTTGTGATAGTAGTTGTTTATATAATGCCCAATATTTTTATCAGTATTAGACCAATAGTTGTGACATGAATACTCATAATTGTACAAAATGTATTCCTTTGAACTAAAAAGCAACCAATCATGTGATGCCACATCAGAGCTCAACTACCCATGATGTGAATACACAAGTATTGGTCAACTACATCTTGACAAAAAAATGCTAATGTGGCCCTAAAACGAAAGCTAAAAGCAAGGGACTTGCCAAGTAAGTTGCTATAAAAAATTGGGAGTGATTTGAAATTTCCATATAGGATAATTAGAAGCGTGAAGTTAGGGTGCTCAACTACTAGGTCCTCTCCCCTATATTTCATTTGTGATTGATAGCTCTGATGTGTCAAGGTGATATATCATGAGTTCAATTTACTATGAGTTGGTATGGATCTGTATTATTGATCTTGTGGGCTTGATGATACCTGCACTTATTATTCTATTGTTGTGGGAGTATATATGGTAAATGGTTATATGGTAGCTGCAATCAATCTTCATTTTTATAAAGGATATATACATGATGTCATATGTGGCCTCAGTGTGTGCTTATGATTTTTAGATAGTACTATCATATGAATCTAATATGGTAGACTTGGTGGTGAGTATGTCTATGTGGAAGAGATATTTGAGGTCATGTAGTATGCATTGGCTTTTCCATTTTTTAAATTCCATTCTCTTTGTTTGCACATGCCTTCCTATTATCCTTTGCCACAAATCGGTTGGTAACATGTTGTTTTCATTATTTCTTTGTGTCATTACTTTTTTCAAACTCAATTCCAATATTTGGTATTCATATAAGATATTACATTTTTGTGTTTCAAATTCTTGTTGGTGGTCATTATCTTTTGACTTTTTTCTTTCTCCAAAATAGTTATTCATATGTAGATGAGATAGATGCCCATATGGACAAATACTTGTTGATTTATAGATGACATGTTACACAATTGAGAGTACCACCTATTATAGGTTTTGCATATGATGTTTATGCAAATCTTCTCATGGGTAACACTTATGTGATATTGATTGAGGAAGAGAAAAAGATCCAAGAAGAAAAAGATAAATAATCTAAAAAATTTATGAATAAGAATAACAAAAGGAGGTTCAAGAGCCATAGAAAGAACCATCTACATCACTAATTAGCACTACAAAATCAACCTCCACCTCCCTAATGCAACATATTAAATATTTCTTCACTCAAAAAAAAATCAACAGCCACACCACAACTATTGTAATCATCTTTTTTCAAACACAAGCAGGCCTATCAAATATGTCCCATATATAAAATTTCCAACTCAGTGACATATTCCATAGAACAAGATAGGAGATATTAATGCAAAATGTAGAAAAAATAAAATAAATTAAAATTACAATAAATATAATTTAAATTAAAATACCTTGTTCTTAAAGAGATATACACATATCATTATAGAAATAATTGAAACAATTTATAGATATCCTAATAATATAGATGGATAATCAAGAATCCATAATCTAGAAAAATACCCTAGAGGAAATAGAAATTAACTTCATGGATTAAATAAGTAAAAGGTGTGTGGCATCCCATACCAATCTAGAGACCCAAATCAATAATTTTTAGACCATAGTCATTAACATAAACACACTCTACTAGTTTTATCTACAATGGAAAACTATGAAAAAGATTTAAAAAATTAAACTGACCACACGAAATTTAAAATTTAAAATTTTGTAAACCTCCTAGTACATATCATGGATATGGATTGTATAATAAGTTCATAGGTAGAATCACTAGACACTTAGCTTTGGAAGAAATTGGATCAAAGGGGGGAAATTAAAGCACAAATCAAATAGCTTCAAGAAGTGGTTAGCCTACCACTTACCCACATAGATTAATCAAAGATGTGAAAAACATAACTATATAAATCAAAATACCAACCATCATATTAGGTGCAAAAATAACACTATTATAGATTAATACCAAAATCCAAGTACTATAGCAAACTTAGACTCATTGGGATACAACCTTATAATAATTCAAGGAGATATATAAGAACATTTGACCCTCAAACAATTGAAAGTTCATACGAATTTCAGGTATAGTAACTAGCCTTCATGTCTTGAGGATAAGATATAATTCTAAGGGGGTCATCATGTTAGTAAGGGTAAGATAACAATCAAAACATCTATAGACTACCATATTTCACCACATGAAGGATATGGAGCCCGACATTAAGCCTAATAGAAGCTAAGGGAGATAATTATTATAAGGTTTACATACCTAATGTAATAAGTAGGTATATAATAGAATATATGAAGTAAGAAATTAGAAGGAAAGTAGGGAAGAGAAATAAAAAATGTAATGGAATTGCACTCTTGATACGAAAATTTTTGGACTAATAAAAGAATAGAAATTAAGATATGAAAGTAGTGATGTTGTGTAATGGAATATGAAATTCCATAATTTTTGGATTTTTTTTAATTTTTGTGCAATAGATTGCATAAACAGTTGTTGAGCTTAATTATACTCTCAAATTAACCTACTTAGTAGAAACTCTCAGCATCAAGGTGAAATTTAAGATAGACGGGGCCATCCTCACATTGGATCCTAAGATATCATAAGAAAAATATTTGATGAAAGCAATATTCTTAGAAGGATTGATAATAAAATACAATGTTGAAGGTAAATGAAATCATGAGCCAAAAAAAAAGACACTCTAAAGTGCAAGTCCCAATTGTTGACTTTAGAGAAAGCTATGAAAGTAACGAGGAATCATATAGTTGTATTAATTTAGAAAGGAACCCCTTGAGCTCCATTCCATGAGGATGACAATATACTAGAATACGAACATTTTAAGTAAATTCCCACTAAAAAATAATTAGACTAGACATCTTGAGAATTATAGAAGTGGAAGTTCTCTATCCACTTGTTTAGTTAGAGTAGATCAATCCACAACCATTATGAAGGAGCTCAAGATAATATCATATAAGAATATGACTAATCTATATAAATGTTTCTAATATTTTAGGAGAAAGAGAAGCTCAATTGATGTATAATGGGCATTACACCAAGCCACCATAGAAAAAATTACTTTCCCCTTGCAAAGTACATTTTTTTCAATTTTTGATGAAATCTAATAGTTGGGTTCATTCTTGCAAGCAAGGATCCTCTAAGAGGTCACCAAAACTATAAAAAAATTCTTTCTATTTGGTATTTATGATGAGATTTTAATCAACTCACTTTATGAATATAATAGCATAGAGGTTTCACAACTTTTGCATTCCATTCAATAAATTACATAGTTTTCCAACATCTATGTAAGTTCATTTTTGAAACAAATGATCAACATAATTCTACAACATCGATATCTTTATAAATCAATAATTAATAAAACTAGAATATTTTGTGAGTCTAACATATTCTCCTCATTGTTTCATTGGTCAAAATTTGGCACATCAATTCAAGAGGACCTCATGCTAGTGAATTTATAAAAGAAAAAGATGATAAGGTAGAGAATTTATTGATTACACATAAAAAATCTAATATTTGGCATAAGTTCTTGAAATTTTATTTATAAAAAATATAAACTATTATGCTATTGTACAAAGCTCAATGGGTTAACAAGATTGTAGGGCTAGTATTGTTTATAGTAGTTTATGAAGACTAATAGAAAAAGGTAGAGGAAATTATACTTCCATATGTGTTTCACTTTATCACTCTTCAAAGGAATCGTTAGATTAACTAAACTTTTAGATAATACCATTTTCTAAGAGATAATACAATGGAGGAGATAGGTTTCAATTTTGACAAAGAAAAAAAGTACAAGTTGAGGTCACAAAGTTGCAAAACTATTGATTTTCATTCGAATCAATAATTTGTGCATCCTTTCAAGGGTGATAGTTTGAAAAATAGTTTTTGTTGCATAATTCAAAAAAATGAACATGATGAACAATAGTGAATCCTATTCCAAGAGAAATGATCTTAATGACATATCACTAATACTAAAAATGTATGATGCCCTAATACTTTTGATGAATATTTCTAGAGATGACACATTTTTTGTTGTGGCAATAATTAAAAATAGATTCTAGTTATAGGGAACAAAATCCCTTGGATCCATTGGATATGATTAAAAATATACCTATTATATATCCATGACTAATAAAGTATTGTAGATGGATTTTCATGTTGATTCCTTCATTTTGAACTACTATCTCGAAGTACCATCTTGTTTAAACTATGTTGATTTCTAGCATGTAATTTTTAATTTTTAATTATAAGTTTGTACTCTTTTGGACAAATATGAGTATAAGTATCTCTTTTTCTTAGGGTCTCTTCCTTTGGAAAAGATAGGACAACTAATTCTAGATAAGATATTGTAGCCTTTATTATCCACATGACTTCAACGAAGATTGTAGTTTCATTATAATATTCTTCTTTTTTTTTTATGAGCTGTGATTATGCAAATTTATCCTCTCACATTTCTAATGATTTGAATATATATAAAATCTCTTTACATTGTCATTTCAATCTATTATTCTTTTCATTTATGTATTGTTCTTTTTTTTAAATTGTTTCATACCTTAATTTGCATATGAGAATACATGCAACCTTTCAAAAAAGAGAAAATCATGTGAACAATTCCATTTAAATCACTTTAGTTAAGCATACACATTCTATTAAATACAAATTATATGCTCATTTAGTACCAAAAGTTAATTTTCTTCTAATTTCTACCTAACTAGAATATGATTTTTAGTTACATTTTATTCCTTATTTTCTCCACTTGATCAAATCGAATTTATTGAAGATCAGATGAAGAACTAGATTCATATTCTATATTTTATTTTGTAAATAAAGTCGTACATTTATTAAATTTCCCATATTGGTATAAGGATTCTTGAACATCCAAATTTGAATATCAACAACTCATTCAATTACAAGTCATATATACATATATATAATATATTTAATATATATGTATGTATATACATGGTTCACTCAACAAGATCAATTATGTGAGATAATTTATGTATGTCCTAACATTAGATTATGTGTATATGTTCTAATGCGTTTTTATTTATGTAGGTCCCTATTCATCACTCATAGCATAATTATCACTTTGAGAATTTCTTGACTAAGATACATGATTCACTACTAAGATATCATTTATATTTCTATGATGTAATTCATTCCATTTGAGTATTCATTATACATCTGAAAATTTATGTATCTAATTTATTTTATGTACTTTGATCCATGAAATATAACGATACACTCAATGAAGCTTGTTCTGAGCACCCAAGAGCATGAGTTTCTTGTTCATGAGATCCAAGGAGCATTAATTCAAATGTTTGGATCTTATTTATTTTAGGATTAACCTCAATATAACTGTAATAATGGTTGTTCATTACTATTAAAGGCTATATATTGCATGTTTCCCTCTTTCATTAGAGTGTAATCTACATGTGGAGGCTTGGAGCTTAATACTATATTGTAATTCTTTTGTTACTAATAATACATTGGTTTTGGTGATATAAAGAATGGATTTTTATCAAAATGGTTTTCTCAAAGTATATTAATGTCTATCATGTATATGTTGAAATGAACAAGAGAACTGAAATGTGGTTGAATCAATTGTAAAAATTTAAACCTTCAAAACCCTTAACAGTAATCAGATCCACAAGCACTCATTAAACCCTTATTCTATTAGATTGATTAAACATGAAATTCAAATAACATAAATTAAAATCAAAATACCATACACATGAGAACAACATATTGATATGGAAAACCTAATGATGAAAAAACCACGGTGAGGACTAGCTCACAATATAAGTAATAGCAAAATCAGTACAAAGGGGCTCACTGCCAGAATAGGACACATTGTCCAAAAAGGTTCACAGCTAGGGCTCATTGCCAAAAAAAGAATACAAGAATATAGAAGAAGAATGTTACATAAAGAAAAAACCTCTCAATGCAACAAGGAGTCCACCACAATTTCTCGCACACTTTCTCAACCTCAAATGAAATATTTTAGATGCCTTAAGCTCACTACTTTCAAGAACCTTAACATGAAGTTCACATTGCTCAACTCAATTTCACATCACACACATCACTCGCATCAATCACGCATCTATCTTGATGCATACTCTTTCACACTCCCATCTTGCATCAACACCATACATATTTAAATCAAGCTCTACCTCAAAAAATTTCACCAATGTTAGCCACTAACTATTATACATTCAAATTTAAAATAGGTCGGCACCTAAACATTCCTACAATGGAAAGGAATGAAAGGTGACCTACATAAATTCTTAATTAGGACCCAAATAGATCCCAACACACTTCCACAAGCCTCACATGTAGTGTTAAACATAAGGTCAACCAACACCCATGCAAAACACCATAGACATTAAGTACACGCTTCCTTAAACCAAGATGAAATTTCTTGACAACATAATTCACTTGAAATAAATTCAAAATAATACATGAAGTATGGGTAAACCCACAAAACTAGTTTACAATTCCAGTGAGCAAGGAAAATTTGCAAAAAAATGCCCCCATTCAAAAGAATTTGATTTTTGGGGCTTCGAACAAACATTTGGTTTGATCAAACCCAAAGGTTGTTCGCTAGAACCCCCCTTTGAGCGAACCCATTAAATGTTGGGTTCCACATTTCTTGGGAAAAAAAGCAAAGGAAAGGGTTGTGGAAAGGGGGTTCACTTGAACCTTGGTTTGAATGAACCTTGGTTCAAGCAAACCTTGGTTCGAATGAATCTCCAAGGGGGGTTCGCTCGAACCCCCCTTTTCCCCCCTGCTCCCCCTCTAGCACCAAAAAAATCCATAATTTTTCCCTTCAAAGCTCAAGCTGAGGATGAAAATGGAGGAGACTTCACAAACCCAACTAGATGATGGTAGTCCTCAGAATGAGCTATCCAATGAATATAATATTAATATATTTCAGTTTTATTATGTATTTGTTTTTTTAGTTTGATTAAACATAGGTTTTTCACCCAAAATCAAGCCCTCTTTTCTGCACATGTGGAAAAATAGTAGATTATCAAAAAAAAAAATTGAAAAATATCAGTGCACTAGATATTGAAGTCCTTGATCCAAAAAAAAAAATTTGAATTTCGATACATACAAAAAACATTATGTTGTATGCAGTTTGTCTATGTCTAAATTGTAATTGGTTTGACTTTGAAACTTGATTAAGGAAAAAATATTCAATAAAAAACTATGAAACCAATTGGAAGCACTATATCATAGTTACAAATCTAAATTCAAAAAAATTAGAATGTTATCCTTCATTGAAAAAAAGTTATGTTGTATACGGTGAGCGTCACTCCTTAAAAATGGTGTTTACTGAGAAAAACTAGTTTTCGAAGGAGACGGAAAAAGAATATATTTAGAATCTACAAAGAAAATGTCACAAGTCACTAGTTTGCATCATCCTTAAATTCCCGATGGTTTAGCCGCTATAGGTGCTCGAATGTGAAGATTTAGTTAGAAAAAATTTGTTTAGTGTCCAGTTTGGCCAAAAATTGTAAACCAGCATTGCGGGATCACCCCTACTTAAGATTCATGAAACACTTCATCCAAGCTCACATAAACAAATAATTTTAACTTAGAACAATTCATAACCCTTAATTGTAAACTGATAAATGAAACTCACACTGTACTGCAACAAATCAAGTAAGAACTTGAACACATATATATACAAGAATTATAAGAAAATTCCCAAATTTGCACAACCTAAAGCCACACAATGGAGAAACAAAGACCAAATATATTTCTTCCAGAGCACAAAAAATATCACTAAACAACTGGTTCACACACTGGTGAAAGTATCTCACGCTATACAACGATCCAGAAACCCAAATTTTTAATATAACAATCTTTGACACCCTTGAATAACCTATAAGATCCACATAGACATAGCATCAACATAGAAATAATGTGGAGCACAGAGCACACTATGAACATTTGCACAACATAGTTTACTCTGTTTACTAAGGGTATGTGTAGTATCATGATGGGCCAAAAAGTGGTGATATGATGGGTATGTGTATGGTATGTGGCTGATGACTTTTTTTACCCAAAATCGATGAAATAAAAAGGGTTTTTAAAAGAGATTATTAGCTTTCCACCAATATAAATTATGCTTTACTTTGAATTTAATAAATAATTATTATTCATTTTCTATTTGAATTACGACTAAAGTCTAAATTGATAGGTTGATTGAAAAAAATCTATAACTTTGAAACAATATCACATTTTTTGAATCTAAAACATGCATCACATTCTATGTTTCACATACTATAGGATTAAAAAAATAAAATTAAATTTCATGAAGTTTTGACCAAGTTAAGGTGGTCAGACATACAAGTTTTATATATTTTTAAAAAATTGTAATAAAAAATTCATAATTAATTATTTACTTGGAAAAATTACAAAAAATATGCATCACATCGGGACATGAGTTCTCTACTTATAAAAAAATGTTATCATTTTATTGTGGTTAGGGTGGTCAAACAAACACATACTTCTTATTTTTTTCCCTAAAATTTAAGTACTACTACATTGAAATTTCAAATTTTCACCAAATAGATTTTTTTTCAAATAAACCTAGTAGTTTAGAAACTACATTCAATTTGCTACAAATTCTATTCTTACATTATTTTGAAATAATATAGATAACTTATTCAAATTTTTACGTCAAGTTGCCTAACTCTAATTTTTCTAATTTTTTTGCCACTTAACGGCCTATTTTTTCCATGATGATTCTGTACATACCTTTAAATTTTCCCAAAAGCACTTGAAAACCAAGTACTAGAGACATCATCTTAGCTCATTACTTCATTCCATCTCATCTTCAGACTCTACAACAAAATAATAGCTCCATGTATTCACAACACTTCCTCAAGGTCTCAACTACACATGCACAACCTATTTTCCTCTTTTCCACAATTTTCTCAATATCCTTAAGATTTTCATCCCATAGTTGACATCAATGACAAAACCAATCAGTATACTTCCTATTGGCATCAATGAAAACACATTCATATTTGAAACAATCTCCCCCTTTGTCATTGATGGCAACACAAGATGTGAAAAGCCACCAAAGACCACACAACAACTCTGAAAACTCTCTCCTTTTTTTCAGATTAGATAGCCTACACAATGTTCCTGAAACCTCTCCCCCTTATAGGAGTCTCTTTCTCTTTGACAATGACTTTTTGGGTATGTGCAGGATCATGATGGGCCAAAAAGTGGCAATATGATGGGTATGTGGCTAAAAACTATTTTTTTACCCAAAATTGATGAAATGAAAAGGGTTTTTAAAGGATATGCTCAGCTTTCCAATGATATAAATTATGCTTTACTTTGAATTTAATAAGTAATTATTATTCATTTTTTATTCAAATTATGACTAAAGTTCTAATTGATCGGTTGATTGAACAACATCTATAGGTTTCAAATGGTATCACATTTTTTGAATCCAAAACTTGTGTCACATTCTATGCTTCGCATATTATAGGATTAAAAAAATAAAAATTAAATTTCATGAAGTTTTAACCAAGTTAAGGTGGTCAGACATACGAGTTTTTTATATTTTTTAAAAAGTTGTGATAAAAATATTCATAATTAATTATTTACTTGGAAAAAAATTACAAAAAAAATGCATCACATCAGGGCATGAGTCCTTTACTTATATCTAAAATCTTATAAAAAAATATTGTCATTTTATTGTGGTTAGGGTGGTCAAACAAAAACCTACTTCTTATTTTTTCCCTAAAATTGAAGTACCACTACATTGAAATTTCAAATTTTCACCAAATAGATTTTTTTGTTTCTTAAACAAACCTAGTAGTTTATAAACTACATTCAATTTGCTACAGATTCTATTCTTACATATTTTTGAAATAATGTAGATAACTTATTCAAATTTTAACGTCAAGTTGCCTAACTCTAATTTTTCTAAATTTTTTGCCACTTAAGGGCTTGTTTTCCATGATGATCCTGCACATACCCTTCTCTTTTTTTCACGTGATTCTCTCTACCTTAGTAGATAAGCTCTTTTTTTCACATGATTCTCTCTCTGCCTTTGACATCAACGGTAAAGGATAAAAAAAAAAAAAAAATTGACACTAGACCAAAATTACCTACTCTGAATACTCCCCCTTAGGAGTACACCCAACTAAATCAGCAATGCAATGACAACACATGACACTACCTACTCCCCTTGAGAGGTAGCCACCAACATTAGACAAAAAAAGAGATAGATCCATGGATCCAATAGATTGATGCATCTCCATATGCATCGAGTTCAAGAAAGGAGGAGCAATAACCCCAAACTTCTCTAGAAGATACTCAAAATTATCCCTAGGAAGAACCTTAGTAATTATATCAACAATCTAATCCTTTGTAAGAACATACTCAAGCTTCACTTCATTCTCCATAACCTTCTCTCTGAAAAAGTGGTACCTGATAGATATATGATTTTTCCTTGAATGCATCATTAGATGCTTTGAAATGTTTATTGCACTTGTATTATCACAAAAGATAGATATAGGTTTGTCATATACAACTTAGATATCCTTAAATTTTTTCCTCATCCATAATACCTTTGTACAACATGATTTTGCTACAATATACTCAGCCTCTGCAGTGGATAAAGAAACAAAATCTTGTTTCTTAATTAACCATGACACCAATCTACATCTAGGAAAGAATGTACCACCACTTGTACTTTTGTTATCATCAACACAGCCAAACCAATATGCATATGTATAAGCATTTAATGTGAAATCATTATCCTTAGGATACCACAAACAATAATCTGGTGCTCCTCTTAAATATATGAAGATTCTCCTTACTGTTGCAACATGTGTTTCTTTAGGGTCTTCTTGAAATCTAGCAACAAGACAAACTACATGTATGATATATGATCTAGTAGTAATCATTGAATACAACAATCCACCAATCATAGATCTATACATTCTCTGATCAGCCTTAGGTGAGTGATCATCTTTTCTCAATTTACAACCAATCACCGTAGGATTACATATCGGTTTTGAGTCATCCATTCAAAACTTCTTCAACATCTCTTTGACATACTTAGACTATGAAATGAAAATCCCTTTATCAGTTTGATTAATTTGTAGCCTAAGAAAGAAATTCATTTCCCCAAACATTGACATCTCAAATTCTTTCTGCATTTCTTTAGAAAATTTAGATTATACATAGCCTCATTTCAGCCAAAGATAATATCATCCACATATACAAATACTATGAATATTTTGTGTTCCTCGATTTTAAAGTAAATATTACTATCTGTAGAGCCCTTGCTAAATCCTTGTTTTATCAAGTACCTGTACAATCTGTCATACCAAGCTCTAGGAGCTTGCTTCAAACCATATAGTGCCTTCTTCAACTTACATATGTACCATGTCCAGTTGATTTGACAATTTAAAACCTTCTGATTGTTCCATGTAAACCTCTTCTTCCAATTATCCATTCAGAAAAGTAGACTTCACATCCATCTGATTGACTTTAAAATCTTTATGTCCTACAAATGCCAAAAACATTCTAATAGCTTCCATCCTAGCCACAGGAGTGAAAGTATCCTCAAACTTTGTAGCTTCTACTTGTGAGTATCCCTTACACACAATTCTTTCCTCATTTCTTACTACTTCTGCATTCTCATTCAACTTGTTCCTAGATACCCATTTAGTTCCAATTATGTTCTTGTTTTCCAGTCTAGGGACCGATTCCCAAGTTTGATTTTTTTCTATCTGCACAAGTTCTTCTTCCATTTCCTTCATCCAACGCACATCCTTACATGCATCAATCACTGATTTAGGTTCAACTATAAAAAATAAACACAAATTTACCTCAACTTCAACACCTTTGCTTCTTGTCAATACACCTTTCCTTTTATCTACAATGATTTGATCTTCAAAATGATTATTTTGCACATACTTAGGGGTTTTAGGGGTCTTCTTTGAATCTTCTTCCTCTTAATTTTGTGCTTCCTTTTCATCATCTTTTTCCCCTACTTCTCTGCAATTAGGTTCATCTAACACATATCCATCTACTATAATAGAATTTTCTACATGTTTTTATCAACTTTAACATTTACACTCTCAACTATCTTTCTCAACCTTTTGTTGTAACATCTATAAGATTTTATTCTAATAGAATATCCAAGAAAGATACCTTCATTAGACCTTGCATCAAAATTTCCTAAGTCTTCTTCTTCTCTTTTGATGTAACATTTTCTTCCAAACACTCTAAAATACTTCACAATAGGAATCCTTCCATACCATAGCTCATAAGGAGATTTTGTGTTGTTCACTTTAGCTTGAACACTATTAAGTATCTAAATAGTAGTATGAATAGCTTCTCTCTAGTAGACTTGTAGCTTCTTGAACAGTTCTATTTTTCCTTTTAACAACTTCATTTTGTTGAGGAGTTCTAGGGGTAGAAAAATACATCTTTATTCATGAGCTTCATAAAAGATGTTAAACTCATTGGAAACTTGAATTCACCACCTCTTTCATACCTAAAGCACTTTATTTTCAAATCCATTTCATTCTCAACCATAGCTTTAAATTCCTTGAATTTATCTAATGCACCAAATTTTTCTCTAAGTAACCCATGTCATTGTAGAATAATCATCAATCAAAAGCATAAAGCACTTGTGACCTTGTAGACTCCTCACCCTTGTAGGACCAAAAAGATCTATATGCACTAATTCCAGTACTTCGATAGTAGATTGTTCCTTTCCCTTAAAGATGCTCCTTGTTTTTTTCCAAATTGACAACTCACAAACATCATTGATAGGTTTTATGATTCTAGGTAAATCTCTCATAGCATGAACCAAACTAATTCTTTCCAAATTATCAACATTAATGTGACACATCCTTTGGTTCCATAACCAACTATCGTTAATCTGTAACATAAATCAATGACCATCAACACCCTTAATTTGATAGATGTTTCCATCTATTCTCTTACTAGCAACAATCATAGTTCTAGACCCTTTTCGGATCTCACACACTTCATCCTTAAACACGAGATTATACCCTTTGCTACACATTTGTCTAACACTCAAGAGATTATGTCTTAAGCCCTTAACATAGAAAACATTCTTATTATTTTGCTTTCCATCAAAACTGATTGAACCTATTCCACAAATCTTTGCACCAGAATCATCACCAAATTTAAGTAATCATCCATCATAATTTTCAAGTTTGACAAACTTACTTTTTTTTGTGGTCATATGATTAGAGTAGCCACTATCAAGAACCTAATAATTCTTATCCTCTTTGACATGAAAAGTAGATACCAAAGTACCTGCAATCTTATCCTTCATCTCTAGAATACATTCCTTCACACAACTTCCAAGGTTAGCAAAACTAGATTCTTCTTTTATAGCCAAAAATAGGCATTCATTATCATCAAAATCTCCATAATCATATTCATCATCAAAAATACCAGCATCTTCTTTCATATAGTAAGCTTTCTTAATCATCTTTCCTTTATTTTTCTTGTTCTTATTGTTTAGAGTTCTCTTTAGACATCTAGAAGCATAATGACCTATCTCACCATAGCAAAAAAATTTAAAAGGTAATTAACCTTTGTACTTTGGGTGCCCTTTTTCATCTGCCTCATGAAGTTAGCTTCCAAATCATCAAGATCCTCATCACCTGAATCTTCAACCATTTTCTAATTTACTAGCCTTGAAAGTAGCCTCTACTTTCGTACTTTTCTTCAATTTTCTCATTTGAAATGTAGTCAAAGTACCAATCAACTGATCTCTAGAATAATTATCAAAATCAACTATTTCCTCAATAGGAGATAACTTTTCACTGTAGCAATCCAAAAGAGATCCGATAACTTTATTCACCACTTTAGAATCTTTAAATGTTGCACCAAGGCCTCTTATATTACTTACCAATTCATCAACTCTTTGTATGTAGCCTTTTATTGTTTCATCTTCAGACATATGTATCATTTCAAACTGTGTCTTCAAATTCAACAACTTTTCTTGATTGACCTTCGAATCTCCTTCTAAAATACTTTCTAACTTATCCCAAACTTCTTTAGCAATCTTCAAACTCATAACTTTAACTAATTCAATATTTGAAAGACTATTCAAATAATTTACCTTTCCCTAGCATTGATCTCATGCACCTTGATTTTTGCACTTGTACTCGGACCATTCGAAGGTGGAATGTATGTTTTTTGATAAGCCTTCTCAATCTCATATCCATGAGCACACAAATTTCCTTCCATATTTTTCTTCCAGAATGCATAATCTAAGCCATCGAATCTAGGATATTCCAAAGGAATCTTGTTTTCCATCCTAGATCTACCTCAAGTAGTTAATCTCTTCAATTTAAGGAACCAATATTTGATATTGATTGTTGAAATGAACAAGACAACTAAGAGGGGGGATGAATCAGTTATAGAAAATTAAACCTTCAAAATCCTCATAAGTAATCAAATCCACAAGCATTCATTAAACCCTTATTTTGTTAGATTTATTAAACATGAAATCTAGATAATAGAAACTGAAATTGCAATATCATACACATGAAAACACCAGATTTACATGGAAATCCAATGAGGGAAAAACCACAGTGAGGATTAGCTGAAAATATAAGTAATAGAAAAATACGTACAAAGGAGATCACTACTAGAATAAGACACACTATCCAAAAAGGCTCATAGTTGAGGCTCACTGCCATAGAGAGAATACAAGAAAATAGAAGAAGAATATTACACAAAGAAAACACTTCTCAATGCAACAATGAGTCCACCACAATTGCTCACACACTTTTGTAGTCTCAAATGAAATATTTTGGATACCTTCAGCTCACTTCCTTTAGGAACCCTAACATGAAGTTTGCACTGATTTTCTCAATTTTGCATCACACACATCACTCCCATAAATCTTACATCTATCTTTCTTCTTACTATTTTACACTCCCATATCACATCAACACCATACATATGTATATCAATCTCTAGCTCAAAAAATTTCTCCAATGTAGGCCACTAGCCATTATACATTCAAATTCAAAATAGGTCAACACCTAAACATTCCTGCAATGGAAAGGAACGAAAGGTGACCTACATAAATTCCTAATTAGGACCCAAATATATCCCAAAACACTTCAACACACTTCCACAAGCCTTGCATGTACTGTTAAACACAAGTTCAGCCAACACCCATGCAAAACACCATAGACATTAAGTATATGCTTCCTTAAACCAAGTCAAAAGTTCTAGACAACATAACTCGAAATCAATCCACAATAATCAATGAACTACTTAAGATTCGTATAGCACTTCATCCAAGCTTGCATCAACAAATAATTTTAACTCAAAACAACTAATAACCCTTAATTGCATATTGACAAATGAAACTCACACTGTACCACACCAAACTGAGTAAAAAATTGAACACAAAAATATAAAAGAATTATAAGAAAATTCCCAAATATGCACTACCTAAAGCCAAAGAGAAAAGAAATGTGGAGAAAATACATTTCTCCTAGACCACAAAAAACATAACTAAACAACTAGTTCACACATTGGTGAAAGTATCTCCCACTATACAACTATCCAGAAACCCAAATTCTGAATATAGCAATCTTTGACACCCTTGAATAACCTATAAAATCTACATAAACATAGCATCAAAATAGAAAGAACCTGGAGCACAATCCCAAAGCACATTATGAATAATTGTACAACATAGTTTACTCTTTTTATTAAATTTTCTCAAAATCACTTGGAAACCAAGTACCAGAGACATCATCTCAACTCATTACGTCATTCCAATTCATCTTGAGAATCTGTAACAAAAGAATAAATCCATGTACTCACAACACTTCCTCAAGGTATCAACTACATATGCACAACCTATTTTCCTCTTTTCCACAATTTTCTCAATATCCTCAACATATTCATCCCATAGAACTTTGACATTAATGAAAACACCACTCAATAGACTTCTTGTTGACATCAATGACAACACCTTCACACTTGTAATAGTATATGGCTATGCTATAATTTATTTCAATCTAGTTATATGGTATTTTGCTATAATTTTTCTCAAATTTATATAGATTAGATAACTCTAAAATATTTCCTTGAATAATTAATAATGTTTTATTTTGTGTATTATTTCATACCCTACACCTAGCCCATGTATTTTCTCCATGAAGATTTATTTTAATCCTTTCATTAAAAATGAGGCAATGACATGTACCTCTCACCATTTGAGAGGCTACATTAATGGGGAGTCAATGACAACATTTTTTAGTATTACCATTAAGAAAAATACAATCATTATACATGAATCACTCCCATAATAGTTTAGAAAGTATTGCATGCATTAGAATTCTAGTGCCATGTTCTTTCCCTATGATCCTAGATTTATAAATAAGCATAGGTAAGTACATCAACATTCTCATTAAGAGAAAAAAATATTATTTATTGATTCTACATGAACAATAACATAATTTATAGCCTTATAAAAATTGAGCATAGTATAATATATGAAACAATTCCAAAATTTTATAAATGTAAATAAGCCATAGGTTATATCCCAAAATAGTGTAGTTCACTAGGAAATAAAATGAGATGAAAGCAAGAGAAACTACTTTGGATTGTATTTCACTTTTTTGCATGTAAATGGGTGTCAAAGGGGGGTTAAACATGGCCACTATTCTCTAGGAATTAGAAAAATATAGTAATATATGTAAAATTAAATATATCCACATTCAATTAACATCTGGTAAGAAAAAGATTATTAGTGATCATAATATAAATTAAAAACTACTCATTTTTTTCAAATTGTGGAGATTAAGAAATTAAAATAAGGGAAGCACTTAAAGTGGTCCTATTTTGTTAGAAAAATATAAAATAGCATAAGTTGCACCTCTAAAATATTAAAAAATTTAAAGTATTTCACAAATCCCTTTGGTATAAATTTTTGCAATCACATAGTTTATGACACATTGTTTGCTAAATTTTTAATGAATATATGAGTTTTTACTAATTTTTGAAATGGACACAACATGAAAAATACAAAATTGAGCATGCCCCCTTAATTTGATAAAATTAATTAAAAATATTTTTTGAATGTGTATAGAATTGAAACGAAGGATTTTGGCACTCAAATCCTTCTTAGCTCCTCCTAGGGTCTTTCACCTAGAAGGAGAGAGAAAATCGGCCAAAATGCACAACGTTAACACTCAAGACTAAAGGATGGAAGAATGAAAAGAAAATTTGGAGTGTGTGAGTGTGTCTTAATGCTGGAAACTTAATGAAAATGCAGACTAAAGAATGTAAATTGATCTAATACAAAACTGCTGGAAAACACAGTGTTGAATGCAAATATGAGCTAGAAATTTAAGTGAATGGAAATAGAAGCTGATGAGATTGAAAAGAGTGCACCTGGAGGTAGAATGATGCCATTGGAATATTTTGGAATGTCTCAGAAAATTTTGTTAATGGCCACTAGGACTAATTCGCCATGCATGGCAAATTAGTCCTGGTTCTGGTGAAATCTTCTGAAAACCTGTTCTTGACTGTCTGGAGTTGAAATCTAAGAAAACCACTTTTCAGGCCTATAGAGGGGACTCATTTGCCATGGGTGGAAAATTATTCTACCTACAGGAATCTACAAAATCAGGAGTTGATTTTGTGGAGTTAGATTTGCACTTCTGACTCTTATAGGTTTCCACTTCTAAAACTGTTGGATCCGAGTCTAAAAGTGACATTTTGTTGGTGTTTTTGACTTGAATGATGAAGAGATGACTTGAATGAATTTTAAATGCAATATTCAATTATTCCTAAGCTTTCAAGAGTCTTAAATATGCAAATAGAGAAGACAAGGTAGAGATATGTTGAGTGTTAGGGCATGGGGGTTTGCCTTAGTCAAACCCCATTTTAGGTAATTAAACCAAAGTGGTGAAATAAAGTAATGAAACATGCAACAATGGAGATGATTACCTTGTCATGATGATTTTATCTTTAAATTCTACAACATAACATAAATATTTAGCCCTTGAATTCCTTGGAAAGCTAACTTGAATACTTCTAATGAAGAAACCTTAACTTGCTTGACTTGGAGTGAAAGATTGATGGATGAATAATGAATAATGGATGTGGATTGATTTGTAAGATGTTTTTGGATGAGATATGGATGTAAAATGAGGATAAAAACACTCATTTATAGACAATTGTAACTTAGTACCTGATAATACCTCATCACAGGCCGACAAGGAGTAAAAATAAACTTTAAATTTCACTTTTTCCTGCTCAAAGGTCAAAGTGGGGGCTAGATAAGACTCATTTTCCACACATGGCGAATGGGTCTCACCTAGATGGGACTGATTTTCCATGCATGTGCATGGTGAATGGGCCCCACAGGGGCCATTCCAACACCTAAGAAGCCAAGGAATCAGGAAATAAGGTCTAAAATTATGTCATTTTGTCAAGTCTTTGATCAATTAAAGCCTCAAGGTGCACAATATGGGTTAATTGAGACCTATTAGTGATGATGTAAATGTTGAATAGGGCTTGGGACACATAAATCAATGTGAAAGTGTGATACACTTTACAACACTAAAATTAGGTCCACAACCTAGAAGGGCACAAAAACCAATGTGAATGTGTAAATAACACTACAACACTAGTTTAGAGTTAAATTTACATTAAGAAATTTCTAAATTGATGTAATAATGTTATTAAACACATTTTATAATGTTGAATTAGGGATAAATAAGTTAATTAAGTCTAGAAAAGCATGAAATTCCTTTACAAGACTTTACAACACCTTTACAAGACGTCGTTAGAAGCATGCTATTCGATTTGCAAGTGTCCAAGACCTAGTGTGGACACATAAAATGCCTCACAACACCTAAATAAAGGCCTCATTAAGTCCAATTAATCTCATGTCAAGGAAAGGGTCTTTTTTTCTATGGCACATTTAGCCCCCACTTTAGTGAGAGGATGAACTTGCTTCAAACTCACACTAAAGTAGACATTCAAGAGAGATCCTCGTGCATGGATGTAGATGTAAATTAATGAAAAAGATCAAAGGAGGCAGCGAAGCCCCTAGGATCAAAGATCCTAAGTCAAGCCCCCAAGATGCAAAATCATGCAATGACAAGAATGAAGAGAATAAAAGATGAGGTAGAAAGGATGTACTCACTCTGGGCTGACGAAACTTCTTGGTTGTTCATCAGGTGAGAAAGGAAAAAATGTATACTCACTTTGGGGCCATAGAACTAGTTGTTTGCAGGGTGAGAAATCCCAAAAAGGTAAGATACATATGGTAGTTGGTATGCACTCACAAACACAAAAGTGGCTATGGGGAAAAGTCATGCCGCTAGGTGGGCTTCCCTCTCAACCATGTCAAAGTTATACCACCTAATAAATTTAACAAAGCGCCACAAGAAAATTATCATGAACAAAAATAAAAGGTACCACAGTCATGCAAGTTGCATTACACAACGTGGCAAAAGATACAAAAATTTAAAATGCAAAAATGTAATGTAAAATGTAAAATGTGAAAAGATGTTCAAAGGAGTCTTGTTCAATTTATGCAAGGTCAGTCACTTAGGGAACATTGTGTCTAATGTCTCCAAGAGAGGACCAATCAAAGAATAGTACATTCACAACTTAGGGGATACAGTGCATTGCATCAGGCCACCAAGAGGAATGTAATATGCTTAGAAAGATCACATTTATGAAGGACATCACACCCAATGTCATCCACAAAGTGATGAGCACATCATGCAAATGAAAAGGATACACTAGGAACCAAGAATGCAAATGAATTGTGGTAATGTATGCCCCCCACTTTAAAGGAATTGCTACACATCATTTTGTGAGCAATTGTTTTAAATTAGAGTTTAAGAAAGGAAAAAGAAAAAAGAAAACAATACATGAGAGCCAACCTAGAAAGCCCTATGCCAAGTCATATGTTTTGAAGTTATGCTGCATCATGTCAAGGAAAATGAAAATCAAAGAAAGGTTGTATGTCACATGCAAGTCATTCTTAAGACTTGTCATCCACATCCCAAGCTTGCTCTTTATATGTTCATGAAAAATTAACGAGTAGTCGAAAGAGACAATGACAAGTGACATAAAAGGGAGAAGGTTATCTAACCCTTTGCCCCCCACTTAGTGCAGGACAAGGGTGAGCCTAAAGTGGATGACGGTATGTTGCCCCTTGTGATGGATGCAAGACATGCAATAGTGAGAATGTGATTATCCTACAACTATTATAGGGAAAGGAGTAGAAACTAAGGTTATTTATGTGAATAATGAAAAGACTTGTAAGAGTCTTGTGTGATTGTATTGATGTTGAATGAAGGTTTGGTGATTGTAGTCAAAGGAGAATATCCTAGACCATGAGTTGTTTGTTGTGTGTTAAGCTCTATAGGGTTGTGGATTCCTTGCTCTCGAGCACCACAACCTTTTCCATTATACCCAAATTGTTTCATGAAGTCATACCCTTTTCCATAAAGTTGTTTTAGTGCTTTGGAATCAGGTGGTTGTTCATTGATATGTTCGTCAGGGGTGATTGTAGATTTTGTGGAATTATCTAAAGTAGTTGGGGTAGATGCTTTTGAAAAGGTGTTTTAGTTTTGTGTTGATAGGATGGTTGGTTGTTCTTGTTTCACATCTTTCTTGTGTGTGAATAGGTATTTTCCCATAACAGATTGTGTGAATACTAAGGATATCCAATCATCACCAAAGAATTTAGATGGTAATTCCTCATTGTTGTGCTCACTTTCAAGAGGATCTATGTTGGATGTTAGAATAAATGTTGTGAGAGGACTGGTAGCTCCTTTTGTAAGGTTCAAGCAACTTTCAAGCTTGGGATCAACTTCAACTAGATAAATTTTATTGTTATAGACATATTTCATTATACGATGAAGGGTTGAAGGCACTGCATTCATCTCATGAATCCATGGTCTGCCTAGAAATAGGTTGTATGAAAGATCATAAGGCATGACATGAATAGGAGTTTGCAAAGTAACCACCCCAACCGTAACAAGTAAAGTGATTACACCAAGTGGTTGCTTTGTTGTATTATCAAATCCTTGAATATAGACAAAATTAGGTATGATTTGAGATCTATCAACTTTTAAGCGATCAAGGAGACTCACACCGCACACATTAAGAGTAGAACCATTGTTGATAATATTTCTCTTTATGCATGTCCATTTGTATTGAACAATGATCATGAAATCATTACTTTGTTTGCACAACTCTAAAGGAGGGAGCTCATGTTGATGGAAAGCATTATCAAGATTAGTTTGATTCATTGAATAGATTAAAGCTACCACATCATTCAAAGTTGTACCAGTATGAATTGAAATTTGTTTGTAAGGTTGTTTGATGGATATTGTTGTAATGTGGTGAGGTCTGAAGTAAATCCTAAAGGGAATTTTTTGTGGGAGTATTGGGTATGTGCAGGATCATGATGGGCCAAAAAGTGGCAATATGGTGGGTATGTGGTTGACGACTATTTTTTTACCCAAAATTGATGAAACGAAAAGGGTTTTTAAAGGAGATTCTCATATTTTCACCGATATAAATTATGCTTTACTTTGAATTTAATAAGTAATTATTATTCATTTTCTACTCAAATTATTGCCAAAGTCCTAATTGATAGGCTGATTGAAAAAAAAATATAGCTTTCAAACAATATAACATTTTTTGAATCCAAAACATGTGTCACATTCTATGCTTTGTATAATATAGGATTAAAAAAAGAAAAAATGAATTTCATGAAGTTTTGACCAAGTTAAGGTGGTCAGACATATGAGTTTTTCTATTTTTTAAAAATTTGTAATCAAAAAATCATAATTAATTATTTACTTGAAAAAAAATTACAAAAAAGTATGCATCACATCATGGCATGAGTCCTCTACTTATATATAAAATCTTATAAAAAAATATTATCATTTTATTGTGGTTAGGGTGGTTAGACAGACACCTACTTCTTACATTTTCCCTGAAATTTAAGTACCACTGCATTGAAATTTCAAATTTTCACCAAATAGATTTATTTTGTTTTTAAACAAACCTAGTAGTTTAGAAACTGCATTCAATTTTCTATAGATTCTATTGTTACATATTTTTGAAATAATATATATAACTTATTCAAATTTTTATGTCAAGTTGCCTAACTCTGATTTTTCTAAATTTTTTGCCACTTAAGGGCCTATTTTTTCCATGATGATCCTACGCATACCCTATTCTTTAATTGGTCAACAAGATCATAATCATTTGTAGGTGGGTTATAATGAGGAGAATTAGGTAGATTGGGTAGAGGTAGAGAGGGTGGGATTGGTTGCGGTGGTTGTGGATTGTTTCAAGTGTTATATGTATGAGAAATAGTATCACTACTAGATTGTTGTGATACATCAGTGTTAAGGGGATAGAGGGTATGTCAGGGTCGGTTAGAGGGATGAAGGGGATGTTCAAGTGGGTAAAGGATAAGTTTAGGCTTATTTTGAGTTTTTTGTTTGTGTGAAGGTGGGTAAAGGATAAATTTAGGATTATTGGAAGGTGGATAAAGGGTTTAGTTAGGTTGAATATTGTTAACATCCCTTAACAAGTGAGATTCTTCATTGTCTTTGAAGTTGATATTATCTTTGTCTTGGATCATAATATCCTCCCTAGAAGGAGAGTTGTTACGAGAACAACAAACCACATGTTCATAACAATTAATGTTTGGTTCATCCAAAATAACTTCATCGCCACAAAGGAAGTTATTAATGGTTTAATATGTTTCATTATTAAGAATGAGGAGATCAGGGGAAGACTTTAAATGCAATCATTTGGTGGTTGTAATGACTCATTCTCTTGTTCCTCATTATCTTCCCTACTAGGAGATCTTATAATATGTTTATCTAAGGTTGAAATAGGCAAAGTAGCTTCATCACAAGTGAGAGAGGCATCAAGAGAAGAAAAAGCATTACATTCTTGTTTTGCAATGATTGGAACTTTGTGTTTAATTATGTGTTCTTGGATGGGGGAAACATTAATAAAGGGAGTAAGAAGATTCTCATGATTATCTTTGATTACCTCCCTTTTTCCAATAATGTCTTCCAAAATAGGGGAAGAAAAATAAAGAGGATTGTCATATGTCTTAAAGGTTTGATCATCTAGTGTCAACATATCCTCCTCACAAATAATGTGATTGTCATGATTATTCACAAAAATATTCTCACAAATAGGGAAGGAGTTGGGAGATGAATCTATGGTCTCATCATCGTGTTGTCTTGTGTTTTCATCATGATTACTTAGTCTGATGTACTCTTCTTTAGTAATGTTATGTCTAATAGGAGAGGTAAGAGGAGAGAAACAATTTAGATTCTCATAACTCTCATCAATTGGTTCTTCTAACACTAAAATATTTGCTTCACAAGTGTGAGATAATAGGAGAAGTACAAATGTAAGTGTTATGATCATCCAAGGTTTCTATCGCTAAACTAACCTCATCCACCAAAGGCAAACTAGGAGAGGGATCTATGATGAACAAAAAGAGAGGGGAAAGGACCTCATATTCATATGCCTTTAACAAAATGTGTTTACAACATGTAATAATATCTAAAAATATAACATGCAAAATAAGAACTATAGAATTTTTTAATGAAAACACGATGGAATGATTAATCTAAAATCTTCAAATGTAACAATGTGAAATCAAAGATGCAAATGAAGAATAATGCTTCAGATTTCAAAGGTGACCATTGACTGATTATGAGATGTAACAAGATGAGAATGCAAACTTGAAATTAAAACCATGCATGAAATGAGCTAATTAAGGCTAGATTTTATGAAATGCATGCTACAAAAATGCAACTAACTGATATATACAAATTAAGGCACCAATTAGAAGCCTAAAAATGAATTTTTGAGATATGTAAAGTGTCATTTCAAGGGTAAGAAGGGACTGATTCGCCCATGGTGGTGAATGAGTCCCAGTATGGACATTTTTCAATATTTTCAAAAAAAATTGACTAATTTTAATGCTTTTAGAGTGCTATGATGCAGACCTAATTGAAAAATGAAAAATTTCATAGAGTGGAAATGGATTTAGATGCTAACAATGCAACCTAAATGCCCTTTTTTTAATGAATGCAAAATTTAACACATAGCATGCAAATGAATCATGCAAATCTTAATGTAAGCTAGATCTATAATGAAATACACCAAATTAGAAAATAGAAGTATTCAAAAAGTCAAGTTCACCAAAATGAAATGAAGGATTTTGGCACTCAAATCCTTCTTAGCTCCTCCTAGGGTCTTTCATCTAGGAGAGAGAAAATGGGCCAAAATGCACAATGTTAACACTCAAGACTAAAGGATGGAAGAATGAAAAGAAAATTTGGAGTGTGTGAGTGTTTCTTAATGCTTGAAACTTAATAAAAATGAAGACTAAAGAATGTAAATTGACTTAATAGAAAAAGTGTTGGAAAACATAGTGTTGAATGCAAATATGAGCTAGAAACTTAAGCAAATGGAAATAGAAGATGATGAGACTAAAAAGAGTACACCTAGAGGAAGAATTATGTCACTAGAAGATTCTAGAATTTCCTGGAAACTTTTTTTAATAGCCACTGGAATTGATTCGCCATGCATGGAGAATTAGTCTTGGTTCTGGTGAAATCTTCAGAAAACCTATTTATGATTATTGGGAGTTAAAATATGAGAAAACAACTATTCAGGCCTACAGAGGGGACTCATTTTCCATGAGTGGTGAATTAGTCCACCTAAAAGAATCTGCAAAATCAAGATTTAATTTTGTGGAGTTAGATCTGTACTTCTATCTCCTATAGGTTTCTGCTTCTGAAACTGTCAGATCTGGGTCTGAAAGTGACAATTTGTTGGTGTTTTGACTTGAATGATGAACAGATGATTTGAATTTCTTTGAAATTCAATCTTCAATGATTCCTAAGCTTCCAAGAGTCTTGAATCTACAAACAGACAAGACAAGGAAGAGATATGTTGAGTGTTAGGGCATGGGGGTTGCCTCAGTCAAATGCCATTTAAGGTAATTAAACCAAAGTGATGAAATAAAGTAATGAAACATGCAAAAATGGAGATTATTACCTTGTCATGATGATTTGATCTTCAAATTCTCCAAAATAACATGAAGATTTAGCCCTTGAATGCCTTGGAAAGCTAACATGAATACTTCTATTAAAGAAACCTTAACTTGCTCGACTTGGAGTGAAAGATTGATGGATGTATAATGAAGAATGGATGTGGATTGAGTTGTTAGATGTTGTTGGATGAGAGATGGATGTAAAATGAGGATAAAAACACTTATTTATAGACAGTTGTACCTTAGTACCCGATAATACCTCATCACAGGCTAACATGGAGTAAAAATAAACTTTAAATTTCACTTTTTCTCCTCAAAGGTCAAAATGGGGGCTAGATAGGACTCATTCACCACACATGGTGAATGGGTCCCACCTGGATGGGACTGATTTTCCATGCATGGTGAATGGGTCCCACAGGGGCCATTCTGACACCTAAGAAGCTAAGGAATCAGGAAATAAGGTCTAAAATGTTGTCTTGTCGAGTGTTTGATCAATTAAGGCCTTAGGATGCACAATATGGGTTAATTGAGACCTATTAGTGATGATGTAAATGTTGAATAGGGCTTGGGACACATAAATCAATGTGAAAGTGTGATACACTTTACAACACTAAAATTAGGTCCACATAACCTAAAAGGGTACAAAAACCAATGTGAATGTGTGAATCACACTACAACACTAGTTTAGAGTTAAATTTACATTAAGAACTTTCTAAATTGATGTAATAGTGTTAGTAAACAAATTTTATAATGTTGAATGAGGGAGAAATAAGTTAATTAATTCTAGAAAAGCGTGAAAGTCCTTTACAAGACTTTACAACACCTTTACAAGACATCGTTAAAAGCATGCTATTCAATTTGGAAGGGTCCAAGACCTAGTGTGGATGCATAAAATGCCTCACAACACCTGAATCAAGGCCTCATTAAGTCCAATTAATCTCATGTCAAGAAAAGTTTCCTTTTTTCTACAGCACAAGAATGAAGTATACAATATAATTTTAAAATGTAACTTACAGTTATAAATTTGAAGGATTGGATAAAAATTATATCAAGAAATCTATTCCTATTTTTTTAGACATAATGAAGATTCTAGCAAGAGAAATTTAAGATCCAAACTCTATTGTATTGAAAATGTAGAAAAAATTACATAGTTAGAAAGTTGAGAGGGAGTTTAATGTTATTGTGATTTTTTTATATAAATAATTTCTTAAGATGTGCAAAGATGGCATATCTTTAGGCATCTTGCATGGAGGTCCAACCTTTGGATTTGATATAAATACTAAATTCAAGCCTAAAGGGTGGCATTTCAAATAAAATCCAAATGAAACATTTGTAAATTACAATTTTCATGCATTATAAATTCAAAAAAGAGATTGATTTTAGTGTTTTTAGGAAAGTATAACAAGAGTATTTTATAACACACTTGCATCATGGTTTGGTATTTTTTAGCCATACCAAAACATAACACTACCAAGCTATAATGTGAGTTAATTATGATGCACTTGCATTATTTCATATTTTTCTTGAAAATATATTATGTTTATTTTTTGGCCAACCCCCCATAATTGTGAACATACACTTCAAAGAATCAAGAACTTAAGGGTACGTCCAAAATATTTAATTTAATGACTCAAATTTCTAACAAGTTAGGCACTTAAGAGTATCCAAAGTAATGGTAACTTAACATATATGTGCTTCCATTTATATATTAGAAAAATAAATCAGAAACATTTATAGGAATAATAAAATTATGTGACAACAACTATGACAATAATTTTGACCTAGAAAAATCTAAAATAGAATGAACTCTAGAAACATAGGAAAAACTCCTTGGATCTCTATTATCAACTCATTAAGATATAGCATAACAATTTTAAAATATGACCTACTAAGCTCCCCATTCATACAAATTAGCTCATACAACCTAGAAGTATACCATATTTGTAAGAATCCTTCTTAGTAGTGACAATAACTAAAAAACCTTATCTTCAAGAGGAAACCATGAATTCTCAGCTTTGGATTACATCTATAATTGGTTAATATAGACTTCACCTATATTTGGTGGTCAAACACATAAACCAAAATCGGGAAGTTGAAATGAATAGATAAAATCCTTGACATTCCAACACTTCCTTGGGTTAATATAATTTTTCCAATATATTGCCATGGAGAGATTGTGTTTTGATTAGGATAATTATACTTTCATGATAGTATTTCTTGTGATCATCATGTATATTAGTTTTGAAATAAAAATTATTGAGTTCATATGGGTGTTTGATGAGTATATATCCTATTAAAAATAATTATTTGACTAAAAAATGAAAACCAATATAATTTGATAGGTGTACACAAATTTTTATTTTTTCCAAGATGCTTTGGATCAACTAAAGTCCTCAACAATCCTAAATAGAAGTTCATTATTCTTAAAAAAATGATGAAATATTCATTCACTTATAAAGGGACTCTTGAAATAGGCCTCTTTGACTCAATAAGAAAGCATCTTTAAATTATTTAATTGCAACAAGCATGCATCTAAAGTTGTAGGATCAAAATAAAAAAATATATTACAAAAGTAATATATTGTGTAGATCCATTTTCTCAGCATAGTTTTCATGTCATCAACTATATCATTCCTAATAATATGGATATTATCTTTAAAAAAATTAACAATACTATTATTAGCTTGACTCATGGCCATTGTGGGATTCAAATGAGGACTTATTCACAAGGGAAAGTGAGGATCATGGTCAAACATTGGTAGATACATTCAAAATAAAATATCTAAGGAAATAGTGATCTAATAAGTTCTAGGTACAATTTTAAATTTGTAGACACCTAAAATAATATTTAATTAAATAAACATTTGTTATTTATTTAATTAATTTTTTAGTGTGAATAGGATTATTTCCTAACTAGTTCTTAATGAAGGCCTATTCACATCATTATAAGTTATAGTGTAGGAAAAAGTATCCCTTTTTCACACTTAATTTGGGAATAAATATTAAATAAAAGGACTAAATGATGCCTTAATTTATTGTTTTAATATGTATTTTACATATGGGTAAGTGCACCAAGATGGTTCCCAAAAAGGGGGCTTAAGTGGCCACTTTTTTCTAAAATCAGGAAATGCTGACCTTGGACGTGAAATTAAGGATAGTTACACTCAAAATTTTGAGATGGAACAAAAACAAGGATCGAAGTGCTCCAAGTCTAATTTCTAAACTACTAATTTATTTTGAAAATGGTTGAGATTAAGGGATTCAAAAGAGAGATATACATAAATTGTTGTTATTTTTGTCAGAAAAACATAACATAGCAACTCTTGTACGACCTGAGCACGGTGAACTTTTTTGTAGTATTTTTAAAATCGCTATAGTCAGAAGTTAGCTAATAGCATCTAGTTGGTGCACAATTTTTTTGATATTTTTTTAATGAATATTTGATTTTATACTAATTTTCTAAGTGGGCACTTCCTGAAAAGCATAATTTTGGTTGTGCTCCCCCTACAAATTTTTGAAAATAATTGATTTTTTTTTTTAAAAAAACTTTGTAGAATGGAGTCTAGTTTCTAAAAATGTAATTTATTTGAAATTTAGATAAACGGTTAATTTACAACAACAAAAAACACTAAACACTACTTTTTGGCAAAAAATAGACATACAAACAAAAGAAATTATGGATGAAAGGCTTAACATTGTTGAGAAGTGAAAAAAATTACATCGTTGGATAGCTAGGAGAGAACCTAACATTACCCATGTTTTCGATTTTGTCAATATTGAACTAGATGCAATCTTGATGGTGAGCACGGACCTGATTATGTGAAAAATTGTAGAATTTGCAAAAACACATCTTTGGCCTTGTTGGGAATGCCCTCCAAGCGTTTGGGTTGGTATTCCAAGGAAAATAATTTCACTTTTTTCTTTGTTTTTAACGTGAAATAATGTGTGCACTTTATAACAGGCTCATGTTATAACACGAGCACGTTTTTTAAAAAAATTTAAGAAGTGGCCAAAAAATTGGTACCCAACTTCATGCACCCGCCTATATTCATGTTAAGTTTAGGGCCTTATTAAATAAAATGGAATTAATTGTGCCTTATTTATGGTGTTGTAAGGTGTACCTTTACACTTACACACTTATCTAGGGCTTTATTAAATAATTGAGGTTAATTATGTCTTAATTGGCCCCTTTAATTCAAATCCAAGCCTAATTAAATGCAATTTTTGAACCTAGCAAAACCAGACATTCATTTATGCCATAACATAACACTTAACATTGGGGAATGTGTGTCCTAGGTGAGTGACCTAGGACCCATTCTCCCAAGGGTGAATGGGTCCTCACTTAGGCCTAGGACCCTAATTTCAAATATTTTTTAGTGGTATTTCAGTGATTGCAAATGTATATTCACATGTTAGCTTGTGTTATTTGAATTTCAAGAATTAAAGTTAAAATATGTATAAATATTAGGTCATTTCACTATGCTTCACCTAGAAAATCTAAGACTTTTAAGCAATGAAGAATTTTTTATGAGAGAATTATTGGAGAATTTCAAGAGAATAACAATATCTTATTATCATGTGAAAGTATCATTTCATCATGCATGTTATTTTAGCTAATATGTTTCAATGTAGTGTTGAAGATCCATTCAAGCATTCAAAGGCATTGTTTCTAATCAAGTCTCATGATCAAGATCCACATCCATTGAAGCCATTTCATGCAGCTTGCAGATCCATATTCTAAGATTCAAATAAGGGTTTGGTGAGTTGTGACATAATATTGTTCATTCGTCATTCCATTCAAGCTATTTCATTTAATTACAAGGTTTAATTACTAAAACAGGGTTTTACCAAGGAAAACCCACATTCACCTAACAACAAACATTTTTCCTTCTTGATGTTTGTTTACATATTTTATATGGAAGATCTCTTAAAGAGAGAAATTATAAAGTTGTCAAAGTTTCATTTGTTGTCATCATTCTTGCAATTTCACAAAAACTAGCCTACAAGATTTATTTCTATATGTTTGACTATTCAATTCGGGAATTTGGGAGTGTAGACATAAGAGAACAAAACCCATAAACCATTTTTACAGAGCCCTAGCTAGGACCCATTCGTCGTAGGGTGAATGAGTCCTCAGTAAGCTTTGAAAAGGCACTTTTGGTGACTAGTACACATCACTTTCCCATTCTCAGATATGCAATTTAAGTTTTGGTTCCATCAAAATTGAGCTTAATCTTCAAGATGCACTTTGTAGATTGCAATTTGGAGCTATTTTACTATTTTTAATCTTTCTCCCCAAAGTGTTGTTTATTTAGGACCCCCATCCTTGCATAAAAGGGAAATTTGAAGATTCAAACTTTGACTTGACTCACCTTTTGGTTGACAGCCATTTCATTGTTTGGATCTCATTTCCTAATAAATTGAGAGAGAAATAGGTTCATCATCATCTCATTTTGAATACACAACACCTAGTTGTCCATCATTTCTCTTGGTGAACATATTTTCCTTCTTTTCATTTTGGTGACCCTAAGTTTGAGAATTGTAATTTTCTGATTTTGGATTCCATTTTGACCCTATATTTAGATCTTGCATTCATTTGCATTTGATTACATTGAATTGAGTCTCATTTTGGGTTTTTTAGCTTGCATTGCTTTGTATCTCATTTAGGGATTTTAGGGTTGCATCTTTGCATTCTTCAAATCTAAAAAATACAAAAAAATAGTCATTTTTCAAATCATTGCACCATCATTCACTTGCAGTTGAAAATTGAAACAAAATTGCAACAAAAAATTAGGTCTCCTAATTTGTCATTTTATCACATTTTTCATTTTCAATTCAACATTAAATTCATAAAAAAATCAAACTATAACTTACCGTTTCTGATCAAAATCTGGAAACCATTGAAATCATCTCAAAAATTTGTAAAAACATTTTAAAAAACCCTAACCTCATACCCATTCACCCTAGGGAAAATGAGTCCCTAATTAGGGTCATTTCTTGATTTTTTAGGCATTAAAACATCTATTTTTGCATTTCATTTTGTTGTTTTCAGTTTTCTATTTCAATTTACAAAATTTATGTTACGTGAAATTGATCATATTTAGTTTAATTTGATTAAATTAGTCAATAGTGTGATTTCAAAATTGCATTTACAAGACATCATTTTCATTTTTTTTTGCATTATTTAATCAAAATAATATCTTGTTTAGGATCTGAAAATTACATTTACATATTGCATTCTAGGTCATTACATTGTATTTCACCCTCTTTCCATTTTGGGTTTACATTTGAGTTTATGAAGCTTGTATGAGCTTTACAACTTGGTGTCCTATTAGCAATACTATTGTGAGGTGTAGTTAAAGACTCATGTCATCCCATGATACACCATTCGTCGTGGATCATGGGTTTTCCAACTCTTTCACTAAGTGTTGATAATCAACCCTTTATAGATCATAGCCTTCACACCTCATTTCCAATGACTTCCCTACCTACAAACAATGGTTATGATGTTGCTAGTGTCCCACAAGAAAACATAAGAAGGATGGATGAAGAAATAGAAAAATTGCAAAACTTTGTCAATTCTAAAAGCATTGACACTAGTGTCATTCCCACCCTTTAGATAATGTGAGGAAAATACTTGAAACTGAACATGGAATACAAATGTATGAATTCTAGCTCATATTACTCACAAAAACATACCTAGCATGACTAGTTGTTCTCAATATTTTGGGTACACTCAAAGACAAGGTGGAAATTCAATTCCTTCTTCCACAACCCTCACCTCTATGCCTACATATACCAGTACTCATGTTACCACAACCATTCAACCTACTAGCAATGTCAACACTTCCTTAGTATTTCCATTGGGAATCTTTCTACCTTCGTGAATTTAAATCTCATATCTCCTCAACCATTCCCCCTCACAAATCTACTAGTCACTTTCCCTCCACATACATGCACCACTCCACCTTATTCTCCTCCATCTCACAATACCAATAAATAATCCCATCCTTAACACATTTTGAAAAATATGTCATCCCTTCAACAACAAATCACCACCCTAAATCAAAAAAACAATGGTTCACATTCACAATACATCAAAACCAATCCCTTATCCTTGGAGATATTGAGAATAAAAATTCCACAAGGTATAGAGGTTCCTAGGTTTGAGAAATATGGTGGGAAAAGAGATCCTGTTACCCATGTTTCTGCTTACACCGCCCTATGTAGTTCCTTCATTTTTGAAGATAAACTCTTTGCTAAGTTATTCCTTGGATCCTTGAAAGATGCTGCTTTTGAGTGGTTTTTCTCCCTACCGAATAATTCCATTGGTTCATTCAATGAACTTATTGATTCCTTTTACAACTACTTCCAAATTCACATGGGCTCAGAGATGACCTTAGCTGATTTAATGACATGTAAAAAAAAGGGTTGATGAAAATTTCATGGATTTCATAGCATGTATCAAATGCTTTATTCACAAATAACCATTAAGATTCCTAATGTCGACCTTTAAAGAATGCTTATTTCCAACTTTACTGATAAAATTCTAACAAATTTTGAGATGTTGAGATTTCCTTCCTTCACATAGTTATGTATAGCTCATCATGATTACTAGAATTTAGATAGTAGTCATGAAGTGAAAACTCCCTCTAACCATACTGAAAGTCTAAATCCACACCTCAAAACAATTACCAAACTTTCAAGAAACAAAATAAGGGCTTCCTCCAATGTAATCACCCTCAATCCAATCAAAGTGTTAACACCAAAGTGGCTGCTATAAAGAAAACAAAACTATATGCCTTTGTGGATAGAAATGGACAATTCATACCCCTACCTAATACCCTTCATAATACCATGTTTTAGCTCTTAGAAAGGAATTTGATTTCCTTGCCTCTTGTTAGAGATCTTGATCCTACTAAGTCTTTACCATCCAGCTATATAGACCAAATACCTATTGTCATTTCCATCAACAAAATGGACATTGTTGGCCTCCTATAATGATCTTAATAACTAATCCTTTATAGACATGATTCAGAAATTGGACATCTAACCTGAATATCCATTTCAAACATCATGAAGGTGAATTTAACTTGTCATCCCAAGGACATGAACTTGAAATGGGTCAACATAGTATGTGCACTAGGAACTCAAAGTAGCCATTCTATTCTACAACTAAGAAACACAATACTAAAAGTAAATTGCTTGAAAAGGAATGAAACAAATGTTGAACATCAATCAATGACTATGCTAAGCAAAAATGCATAACAGGAATGAAAATTTGAGCAACAAACAGGACACTACTCTGTCTACTTTGGCTGCAAGAATAGTCACATGATAAATTTCTAGTGGCTGCAGGAACAGTCAGTGCTAACTTTCTAAGTACTAAACAAAAAGTAATACTGAACTAATGCTAAACTAAGAAGACAGATTACTCACCAAGTGGCCCCCCTTGGACAAGTATCCTCTAAAACTAATGAAAACTCAGATGCTCAAACTCAGTTCTAAAATTTATTCACTATGAACCATGAGTACAAAAGAGTAATGTATCTGTATTACTAAAAACTAGAGAGTGAAAGTACAATATCAAATCATGCAACCTCCTAAATAAGGAGCATCAAATTATTATTTATACTAACAGCTAAATGAGGCAGTCAACTCCATGACTAGGAGGATGCCATTTAGGGAAAATAGAGGAAATGGAGCAATGGCAGCTACACATGCATGGAATCTAGTCAGACATGCGGGTTCAAATGCAAATTCAGCTTAGTAGTAACACTTGTTCATGCTTGATCATTAAAGTCTACGACAAGGTGGTTATGTTTAGTTGCATGAAGAATCTTTTGTCATTGGTTGCCTTTGACTTGGAGTGATTCATTTGTTGGACGTTATGGTTCATGCCCAACTGGCGATGTTTTCCTCAACTTGGTGTAATAAATTTGCATGGCAAGGTTAGTACACATAATAACTGCACATCTATAACCACTCTAAGGAACATCCATTAACCACATGCAAAATCAATATAGATAATCTGCATATTATGCCAAATGTCATTAAATCTTGCAGAGATCTAGGATTAAGTCCAATGTCAATGGTTTGAGGGAAACATTATGAAAATACCAACATTGAACATTAAAGTCCATGACATCTATCAACAAATAAACTATAGATTCTACCAAAAATTAGACCAAAAACTATGCTCATCACTCCCCCCAACCTAACATTTTGTTGGTCCTCCAGCAAGGGAAGATTTTTTCTTCTGCTTGGTCAAAGCTCTGAAATTTGCAACTGATAGTTGTCCAACATCAGTGGCTACAGTATGTGAATCAAGATCCCAATAGAATCCTCCCAATCTATCAAATTTGTTTCATCTCTTCCTTTTTGTAGCGATCTCAAGCTGGTATAATCTAAAGTTTGGCATGGGCCACATGAACATGGGTGGATGGAAAGTCAAGGGAAGCCAAGACTACCCCTGAGTTCTCCCAATTTGAATATACCTATCAATCCTCTTTAGTGTTGTAGCATAATTATGTGTGGAATGAGGCTCAGCCTGCTTCAGCTCATCAGATAGACTATTCCATCTTTGTGATATACATATTCTCATTGCTTCCTCCTTTGCTATTGTCTTTACCTCACACTCACTGTAGACTACCTCAATTTAAGGCATAAACCTATTACCATAACTAGGTCTAAGAAGCATTTTGTGCCATTCTCTGTAAATATCCCTTGGGTTGATTGATTCAACTCTAATAGGAAAAGGGATATCAGACTCCAATTGCTTATAAACTTCATTTTGTTGTCCCCAACTAATCTAATTTTGTACCCAAGACATGAATTCCCTCAATTGGACATCCCCAACATATAACAACGGGTTCCAATCATGGTCTTGAGCTACATTAAAATTATGCAAATAAAACTCACATAGCAAACTCTTCATTTCAGGGGAGGCAATTCTATAAGCTTTGAAAAATTCCATAGGGGTGTCAATAGAAGGATTCAAACTAGAGGAAATCCTTGAAAACTTAAAAGAGAGATACTTCTCTTTCAGGAGCAGAGCATAGACCCTTGGAGGGGTCCTACATTCCAAAATCCTTGGTGCCAAAGCTGCCATATCATCCACCCTCTACTTCAAGGTGGCAATTTTTGCATCTTTATCCTCTACCTCCTCATCCTTCTTTTGAATTTCCTCCTTCAATTTTGATTTTTCCTTTCTACATTCTTCCTCCCTTCTTTGTATTTCTCTCCATAAATTCAAAATTGCTACATCTACTATAAAACTAGGAGGATTATGAATGCCTATAAGTCTTTTTATCGATGGCGGCTCCTCATATGGCACTGTCTGCATGGAATTAGGCTATTGAGTTATCTCTGATTGTAGGGGTACTATTTCTTCTTTCTCCTTTTGCTACAGGGACTCTCGTTCTTGTTCTTGCTATGGTTGCAGGAACTCCTACTCCAGTTCTAGTTGTTGCTATAGGACATCCTACTACAGGACTTCTTGCTCATGCTGTAGGAAGTCCTGACATTCCTTAAACTGTTCTGCAATGTTAGGAACATGGACCAGTGCTATATTTTCTACTCTTCCAAATATATCTTCTTCTTCGACATTCTCCTACCCCATTGGAGCTTCAAGGTCCTCATGTGATGTCTCACCAAGCTTAGGGCTTTCCTGCGGAGGCATACCAATCACAGGCCTAGTTGGTCTTGATTTCCTGGGAGGTTTCTCACACTTTCCTTTGGTTGTAGGATGAATAGTGTCATCCTTCCTATTTTTAGAACTTGGCACCTTTCTTTCTACAAGTTGTGTTTTGGCCTTTCCTTTTGTCATTTCTACTTCTCTCTTATGTGCCCTAGTTTTCATTAGGGTTTCATGTGGAATGTCATCATCAGAATCGAAGGAAGAAATTTATTTTCCTGAGTGCTCTGTTCTAGAAGAACTAATTTCTATGGTTTCTTCTACTGCAGGAGGATTCACACAAGAGCTAGCACCAGAGGTTGAAGCATCAAGAGGAGCTTCAGCTATGCTCAACCTCCTACTAGACCTATGGGGTTGAGGTAAAGCCCTAGGTTGCAAGTGCTTAGCTCTAATTTAATCAACATTTATAAATTCTTCCTAGGTTATTATGGATACATCATGTATAGACTTTTCAACTAGCAATTTAATCAGACAATGGTGGGAAACAAAATTATCCCTACCTTTTTGGGTCTCAACCGACATGATTGAGAGAATATTGTATAGCACGTTGGTCACATTCATCCTTCTTCCATGCCTCATGTGATTCAAAATCTTGAAGTGTATGGAATGCAAATTTGACAGGCGACCCTCATAGGTGATGTATTTGATAACATAAATGGCTATATGCTTTCATGGTTTAGGTAGAGACATTCTCTTTGCACTCTACTTATCAATGATCAATGGGGGATCGTTCAACTCTGTAAATTCAGCCCTAGCTGATCTGACGTCTCTAGGGGTAGGGTAATTTTCACAATCAGCTGGTAACCCTGTGACCTCTGCAATTCTTTCCTCAGTTGCCACAACTTCCAACCCTTTTACTGTGGCTTTCCCTTCTAAAAATTCTAGGCGAATTCAAGGGTAATGCTTTCATCAAAGCCATCTAGCCTCAAGAAGTATTCTGACCATCCACAATTCCTAAATTCAGCCAGGAATTGTGCATCCTGCAATAACACGTCATACATTATGGGTTCATTTTGAATTAACCCACCTCCCATTGTATGCAATCAAACAAATTCTCTACAACTTCTTTCCTGCAATTCCCATTTGAAAATCAAGCTCACTTTCCTGCAGTACCTACTAAATTTCCTGTGCCAATATCGATTGAATTTTATTTTCTTTGTTTCACCTTTTTGCTTGTAACTCAATATTATGACATGGGAAATAATGGAAATGAAAGGAGTGATAAAAGGGAAATTATGATGGGAAGAAATGGCAGTTATAGTTAATGTCACTTCATACACGCAAGCCATCCTCTCACTTAGATTTCAAATCGGCATGTGATCATGGTATGCCAAACAGCCCCTTAAGTGGCAAAAATTAAAAATCGTGTTAGGCAACTTGACGTAAATATTTGAATAAGTTATCTATATTATTTCAAAATATGTAAGAATAGAATTTATAGAAAATTGAATGTAGTTTCTAAAATACTAGGTTTATTTAAAAATAAATAAAATCTATTTGGTGAAAATTTGAAATTTCAATGCGAGTACTTAAATTTCGGGAAAAAATAAGAAGTAGGTGTCCAATGACCACCCTAACCATAATAAAATGATAATATTTTTTTGTAATATTTTATATATAAGTAGAGGACTCATGTCCGGATGTGATGCATATTTTTGTAATTTTTTCCAAGTAAATAATTAATTATGATTTTTTATTACAACTTTTAGAAAATATAAAAACTCGTCTGTCTGACCACCTTAACTTGGTCAAAAATTCATGAAATTTAATTTTTCTTTTTTAATCCTATAGTATGTAAATCATAGAATGTGACGCATATTTTAATTCAAAAAATATGATACCGTTTGAAAGTTATAGATGTTTTTCAATCAGCCTATCGATTAGGACTTTAGTAGTAATTCTAATAGAAAATGAATAATAATTATTTATTAAATTCAAATTAAATCATAATTTATATTTGGAAAGCTGAGAATCTCCTCTAAAACCCTTTTCGTTTCATTAATTTTGGGTGAAAAAAAAGTCGTCAGCCACATACCTACAAATATTGCCACTTTTGGCATACCATGATCCTGCACATACCCATCATCATTTTAAATTTCTGATGTAGCCTAGCATAAATTGACACATGAAAAATGTACTTACATCATTTTCTTTCCCCTCCCCCAACCTAAATTTGGACTTGTGTCCACACATGCAAGATGGGAGTGGTGATTGGATAGGGAATGATGGCATTTTATGTAAATTTCTATAATAACATAAAATGATTAAATGAACACACTTAAAAGATGATTAAAGATAGAAATTAATGCACACATACCTGAGTGTGTGGAAGATTTATTGCAAAGATCATGGAGAAAGTACTGCTCACCTTGTGGGAATAAATTGAGCAATTAATGAAAATGAAGTGGAGTAAGGCAAGGTGGAATGAAGTGATGGAAGAGAGAGAAAGGTGGTGATGGATGGGTGGATGGGTGGATGGGTGAAGAAATGGACTTCCACATAAGTGAAAGTGTTTATTATGAGAGAGTATGTACCTTAATTAGCTAGAAGGAGGGACACTAGGTCCATTTCCTTCGGCTACAGGAAAATTGTTGCAGGAACTCTTCTTTTGAAACTGGCTTGTGATATAGTCTGAGGCGATGACCATTGAAAAGTAATTTGAACCTGACACGGTCAATGGTAGTAAGTTGAACAGCTCCATTAGGAAAGACCTCAGCAACTTCATATGGTCCTAGCTACCTATTGGTGGTTTTTCCTGTGCACCTAAGGAATCTCTAAGGGATAGCCAACTCCTATGCTCAAGAAACCTAAAATGACTGGCCAACTAACAAGATTCAGTCAAAGACTGAGATCTTCTACACTTTAGGCTCTGTGGGACTAAGGAGGGTGTTCCTATTGTGTTCATTTGAGAATATGCTTTATAGAACACATCATTTTCATAGATTAGTTTGAGTGAAGGATAATTATGCAACAATTACCTCAAGATTGGATAATCTTAAGTAAATCGCTTACCCATTCATAAAAAAAAGACATCCTTCATGATAATTGATACATACAAGTGTTAAGATTAATGAATTTTAAGTGAATTTAAATCTTGACTTTGAGTCACTCATTAAACAATGATTTGATTAACCCTTTAGGTGAATTGTAAAGGAATAGACCAATGCCTTATCACATTGGGCAATGGAGTCACATACAAAAGAATGAGTAACACAAAAAATGACCTTAAAATTTAACGGAATGGACTACCCTCATGATAACTTTGAATCATGGAGCTCACTCTTTTTGATACATAGTTGATTATCAAATCCTGTGCAAATAAATGTAAATTCATTACCCCATTTAAGCATTTTAATTGATTGCTTGAATCAAAGCAGGAAAGGAGACATACAGGTATGTGTAGGATCATGATGGGCCAAAAAGTGGCGATATGATGGGTATTTGTAGGGTATGTGGCTGATGACTTTTTTTTTTACCCAAAATTGATGAAACAAAAGAGTTTTTAAAGGAGATTCTCACTTTCCGCCAATATAAATTATGCTTTAATTTGAATTTAATAAATAATTATTATTCATTTTCTATTTGAATTATGACTAAATTCTTGATTGATAGGCTGATTGAAAACATCTATAGATTTCAAATAGTATCACATATTTTGAATCCAAAACATGATTCGATTTTATGCTTCACATACTATAGGATTAAAAAAAAAAATTCATGAAGTTTTTACCAAGTTAAGGTCGACATATGATTTTTATATTTTTAAAAGTTGTAATAAAAATTCATAATTAACTATTTACTTGGAAAAATTATAAAAAATATGCATCACATCTAGACATAAGTCCTCTACTTATATCTAAAATTTGATAAAAAAATATTATCATTTTAATGTGGTTAGGGTGGTCAGACAGACACCAACTTCTTCTTTTTTTCCCTAAAATTTAAGTACTACTACATTGAAATTTTAAATTTTCACCAAATAGATTTTTTTTTTTTAAATAAACCTAGTAGTTTAGAAACTACATTCAATTTGCCACATTATATTCTTACATATTTTTGATATAATATAGATAACTTATTAAAAAAATTTACATTAAGTTGCCTAACTTTGATTTTTCTGAATTTTTTGCCACTTAAGGGCCTGTTTTTTCCATGATGATCTTGCACATACCCATAAATTCAAAAAAATGTTGAAAGAAGAATGAAAATATCATTAACATTTCATTAAAATTCACAAAAATTCACATAAGGAGAGAAAATATGCTAGAATTATGTGTTTAATCATATTTATCAGTTGTATTTGCAAAACAATTTAAGACAATTGTACATATTCTTCCAAAACTCAAAACAAGCTATCTACCCTATTCCTTCTTTTCTACTCCTAGTGTTCTACCCATATGCACCCAACTCAAAACTAACCAAAATTTTCCTCTCCTACAAATGAGCTTTGAATTCACTTTTATAAGGTAAGGGAGCAGAACAAGCCACTAGCCCAAATGCAGTTCAAATATAAAGATTTCATTTCATTCCTCATTTCTACTACATTTAGAAAAATACCCACATGACAATTTTGTTAGGCATGGGGAAAATCCTAAATCAATATAACTATCGGGAAGAAGAAGCAAAGTACTGCCAAAATATTCTTTCATCACCAAGTGAGCCAAAACACTATGACCCGAAAGGCAACGAGGGCACACTGTCACCTTCCAACACCTCAAAATTATGCCACACATGTAGGAGAAGCAAACAACAACCCAAAAATCATTTAACAACACAAAAATTATTTATCATCACCTTCATTTCATACACCAACAAACACTTTCCCATCAACACACACACCCCAGTATACATGGCTGATCTGAGTAATAGCAAGGGTTGGGGAAGAGACTTCAACACCCTCTTCGACCTTGTTCTTGTCACCCATAGCAATGTCTCTTCCACTCGAGGTTCAAACTAATAGAGGAGGGATAGATAACACTCTCACCTTAGATTACCCAGCTTGGCCCATAGTTGCCAGATACTGGCCGTAGTTGGAGTCAGTTTCAGTCTTGGTATTACATGGGTCATCTATAAGGTTGATTGGAGAATGTTGTCAATCGAATGAGACACAACCATAGAGAAACTTTTTTTCATGTTCGACTAGAAGGCCTGACAACTTTGTTTCCTTTTATCTCCTTCTCCTTCAAGCTCCCAGCCTCATTCCACAACTTATGACTACATCAAACCATCACTGGTGAAGGTTCTCTCTCCTTGGTATCGTCATGAATACTTTGTGCCTATTCAAGATATTCATTCTAAGGCTTTTGAGATTGAAGCCTAGAAGATCTTCGCACTAGAAATGATTTAAAACTAGCCCATCTCATCTTGCAATCGCAAGCACACTCTTGACCTTAACTCTCTACCACAGTCTGAGGACCTTTCTATTTAGTTGCTATGACAAGAATAGCAGCTCATTCCCCTCTATTTATTGAGTGAGGTAATGCTATCAATTACCGATACTGGATGAGAAAAGGCACACGTGCGAAGTTGGAAATTTACTGGCATACATATTATCACTGTTTCATTTGCAAGTTCATGAAATTCTACAAATGTCACTTCATGATTTCTTGCCATTAAATATTCGTGCGCATAGAGATCAATTCAATCATTCTTGCAGAAATCTAGCCATTAATGCATAATGGTTGCAAAGTAAAATGACTGTCACATGCCTTTCATCAATTTTGAATATATTCCCTTGATCTTCTACTTGGTGGCTAATCAAGTGGCTAGCCTTAGTTTGACTATCTTTGACTTCTAGTGGTGCTTTGATGAAGTGTCCATGGCCAATAATGTTCATCCATCTTGGATGATATCCTTTTTGTCAATGGGCTTCACCTTCCTCACGAACTGAATAGACTAGGATAGGTGTCAAGATCTCGCTGATATCCCTAGTCTTCACTAGCGTTCACTTTATCCCAATGAACCAGCAAGGAATGGTGAAGATCATTCCCAAGATCCAATCTCAACCATTTATTGAAGGTGTCGAACCATGGGCATGGTAGTGGGGAGTGGGTCCCATAATTGTATAGGGACACACATCCTCTTTTCTCCAGGCTCGCTGCTTTTAACCATTCGGCACCTAACATCAACAATCTGGAAAGGTACGGCTAAGATCTCATCCCAGATCCTTGAATCTCAAAATGTGCACTCCATACAATGTTAGGATTAAATGGAAAGGACTTGGCTAAGCCAACAGCGATATGACCATTAAGGGTGAATGACTTAAGCTTAAGTCACTGAGATAACTTAAAATTTGGCTTAGGGAAAAGGCTAAAGTCAATGGAAAGAATTGACTAGTGACTTAAATGGTGACTTCAAAAATTGATGACCGAGGGGTAGGTCAACTTGCAAATATAACATTTGCATACCTTTGCAAATATAACATTTTCATACCTTTGCAAATAAAGCCCTACTCATTCATGGGGAAAAGGGTTTAAAAATGGAGACTAAACCCATGGGGAGATGATGAAATTCTGCAAAATTTTAGAAGCTCCATTAGTGTCTCATGCTCGGGGATGCATACCCCTAGTGGCTATGGCAAGGAAAAAATATCTGGTTGAAGCAGACCGGGGTAGAAGACCAAAACCAAGGAACTCACCCGGACTAGGCAAGTAGACCCAATAGGAAGCAAACAAACCAGACTAGCATATATGTACACTACTTATAGAATATACATTGTGAATCATTTCCAAAGGGAGAGGCCCTAGGCCCCCAAAATTTAGGGACAATTCTTTCCTTTGTCAAAGACCTTGGCTTGTTTTACTTGCAGTAAGTTTACATGAGCATCATGTAGTCGTAGGTTATCAATAGCATCATGATCAACATTGCCTATGATACTTGAAGTAACAATGCCACATTTTTCCATCTCATTTACAAGCTCATCAAATTGAACCAAGAGGGTGAATCCTTCATATTCTACACTATCATGCAGTGTATCATCATATTCTACCTGCTCATCAAACTTAAAATCATCATAGTCACTGTGGCTCAAATTGGGCCATTCATTAGTGAATTCAGGAAAGAAATCATGACCAGGCCTATTGTCAACATGCTTACCACTAGTGTTAACCTCATGAGGTGAGAGAAGTTCCATAATCAAGTCCATCAGATAACTAGTGTTTGCAAAGAACTCCACTGCAGCTTCATACTGCTCTATGTTACTTTCATGGTTACCCATTTCTTTGGATTTCCCTTCACATGGGTCAAAGAATACTACAATATTTGCAAATTCTATAGAATCATCAAGTAATTCCTTCTTCCAAACATAAGACAATTTTGTTGGAATATCTATGCAATCATCCTCTAGAACATGAGTAAATGAAATTTCAATTGTCTCTTCAAGTACATAACCCTTCACCATAGGAGATTCAATGCAATTATGTGCATCTTCTTGGATATCCACACTATATCTGTCTCTGACATCACATTTATGGGCTTCTACACCATGAAAGTTGTTGCCACACTCAGGTTCCAAGAAATATGAGGCACACTTATCAAGTAGCATTTGTTTAGTCACATAATGATAGATATCTTTATTGATGTCTATAGAAGTTGAGAAAGCCAACCTCATAGACCCCAAAGATCACCTGCATGCAAATAACCTATCATAGAAAGAAGACATTCTAGACAAAAGGAAAAGGTGCTCTAAAAGCTAGAAAATGTATTAATCAGAGAGAGGGATAAAATACAAAGATCAATCCTTATAAAAGGAGATTGTGAAACCCTAAAGAAACCCTAAAGGGAAAATTTATTTAATAAATAAAATAATTATTAAATACCTACAATGCATAACTAAGTGAATCTTAAGAAAGGAATAAAAGGTGACTTAATTAAACTAATTAAGTGAAATAAACCTTTTACTCTAACACCCCCACTTAAGATGAACTTAGGGAGTAGCTACAAACATGTGCAAGAAAGAAAAGGTAACTACAATGCGTGAAAGCAAACAAGGGTCCCAACAACTAGGCCTAATGAGGTACTCAAATAAAACCAAATCTTTGTAAAGTGGAGAAATAGAGAAAACCTCATGGGAAAAACTCTACTCCAAAAAGAGATGCACAAGACATGAAGAACAACATTGAAGCAGAAGAAGCTACAAACAATTGTCAAAAGATGACTGCTATGATGCTAAAGAACCTCCTTTGAAGATAGGATGATCAGGATCAAGAAGACAACAATCTACATAAGTGCCCCAAACGACACTACTTGAATCAGATGGAAAACAAAGGCAAACACCTAGAATGAAGATACAAATGGCGCAAGTACCAATAGTCTAAAAAGCACTAATCAACTGAGAATGGAAGATTCCTTCCAAGGTGAAACTAGGGAAGCATTAGCACAAATAGTATAATACCCCCCATAATGTTGACTAGGAGAGCCTAACATATCCACTGAAATGTTGTGTAACACCCTATAGTGTATGAAGGAGAAGAAACAACATCTGAAAGTGCACAAGAAAGCACCTGCACCTAAAAAAGTGGTGTGCAAAACAAAGCACACATACATGAGGCTGGAATCATATGGATCCACTATTGTCATGGAGGGACACTCACTGGAAAAGGTGTGATGGAAAAAAAAAGGCACTACACAACCCCCTATGGCACTTTATAGTACAGTGCGAGTACAAAATATGGCACAGCCTTATGTGCAAAATCACCCAAAATACATGTACAATAGTGAGGAACTTTATTTCAATGCGTTTACATAGAAGGTTGCTTACAAATGATGCTCAAAATACCCACAAAGGATAAAAAACTGGAAATACATTAAGAACAGCCAAAAATGAAGCATCCCATGCAAACGAGAAGTTCCCAAGAGCTAATATTTCCAGGTAATTCACTAGAGTGTGAAAACACAAAAAATTGAATAAAATATACCTGGAGTGAAATTTGGAAAAATTGCATGGATGGAACTGAAGAGATCTGAAAGATGGTTCCAACACCGCTAAGATCACGAAAAATAGAGAAACTGGTCAAAAGTTATGAGCTCGGGACTGAAAAATAGCTCCTTTGACTTCAACTAGTTGTACAATACACTAGCAACAAAAACAAGTGATAAAACCCACACCATTGGAAGGTTGGTGGAACCAGCTTTCCAACGATATCTCATTTTCCAAAAAACAATATTGTATGCAAAAGTTATGGCCAAAAGAAAAAAATAGCTCCCTAGAGGCCAAAGAGGGGTCAAAGTGGCCATGGTATAATGTATGTACTGTTGACGTCATCACTTCACAAGGTTAAATTTGACGGCTTGGAGGCTGTCATGGCAAAAAAATGCCTGTGGTTGAAGAAAAAATCTGGTCCCCCATGAAAAATCCAATGACGGAATATCTGACAATAAATAGAATATTCTGAAAAAGATTCCTGAATTGGAGAAATTGCTGCCACCCGAAAAAGACAATTTGTCATTTGAAAAATTGACCGCTGATGGGTGTAGATGCCAACGACCTAGAGAGACCAATAGTCAATATGGAAAGGGCTGCCACTAGCCAATGTGGAGGCTGCTGCTAACAGCAATAAAACCATCGAGCGGCTAGTACAATGGACCCGTGCAGGGTATGGGTCCCTACCACAATAGGGTACCTCGTACCCTGTGAAAAACTTTTTACAGATTAATAAATTCACCCTCCTCTTTTATTTATAAAAAACCCTACAACTTTATATATATTGTTTTAATAAATTTCAAAAAATGAAATTTATAAAAAAATATGCGAACCTTTTATTTTTGAGAAAAAAAATTCTTGAACGGCATGCAAGAATTCATACTAGGCCCATATGGGCCCCTATATAAAAAAAATTGCCTCTTGGATCAACTGTGTCCAAAATGGACGAATGAACAGTTGTTTATGGGGTTTTGGACCGCTGCAGACTCAATGGTGAGGTTTGTTTTGTCCAAAAATGCCCAAAAAATTAGGCAACCCCCAGATCCACAAGAAAATTTGCCTTCCTCAAACCATTGTGTAGAAGAAAACTCTGTAAGCTAAAATCTTCAAAAAATGAATAGGCAGCTACAGATCTAGAGCTCTAATACCATGTAGAAGTTGAGAAAGCCAACCTCATAGATCCTGAAGATCACCTGCATGCAAATAACCTATCACAGAAAGAAGACATTCCAGACAAAAGGCAAAGGTGCTCTGAAAGCTAAAAAATGTATTAATCAGAGAGGGATAAAATACAATGATCAATCCTTATAAAAGGAGATTGTGCAACCCTAAAGAAACCCTAAAGGGAAAATGTATTTAATAATTAAAATAATTATGAAATACCTACAATGCATAACTAAGTGAATCTTAAGAAAGGAATAAAAGGTGACTCAATTAAACTAATTAAGTGAAATAAACCTTTTACTCTAACAATGTCTACATCTTCACACCCCCCATGCAATTGGGAATTCAGCTAGTCAGGAGTGACATCTTCATTGAAAAAATGACCTTCATCAAAATCACTTTGGTCTTTATATGGACCATCCACAACATATCCATTGGTAGCACTTGTCAGATACTTATTAGAGGTTTCCTCAAAAAGAGGATTACTCCTACACCAATGCGGATTATCATTTGCAACCTCACTATCCAAGGAATCTTCATCAAATAAAATATTTTTCCATACATTAATTAGATGAATCTCATCATCTTTAAAATCAAGATGCCAACAATTTAGATTATCAATCTACTCAAAATCAATGCAGTCACTTAAGGAACAAAGAGAAACAATTACAATATCTTCCTCATCATTTGTGTTTGCAATAATTGACCCATATTCAGAGAACTCTTCACATGAGGAGAATTTATCACTGCCTAGGAATAGTACACCTTCAAGGCTATTAACATGCCCCCTACTAGAAGCAATGGATTCTATCTCCACTTCATATGAAGAATCATATTCAATGGTAGATTTCCCAAATTCAATCTCCTCATTTTGGTTCCTCATTTCTACCATATCACTGAGAACAAGTGTATTCCCTTCATTGACTGGTGCATGATGGCCACTAGCTAAATCAACTTGTGAGGTCTCACCTTGCACTTCTTGTGTTTAATCGTAGCTTATGACATCCCAAGGAAGATAATTAGGCACCACCTCCTTGCTTTCACATTTTGTATCTTCATCCTCTTCACTACTACTTGCATCTGCTTCTAGGTGGTTAGACAAATGACAACATTCAACAGTCAATTGTTCTAACTTCAATGCTTCTCTAGGATCTTCTTCAATATGGTGTTTGGTACCCCCATTCTAGGAAGCAGATAAGAGCTTACAACCATACTCAATTCTTTCCACAACATTTATCCAATCTATTACTTGATCAAGGCCATGAGGCATCTAATCCTCAGACCATTGGCTTAATCCTAATAAGTATACCTCACAAAACAAATTTATAAACATTAGATCAGTAGGCCTGAAACTCTTGGGTATCTCCATCAAAACATCCAAGATTCTTGAATATAAGTCATATGGAGACTCATTTTTATGTCTCTTTATCTCATGTAGCTTCCTAATTGAAAGGGTTATATCAGGCCTTCTCTTCCTTGGTTGATGTGAAGTTGATGCTTGCTCACATTCTACATTTCTTAGGAGTAAATTTGTTATGATATCTATGAGATTTCATCCTTGGGAAACCATTTTACCTTCTAATCTACTTGGTTTATAATTTTGAACATTGCTAGAATTACTACTAGCAATCATAGGTCCTCTCATCATTGAGTACCTCAAATTGTTTTTGATGTTAGTAGCAATTTGATATGCCTAATGTAGAGTTGTGGTCTCCTTGTCTCTCAATAAGAAGCTCATCTTCTTTTCAAATGCTCCTAGATATACAATCAAACATTCTACATCACTTAGCCTTATATCTTTGGGAACTTCCATGATTTCCTTTGCAAATCATAGATTGAAAAAGGGACTCACTCCCCTCCATTTATATGGATTTCAATAAAAAAAATTCTTACCACATTTGGATTCACCATTTCACCAAATTGTTCAATAAAGCTTGTCATGAACTAATTCCATGAAGCTATGGAACTCGCTGGCAAATAAGAACACCAATTCCTGGCATCATCCTTCAAGGATTAGACAAAAAGCTTAATGACAACATCTTCATGATTCACCTCATAATCCCCCATAACATCCATGAATGTTTGCAAATGTTTAGAAGTTGATTATGAACCTTGCCCTATGAATTTGGGAAAATATTTCCTAAAATTTTGAGGAATCAAGTTGGGGAAACCTCTAATTCCACTAAAAACCAATGGCATATATCTTTCAATAATAAAATTCCTTTGAGGGCATGATACAACTTCTTCACCCTGCATACCTTAATTGGATGCTCTATAGGGAAATCTTCTGAAAAGTAGGATTCAAAAGAATGGCATACTTCTCAAAATAATTGTAGGCATTACATTAGAAGTATGAAGAACTATTATTATTCCCTATCTTAATGAAAATTCATCTAATAGTGAATCACTTATGATCTGAAGTCTTGAACATTTCTCATAAGCATCTTTCAAATAGAGTAATACGCTTTCTAGATTTATGGAAATACCTGGAAATTTGTAGCAGCTATTATCATTTCTTCTTGACTGTAAATTCTACAAATGTAGAAGTCTTATCCACAATTAGATTGGTTTTTTGGAAAGAGTCACCACCTCCTTGCATAGATGAATCAACTTCAAGAGCATGAAGTTCTTTTAAAGGTAAATCTTGTTCTAGGTCTTCTCCAATAGCAGAATCACACTCAAATCCTTTGATCTTCACTACAACCAAATCATTTCCAGGTCCAAGAACTTCTCAATTATCTAAACAAAGGTGCTCAAACATACTAAATTCATAATGGAAAATAATATGACTATATGTAATGACTCTTAAGGCTTGATTCTTTAAGATCTGAATGACTCTATGACAAGGCAATTTGCAACCGGATATTTAAGTGCATTCCCCAGTAGAGTCACCATTCTCTTGGTGGTTTTTCTAGTGCACCTAAGGAATCTCTAAGGGATAGCCAACTCCTATGTTCAAGACCCCTGAAATGATTGGCCAACTAAAAAGATTCAGTCAAAGACTGAGATCTTCTGCTCCTTAGGCTTTGTGGGACCAAGGAGGGTGTTCCTATTGTGTTCATTTGAGAATATTCTTTATAGAACACATCATTTTCACATGGGTGTGTGCAAGAAGTTGAGTCCACTTTTTGGCCAAAAAGTGGAAGTGTTTTCCCTGATTTTCAGTATTTGACACATTTGACCTTAAAATTTGAAGCACTTAGAGATGAAATATTTAAAAAAAGGCACTAATCATAAAATGTAGTGCTCAGAGTCTAGTTTCCAAATATGTAATTTATTTCAATACCCAGATTGTACAAATTGAGTTTCAATAGGCATTTCAAAAAACCACTGTTTAAAAGTCATTTTTTTGTACCATACCATGCACGTGTACGACATCCATATTTTGACTTAAATTATCGTATTTTTCTAAATCCTTTTGGGAAAAGTTTTATGACTCATTGAACCTTGCTCTTGATATTTTTTTGTAATTTTTTATTGAATATTTTTTTTTTTGTTAATTTTTTATTAGGAGATTTGTTGTTTTGAAAAATCGTCATGTACGACATGCATAAGATGACCTAAACTTATCATTTTTTGATTTTTTTTTTTCAAATTGAAAAGAATTGTCTGAAGTTTGCTCTCGTGCAATCCGTTTGTCAAAATGTTATGTTGATCAAAAGTTATTCAAATAGTAAAAAACTCTGATATTTAAAGTTTATGGACCAATTTTATTAGAAATTAATTGAAAAATGCAAAAAATAATTCAATTGCAAAACAAATTATATATTTAGAATCTGCATTGTTTGATCTAAAATGGGTTTTCATTTTGTCAGAAAATTTTCAAAAAAAGGTCGTCAGCCATATGTCCAAAGTCGATATTTTGCTTTGACATTGTTAGGGCTTTCAATTTGCAGGTCAAACCAGGTTGAAGGCTTAGGTTCGGACTTCCAAAGCTATTCCCGAACCTAAAACCATGGCAAAAACCCGCCCACGATGCAAAACCAAATTCAAATTTCAAAAAATGGGATCCCGATTTAGGGATAAACGGGATCCCGTGTTATAATCGGGATCCCGTTTTGTTTTCGACCGTTGAAAAAGTAGCGGGATCCCGTTTATAACACGGGATCCCATTACCCTTACAACGGCTCGCGGAGTGAATTCTAATAAACGGGATCCCGATTATGGAGCGGGATCCCGTTTAGTAATCGTTTTATCCCGTTTTATTATAAACGGGATCGCGTTTTATAGACGGGATCCCGTTTTATATTATTTAAAAACACTGTTGACAATTACTGTCAACTCTGCAACTTTGCAACTTGACATGTACGGCCGAGAGCACTGAAAATCAATTATTTTTCATATGTTATTGTATTTACAGGTGGTCAACTTGATTTTTTGTTAATTTTATCAAAGGGAGCATCGTCTACACCATTTTTGAAGTGAAATTTGCAATATGGATTGAATTTTTCAAAGGAAGCATAAAGAGAACAATTTTTAAAGTGGAATTGTGGTAGTTTTCTATTTGTTTTGAGGAACACAAGAAGAAGAATTTTGGCGTAATAGGTATTCAACTTCCAATTTGGATTCAATATTTTGAAGTATTTCACTATTAACATTCATCTGTGCTTGAGAATTTTATAATTATGGGAGATAAATTTTGTAATAAGAGAAAAAAGACATTGACTCCTCAAGAAGTTGAAGCAAATAAAGAAAAAGAGAGACAAAGACAAAGAGAAAGAAGAATGAGAATAAAATCAATGAACGATGGTGGAGCAACCAATTCAACAACTATTGAAGATGAAAACATTGAAGATACCATAGTTGTAGATGAAGCTAATTTGCAAGGAGTCAATTTGGAGAAGAATATGATTATACAAACAAGTCCTACTATGTCTTCAAATCCCTCTTTGAATGCTATGGAGAATGTTTCAATATACACAAATCCAGGTACGTCTTCAAATCCACATGTTAGTGACATGGTAAATTTGTTTGTAGAAGATTTACAAGAAGCTAGATATAATGATGTTGACATTGACTATATTCAAAGAAATGAAACTTTTATAGAATTTGGTGAAAACAAAAAAGAAAAATCTTTTGTTGCAAATGAAAATCAAAATGATCATTTTTCTTGAAAATGAAAACAAAACCTATATTTATTTTTGATGAAAATGAAAATGAAAATAGAAACCGTTTTGTTGATGAAAAGTAGAAAGTAAAGGAACCGTTTGTTAATGAAAATGAAGATGAAAATATAGAAAATGAAAGCCGTTTTGTTTGAACAAGAAATGAAAGTAGAAAATGAAAACTGTTTTGTTGATGAAAATGAAGATGAAAATCTAGAATGTGATGTTGAATTTAATGAAAATACTTTTTTTAAAATTGGAAGTGGTGTTTTCGATAATATTTCTGATCAAATTTCTTGGAGGCAAATAAGAGCACATGCAAATAGAATATACACCGAATTCTTTTATCGTAAAAAAATTGCATTTCAATGTCAACTAATGATGCAATTGATGAGAATGCAAAAAATGAGGAAATTAATGAAAAGGTTAGGCTTTATGTTAAACCAAAAAGAAAAGATCAGTAACAGGCATTTGCTGAGTGCCATTCAATCTATTGGAAAAAATAATTAGATCTAAAAAGAAAGAGATAAAAAGCGGCAAGAAGAGCTATAACTCTTGCTATAGTCAATGGAAACAACTTTGAATAAAAGAATGGTAAGCAATATTAGTGAAGTTTTAAAAATGCATCCTAAAACATTACTAAGGCAACAAAAGAAGAAAGTATAAAAATGATCCTATCAATCAATGTTGGAGGTTTAGTGGATGACTACCAAGGTCTGATATAAAATTGAATATTGAAATTAAATCTTTGATCAAAAAATATTGGCATGATAATACTAGGGTTTCATCTAATGCTAGAGATGTTTTAAAATTAAGGGTGGGGTCCAAAGTCCACGATCCTCACCCAAAACACCTATTAGATACAACACAAACTGAATTTTATAGAAAATTTTGTAGCGATTCAGTGTTACCTGGTACTATTAAAATAAGTCAAAGGTCTTTTGAAAAATGTAAACCCTGATATGTAAAAATTAATAAGCAACGAATATCTTGTTGTTGTAAAATACATGTTCAATTTCGTTATTTTTATGATGTTTTTCGATATATACGTTGTACCTTGCATTCTAACATGATTATACAAGAATGTGGTATTAATATGCCACCTGAAGCAATAAGGGAGTTTATTTCAGGTTTGTTTTGTGAAAGATATAATGGTAAATTGTTTTATTTAAGTTCTTGTATTTATAAACAATGCATTGATTGTGGAAATCTTTCATTTTAGAAATTGTTTGCATAAAGTGGTGATCATGATTTTGGACAACAATTAGTAGACGTCAAAAGATTTAGGAATGTTCACTATTCTTTTAAAGATGGAAAAATAGGAAAGCATTGTGATTTAGTTACAGAAAAAGTTAGTGTGCATGCATTTGTGAGTGAATTTAATAATAAAATTGTACCAAAATATGTTATGCACTCTGAACATGCTCGATGGCTTGATGGCCAATTTCGCGCATGTAGAAACACATTTCCAATTGGTGCTATACTTTCAGTGGTTGATTTTGCGGAGAATTATACTCTCGCTCCGCAAGAGGAAATTCAATCTCAATATTATAATTCTGTGCAAGTAGCTATGTTTATCCATATTGTTTATAGACATGCAGATGATAGCACTGAGGATGATAGAAAAGTTTTGAGGGAGTATCATTTTTATTTGAGTGACAATCGGTTACATTCATCAGAGTTTGTTCAATATTGTTTTAGTATATTTTATAGAAATTTAAAAGAAAAGAGGAATCCATATGAAAGAACACCTCCTTATGAATTGGATGATATGCAGGGGCAGTTCAAAAATGCTAGAATGTTCTGTGGTTAAGTAGGGTTCACAAGGAACTTATTATCCAACATATATGGAGTTTTGGTGGGCATAGTAAAGAGAGAACATGATGGAGCTGAATTAGTGTGTCAAAGAATTCTTGCTAGAGAACAATTAAAATTAGAGTTAAATTAAAGGAATTTAAAAATGCACATGAGATTGTGGATTGGTGTAATAGAAAATTATCTGCACCTGGTTCGAGTGATTACTCTACAGTTCATCGATTCTTTTGGTTGGTGGAAGAAGAAAACATTGTATCTAGAGTTGATTTTGAGACAATTAGTGGATCTACTAAATGGCATTCATTTAGGAGTGCGACAGCAAGAACATGGACTATTTGGACAAGGGAGCTTGCATGTTTTTGCCATTTTGTATCTCAGGAAATTGGGAAGCTTGTGAAAATACAGAATGGGTTGAACAGTGGCAGCAAAGATCGTTGACACCTATAGAAGCACATAATCAATATGAAATAACTATTGAAGAAAATGATCAATTGTTTGCATCTGAAGATTATGATCATGTTTCAGACCTTGTACAAGAAGGTAATTTTGATTTAATTTATTTCATTTTATTTTGCTTTATTAAGTTATTTTTTAATACTAAATTAGTTATATGGATATGCACAAGTTATTAAATCGAATTTTGTTGGCAGGACATGTGTATGCAGTTATTGCACCTGAGGGGAATGAAGAGCAAATAGAATATTGGTTGGCTCGTTGTGTGGAAACTAAACATAAGTTGTTAACACCTCGAGAAGACGATGATGGCTTTCATTATCCAACAGGTACGGTGATCCCCTTAAGACACCTCCTTAAGCAAATTTTGATAACAAGTTTTAGATCTCCTTAAGCAATTTTTTAGAACAAGTCTTTGATCCTCTTAAGTAAATTTTGAGAAGTTATTTGATGGTGGTTTTTGAACATGTTTTCCAATAGGATGGAGGTGGTGGTTTGGTAAGCTCTGAAAATGCTTGAGAAGAAAGAATGGATCACACATTAGAAGACTATAGAAACACATAAAAATAACCATGCATTATTCACAATTTTGGTGAGTGGCAACAAATATAAAACTAGAGATGATGCTATCATGGAAGACCTTCAAAAAAATTACTATGGTCAATTTCTATGGAAGAGCATGGGGCAATCATAGATGCATTGCAAAAAAGAGAGGATGCAGATGGTACAATGGACTAAGTAAATACAGGTAAATATAGTTTTGGTTTTATTTTGTCCTTTTAAATACATTAAATACATGTTTCGACATTGGTCAAGTGTGTTATTAGTTGAAATTGATTTAAATTGTTCTTTTATATATCCTTAAGGCATAATCACACAAAGGATCTAGTCTATGCAAATTCAACGTAGACAACATGGAATACTTGGTAAAAACAGGTAATTATTAGTTAAACTATATTTAAATACATGTTTTTATTACATATTGATATTGCTTGGACATAAATAGTTAAAATTGATTTGTTGTCATTTTTTGTATCCTAAAGCCATCATTGCATTGATCTCATACTTTAAAACAAAAAGGAGAGGATGCCTGCATTCAACCTCGAATACTTTTAAATGCAGGTACTTGAGTTATGTACATATATATAGTTTTATATAAATTAAAATATGTATGTTTTGATGATTTCATTGATATTGCTTGTACCTTTTATATATCAGGTGGTGTGAAGACCTACCACATTCTAGGCACGAGTTTGAGATTTTCTTGAGATGGCATATCTAAATTTTGTAAACATTGTTCTGAGATGACATATATGTACATACTTACAGAACTAAACATACTCTGTGTACTTCTATGTATCAAATATATATTCTATTTATTTTTTTTGTTAAATGTGCATGTTTTCCTACTTTGAAACTTTATGTCTAATTCTATAATCACTAAATATCATGCATACATTATTGTTCTATTATGACCCTTTTATACATCCCCTTAATTAACATGTTCTATTATGACCCCTTTAGACATCCCCTTAAGACCCCTTAAGACATCCCCTTAATTAACACATTCTATTATGACCCCTTTAGACATCCCTTTAAGACATATTATAACCCCTTAAGACATCCTTAATACATTATATTATGACCCTTTTTAGACATCCTTAATTAACATGTTATATTATGACCCCTTTAGACATCCCTTAAGACATCCCTTAATTAGCATTCTATTATGACCCCTTTAGACATCCCTTAAGACATATTATAACCCCTTAAGACATCCCCTTAAGACATTCTATTATGACCCTTTTAGACATCCCCTTAATTAACATGTTATATTATGACCTCTTTAGACATCCCCTTAAGACATCCCCTTAATTAACACATTCTATTATGACCCCTTTAGACATCCCCTTAAGATATCCCCTTAATTAACACATTCTATTATGACCCCTTTAGACATCCCCTTAAGACATATTATAACCCCTTAATACATCCCCTTAATACATTCTATTATGACCCTTTTAGACATCCCCTTAATTAACATGTTATATTAGGCCCGAATACATGAGGCCCGTAGACATCCCTTAATTAACACGTTCTATTATGACCCTTTACAAGACATCCCTTAATTAACATGTTATATTATGACCCTTTAGACATCCTTAAGACCACAGTAAAGACTTGTCCCTTAATTAGCTTACGTTCTGTTATGACCCTTTTTAGACATCCTTAAGACATATTCTAGCCCTTAAGACATCCCTTAAGGCGTTCTATTATATTGCATTTAAAGAGCGTCCTTAAATAACATGTTCTATTATGACCCTTTTGACATCCTTAAGACATTCTATTATGACCCTTTAGGCGTCCTTAACATGTTCTATTATGACCCCTTTAGACACCTTAAGACGTCATTATTTGTTTTGACAACTTATAAATTAGTGTTAGATGAACCCTTACCCTGTCCTAAAATTAATCCTATCCCTAAGCCTTGTTGTATCTTACCCTAATTGAAACCTAACCCTAACTCTAGTTGTCTCCTAATCCTAACCTTTACCCAAGTTTTATCCTATAACCCTAACCTTAATTCACAGAGAAAATTTGGTGGGTCATATTTCTATTTCTTATGTACATAGTTTATGTGATATTCTTTTTTTTTTCTTGTTATTGACACATGGAGACAAGAATTTTATTCATTTTTCATACACAACACACAATCATGATATTCCAAATGGGGGAAACAATGATGAAATTAATTTTCCTTTGGATTGAGCTCCATATTCATGATTTTTAAAATTTATCATGTGTGTACACTACGTATTCATCACCTAATGGTTACAATTGTTTTACATATACACATTCTTATGTTATCATATAATTTATGTGATATTCTATTTTTTTTTCTTGTTATTGACACATGGAGACAAGACTTTGATTCATTTTTCATACACTACACACAATCATGATATCACATTATGGGGGAAACAATGATGAAATTAATTTTCCGTTGGATTGAGCTCCATATTCATCATTTTTAAAATTTATCATGTGTGTACACTACGTATTCATCACCTAATGGTTACAATCATTTTACATATACACATTCTCATGTTATCATAATTTATATTTTTTCTAATGATTACCTCTTTCCTTAATTTTTAGTAGGAACACTTTTTCCATTACTAGTGAGAAACTAATGGTGTCATTTTATAAATATGTACATTAGCTAATTATATCAATACCTTGTTATATTTTTTCACTATAAAGAATTTTATTTGCTTAAGAGTTTAGAGCAATGACTTTATTTGTCAATTTAGTTAAGGAAAAATTAAAGAATAAAATAACAAAGAATGGTGATATCCATGATATTCACAAGGTATAGGAATTCCAAGTGCACCAATAATGAGGTAAAATTCAATTTATAGAACTAAATAAGTAGGTAAATCCACATAAATTTTCTCTCATAAAATTAAAATTAATACATTAGAAGGAAAATATCTTCTTGTTCATTGAAAAGAAGATTAAACCTAAAATTATTCTACAATTATGAAGTCTTCAGTAAATTTCACATTAATGTCCTATATTAATGTCTTCATTATGAACATAAAATGCATAAATGTACATGCGTAAATTAAAATTTCAAACAATAATAAAGTCCATAATTTATGTAACATATTAAGTGTATGAAACCAATATATTAAGAACACATGAAATAAAGTCCAACAGAGTACATGATAAGTTACAAGAAATATAAAACACATAAAATCACATGTTTGTAGGTCATGTACTGTCTCTATAATCAAGAGACCTCTTCACACCATGCGGACTATGTGGATGACCTGAAACACACTCATTGCATAAGAGAAGATGGAAATTAGATGTAAGACAATAAAAAAATAATTTAATAACAATTTTGAACATGTCGATCATAAAATTAAATTACCATCTCTAAATCACGGATGCTTTCTGGTGGGCACAGAAGAAAATTCCTAAATTCTCTAAATCAGGTCTCACCATAAAACAAGACAAAGGAAATTGAGAGTGGATGTACAACTCTACAATTATTATTTTTTTTGTTTGGTACAATTCCAAATTTATCATATTTTAATTACATCTTGTATTAAGAGGTTGATAGCATTGAGTCTCTTCTCCGGGACACAATAAGACATGCTCAACTATAGGATGTGTCTCATGCTATAAAAGAAAAAGAATATGTGAAAATATCATATTAATATGTATATATTCAATTTAAAATTTATAATTCACTTTAAATATAATAAAAAAATAAAATTACCATTTCATCTGAGGCCTTCTCTACATGTCCTCCTGGTGGTGTAACTATGTCTGGGTTAGGGCTGAAAGTTGCACCAACAAAGTCCTACAAGATCAAAATTAAAGCATGTACAATTCAATTAGGTTAATATATACATATATATTCAAGTTTGCACATTTTTTTAGAAAGTTTTGTAAACAACCTGGAAATCAGTGGCCTCACGAATAACTACAACATCAAATGTTTTCCCAATGCCCATTCTTATTGTGGTATCAACCTAGACATACATGTACATATACATTTAATGCTTATAATATTTACAAGTGTACATGCATGCGTTTCATATATCTAGTGAATTCAAAACTCATAAAATTGTAACTATACTAATGTAAACTTTAAACAAATTTACAATATGAATGTATCTGCCCATGATCTATGTCGCTCGATAGTGGAGGAGTGCTTGACAATCCCTCAGGAGGAATCGACGTGGATGCCGATTGAGTCACCTAAACCAACATGAATATTTGAAACATATATATGTGATTCAATTATAAATTTAAAACTCAAGTTAAATAATTTATGATTTCATATATAATTTAAAAAAATGAAATCAAAATACCCCATAAGGGTTGCCAAGTATGACCGGTGTTGATATATGTACTCGTGGTACAGATGATTGCCCTTACATCGAAAGTGTCATCTGTACACCAAAAAAATTGATTGTTAAGATGTATTGCAAACTTTTCTTTGATATATACAACCATAAAAAATATTAT
>VDFB02105785.1:379448865-379546458 GCA_007258455.2 Sequoia sempervirens | reverse complement strand
TTCTATTATGACCCCTTTAGACACCCCCTTAAGACGTCATTATTTGTTTTGACAACTTATAAATTAGTGTTAGATGAACCCTTACCCTGTCCTAAAATTAATCCTATCCCTAAGCCTTGTTGTATCTGACCCTAATTGAAACCTAACCCTAACTCTAGTTGTCTCCTAATCCTAACCTTTACCCAAAGTTTTATCCTATAACCCTAACCTTAATTCACAGAGAAAATTTTGTGGGTCATATTTCTATTTCTTATGTACATAGTTTATGTGATATTCTTTTTTTTTTCTTGTTATTGACACATGGAGACAAGAATTTTATTCATTTTTCATACACAACACACAATCATGATATTCCAAATGGGGGAAACAATGATGAAATTAATTTTCCTTTGGATTGAGCTCCATATTCATGATTTTTAAAATTTATCATGTGTGTACACTACGTATTCATCACCTAATGGTTACAATTGTTTTACATATACACATTCTTATGTTATCATATAATTTATGTGATATTCTATTTTTTTTTCTTGTTATTGACACATGGAGACAAGACTTTTATTCATTTTTCATACACTACACAATCATGATATCACATTATGGGGGAAACAATGATGAAATTAATTTTCCGTTGGATTGAGCTCCATATTCATCATTTTTAAAATTTATCATGTGTGTACACTACATATTCATCACCTAATGGTTACAATCGTTTTACATATACACATTCTCATGTTATCATAATTTATATTTTTTCTAATGATTACCTCTTTCCTTAATTTTTAGTAGGAACACTTTTTCCATTACTAGTGAGAAACTAATGGTGTCATTTTATAAATATGTACATTAGCTAATTATATCAATACCTTGTTAGATTTTTTCACTATAAAGAATTTTATTTGCTTAAGAGTTTAGGTATTGACTTTGTTGTCAATTTAGTTGGGAAAATTAAAGAATAAAATAACAAAAGTAGTGATATCCATATTGAGAGGTATAGAATTCCAGTGCACCAACAATGAATTTAAAAATTCAATTTATAGAGACTAAATAAGTGGGTAAGAATCCATAGAATTTTCTCATAAAATTAAAGTGTACATTAGAAGGAAAATATCTTCTTGTTCGTTGAAAAGAAGATTAAACCTAAAATTATTCTACAATTATGAAGTCTTCAGTAAATTTCACATTAATGTCCTATATTAATGTCTTCATTATGAACATAAAATGCATAAATGTACATGCGTAAATTAAAATTTCAAACAATAATAAAGTCCATAATTTATGTAACATATTAAGTGTATGAAGCCAATATATTAAGCACACATGAAATAAAGTCCAACAGAGTACATGATAAGTTACAAGAAATATAAAACACATAAAATCACATGTTTGTAGGTCATGTACTGTCTCTATAATCAAGAGACCTCTTCACACCATGCGGACTATGTGGATGACCTGAAACACTCTGTACATAAGAGAAAGATGAAATTAGATGTGAGACAATAAAAAATGATTTAATGACAATTTCATTTATAATGGAGTCATGGAAATTAAATTACCATCTCTAAATCTTGGATGCTTTCTAGGGTGAGCACAGAGAAAATTCTAAATTCTCTAAATGGAGTCTACATAAACAAGACAAAGAAATTGAAATTAGATGTACAGCTCTACTGATTATTATTTTTTTTATTCAATTTAATTCAGAATTTATCATATTTTAATTACATCTTGTGATACGAGGTTGTGTAGGTAGTCTCTCTTCTCAGGACACATGCAGACATGCTCAACTATAGGATGTGTCTCATGCTATAAAAGAAAAAGAATATGTGAAAATATCATATTAATATGTATATATTCAATTTAAAATTTATAATTCACTTTAAATATAATAAAAAAATAAAATTACCATTTCATCTGAGGCCTTCTCTACATGTCCTCCTGGTGGTGTAACTATGTCTGGGTTAGGGCTGAAAGTTGCACCAACAAAGTCCTACAAGATCAAAAGGAATTAAAGCATGTACAATTCAATTAGGTTAATATATACATATATATTCAAGTTTGCACATTTTTTTTTTAGAAAGTTTGTAAACAACACGGAAATCCCGATTGGCCTCCTGATAAGCACAACATCAAATGTTTGCCCAATGCCCATTCTTATTGTGGTATCAACCCTGAACATGCATGTACATGGTAATGCTTATAATATTTACAGAGTGTAACATGCATGCATTTCATATATCTAGTGATTCAAAACTCATGAAAATTGTAACTATACTAATGTAAACTTTAAACAAATTTACAATATGAATGTACCTACATGATCCTATATTCATTTCGATAGTGGAGGAGTGTGAAAATCCCTCAGGAGGAATCGACATGGATGCCGATTGAGTCACCTAAACCAACATGAATATTTGAAACATATATATGTGATTCAATTATAAATTTAAAACTCAAGTTAAATAATTTATGATTTCATATATAATTTTAAAAAATGAAATCAAAATAGCCCATAAGGGTTTCCAAGTATGACCGGTGTCGATATATGTACTCGTGGTACAGATGATTGCCCTTACATCGAAAGTGTCATCTGTACACCAAAAAAATTGATTGTTAAAATGTATTGCAAATTTTTCTTTGATATATACAACCATAAAAATATTATAAAATGAGTTCGTACATCTAGATGCATATTTATACCTGTATGTGGTAGTGTCCTCGAGGGGTGATGTTACGCTCACAGGAACTCTACAAAATGGTGATCGCGACCAGATGAACCACTAGAATCTCCCCATCCACCTAAACTAGGTGTGGCCTGATTAGGTCCATAGCATACTTGATCACAACTAGTACATATATGGGGGATGGGCCTCGACACTCCTAGAGAAATACTTAGACTAGCTCCATAAAACTCCTCCATCATCATCATCTCTATGCTCCCCACTTCGCTTCTCATGACGTGCTAATCAGAGTCTCCTGAGTGTACTAAGGGAACCTAATGTTGATACGAGCTTGATGATATGCAGTGCAGGAATGGGAGGACCAAGAGAAACAACAAGGGGTTGTGCATGCAGGGGGCATTGGGGATCAACCCTTGCCCCTAACCTCTGTTGTGGCATGCCACCACCAACACCCTGAAATGATCTAAAATCAAAATAATTGGGCTTTTTGCCCAAAACAAACTCTACATACAATTTTCTCAAAAAATACAATGGGCACTCCCAATTAGCATGTGGGGGACTATCAAAAACCATATACCATCGATCCAAAAAATGTGCAATCATCTGCGGATGTATGCACCACCTCATGGATATTCTAGATTTGTTGGGTGGAATGGGTTGTCGGGTAATGGGGTCAAGAAAGTAGGGGGCTAGATGGGCTTTTGTTATTTTAAGGTCTAATATTTGTTTATAAGAGAGACCATCAGAATAAAATTGTCTCATTTGTTCTCTCTCTCGTCTATGCCTATCAAGATCAGAATCAATCATCCTAATGGAATCAACAACGTTTTGCATTACAGATGCAAAACGTCTCACATGTGGAGCAACCAATGCTTGACTCTGCATAGCATTGATTTGTGTCTGTAAGGATGCGACTTGATCATTTATTCATGCTCTCAAGCGAGCCTCATCAGATGCCATAGGTGCTGGAGGTGGCATATAAGGGGGAGGTGGAGGGGGAGGTGGAGGTGGAGGTGGAGGTGGAGGTGGAGGTGGAGGTGGAGGCGGATCTGGCTGTGGATCAGGTGGTGGATTGATGATATCATCAATGTTAAAATCATCCATGATATATGCTTGATATAATGTGCACCTACATTTAAAATCATACAAAATAGGACCCATGTGCATACAAAAATTAAGATCATATATTTAATTGAAATAGGATGAGCAACATATATATTAAGCTCTCATATATTTAATTGAAATGCACATATATATACATTAATTGTTCAACTCAAGAGCATGTCCATACAAAATTAAAAATTAAATGTATGTACATGTACATTTAAAATAAAAAATACGATGCATAATTTGCATGCGTACAAATCATTAAACTAAACTATACATACATACATATACAAATTTCAAAATTTAAGAACTATTATGCAAATTTTTAATACATGCACATACATACTAAACAATAAACTTGAAACATTCACAAAATCTCATTTTATGTCTTTAACACACACACAATTTTTCAGCAGGAGAAATCATGATCTAATAGATAGTCATTAAATATATACTATTATATACTATTCATTATAAGTTCATAAATTCCACCAACTTCACAAATCCATGTCACTAAAAATATCCATATAGAACCAAAATCATAAATTCATGTCACTAAAAATATCCATCGTTCACCAAATTTATAAATTCATAACTATTTAAGATCATTGTTTGAATTTATACCAAGTTAAACCATTCAATATAAATGGCCTTAAATAATTGAATACAAATGATAAAATTATATGTAAGCCTCATTTATATGTCTAAGGCACATGTTATTTGAATGAAAATACAATTGACTAAATTGATATTGTATAATCTTGCAGGATCTTATTATTGTTAAATTTGGTTGGGCCTTGGGCAACTTTGATCACCAAATTTTAAGAACTTCTTTAATCCCCTTAAGAAATGTCATATTGTCAACCCCTTAAGAAAATTGAATTACGATTTAGGGGTGACAGGATGGCAAGGGGATTTACGTCTAGTGAGGTCCTAGGAGAAAATGGCATGGCTCAAATGAATAAAATTTGGTGAAGTTGCCAAGGCAACCAAATTTCATTAAGAGCATTTAAAGAAAAAATGATGGCTTTAGGGTTTAGGGTTTAGACTTTAGAGTTTAGGGTTTAAGGTAATAGGATAGCTTAAGGGGATCTACATGCTTGCAAGATCCTAGGAAACAATTACATGGCATAAGGTAATGAAATTTGGTGGAGTTGCCTAAGACAACCAAATTTCATTAAGAGCCTAAGAAAAAATGATGGCTTTAGGGTTTACGGTTTAGACTTTAGAGTTTATTATTTAATTAGCTAAAATCCCCAAATCCTAACTTTTAATCAACCATTAAGGGGATAATCATGTCACATCCATAGCTTAAAATTAAAATAATTCCAAATCACCAATCCAAACTCAAACTAATGTAACTTACTTCCACTTCATCAAATCTAAAATGAAATTAATAATCTATCCTAGCCATCAAATCAATTAGACTAATCATAGCCATTCATTTCCAACTTAGACCTTCAATCCAAATTCAAATTAGCATTCAATTATTCCCATCTACCTAATCAAGTCAACACAAGCCCTCCATCAACCCAACCACCTACATTTAATTCTCTCTTCCCTCTCAAATTCAAATTCAAAAATTCTCTCATGATTCTAGTCCTCGATTCCAAAAAAACCTAGTCCTCCATTCCTTTCCCCTCAACTCTATAAAATAATGACATCCCCAAATGTTTCCATATGATAAAATTTGTATGTATATGTTATCACATTAGAGAACCAAAGAGCAACTTCAACACATACATTTAGAGCCATAAAAGAATGTTATGGAACATATTATGCTTCTCTAATCTTTCATTATTTTATTTACCTTTCATTAGAAGTAGAGTATTGAGTTTGCACTTGCATTCTTGGTCTAGAATTTCTCTTCTACACTAAGTACAAAAATATAATATTGGATAGCTTAGTATATCTTTCTCTTCTAATATATATTCCCTAGTTCTCCTTATCCATATTTGAGTATCTTAGCATATGTGTAACACGACATGTTAATAATATATCTCATATAAATGTAGGGATGTGTCGCTAATGTCATCTTCAAACATATATAACCAATAGGAGATACTATAAGGTATCCAATATAACTATACAACCTATACAGGTATGACATATGGTGACCTTTGGCTTTTTTTGATATGTCAAGGGTAGTTTTGCAAATATTAGTTTCTAGTGCTTTTGTGAGTTTTCACCACTTGTAAGTTTATTAAGCTACACTTTTGGGTTTTCAACCTAATAGGGATAAACCTAGTAGATTTTTTAGCTTTCCAGCCTAATGGAGATAAATCAAACCACATTTTTTGGTTTTTAGTTGCACCTATCAAGTTATTTGTTAGCTATTAAATTTACAAACATTCTAGGATTATAAGTCTACTATAAAATTTGATGTAAAATAGATTACACATTGAGCCCTATAATTTAATTACAACAATGAATAAATATAGCAACATTTAGTAGACATAATGAAAATCAAGCCATGATAGTAATATAGAGATAATATACAATGTTTAATATAGATAAGTTAAAGAATCATTTTACAAATATATATCTATATATTCACATCATTTTTGTTTTTTCTTTAGATTTCAAATATATCCACCAATCCTCCTTATCTTACATTAACATAAACTCAAAAAACATAGTGGACATGTACACACATATAAAACTACATTAAAATAGTGTTAGATCTTACAATTTTTCAAGGCTTAAATTTCATCCTCTTAGACGATCACTCTTACTAAATCATTGGCATAAATTAGATGCACACAATGGCACATTAAAGGTTTATTCCTCATGTTGGATTCCCTATTTTATATAACTATAGATCTTTATTATATAATTTAAATATATCTAAGCACAAATTTCTTTTATGTAACACATTGATAATTTCAACTCATTATAAAAACCAAATACAAATTTAAAGGGGGTACACTATATTTATAAATAAGATATTTATAAATAAGAATTTAAGTACCATCCCTATCTCCATGGTGTGTCACTTGTTCACTAAAAAGCCCTTACATAAATCATCTACTTAGGTCAATCTTATCTAGATTTTTCTTAAATATTAATATTCATAAAATATGGCACAAAGCATATTGATGCATTTCTATCCTTCCACATAAATCTATATAGTATCAAAATATAGGTAATTTTATGGTTAAATTGAATCTCTCTTAATTGTCAAATAATCCATTATGATTGAGGATGGGTGGATTATTATCTAGGATATATATGTATCTGGAAGTGTTTCCAATTGGAATTGCTATAATTATACTTTTATGGCATTCTAGATATTCAAAATAGTTTTCATAAATCTACCAAATAGACCCATTCTTGATATTGAACCTACATAATTTTAGGTATGTCCAATGAAAGATTAGGGTCTAGGGTTCATAAATTTCAAATGCTTTAGTATTATGGGTTTAGATTTTACAGTTTAGGGTCTAGGGTTTAGCAAACTTAGGGTTTTAACAATTTTTTTTGTTCCAATTCAATTTAGGGTTTCAGTTTTAAACAATTAGGGTTTTTAATGATTTTTTTTCGTTTCAATTCAAACTAGGGTTTTCAAATTCAGTTTTTTTCGTTTGATTTGAATTTAGGGTTTCAAAAAGCTCGATTTGGATTTGTAAATGCGATGTTTTATTTCATTTCGATCTCTAGGGTTTTGAAATGCAAATTTTTTTGTTTTGTTTCAATTAAGGTTTTCAAAATCAATTTTTTTTGGGTTTAATTGATCAATTTAAGATTTAAAAGTTAAAATTTGTTTCTAACACACAATTCAATGTTTTTTTTCTCAATTTTATTAAAAACGTTTAAATTTCATTGAAAATTTTCATCTAATTTGCAACTATTGAATTTTAATATAACAATTAAAAAAAGCATTAAAACGTGACATAAATTGAAAAAAAAACATGTAAATTAACGTATTTCTTTTAAAATTTCAATTCAAACTAAAAAAAAGTGAAGAAATGGCGTACCTGTAGCTGATGTTGATGTCGCTGTCGCCAAGCAATTCGGGGTCCCGTTCGCAGCAGTGAAAACTGCTATTTTTTAAAAAAATAAATAACACTATAAAACGGGATCCCGATTTATATAACTCAGGATCCCGTTCTCTATAAATCGGGATCCCGTATTTTTCAAATCGGGATCCCGTTTATTAAAAGTCAGGATCCCGTTCCATCCTCGTTGGTTGGGAGTCCGACGGGAAACGGGATCCCCATTTTTAAAAAGCGGGATCCCGTTTGGTCACAGGCTCGGGATCCCGAACCCTAACGGGATCTCGTTTGGTTTCAGGCTCGGGATCCCAAACCGTAACGGGATCCCGCTTTTTAAAAATCGGGATCCTGTTTATTAAATTGGGATCCCGTTTCTTCCATGCTGATTTCAATTTTTTGGCTAAGGCAAAAAACTTCCACATTTCGTGGACTCAACTTCGTGCACATACCCACATATCAGTTTGAGTGAAGGATAATTATGCAACAATTACCTCAAGATTGGCCAATTTTTTAGTAAATCATTTACCCATTCATCAAAACAATGATATCCTTCATGATAATTGATACATACAAGTGTTAAGATTAATAAATTTTAAGTGAATTTAAATCCTGAATTTGAGTTGGTCATTAAACAACTATTTGATTAACCCTTTAGGTGAATCATTAAGGAATAGACCAATTCCTCGTCACATTGAGCAATGGAGTCACATACACAAAAACTAGTAACACATAAATGACCTTAGAATTCAATGGAATGGACTACCCTTGTGATAACTTTCGATCATGGAGCTCACTCTTTTTCATACATAACTGCTTATCAAATCCCTTGCAAATAAATGTAAATTTATGACCCCATTTAAGCATTTTCATTGATTTCTTAAATCAAAGCAGAAAAGGAGGCATACATTCAAATACATGTTCAAAGAAGAATGAAAATATCATTAATATTTCATTCAAAATTCACAAAAATTCACACAAGGAGAGAAAATATGTCAGAATGATGCGTTTAATCATATTTATCAGTCATATCTGCAAAACAATTTAAGAAAATTGTACATGTTCTTCCAAAACTCAAAACAACCTATCTACTATATTCCTTCTTTTCTACTCCTAGTGTCCTACCCATATGCACTCGACTCAAAACTAACCAGAATTTTCCTCTCCTACAAATGAGCTTTGAATTCCCTTTTATAAGGTAAGGGAGTAGAACAAGCCACCAGCCCAAATGCAGTTCAAATAGAAATTTTTCATTTCATTCCTCATTTCGACTACATTTAGCAAAATCCCCACATGACAATTTTGTTAGGCATGGGGAAATGCCAAAATCAATATAACTCTCGAGAAGAAGCAAAGCACTACCAAAATCTTCTTCCATCACCAAGTAAGCCAAAACACCAGGACCCGCAATGCCATGAGGGCACACAATTGCCTTCCAACACCTCAAAATTATGCCACACACGCATGAGAAGCAAATGAAAACCCCAAAATCATTTAACAACACAAAAAATATTTATCATTAGCTTCATTTCATACACCAATAGACCCTTTTCCCATCAACATGCACATCCCGGTATACATGGCCACTCCAAGTAACAACAAGGGTTGGGGAAGAAACTTCAACACCCTCTTTGACCTTGTCCTCATCCGCCATAGCAATGTCTCTTCCACTTGGGGTTCAAACTGCTAGAGGAGGGATAGACAACACTCTTGCCTCAAATGACTCAACTTGGCCCATAGTCACCAAATACTAGTGGTAGTTGGAGTCAGTTTCAGTCTCTGTATCAGATGGGTCATCCATAAGGTCGATTGGGGAATTTTTTCAACTGAATGAGCCATGGCCATAATGAAGCTTTCATCGTGTTTGACTGGAACGGTCGTCAACTTTGTTTCATTTTATCTCCTTCTCCTTCAAGCTCCTAGCCTCATTCCACAACTTATGACCACATCGAACCATCACTGGTGAAGGTTCTCTCTCCATGGTATCATCATGAATGCTATGTGCATGTTTGGGATATTCATTCTAAGGCTTTTGAGACTGAATCTTGGAAGACCTTCACACTAGAAATGATGTAAAACTAGCCCAGCTCATCTTCAAATCACAATCACACTCTTGACCTTCACTCTCTGCCACAGTCTGAGGACCTTTCTATTTAGTTTCTATGACAAGAATAGAAACTCATTCACCTCTATTTATTGAGCGAGGTAATGCTATTGATTACCGATACTGGATGAGAAAAGGAACACGTGTGAAGTGGGCAATTTGCTAGCATACATATTATCACCATTTTGTTTGCAAGTGCATGAAAGTCTACAAATCTCACTTCACGATTGTCTACCATTAAATATTCACACACAGAGAGATCAATTCAATTACTCTTGTAGAAATCTGGCCATTAATGTGTAATAGTTGCAAAGTAAAATGACTATCACATTTCTTTCATCAATTTTGAATATAGGCCCTTGATCTTCTACCTAGGTGGCTAATCAAGTGGTTGGCCTTAGTTTGACTATCTTCGACTTCTAATAGTGCTTCACTTAAGTGTCCACAACCAATGATGTTCATCCATATTGGATGGTATCCCTTTTTTCAACGAGCTCCACCTTCCTCGCAAACTGAATAGACCAGAACAGGTGTGAAGATCTCGTTGATCTTGCTAGTCTTAACTAGCATTCGCTTTATCCCAACGAATGAGCAAGGAATGATGAAGATCATTCCCGAGATCTGATCTTGACCATTTGTTGAAGGTTTTGGACCATGGGCGTAGTAGTGGGGAGTGGTTCCCACAATTGTATAGGGACATGCATCCTCTTTTTGCCAGCCTCACTACTTTTAACCCACCAACACCTAACATCAGCGATCTAGTGGGTTACGACTAAGATCTCATCCTGGATCCTCAAATCCCAAAATATGCACTCCGTACAATGTTAGCATTAAATGGAAAGGACTTGGTTAAGCAAATGATGATATGACCATTAAGGGTGAATGACTTAAGCTTAAGTCACTAGGATAACTTAAAATCCAGATTAGGGAAAAGGATAAAGTTGATGGAAAGAATTGGTTGGTGCTTCAAGCCAAAGGGGCCAGTAAACTAACATGCAAACATGACTTAAATGGAAAGCTTAAGAAATCGGTGACTGACGGGGTAGGTCAACTTGCAAATATAACATTTGCATACCTTTGCAAATAAAAACCTACTCATTCATCGGGACAATGGTTTAAACATAGAGACTAAACCCATGGGGAGATAAGGAAATTTTGTAGAATTTTAGAAGCTCCATCACCACCTTGTCTACAACTTTCCTACATTGTGATGGTATCTTGAGTCATAGAGCAAGGCCTAATCTCCTAGTTGGAATTTCTTGTCCTTGATAAATTTCTCATGCCACTTGATTCTCTGATTCTGCACCACTTCTATATGTTGTAGGGCTACTCTTCTTATCTCATCCAAAGCATTTAGTTGGATGATTCTTTCTCTTTGTGCCTCAGAAATATCCATCCCCAAATCTATGGTAGTCCACAAAATCTTATATTCAAATTCAACTGGCATCATAGTTGTCTTTCCATACAACGGCTAAAATGGGGTGAAGCTTATAGTTGTTTTCTAGGTTGGACTATAGGCCTAAACAGCTTTTGGTAATCTGTTTGCCCAATCCTTTCTATGAGCAACTACGGTTTTAGTCAGAATGGCTTCAATTTCTTTGTTGGTCACCTCAACCTTGCCATTAGCCTATGGATGATAAGGATTGGACTTCCTGTGTCTTATGTTGTACTCATTAACTAGTGTTGCAACAAGGGTTGATGTGAGTTGTGCCCCTTGATTAGTCACCATTTCTCTTGGGACTCCATAGCTTGTGAAAATATCCTCATAAAGAAATAATGCAACCTTGTTATCCCTTGCATGCTTCATGGCCTTAACTTCTACCCATTTTTTCACATAATCATTGCATACCAATATATAAGACTTACCATTTGATGGAGGGTCAATAGGTCCCACAAAATCCAATCCCCACTTGTCAAAGGGAGTGATTACTACTTGAGGGCACAGTGGAATCTCATCAGAACTAGTTGGTTTGTCCATTCTTTGACATCTATCACATTTTTTTGGTATACCTTCCTGCATCCTTGTGAGGTGTTGGTAGGTAATATCCTATGTACAAAACCTTCATTGTTGTCCTCTTGGCTACAAATTTTCCTCCACATGGTTTGTTGCGTCATGCATGCAAAATGTCATATGTCTCATCTTCTCTCACACACCTTCTCATGACAAGGTCAGGTTCAGTATAAAACAAACATCTAGCAATCCAAGATAAAGAAAAATATTTTTCAATGACATCCCTTTTCTCTTTTGGAGAGAAGTGAGAAGGAACTCTACCTGTGACCAAGTAATTGGCTATGTCAACATACCAAGGTGTTTGTACACTGAGGGAGAATAGATACTCATCAGGAAAAGAGTCATCTATGGGTTGATTATCTTTTGATGTAGTTATCCTTGAAAGAAAATTTGCAACAACATTGGCCTTTCCTGGCTTATCCACAATAGTTATATCAAACTCTTGCATCAACAATAACCATCTTTCCAATCTACCTTTGATCAAGGTTTATTCATGAGATTTCTAATGGTTGCATGATCAGTCTGCACAAATATTTGGTATCCTATTATGTAAAATTTAAATTTTTTTAGTGCATAGATTACTGACAACATTTCTTTTTCTATCACTATATAGTTGAATTCAGCTCCTTGTAGATTTTTGTTGACAAAGTAAATGGCATTTTCAACAACTCCCTTTTTTTGTCCTAAGACTACTCCTATGGCATAATCTGATGCATTTGTATGGATGTGGAAAGGAAGCTACCAATTAGGCCCTTTGAGTACAGGAGAATGATTCAAAGATTCCTTCAAGTCAAAAAATTCCTTGACGCATGCTTTAGTCCACTAAAATTCAGCATCTTTAGTGAGAAGAGTGTACAATGGTGCTGCAACCTTGTTGAAATCCCTGATGAAACATGTATAATATCTTGTATGACCCAAAAAAATCCTAACATCTTTTTGTTTTGCAAGTGTGGGAAGATTTGGGATTACCTCAATCTTTGCAGGATCTACTTGAATTCCCTTATGGGAGATGTAGTGGCAAAGAACTACACCTTCCTGCATCATCATGAAGCACTTTTCACTATTCAAGGACAATTTTTGGTCTTCACTTCTCTGCAAGACCCTTCTAATATTTTCCAATGCTTGATTAAAATCAACAACATAAGTGGTAAAGTCATTCATATAAATTTCCATGCAATCATGAGAAATGTCTAAGAAGATGCTAATGAATACCCTCTAAAAAGTTGTAGGTGCATTGCATAATCCAAATGGGAGCACCAAATAAGCATAGGTCCCCCATGGATAGGTAAATGTAATCTTCTCTTGGTCCTCTAGTGCAATTTGGATCTAGTTGTAGCCGTTGAATCCATCTAGAAAAAAAAAGTATTACTTTCCCACAAGTGTGTCCAAAACTTGATCAATGAAGGGTAAAGGAAAGTGGTCCCTCTTGGTGGTAGCATTAAGTTCCCTATAGTCAACACAAACTCACCATTTCCCTTCCTTCTTAGGCACAATCACTAATGGAGACACCCACTGACTATTTGAAATGGGGTAGATAAATCATGCATCTAGTAATTTATGTAGTTCTCCTTTCATAATCTCTCTCAATGCAAGGTTAATTCTTCTTTGTGGCTAACTTACTAGGGTGAAATAATCTCTGATGTAAATTCTATGTGTCCAAAGTTTAGGATCCAATCAGTTCATATCATGATAATCCCATGCAAATGCATGTTGATGGGTCCTTAATAGGTTTTCCAATAACAATTGTTGTTCTTCATTCAATTTACTATTAACATTCAATTATTTTCCTTCTGACACTTGTACTTTTGTAGTTAATTCTATCATGGATGCTTCATTAGCACTTGGTACCTTTAGTTCATATGGAAACAATGCATGGGACATACCTCTTGCTATAGGAATGGTGGTTGCAAGAAGAGTGGTTGTAGGAAGTTTTTCTATAGGAACAATGGCTGCAGGAAGGGCACCTGCAGGAAGAACATCTACAGGAACAATGGTTGTAAGAAGGGAAGGAAGAAGTGTCTTGACTAGAGTAGAAAAATGAGAAGATGATGCTTCCTCCACTTCAAAATGGTTTTGAATGATGTTAGCCAATACTTCATCTTCATCTTAGAGTTGAATGAAAGAGCTTCTACCTAGCATCATAAGTTGTGCCATAGAGTTAACCTCCTTAGCCTCTTCACCAACATGTGGCCATACGGGATTATCTTCATCATGATTTGGCTAAGCAGGCGAATATAGAACAAAATTTTTAGTGCTCCTCCCATCTAAAATGGTCATGTCACTTGACCAACATCTAATGTATGCATCTGCAGTTGCTAACCATGGCCTTCCAAGAATAATGGGATACCCATCTAGTGTAGCTTTAGAAGAGAGAATCATAAAGTCTACTAGGTACTCCCAGGAGTCTAGAACTATCACAAGATCCTCCACTACATAATCAGGCTTAACATTAGAGCTATCAACAAGCTATAGGATAGTAGGAGTGGACCTCATGCATGTGATGTTTAGTTGTTGCAGGATGTCTTTGCTCATTACATTTATTGCTTCCCCTAAATCAATCATAGCATTCTTTACTTGGACCCCATTTATAACAACTGCTACCATAAGACTGCCTACATCATTATACTTGGGAATAGCCACTTTTCCTAGCATGATTTTAGCTAGTTGTCCCACTAGATGAACTATAGTTGGGTCTTTCTTTTTCCTGCCTGGCTTCTTGAGACGGGCTTTCTCGATTGCTTTGTCATAGATTGGAACACCCTTTATGGCCTAAAATAGAGGTATATAGACACATATATGCTTTAGTTGATCCAAGATATCAAAATTTGTATCCTCCTTTTCTTCTTTCTTCTTGGCAACTTCCAATCTTTGAGAAAATGGTGGCTCTTGTTTAGTTTGCTTGACTTGGATTGGTTCAGGATTTTTAGGTACACTAGGCTAAATGGGATCATTCAGAGGTTCCTCTTCCTCTTCCATAGGGAGATCAGTGATAATGGGATTGGAAGGGGCTCGTAGAGTAGTACCTAAATGCAAGTGGATATCACTTACACTCACGACATATGCAAGGAATTGATTTGAATCAGTAGAGTATGTAGGCTGCTATTGTGGTTTGTTATTTGGATTGGGTGTGGATTGAGCTAGTAGTTGAGTAGCTTTAGGTGCATTTGAACTGGGATTAGTAGGTGGAGGAATTATAGCAGGTTGTTGGGGTTGAGAAGTTGTTTGCATGTAACTGGTTGTCTAAGTAGGCCATTGCTACCCTCCTCTCCATTGATTTGTTTGCTTCCAGTTTCCTAAAGGTGGTTGCCAATGTCCTTGAAATTACTACCAATTCCCCTAAGGCTGCTGCCACTAGGGTGGAGAACTTTGATGATTGGGCCAAGCATTTGGAGGGTTACTCCAAGGATATGATGGATATCCTACATAATTGGGTGGATATGGGGGCTGCCATTGGTGACCAGAGGAATAGGAATTAAAATATGGCCCAACATAGGATAGTGGATCTAGTGGCATACCTTGTCTTGGAGCCCAAGGCTTCCTTTGTGCAACATAGTAGACTTGCTCTTCGTCAATTTGGATTGTCTTGAACTCCAATGGAACTTGCTTTCTTTCAAGATTAGCTACCATATTACATCCTCAGTCCTTATTCTTTTGTCTACAGTGGGGAAAATACTTAGTCAACATTGCCTCTACCTCCTCTTGCTTCTTCTTGGCTTGAAGTATATCTATTTGAGTAGCTAGATTATTGATAATGTCTTGCTTGAAGTCTTCTAGCAAATGAGTAATCTACATTCTTGAGACTCCACTGGTAGTTGACCTACCCATGGAAGATTGGTAAGATCTCCCTTTCTTTGAAGCTACCCTCGAGTAGTTCTGGCATATTTTCTTGATATCTTCCCAAGGAACTTGGGAAATATCTCCTCCTCCCATGAGGTCGAAGGCATCAATGTAGTTATCATTGATTCCTCTTAGGAAAAGAAACTTTTGTGAGTCTTCATTAAATGTATGGTGTGGAGATTTTTGTAGGAAAAAAATAAACCTTACAATGTAGTCTTCGAGGCTCTCATCTTCCTTTTGTTGCATCCTGAAAATGTCACCTCCTCTCATGTCACTTCCTCTATAATATTCCTTGTATTTCTCAAGGAATTTTGTCTTCATGTCTTCCCAAGCTTCCACAGTATCTCTGCCTAGGCTCATGAACCATATTAATGTAGCCTCTTTCAAAGTGGTAGGAAATAGCTTAAGCCTATGGGAATCAGTAGTATAATCATAGCTCCTACAAAGTATGTCAAAATCAAATAAAAAGGTATCAAGATCTTCTGTGACAAGTCCATAAAACTTTGGGAGTGTTGAGGCAGGAATTTTCTTGATGTTTTCAACTTCATTCTGATGGGAAATGGGGAAAGGAAAATTTGGTTGGTTAGGTTTGTTCCTATTTGCATCACCCATTCCTGCTTGATATTGTTCCAAAGCAAAGGGGTTCTCAAGCTGATTATGATCTTCAGAGGAGATTTCAGAACTAGCCAGACTAGGATATGCATCAACAAAGGGGTGTGGATCTTCTTTTTCTTCTTCTAGTAGATTCTAATAGTCAACTAGCTAGAATGGATTAGGATTGTTAGGAAGGAATCTCCCATAAGCATCCCTTCTCCTTCCTCTATGCATGTGGTATCACAAACTATCAGTCAGATCACACAAAGAATTGGTAAAGAATAAGGGGGGTCATTACTTCGTAAATGAGGATATGCTAAGAACAACTTCCAGAAACACTACAACAAGAAAAACTACCAATGACTCCAAAAGACTCCCTACTTTGACACCATCCCTTGAGCGGTGCCAAAAAATGTTGGCCTCCTATAATGATCTTAATAAATAAGCCTTTACAAACATGATTAAGAGATTGCACATCTAACTTGAATAGCCATTTCAACCATCATGAAGGTGCATTTAACTTGTCAACCCCAAGATGTGAACTTGAAATGGGTCAACATAGTATGTGCACTAGGAACTCAAAGTATCCATTCTATTCTATAGCTAAGGAACACACAATACTAAAAGTAAATTGCTTGAAAAGGAATTAAACAAATGTTGAACATCAATCAATGACTATGCTAAGAAGAAATGCATAACAAGAATGAAAATCTGAGCAACAAACAAGACACTAATATATCTACTTTGGCTCCAGGAACAGTCACATAATGAAATTCTAGTGGCTACAGGAATAGTCGGTGCTAGATTTCTAACTAAGTACTAAAAAACAATTAATACTAAACTAATTCTAAACTAAGAATATGGATTACTCACCAAGTGGGCCCCCTTGGATAAGTATCCTCTAAAACTAATGAAAAACTGAGATGCTCAAACTTAGAACTTTATTTTATTCATTGTGAATAATGAGTACAAAAGAGTAATGTCTATGTATTACTAAAAACTGTAGAGTGCAAGTACAATATCAAATCGTGCAACCTCCTAAAGAAGGAGCGTCAAATTATTTTTTATACTATTAGCTAAATGAGGTAGTCAACTCCATGACTGGGAGGACGCCATTTAGGGAAAAAAAAGGAAATGGAGTGATGGGGGTTACACATGCATGGAGTGTAGTTAGACATGTAGGTCCAAATATGGATTCAGCTCAGCAGTAATGCTCATGCATGCTTGATCATTAAAGTCCACTACAAGGTAGTTACATGAAGAATCTTTTGTCGTCGGCTGCCTTTGACTTGGAATGATTCCTTTGTTGGATGTTATGGTGCATGCCCAACTGGCAGTGTCTTCCTCAACTTGGCATATTAAATCTGCATGGCAAGGTTAGTATGCATAATAACTACACATTTATAACCACTCTAAGGAACATTCATTAACCACATGCAAAATAAATATAGATAATCCACATATTATTCCAAATGTCATTAAAGCTTGTAGAGATAGGATTAAATCCAATGTCAATGGTTTGAGGGAAACATTATGAAAATACTGGTCATTTAACATTAAAGTCCATGACATCTATCAACAAATAAACTATAGATTCTACCCAAAGTTGGACCAAAAACTAGGCTCATTAGACATGATATAGAACATTGCAAGCATCTTAACACATCTTGTACAATACCTCATTGATTCTAATCATATCCTAATTGGAGGTGTTAATGATCAAGAGAATAAATTTGTAGCTCCTCCTAATCAAAATTTGTTAATATTTACCAATCCCATGCCTAATCATAATATATCCTTTATCAAAGCTAGTGAAACAAAGAATAATGTGATGAATGTTGATAGAGATGATGAAAATACAAAAGAAAATGAGAACAATCTTATGGATGATTTAGTTACATTTATTAATGCTAAAACTTGTAAGGCCCCAACTAAAATGCCACTTGATATTGCTTGAATCTCACAACAAGATATACTTAAAAATGCACCCAATCATCCTCTTTACATAGCTAGAAGAATCAATGGCAAACCTTCTAATGGGATATTAATTGATCTCTTCTGTGTAGAGAACATGATCACCAAAAAATATTATTTATGCATGAGCTCTATGAAGATACATACGAAAAACTGAAAGCATGGATCAAAATGCATAATGGTTTTGTGTGCCCTACAATTGGCTTGATAAATCTCCCTCTAAAGGTTGGACCAAAATAATTAGCTATCTCATTCACCATCATCCTGTCATCAGACCAATTTCATGTGAGGTTAGGCTATCCATGGCTTTGCTCCATGAATGTCATCTCATCGATTGTGCACAAATGTTTAAAGTTTCCATTTTGTAATGAGATATTTACTATGCATCACAATGGCTTTAATCTCATATCTAACCGTGGGAACTTCTCATTGGATTTCTTTTGGATCGATCCTATTGAACCTATTAGACCCCGTGAAGACTTCTTTTTCAAATCCTATCAAAAGTTTAAAGTAAAGGGTATAGCAGAATTATCCCTTAGCAATATGCCTCAAGCCATGATTGAGCCACCTATCATAGATGAAACCATGATTGAACCAAAATCCTTCCAAGTAACCAAAATCAGCCTATTACAAATCCTTTACCCCCTTCCTATAAGAGATAATGAGATAACCAAAAAAATATTCTTGTGCCTCATAAAGTCAAACAAGTTTACAAAGCCAAAGAGAAAGTGGTTCAACAACCTCCCATGGTTCCTTACATTCCTCCCTTAAGGGAAGAAAAGAAACCTATGGTTGATAAACCTTCTCCTACACAAACACAACTCAAAAACTGCATGAAAAGAAATGAAAATGCTAGAGAAAATAGGCGTAGATGTCGTGCTATTGCTCATTTGTTGTAAGAAAAATAACAAAAGAACAACATAGAAAATTAAAATCCAAACTTTTCTCCAGCAAGGCATGATGCCTCTTCACCCTTGTTATAGCATAAACAATAAAAAACTTCTATAGACATTATCATTAGACCTCCTATTGTGATTAATTTGGATGATGATACCAAAATTATTGCTATTTGATTTCTAGATTCGATTGTGTAAGAATTTCTTTTGCATACAATCGAATCTATAAATCAATTAGCAATAATCAATATGGATTACAGAAAATTGATATCATTTATTGATACCAAAATTGCTAAGATTTGTGAGAGAGTGCATAATGATGCCTCTTCACCCTTGTTGTAGCATAAACAATAACAAACTTCTATGGACATTATCATTAGATCTCATGTTGTCATTAATTTGGATGATGATAACAAAATTATTGCTAATTGATTTCTAGATTCGATTGTGTAAGAATTTTTTTGCATCTTGATGCAAAAAAAGATTCTTACACAATCGAATCTAGAAATCAATTAGCAATAATCAATATGGATTGTAGAAAATTTATATCATTTATTGATACCAAAATTGCTAAGATTGATGAGAGAGTGCATAATGAGCTAAATCTAATGTTTTCCTCTTCTATGAGATTAAATAATGATTCACCTACTAAGAGTGTTGAACTTGGTGTGTGTCCTAGTTTGGCACTTGATGTTGTCCCTTTTGCTATTTTTCCTCCTTCCGCATATACTAAACAAGATTGGGATGTGAACAACCTGCTATAGGTTGAATCAAATTTTCCCTACTAGTATTTTTCTTTGATTTGCATGTTTCTTTGTGTGATTGCATGTGTGTAATGTGATCCCCCGTACTATTATTTTTTCTGTATCCCTCTTCATGTGAATTCCTCTATTTGCATATGCATTGTTCTCTAAGTTGTAAACATTTATCTTTTCTCTTGTCCTTTTTTTTCCTTTCGGGGATGACACAAGGCATCAAGACATTTAGGTCTCTTCCATGTTGACCCAAAATATTTCTCTTTGTTTTTTCTCTATATGTGCCATTCTTCATATTTTATGAGTTTTTGGGGAATGATGATGTTTTCAAGTTCTATAATCACATTGTAGAAAAGATATACTGACCCCAAATCCATAGATCCTTTATGTGTTTTTTTGGGCAACCCATTTACATGATGTAGCTTCATTTAGAAACATATGAATTGGCATAGGGCTTTTTGAGTAACCTCTCATGTCCTTTTTATGGTTAGCATATACTATTTGCTAATTTAAAGTTATTGCTCACAAAAATGGTGTAGGAATTCCTTTAAAGTGGGTGCATACATTGGCATTATTATTGTAGAAAATTTTGACATCCTCATGCTCTTTTTGCAATTTTATTTATTCTTGTGATGTTTTCTTTTCTTGGTGGTTTCGTTGGGTTTAATGTCCTTTAAGAGTGATATTTCTTAGCATACGACTTTCCTCTTAGTGGTGATGCTACACATTGCAATCTCTAAGTTTTGAATCTTTTATCCTGTACTTGTCCTCTATTGGAGACATTAGGCAGGATGATCCCTAAGAAGAAGACCTTACACAAACTAAGCAAGATCCCTTTGAACAGAACCCTATATATATGTATAATTTCCGTAAGTGTTTAGCATAATATAGCTTTTTAACCTTGTGAAGCTTGAACCCATCCCTATAAGGCCACCAAGCATAATGAACCTTGCTTTCCAGTAGAGATTTCCCCATGTTCATAAGTGCTTAGCATGTAATGTAGTTTATTTAGGAATTGTGAAGCTCAAATTTTTGTATTGCGGTGCCTTATTGAAGTTGTCAAGAGGATAGCTTTGATATGGTATGGGAGCCTAATAAGATTGTCTCATTTTCCATTTGTTGGGGGCTCACCTAGTGGATGACATGAGGTTCCATTAGCTCGTGTGAGTGTATGTCTCATTTGCATAGTGGACATTGAGTTCTTCCTATGAATGTGTAGGAAAAACATCCTAAACGTGTTCCACATCACGTTGAACAATCAAATAATTATCCACCACCTTCCTTGGACAAATAGTCATGTTCCACATCACATTGGGATAGTTGAAGCTTTATTCACCCAACTCCTCTTCTAGGCTTTGATGTTGTATGATTGAGTATCTTTATCATTGCTGCATACATATGTGTCTTGAATGTCTACTTTAGTGTGAGTTTTACATGGGGTCTTACTCTCACTAAAGTGAGGGCTAAATGTAGTGTAGGAAAAAGTATCCCTTTTTCACACTTAATTTAGGAATAAATGTTAAATAAAAGGATTAAATGATGCCTTAATTTAGTGTTATAATATGTATTTTACATATTCACATTAATTTTAGGTCCTTATTAAATAAAATAGAACTAATTGTACCTTATTTATGGTGTTGTAAGGTGTACCTTTACACTTTCACACTTATGTAGGGCTTTATTAAATGATTGAGGTTAGCTATGCCTTAATTGGCCCCTTCAATTCAAATCCAAGCCTAATTAAAGGAAATTTCTGAAGGGTAAAACCTGGCATTCACTAATTCCATAACATAACACTTAACATTAGAGAATGTGTGTCCTAGGTGAGTGACCCAAGACCCATTCACCCAAGGGTGGATGGGTCCTCACTTAGGCCTAGGACCCTAATTTCAAATATTTTTTTGGTGGTATTTCAATGATTTCAAATGTATATTCACATGTTAGCTTGTGTTATTTGAATTTTGGGAATTAATGTTAACATATGTATAAATATAAGGTCCTTTCACTATGCTTCACCTAGAAAATCTAATACTTTCAAGCAATCAAGAAATTTTTATGAGAGTATTATAGGAGAGTTTCAAGAGTATTTCAAGGCATTCAACAATAAATTATTGAAGAATTATTACAACATTCAAGATCCTATTATCATTTCAAATTCTCCTTCCATCTTTCACATTATTTGAGCTAATATGTTGATGTAGTGTTGAAAATTCATTCAAGCATTCAAAGGCATTGTTTCTAATCAAGTTTCATGATCAAGATCCACATCCATTAAAGCCATTTCATGCAAGTTACAAATCCTTATTCCAAGGTTCAAATAAGGGTTTGGTGAGTTGTGACATATGATTTTTCATTCATCATTCTTTTCATGCTATTTCATTTCATTACAAGATTTAATTACCAAAATGGGGTTTGACCAAGGAAAACCCTCATTCACTTAACAACAAAATTTTTTCCTTGATGTTTGTTTTAGTATTTTAGGTGGAAGATCTCTTGAAGAGAAAAATTGTAAAGTTGTCAAAGTTGCATTTGTTTTCATCATTATTTCAATTTCACATAAACTGACCTACATGATTTATTTATGGTTGTTCGATTGTGAAATTTGGGAATTTGTGAGTGTAGACATAGGAGAACAGAACCCAAATACCATTTTAACATAGACCTAGATAGGATGCATTCACCATAGGGTGAATGAGTCCTCAATAAGCTTTGAGAAAGTAGTTTTTTTTACTAGTACAAGTCACTTTCCCATTCTCATATCTGTAATTTAATTTCTAGTTCCATAAGAATTGAGCTTAATCTTCTAGATGCACTTTGTAGATTGCAATTTGGATCTATTTTGCTATTTTTAATCTTTCTTCCCAAAGTTTTGTTTAATCAGGACCCCCATCCTTGCATAAAAGGGAAATTTATAGATTCATACTTTGACTTGACTCACCTTTTGGTTGAAAGTCATTTCATTGTTTGGATCTCATTTCCTAATGAATTGAGAGAGAAATAGTACCATCATCATCTCATTTTGAATACACAACACCTAGTTGTCCACCATTTCTATCAATGAACATATTTTTCTTCTTTTCATAAGTTTACTTAGGAGTTAAGTTTCCAAACTGTCATTTCTAGAAACTAGTTATAATGGGGCCATGTCTCATTAATTAACTTATAGTTATCTAGGCATTTAATATTTCACTTATGCATTTAAAATTATGCATTAGGAATTTAATGTGTGCATCCAAGGTGCTTATCCTACCTCCTCTCACCTTTCTTATATAAATAAGGTTTTTGTACATTTGTAAATAATCTCAAATATTTTAGATCAATTCATCATAGATCATCGTTAGATCAAATTGTCTTCTTGCTCATGTTGTAACACTTTCTTGTTCATGTGGATGATGTCTTTCTTGGTTTATCCATTGAATATTGTAGCTTCAAGTGGGTTATTGTTCATTCATATTTACAACATCGTATTGGAGCATAGGCCATGCAAATTCCATCTCAAATTGGAAATTTTACCTGAGGAGATTTTCATTGTAGGCTGGAGGGTTTGCATTTCAGGCTAGTTGCCATCATTTGGGAGGTAGCTAATTTTTGGACCAGATTGGATCAAATCTGACCCTTCCATTGTGTACAGAAGGCCCAAAACTCCCCACTTTCATATAAAATACTTCATATTTTGAAGTAAATTTATTTTGGCAATTTTTCAAAAAAATTGGGCAACTATCTTAAATTTGATAACCAAATGACTGTCATGGAAGCCCCCTCATGTCTTAATTAGGAATTTTTGTTAAAATTGTCATAAATTTTGACATAGGTATTAGATTTTCAAAAATGAATATCATCGAAAGGCTAGTTCTGAGCTCTTTCTAGTGGTGTAAGTACTAATATCATATTTTACTCCTATAATGTTTTATTGCAGCTTGAAGTGAAGATTCTCCTTTTGACTCCCAAGCTCGTATCTTTTCACCAATTTTTAAAATTTTAGAGATTCTAGTGGCATTGTAAAGGTGATTTAGAGATCTATCATTTTGTCTATATACTTTTTCATATTCAATCCCAAGTACATTCTATTGAGTTCTTGAAATTTGAGGCATTTGCTTGATAACTTGGAAATACTGCAATTTGGAGAAAGCTTATTTGTATTGGGAGGCTTCATTTTCAATTGTGGATAATATTTGGGATTTTCTCATTGTTATTGAAGGTCAATTTCTTTGTAATCTTGGAGATCAATCATAGTTCATTATGGGGGTTTCCTTTCATCACTTTTTGATTATGTTGAAAAAAAGAAACTATAAACAATGGAGAGATGGTGTCATAAACCATTTCAAATCACTTTAGTTGTTGCCACATTTGTATGGTTTAGTTCCCCCTCTAGATAAAGATATCCAAAAAATTTCTTGGAGTTGTACAAGGTATGATGTCTTAGAGGTTATCACAATGAATGTTGATGATGATATTTTGAAAGATATTATTCTTATGAAAGAGCATCCAGGGTGTAAGAGCAATCTTGCATCACCCAAAAAAAATATTGTTTCTTTTCAATAAGGGCTAAATTTGGTAGGGTTACTATTTTTAGTAAGTTTGCATTTATGCATGATTGGGCACAAAATCTTACACAAACCTCTAGAATGGTAAATTGAAGCCAATGGCGAAGCAATCACCTCAATATCATTTATCATTTGAGAGATATTAAAATTTCAATTTCCAAAAATCTTGTTAAAATCTTCAAAGTAAATTTTGAGGCAATTAGAGACTCTGGATGGGCCTGAAAATTGGCAGAAAATTAAAGTAGTCTACTTGTTGATACTATTTTATGGGGGCTTTGACTTATCAAGAACTTTTCAAAAAGGTATTATAATTGAAAATCTGATGGTCGAATCAAAAGTTATGACCCTATGAAGTTTTATTAGCAAAATTAATAAAATTTAAAAATATGGGTATGTGCATGATCATGATGGGCCAAAAAGTGGCGATATGAAAAAAGTAGCATTTTACATTCACCAAAAAATGTGAAAATATTGAGTTGACTTTTTTTTAGCTTGGGTATCAGTACATTGCTCCATAACAATTCCTAAGTCAAAGTAATACAAATCAGATATCTGATTTGTATTGGATATCCAATTGTGTCGGGTAATATATACCCAAAAAGTGGCCACTGTGGTCATTTTAAACCTGTAGCCATAGTGTCTCAGACAGTGACAGTGAGGGCATATCCAATATCATATTTTAGTTGATATCTGATTTGTAAGGTAAGTTTTTGGCTATTTTTTTTTGTTTTAATCAATTTTTGTATTAGTTTTGTATAGTTTTAACTAGTTTTTTATTAAAAACTAGGGATTTTTACAATAATTTCATTTATATTGTGTAATTTTAATTAGATTAATTAGTTTTGAACTTCAATAAGGTATTATGGCTAAGAATCAAAACTAACAAATGCCAAACTCTCCACCACCTACGCGCCCATCAATTGAACAATTAATTGGTGAAAAATTGGAGCAATTGAGGGGCATTTGTGATGTTTATAAGACAATCCCTTGATTATCCCATATGACAAACACATTGGAAGCAATAATTAAAAATATAGAAACCATCTTCACCCAACATAATTCCATTCTTTCATGGTGAGAAACCATGAGGGAATATTACTCTGATGGATTGTCTTATGAAGAGGTGAAAGATCTCGAAATAACAAAAGCCCAAACAACCTCTTTATTTGTTAACCCCTGCACCATTCTGCCAATTAATGTTAATAAACCAAAACTTTCTATAAAGTGGTGCACAAATAAGGACATTGTAGATAACTTTTGGGATCATTGGTGGATGGTTCTTGATAAACCACCCAACAACAATATTGATGTACCATTTTACTTTATTAAAAATTTATATGCTAATTTTGTGTTAGGGCATCATGTCAATTAGTTTGACATGAAACCCTTCTAGGGCATTGGTGGAGGTATGCCCCATGATATACTAGGGGTAGTTAGAGTAGTCCAGGGCCCATATGTTCCCCTCCTCCCCTTCCTCAGCCACCTCTAGTACATCATCTAGATATTATCGAGGATACAGCCATAGAATATTCAGGCTATTCACTCTTTGAGTGATCTTTTGATTTCCCATACAGCTATAGCAGCTCATCCACAAGTTGGTGATGTTGGTGACGGATCAAGTGTTGGTGCATCATCCTCCTCACGTCCACATATTTGTGTGCTACATACTTGCACTATGTGCCACCATATATGCTTGGGTCCTCTTGTACAGCTCATTGAGCATCCCTTGGACACTTCTGATTATGACCTCCATGATGTGGATGATATAGGATATAAGACACAAGGGATTGGACCACACCCTATAGAGTCCTCTCCTACTAGAGAGGGGGACATTGGAATAGTTACATAGGTAATATTTAAGTTGTAATTTCGTAACTTGGATTTTTTTTAAATGAATATTAATAAGAGATAGTATCAATTACTAATATTTATTTACATGGTCTATTTAATAGTTGATGTCTAAGGAAGAGCTTTTAGAGGTTACTGATAGCACTCTTAAGGCCATTTCATTTGGCCTAAACATGCATGTAGTATATATTTTAACACTCACTCGTTTACATTTTTTATTATATACTTTCTTGTCATTTGAATTTTCATTAATGAAATTATATATTAACTTATATGTTTATCTTATTTTCCTCTTGTAGGAAACACCTAGTGCGAGTAAGGTGCAACACTGTCTAGACTCTAGAGGTACAATGGTAGATAAGGGAAAGGTAATTGAACTCAAATTTGATTGAATTAATATTTTTAAGATCTTATAGTGATTATACATACATCAACATAGATTGGTAGTTTCATATACTTGTCATTTTTTATGTACAGGAGGTTATGAGCTACACATATTTTTTGAAAAGTGTCACAATGCCTAAAGGAGTAGGTGTTGGAACACCTCAAGGAGGAGGTGTTGAAACACCTAAAGGAGATAAAGAAAAATAGATTCCAAAAAAGGTATGTGTTTTTTTATTTTTTGTTCAGTAAATATGTTCCTATTACTGACAATTGTATGCTAACTAGTATCAATTTTATGTTTTTTTTCATGTATATAGATTGAGATTGCAAAAGTTGGTTTAATTGGTTCTTTGAGAGGGTCATATTCTAGGACTCCTGACACTTTGAAGAGACGTATATATGAGGTAATCAAGGTTTCTGATGAGGGCGCAACCCAAGACTTAGAAAATAACCCATAAACAAGAGAATAATTTTATTATTCAGAAAATGGAGCTTCTTACATGCAGAGGATCTCAAATCCCCAAGTTCTACAACACATGCAAGTTACAGAAAGCTACAGAATCACCCTTTCGCAATATGCGAGCTTGTCCCCAAAAAGTTGCCCAAAAATTAGAAACTCGCCCATAAATAGAGCTCCTCTTTAGTTTGGAGCCAAAACAACATTCAAATTTGAGTTTAGGCAGTTTGGTGCCGAAAATTACAACTTGAAGTTCAAATTTCAAAAGAACATTTGCAATTGTATCTTCTAGAAAGTGCGCGAACTTCCTGGGGCCATAAATTTTGATTTGGGACTCTGATTTGCGAACCATTTGAACCGTTGGAAAGGTCTCGAAGTCAATATCGCGCTCAAAATTAGGTACGCTGATTTCAGCAAGTTTTGGGGCCATTTTGGGAAATCTAAGTGCCTCAAATCTAACTCAGAAGATTTTCAGGTGCAAATCTAGGAAACTAAAACTACAATATCTTTCAACCTAGGAATAGAAAATAAAAACCATAAATTGGGAATTTCATTATGATGAAAAGGGTATCCAAATATGTAAAAACATCTAAAAACTGAGAAACTTGAAATTTAACTATTTTTAGGTGATGCAAGATTGCCCTTACACCACTGGATGCTCCTACATTAAACACCTAGGGTAATTTGAGAAGTGACTCATCACGTCTCAGATGGTTGAGGAAAACCCAACTAGTCAACTACAGCATTAGATAGCCAAGATGAATCTTCCATAGGCCTTTCTCTCCATTTCACTAGATATTCTTCATACTGCCTATTTCTGGTACTCCTTCCCACACGACTATCCAAGATTGCTTCAATCTCCTCACTTTCTGAAGTAGGTGCTGGAATGCCATATTGCCCTATTGTTGGTGCTTCCTCTATTCCACCTTCATGATACTCTGTCAAATTTGAAATGTTGAACACAGGGGAAATGTTGATTCCATCAGGCAACTCTACCTCATATGCATTCCCTGAATCATGCTTCTTCAAAATCTTACAGGGACCAAATTTCTTCATCTTCAATTTGTTATAGGTTCCCACAGGAAACCTTCCTTTCCTCAAGTGGACCATTACTTCATCGCAAGTCTAAAACTCCTTATTCCTCCTTTTCTGATCTTCCTTAGCCTTATATTGCATATTCATCTTATTAATGTGTTCTCGTACCTTCTCATGTATATTCTTGATGTGCTCTGTAAAATCTTCAGCTTTAGCACTTATTTTCTTCTCTTGGTCCATCTTCCTCAATTCTGGAGCTGTTCTAGGGCTACCTCCATACACAATCTAGAACAATGATCTACCAGTGCTTCTGTTGACAGAATTATTGTAAGAAAATTCTTCCTGGGGTAAGATCAAGTCCCATCCCTTTGGTTTATCTCCTACCAAACATCTCAGTAGGTTACCCAAACTCCTGTTAACAACCTCTGTCTACCCATCTGTTTGTGGATGGTGTGCAGAACTGAACTTCAAATTTGTCTTCAACTTCTTCCACAAGGTCCTCCAAAAGTACCCCACAAATTTGGTGTCACGATCTGAAACAATACTCTTTGGCAGACCATGTAGCCTCACCACCTCTTTGAAGAACAAGTCAGCAATGTGGACTGCATCATGGGTCTTCTAACATGGAATGAAATGTGCCATCTTAAAAAACCTATCAACCACCACAAAGACTGAATCATTCCCTCATTGTGTCCTTGGCAAACCAAGGAAAAAGTCCATACTTATATTCTCCCATGGCCTCTCTGGTACAAGTAAGGGCTGATATAAGCCTATATTTTGGCTCACTCCTTTAGCCATCTGACATACCCTGCAACTTTGTACAAACTTCTTCACATCCTGTGACAACCGAGGCCAATAATAATGCTTACTAATAATGGCAATGGTCTTATCCCGACCAAAATGTCATGCCATTCCTCCACTATGCTTCTCCTTTATCAGGTTCTCCCTCATGGAACTCCTCGGGATACACAATTGACTTCCCTTAAATAACATGCCATCCTGGATTATGAAATCCAGCCACCTTGTCCTATCCACTGTAATAGGTTCCTTGCAAGTTTTCCAAGCCTCTGAAATCAGGATCTTCTGTAAGTGTCTTAAGTTCATTGAACCCAACCACTTCAATCTGCATCTTTGTCATCAATGTATGCCTCCTACTTAAGGCATCTGCAACCCTATTTGACTTCCCACTCCTATGTTTCAAAATAAAGGTATAACTCTACAAAAACTCTACCCATTTCATATGCCTCTGATTTAATTTTCTTTGACTATTTAGGTACTGCAAGGCCTAATGATTAGTACTATAGAACAAATTCCTTCAGCAACAAATAATGTCTCCATTTCTTTAATACTTGAACTATTGCATAAAATTCTTGATCATATATAGAATACTTTCTCTTGGCATCATTTTACTTTTCACTGAAATAGACAATGGGCTTACTTTCTTGGCTCAACACTGCTCTAGTGGCACAACCACTAGCATCACAATCCACCTGAAACACCTTGTTGAAATTTGGGAGGGCTAGAACAGGTTGCTCTGTTACTTTCTGCTTCAACAGTTCAAAACTTTTTGCCACTCTAGTGCTCCACTTGAATTCTTTTCTATCCCCTCTCATTGTTTCAGTCAGGGGTCCACAAATACTACTGAAGTTTCTAATGAACTTTCTATAAAAATTAGCCAAACCATGGAAAGATCTCACCTCGGTAGTAGTTCTTGGTGTAGGCCATTCTAGAATAGCCTTCACCTTCTTTGGGTCCATCTTGAGACCTTCTGCTGAGACAACAAACCCCAAGTACACTAACTCCCTCTTCACAAAACTGCACTTATTTAGATTAATCAATAGTTTCTCTTCTCTTAACTTCTCAAAGGCTCTCTAAATATGCATTAGATGCTCATCCAATGTCTTATTGAAAATCAAAATATCATCTAAATACACAATAACAAAACTTCCCTAGAAATTCTTTTAGTACCTCATTCATGAGCCACATGAATGTGCTCGGTGCATTGGTTAGCCCAAAAGGCATGACTAACCACTCATACATGCCCTCTTTGGTCTTGAAGGCAATCTTCCATTCATCTCCCTCTCGAATCCGAATCTGGTGATATCCACTCTTCAGATCAATCTTTGTGAAGTACTGAGCTCCACTCAAATAGTCCATCAGGTCATCCATCCTTGGCAGGGGAAATATGTACTTGATTGTTATCTTGTTTATGGCTCGAGAATCTGTACACATCCTCCACTCCCCATCCTTCTTTGGTGCTAGTATTACAAGTACTATACATAGACTCAAACTCTCCTGTATCAAAACCTTTCTTGACAACTCTTGAACTTGTCTGTTCAACTCATCATTTTCTGCTGGAGTCACTCTACGAGCTGCCTTATTTGGAAAACTGGCTTTAGGAATCAAGTCAATCTGATGACTAATCTTCTTTATTAGTGGTAAACCCTCAAGTACATTATCAGAAACAATATCCTGAAACTCATCCAACATCCTAGAAACTTCTTCTAGAACCTTCTCACTATCCTCCTTACTCACTCTAGGAATCAATGCATAACACACACGCTCATGCTTCATACCTTCTAAAAATTTTCTTCCATCTACATAACAAATTCTAGCACTACTGCATACCTTTTCTTCGGTCTCCTTGGGTTTCAACTTGTGACGAACCCCATCCTTTGTCAAGGAATAAGTGTTTGCATGGCCATCATGTATAGCTCGCCTATCGAACTGCTACGGCCTCCCCAACAACATGTGACATGCATCCATGGGGATGATATCACATAGTACCTCATCATGGTAGCTCCTAATCTTGAACTTTACTAGGCACTGCTCATTGACCAAAACTTTGTGGTCTTTCTGCAACCAGGTTATCCAATATGGATGCAGGTGCCTTTCCCTTTTCAACTTCAACTTTGTGACCATCTCTTCTGACACCAGATTATCGGTGCTTCCACCGTGAATAATGACATAACAACATTTTCCTTCACACTTGCACCTTGTGCGAAAAAAATTCTTCCTTTGTTCTGGTTCGTTTTCCTCAGTCACCAAGGATCTCCTAATCACTAGAGCTTCTCCCCTTTTAGCATCATCTAAATGTTCAGATTGGGCCTCCTCATCTACATGCGCAACCCTTCCACGACCTTCTGGCCTTTTGTCTACCCTTCCTTGGTGTTGTAGACATTCATAGGCTCGATGCCCTTCTTCACCACACTGGAAACACGTTCCTTTGAAACCACCTCTTTCAGATCCTTGTCCATATCTCCTTCATCCTCTATCTCTTTGATCACCACTGTTTTGATCACGAGGGTGGTAGAAGTTGTCATTCCTTTGGCTTCGACTGGTACCCACATCTTTACCTTTCTTTTCATCATCATTTCAACTTCCTGAAGGTCTTCCACTGCCCCTTCCACTTTGACCTCCTCATCCTTTTTGCTTTCCATCAAATCTTTTGTTCAACTTCTCTTCCACCTTCAAAGAAAACTAATACACATCCTCAATGGTGGTCATTCTAACTAGGCTTAACTCCTCCTAAATGCTCGGTCATAACCCATTAAGATATTAGGCTACCTTCTCCTTATTGGCCTCTGTGTGGCCCGTTCTGATGATTATCTTATAAAAATATTCAGTATATTCTTTCACAGATCTGCTTCCTTGCTTCAACCTTTGTAATTTCTTCAACAGATCTAACTCGTAGTCCATTGGTATGAACTGCTTCTTTAGTTTCTCTACCATGTGATCCCATCTGGTGATATTTCCTTTTCCTCTTTAATTTCTTTCAAACTGGACCTCTTTCCACCAAATACTGGCATGGCCCTTCAGCTTCATTTTCACAAACTTAACTCGATCTGGGTCCTTTATTTCCTCATACTCAAAATATTCTTCTAGCTTGTTGATCTAGTCGATCAACTCTTCTAGGTTCAGACTTCCAAAATAACTGGGGACTTCTACTCTAGGTCTTTTCTAGATCTTCAAAATGGCCCTTATTAGCCGCATTTGGTATTGATCAATTGCTTCTCCTTCTTCTTCTACATTTGAACCTTCTTCCTCTCCTTCATCCTCACTTTCCTCCCTCAGGTTTAACCTTCTTCTTAACTACTCTTGTAATGCATCAATCTGTCTTTGGAGGGCTGCCAGTGCATCTCTTCCACCAGCATTTCTACTACCTCGACCACCTCTAGCACCACCATGCCTACCAGGCATCACTCTTGGAGGCATCTTTCTTGACCTCAACCCACAACCATAGTCCTAGTGTGAACTACCTCATGATTAGCGATCTATCCACACGCTCAAGAAAACCTGCTCTGATACCACTTGATTAGGGCATAGCCTGAGACTTAGAAAATAACCCACAAATAGGAGAATAATTTTATTATTCAGAAAATGGAGCTTCTTACATGCAGAGGATCTCAAATCCCCAAGTTCTACAACACATACAAGTTACAGAATGCTACAGAATCACCCTTTCGCAATATGCGAGCTTGTCCCCAAAAAGTTGCCCAAAAATTAGAAACCCACCCATAAAATATAGCTCCTCTTTAGTTTGGAGCCAAAACAACATTCAAATTTGAGTTTAGGCAGTTTGGCGCCGAAAATTACAACTTGAAGTTCAAATTTCAAAAGAACATTTGCAATTGTATCTTCTAGAATGTGCACCAACTTCCCGGGGCCATAACTTTTGATCCTGGACTCCGATTCGCAAACCGTTTGAACTGTTGGAAAGGTATCAAAGTCAATGATGCGCTCAAAATTGGGTACGCCAATTTCAGAAAGTTTTGGGGCCATTCCAGGAATTCTAAGTTCCTCAAATCTAACTCAGAAGATTTTTAGGTGCAAATCTGGAAAACTAAAATTGCAATATCTTTCAACCCAAGAATAGAAAATAAAAACCATAAATTAGGAATTTTATTATGATGAAAAAGGTATCCAAAAATGTAAAAATATTTAAAAACCGAGAAACTTGAAGTTTAACTATTTTTGGGTGATGCAAGATTTCCCTTACACCATTGCATGCTCCTACATCAGTTTCAATTTTTGAGTTCAATTATAATTCAATGTATATTGATTTTGATGTTAATTATTTGATTTTAAATTATATAATATAACTAATCTCAATTGTGGTTTGAATTTTTCTTCTATAGCTACCTTCAGAGCCAAAGAGTGCTTCAAAGAGGCTCCATTTTAATGATCCACCAGTAGTTTAGAATGAGATAGACATTTTGGCATGTATATTTTCAATAGATATTGAGATGGCATATGCCACATTTCGTAAAAAAAAAATTGAGTTGGCATTAATGTCAGTTTTGTATATGGACATACACTTGATTATTAGATAATTTGATATAGAGAAGTTGAGAATCAAAATAATTTGTTTCTCATGTGCATGTTTAAACTCTTCAAAAATTTAATCTTGAGCAATGGTTAAATATCAATGAACAATAACATAAAAAATAATGGTTATATTAAATAGTTCACAATTAAAAATAATGAATAATGGTTAAATTATATTATATATTGCTTAGTTATATTATGATTATATTATATAATTTAAACAACTTTGAAGACAAGAACAATGGTATAGTTTAACATTTTAACTTTAAAGTTTAATTACACAAATGCCATTTTCTCACACTACATATTTCATATTGGATTATAATTACATATTGAAATTCAAAAAATATTATATATCATTTATAGTCCATAGAAAATATTACTATTTTCTTCTCCCTCTCTCTCACAAATTCATGTTTTGTTTCATGTAGCATTTCTTAGAAAGTAGACTAATGATAATTATCATGTTTTGGTGCAGAAGCACCCACATGCCTATCATGCCTCCAAGAGTCAAAGTTTGAGTTTTATCTTTTTTTTGTGTTTTTTCATGTTAATAAGGTCATTTTAGACCATTAATGATTATTTGGAGTCATTTAGGAAGTTTGTGGGTCATTTGGGTAAAAGATGTAAAAAATTGTCAAATATTGTCAATCTTGTCAATGACAACTTTTCAATTGTAATGACAAGTTTTTGAAATGTTGTTAAAAGTTAGAGTGTTTGGTTGTAGGCTATAAAATACTTGTAAGGGCATAAATAAATCTCGTAAACATGACCTTAGGGTTGGAGAAGTTGAAAATAATAATTTGCATCTTTAAGGAAGAAGATTTTTGTGTTTTTCAAACGTCCTATGTTCCTTTTCTTTTGCATGGTCTCCATAGGTTTATTATGATTTTCACAAATGTGGTATGGTTAGATAATTGAGTTAGATTTCAAATTTTTTTGGTTTCGTCAAATTTTATGGAGATTTCAAAAAGTTATGGTTATTATACCACTTGAATTCTAGAAGCTATTTTTTTTTTACAACTCATACAAACAAACCAATTGTTCCAACACATCTGGATGGGTACATTTAGGTTAGATATGGTACCCTTTCACACCCAAACATGCAAAAGCAGTCTGAGCTACATTCAACCAATGAAATCCCTTAAGAGTCCAAAGTGCAAAAGGGCAGCAATCTTTGACAGGTTGTTACTTGAAAACCGTGATTTCTACAAATTTATTCTCTAAGGCTACAAGATCATGTTGGGCTCCTATACAATAACCTCTCTCATTTTTTGCTATCTTAGAGGAATTTTGCTGTGGTGACGAGTTTTTAGTTGAGGGAAAAGTTGTCAAATGCAAGCAATGTAAAGTTGCAAAGTGGTGCAACATTCATTCTGCAACTCGTACGACCAAATGGACTGTTCTAACACATACGGATGGGTAGATTTACACTATGGATGGTCTTCCTTTTCACCCAAATATGTTGAATCACTCTGAGCTACATTAGACAGGAAATTTCCCATAATAGTCCAAAGTGCTAAAAGGTAGCAATATTTGAAGGGCTATTTCTCAAAAATCGTGATGCTTATAGACTCTCTATCTAAGGCTATGGGATTGTGTTGGGACCCTCTATAATAACCTCTCTTGGTTTTTTCTATCTCAGAGGTATTTTATCATGGTGATGAGTTTTCAGTTGAGGAAAAAGTGTCAAATGCAAGTAGTGTAAAGTTACAAAGTGGTGCAAATTTCATTCTGCAACTCGTACGATCAAATAAATTGTTCCAACACATCTATATGGGTAAATTTATGCTAGGGATGGTTCTCTTTTGCACCCAAATATGTTGAATCACTCTGAGCTACATTGGACCAGTGATTTCTCTTAAGAGTCCAAAATGTTAAAAGGAAGCAATCTTTGAAGTTCTGTTTCTTAGAAACCGTGATGATTATAGACTCTCTATTTGAGGCTGTGAGATCGTGTTGGGACCCTCTACAATTACCTATCTTTTTTTTTTATCTTGGAGGTGTTTTCCCGTGGTGACGATTTTTTAGTTGAGGAAAAAATTGTCAAATGCAAGTAGTGTAAACTTCCAAAGTGGTGCAACTTCTGTGTTGCAACTTGTACAACCAAACAAACTATTCCAACATGTGTGGATGGGTAAATTTATGCTAGGGATGGTTATCTTTTGCACCCAAATATGTTGAACCACTCTGAGCTTAATTAGACTGATGATTTCCCTCAAGAGTCCAAAATGCTAAAAGGAAACAATCTTTGAAGGGATATTTCTCAAAAACTGTAATGTTTACAGACTCTCCATCTGAGGCTATGGGATCATGTAGGGACCCTCTACAATAACATCTCTTTTTTTTTTTTTTTTTCAGAGACATTTTCCTGTGGTGATAAGTTTTCAGTTAAGGAAAAATTTGTTAAATGCAAGCAATGTAAAGTTGCAATCTCATGCAACTTTTTTTCTGCAACTTGTACGACCAAACAGACTATTCCAACATGTTTGAATGGGTATGTTTACACTAGGGATAATGCTCTTTTGTACCCAAATATGTTGAATCACTTTGAGCTACATTGGATTGGTGATTTCCCTTAAGAGTCCAAAGTGCTAAAATACAACAATCTTTGAAGGGCTATTTCTTAGAAATCATGATGCTTATTGACTCTCTGCTTGAGAGTATGGGACTATGTTGGAACCTTCTACAATAACCTTTCTCAGTTTTTTCTATCTCAGATGTATTTTTCCGTCATGATGAGTTTTCAATTGAGGAAAAAGTTGTCAAATGCAAGCAGTGTAAAGTTGCAAAGTGGTGCAACTTTCATTTTGCAACTTCTACAACCAAATGGACTATTCCAACACATTCGAATGGGTAACGCTAGGGATGGTCCTCTTTTGCACCCAAATATGTTGAATCACTTTGAGCTACATTGGACAAGCGATTTCCCTTAAGAGTCCAAAGTGCTAAAAAATAGTAATCTTTGAAGGGCTATTTCTCAGAAATCATGATGATTACAGACTCTCCGTCTAAGACTATGGGATCATATTGGGACCCTATACAATAACCTATCTTTTTTTTTATATCTCTAAGGTTTTTGCTCATGGTGATGAGTTTTCAATTGATGGAAAAAGGGTTAGATGGATGTGATGTAAAGGTGGAAAGGGGTTTAGGGTTCATTTTTTTCCTCATGAGTAAATGAAAAAGTTATTCATTTACTCAAATACACTTAAGTCGTGAACTACACACATGAATACAAAGTATATGCATTAAAACACATAGGTCATAATGTATATATTAGAATATTCAAATACACTGAAGTCATGAACTACACACATGAATATAAAGTATACACATTAAAACATCTAGGTCGTAAAGTATACATTGGAATACTCATAAGTGACAAAGTATACACACAAGTTGTAAAGTATACACTTGAATACATGTAAAGTGTACACAATATGCATAATATTATCATTCAATAATTGTTATCAAATATAGGATTTATAAAATGACATGTAGGAATACAACAAACGACCCTAATACATAGTCATTTCCTAGTAGGGGAAGGAAATAGAGCACGCATTGCCTTCGCAGTCAGCACAGTCTTCCACAAGAGTAGCATGCTGATGTTTTAGAGTGACAAGCACCTATACAAACCATCAAAGTATCAATTAAACTACATACAATAGAAAGGATGCTTAGAATAAAAAATCTATATTATTTTAAGTGACCTAATTGATGATGAAATGGTAATGAAAACCATAAAAGATGCTTACAATAACAAATCTATATTATTGTAATATGTCACATACCTCTCCCAAAGGATTAGAGTTGGCTATTATTGCAGCAGGTCCATGATCAATCATGCTAGGAATATTGCAATATACTTCAAATGAGAAATCTATATTGTCACAATAGAAAAGATGCTTAGACTAACAAATCTATATTATTCTAAACAACATGAATGATGATGAATTGGTATTGCAAACTATAAAAGATTCTTAGAATAAAAAAATTATATTATTCTAATTAGGTATGGTCCCCTTTCACACATGTAAGGTAGATTAAAATTACAATAAAACAATCATATTAATCACAAGAAGGAAAGAAGAACAATAAATGTGACAACCATCAAGAGAATTCAATGCCATATTGAGAACAAAGTGAATCAAATTGACATACCACATATTACCTTCTTAGGACAAGGAAGTTGCAATAATTAAATGAGGAGAATTCTCATGAAAAGCATTGCAAGAGTATACAAAATATCAATATTAAAGACACCTACATTTCAAGAGTGTACAAAATATCAGTATTAAATACACCCACATTTCAAGAGTATACAAAATATCAATATTAAATAAAGAACACTAATGAACTTAAGCATAATGAACCTAAGCATTGTACTTTCCATTCATGAATATGCTATTGAAGTGTGTTTGTAGGGTCATCTCTTTGCTTAAGAGTATCCAATATTGCTTCATGATCAACATTACTAAGTGTCCATAGTTTTTTTGTCTTTGGTTTTGTGTGATGCTTCAACAACTTAACATTTGTTGCTATAACAAGGTGTGAATACAAGAGAATGGTTTTGTGTTTCTTGTAGTCTTCAAAAGAATCTATGCCATTATTTCTAATCATTTATGTTCACAACTAAGTTCTTGCAACCACAACTAAACTTGTAGGATATACAAACTCATCATCATCTTCCATTGGTTGTGTTATCTTCTGCTTTACCCACACACATCGAGCCAACCAATAGTTTGATCTCTCTTCATTCCCTTGTAGTAAAACAATTGAAAAAACATGTCCTAGCTATAGTAGATCTGAAAGATAGTTGCAATTAACTGAACTTTCCATTGTGTCATTTTTCATGGATATTGTTTGAGATAAATGACTTAGATACTATGGAACCCATGTATCCACCTACTCACTTGACTCGCATTGATTCCACTTGCACTAAATACAACTCTAACAAAAACAAGCCAACTCTCATGGCCAAATGGTCCATGTGCTTCCATATGATCTTTGAAATGAATGCATGTTTGAAGAATATTTGATTGTATGACAATCCAATCTAATTCCCACTGTACCCTCCTTAACCAACCAAAAGAATTTGTGCACTGTTGAATCAAGTGTCCCTCCCTGTGACAATGTTGAGCTACACCAATCAATAGTAGAATGTGCATCACTAAATTTTTCTTTTGAAATCTTCAATTGCTCCTTAGCTAGAGCTCTCTTTACACATGCACCTGCTCCATCATGCTCCCCTTTCCCATTTCTAGCTTCAAAAAAACTCCAAATATGAGGTACACCCCTCCACATGCATTCTACTCAACCAATAAACATACGATCATTCTCGAATTGACCTGTGCAATTATTTGACCAAATGAGATGTCATCCCACTACTATATCATGCTCCAGCAAGAACTCAAAAAAATTCTTAAAACAATGTTGGACATACTTGGACAAGTGAGATGATCTATCATCACTCATATAAAAATGATACTCTATGATTATCTTTTGATCCTCTTTTGTACTATTAGGTGCATGTCTATATGTTATGTGGACAAAAATAGTGATCTGAATAGAATTCTAATACTGATATTGTACCTCTTTTTGTGGTTGCAATGTGTAGTTTTCTACAAAAACAACCACTGATATAATAGTGTCAATCAAAAAAGAGTCCTTACACATCTTGAATTTCTGATCCAACCACTGAAACCTATGGCTATGCCTTGCATACTTGTAGAAAATATTGTCCTTAAAATCTAAAATAAAATCAGCAACACTGCATTCTTTTGTAACCAACTTGCATCTAGAGCCTTCACCTAAACTTTGCAAAGTATATTTAACTATCTCATATCTCTTTTTTTCAAAAATATTCTTTCCAAATTCATGTTTGGAACCCTCATGAAAACATTGAACAAACTTTGACAAGCCACCACATTGTGAGCACTTTGCATTTAAACAATCATTTCTATAGAAAAGGAAACCATCATCTCTAGGACATAAAAATAGATTTAGCAAGTCCCTTGATGATTTCGAAAGATGCATTGCACCACACTCCTACAACATTTCATTAGTATGCAAAGTAGAATGGATATAGGATAATAGTTCATGGTACATTGAAAACTCCACATGGTATTTGCAACAACAAGTATTACAAATTTTAAGAGGGACATAATAAAATGGCTTCAAACCTTCAAAATTCCTTTGTGAGATTTTTATATTTGGATTTATTTTAATAAATTTTTTGAACAACATTGTTTGGCTTGATTCTAAGAAATTTTCAGAATGTGGTGTATGGTCTCGATTGCTAGTTATTAACTTTAAAACATCCTTTGCATTGGGTGATACAACAGATTTATCATGCCAAAATTGTTGAATTACCTACTTTACATTATCAGTTAGCTTCTTATCAACATGTGGAAGCCTCCCAGAAAAAGCCCATGTATCATTTTGAAGATGATCATCTATTATTTCTCTTCTTGCAAGTTCTATATCCAAATTTTTACAATTTATGTCAAAATTAATACAAGTTTGTCTCATAAAGTGAGCCTTTTTCAATTGATGGCTTACTAGGGTGATTGTAATGACTCTTCGAGCAGCTCTCTTATCTTTTTCCTTGTTATTTTTTCCAAGATTTGAGAGCAACTAAAATATTTTTGACAATAATAGAATTTTTTTTAGTCTTCTTGTTCACAAAAATCTTCGATTTGACTAGCAAAGGTCTCATATTTTGTATCTTTACCAATTGTACAAAAATTTGGCATTGCTCGATCAATGTCTTATTGCTAAAATATTGGTTGAAAGGTTGCATAGACTGCAATCAAATGATTTGTATTGACCTCTTTCCTTCAAAATTGTTTATAATATTCTCATCAATTTCAAGTAACCATTTAAGGGTTCTTGAAGTTCTTGAATTTGGAATGTCTTTCTTCCACACAAGATTCTTCATTTCTCATGTAATCTGGTGAAACATAATTTACACTTGGTTCAATATTATGTTCAACATCTTCAATTCCAACATTTTTTCCTTGAACATTTTCAATATCAATTTCAATAATTTCATTCCCAATTTCAATATCATGTTCAACATCTTCAATTCCAACATTTTCACCTTGAAAATTTTCAATATCAAATTCAAAATTTTCATTCCCAATTCAAAATTTTCACTTTGAACATATTCAATTTCCTCTTCACTTCAAAGACCAAAGGGCTTAGGTTGACCAATATTTGACATAACTTATCTTCTCTTTCTATGACTTTCTCTATCTCTTTGTCTATATGCTTCAATTTGTTCTTTTGTAAGATTTCTCTTACGTTTTTGCTTCTGACAACTGTTGCTACCCATATACCTCCAAAAAGATGCTAAAAAAAATTTCTTATGACAAATTTGAGTACAAGATGCTCCAAAAAGTTAATCTTTGTCTCTTCCTATCTGAAATCGCATTTTTGTCTCCTGCAAACCCTGCAAAAAAAATGTAGGGTCCATTGGGATGCCCAAAATGGCCCACTTGGGGTTTTTCTATGGCCTACAAATCCAATATAAGATAAAATCCAATATTTGATTTGAAAAACATTTCAAAATGTATTGTGGGTATGTGCAGGATCATCATGGAAAAAATAGGCCCTTAAGTCGCAATAAAATTCAGAAAAATCAGAGTTAGGCAACTTGATGTAAAAATTTGAATAATTTATCTATATTATTTCAAAAATATGTAAGAAAATAATTTGTATCAAATTCAATTTAGTTTCTAAACTACTAGGCTTATTTAAAAAGAAAAAAAATCTATTTGGTAAAAATTTGAAATTTCAATGCAATAGTACTTAAATATCAGGGAAACATATAAGAAGTAGGTGTCTGTCTGACCACCCTAACCACAATAAAATGATAATATATTTTTATAATATTTTAGATATCAGTAGAGGACACATGTCTCGATATGATGCATATTTTTTTGTAATTTTTCCCTAAGTAAAAATAATTAATTATGAATTTCTTATTACAACTTTTAAAAAATATAAAAAATCATATGTCTGACCACCTTAACTTGGTCAAAAATTCATGAAATTCAATTTTTTCCTTTTTAATCCTATAGTATGAGAAGCATAGAATGGGACACATGTTTTAGATTCAAAAAATGTGATATCATTTGAAAGCTATAAATGTTTTTCAATTAGCCTATCAATCAGGACTTTAGTCGTAATTCAAATAGAAAATGAATAATAATTATTTATTAAATTCAAAGTAAAGCATAATTTATATTGATGGAAAGCTAAAAATTTCCTTTAAAAACCATTTTCGTTTCATCAATTTTGGGTTAAAAAAAGTCATCAACCACATACCCTACACATACCCATCATATTGCCACTTTTTGGCCCATCATGATCCTACACATACCCATGTAACAGTAATATTTTGTGTTATAAATCAGATATTTGATTTTTGAACACATATACCCAAGAGTAATTAGGAGGCATAGGTTGTGCAAGAGAGAGGGAGAGAGAGGGAAAGGGAGAGACAAAGAGAGAGAGGGAAAGGTAGAGAGAGAGAGTGAAAGGGGGGAGAGAGAGGGGGGAGAGAGAATTAGGAGGGGGAAGGGAGAGGATAAGAGGGGAAGAAGGGGAGGGTGGGAGAGAGAGAGAGAGAGGAGAAGGGAGAGTAAGAGAGGGAAAGGGTGAGAGAGAGGGAAAGGGAGAGAGAGAGAGGGAAAGAGAGAGGGAAAGGGAGAGAGAGATAGAGAGAGAGGGGAGTGGAGAGAGAGAGAGAGGGAAAGGGAGAGATAGAGATGGAATTAGGGAGGGAGAGGGAAAGAGGGGAAGAAGGGGATAGGTAGAGAGAGAGAGGGTAAGGGAAGAGGGAGAGAGAGATATAGACAAAGAGAGAGAGAGAATTAGGTAGGGGAAGGGAGAGGGGAAGAGGGTTGAGGGTAGAGGGTAGAAGTTTTAAGGGTTTAGGGTTTAAGGCTTTATGGAGAGAGTAGACGGTTTGGGTATAGGTTTGATGGATTATGGTTGAGGGTCCAATGTATAGGGTAGAGGGTATAGGGTTTATGGATTAGGGTAGAGGGTGGATGTTATAGGGTTGAGGGTAGAGGGTATTGGGTTGAGGGTAGAGGAAAGAGGATTTAAGGGTAGAGGGTTAGGGTTAGAGGGTAGAGGGTTTATGGTAGAGGTTTAAGGTTTTAAGGGTTAAGGGTAGAGGGGAGAGAGACAGAGGGAGTCAGTGAGAGAGAGAGAGACATCTGAGAGAGGGTAAGGGGTAGGAGGGAGAGACTTGAGAGAGAGAGAGAGGGAGGTATTGGGAGAGAGATAAAGGAAGGGAGAGTTAAGGGTAGAGGGTAGAGGGTTTAATGATTAAGGGTTTAGGGTTTAGGTTTTAGGGTTAAGGGTTGAGGGGAGAGAGATAGAGGGAGTGAGTGACTAAGTGAGATACCTAAGAGAGGGAGAGGGGGTAGGATGGATATACTTCAGAGAGAGAGAGGGGGGAGAAGGATAAAGATAGAGGGAGAGTGTGGGAGAGAGATAGATGAAGGGAGGGTTAAGGGTAGATACTAGATGGTTTAAGGTTTTAAGGTTAAGGGTAGAGGGGAGAGTGATAGATGGAGTAATTGAGTGAGAGAGAGAGACTTGAGAGAGGGAGAGGGGGTATGAGAGAGATAGGGTAGAGGGTTAAGGGTAGAGGGTAGAGGGTTTAAGGGTTAAGGGTATAGGGGAGAAAGATAGAGGGAGTGACTGAGAGAGAGAGACCTGAGAGAGGGAGAGGTGGTAGGAGGGAGTGGGAGAGAGATAGAGGGAATAGGGTTAATGGTAGAGGGTAGAGGGTTTAATGGTTAAGGGTTAAGGATAGAGGGAGAGATATAGAGGGATGAGATAGAGAGAGGGAGAGGGGGTAGGAGGGAGAGAGAGAGAGAGAGGGGTGAGGGGGGGATAGGGAATGAAAGAGAGGGAGGAGAGAGAGATAGGGTTGATGGTAGAGGGTAGAGGGACAGGAGAGAGGAGGGTAGATAGAGAGAGTGAGGCAGGAGGAAGAGAGAGAGCAGGTAGAGAGGGAGAGGGAGAGATAGGGAGATGAGAGATAGAAAGATGAGGGAGGGATAGATATGTAGGTAGAGAGAGTTGAGATAGAGATAGAGTAGAGAGGGAAGGAGAGAGAAGGGAGGGAGAAGTTGGAGAGAGGAGGAAGGTGGTGGTAGGAGACGGGAGAGGGTTAAGAGGTAGGGGAGAGAGATAGAGGGAGTGTGTGTGTGTGAGAGAGAGAGACCTAAGATAAGGAGATGGGGTGGTAGGGAGAGACTTGAGAGAGAAAGAGAGGAAGGGAGTGGGAGAGATATAGAGGGAGGGAGGGTTAAATGTAGATGGTAGAGGGTTTAAGGGTTAAGGGTTTAAGGTTTATTGTTAAGGGTAGAGGGGAGAGAGATAGAGGTACTAACTGAGAGAGAGAGACCTAAGAGAGGGAGATGGGGTAGGAGAGAGAGGGAGGGAGTGGGAGAGAGATAGATGGAGGGAGAGTTAAGGGTAGAGGGTTTGAGGGTTTAAGGGTAAATGGTTTAGGGTTTAAAGTTAAGGGTAGAGGGTTAAGGGTTTAAGGGTTAAGGGTAGATGGTTAAGGATAGAGGGGAGAGAGATCGAGGGAGTGAGTGAGTGAGAGAGAGACATGAGAGAGGGAGTGGTGCTATGAGGGAGAGACTTGAGAGAGAGAGAGGGAGGGAGTGCAAAAGAGATAGAGGGAGATAGGGTTAAGGGTAGAGGGTAGAGGGGAGAGACATAGAGGGACTGAGTGAGAGAGAGAGAGACCTACAAGAGGGAGGGGGGGTAGGAGGGAGAGGCTTAAGAGAGAGAGGGTAGAGGGTAGAGGGTTTAAGGGTTTGGGGTATAAGGGTTAAGGGTTTAGGTTTAGGGTTATGGATAGAGGGGAGAGAGATAGATGGATTTAGTGAGAGAGAGAGGTAGGGAGTGGGCGAGAGATAGAGGGTAGAGGATTAATGGTAGAGGGTAGAAGGAATATGGTTAAGGTAGATGGGAGAGAGATAGGAGTGAGTGAGAGAGAGAGAGAGAGAGGGAGGGAGTGGGACATAGATAGAGAGTAGAGGGTTTAAGGGTTAAGGGTAGAGGACTAAGGGTAGAGTGGAGAGGAGGAGAGAGAGAGAGACTTGAGAAAGGGAGAGGGGTAGGAGGGAGAGACTTGAGAGAGAGAGGGGGGAAGAGGGAGAGAGAGAATTAGGAGGGGGAAGGGAGAGGGGAAGAAGGGGAGAGAGAGGGAGAGATAATTAGGAGGTCAAAAGAAGAGGAGAAGAGGGGAAGGAGAGAGAGAGAGATAATATTTAAATATTTAATATATTATTAATATTAATTAGTTATATAAATTTTTATATATTAGTAATATTTATACATTAACTAAAATACGGAAATAATATTTAAATATTATACATAATAATATAATATATATTATATATTATACATAATTCCATAAGAGATTATCATAAATTGTATATTATATATTAAACTATAAACTATATTGTATATTCTAAAATAGATATATTAAAATAAACTATAAACTATTTTGTTGCATTTTTTCAATCATATATTATAAACTATATTACATTTTTTTAAAGCATATATAAAATATATCGGATATTTGATTTAATTGGATATGTGATATTTCTAACACAAACCTTACTACCTAGGGGTTAGCCTCATGCTTGCTTTTGAATTTTGCTAGGACATGCCAATCCTAAGAAGTCAACACAAAAAACGTGTTTCATAGCTTACCTTGCTTTTCTAGACTTCGCCCATGTGGATGACAACTTTTTTTTACCCAAAATTGATGAAATAAAAATGGTTTCTAAAGGAGATTCTCAGATTTCCACCAATATAAATGATGCTTTACTTTGAATTTAATAAATAATTATTATTCATTTTTTATTTGAATTATGACTAGAGTCTTGATTGATAGACTGATTGAAAAACATCTATAGCTTTCAAACAGTATCACATTTTTTTAATCCAAAACATGTGTCACATTCTATGCTTCACATACTATAGGATTAAAAAAAAAAATGAATTTCATGAATTTTTTACAAAGTTAAGGTGGTCAAACATACGAGTTTTTATTTTTTAAAGTTGTAATAAAAAAATCATAATTAATTATTTACTTGGAAAAAAATTATAAAAAAATATGCATCACATCGAGACATGAGTCCTCTACTTATATCTAAAATCTTATAAAAAAATATTATCATTTTATTGTGGTTAGGGTGATCAGACAGACACCTACTTCTTATTTTTTCCCTAAAATTTAAGTATTACTACATTGAAATTTATAATTTTCACCAAATAGATTTCTTTTTTTTAAATAAACCTGTTTAGAAACTACATACAATTTGCTACAGATTCTAATCTTACATATTTTTGAAATAATATAGATAACTTATTCAAATTTTTACGTCAAGTTGCCTAACTCTAATTTTTGTGAATTTTCATTGCCACTTAAGGGCCTGGTTTTTCCATGATGATCCTACACATACCCATATCTTCTTGATGAAGTTACACTTTCTAGAAGATTCTAGGGTGGTTACACCTTCCAAATAAAGGATGTGAATGGGAGTTACAAAGGGAGGGTAGAGCAGTGTGTATTGTGGCTCTGATTTGCAGATTTGTAGATTTATGTAATCAAAGTGCACATGTCATGGCAATTGTAATGTTGTAATTCCATTTTCGTTTTAGTGATAATAGAAAATATTTGCTTTCTTCTTGCATATTGTTTGCGCAATTAGTTTTTGTTGTTATGAGCTTCAGATTGTAAGGGGAGTACCCTTCGTCAAGTGGTATTAGATTAGGAGCTCCTTAGTGTGTAGAAAGATCATCAAACATGAGGCAATTTGTACCAGGACTTGTGGTTGTGGTTCTATGAGAAAAGATGCCTCCACAAAGAAATTGTGGTGGGAGAAATATTGGGGTAATAGAAGAGGGTTTTAGAGCCCTCTAGAGACAAGCTCAAGCACTATAATAAGAGCCACACAGAGGGGTTGATGTTAGAAGAAGAGATGAAAGTGAGGATGAGGCTGAAAATGAAGAGCCATTTGAAGAAGAAGCACAAGATGTAATGGATCTAGAGAAGTCAGACTAATTAGGGCCATTTCCAAGATTGGAAAGAGGTTGAAGATAAATTGGGTCAATGATATGGAAGAGTATTTTGAGTATGAGGAAATAGAAGATCTGGAGAGGGTCAAATTTGCAAAGGCCAAGCTAAAAGGCCATGCTAGCATATGGTGGAAAGAAGTCCAGTTGGAGAGAAACCAAAGAGGTAGTGAGAAGATAACCAAATGGGATTGTTTGGTGGATAAACTAAACAGGAAATTCATTCTTGTAGGTTACAAATTGGATTTGTTAAAGAAGATGAAAGGATTGAAGCAAGTCAGGAAATCCATCAAAGAATACACAAAAGAATTCTACAAGGTCTTGATTAGAGTAGGTCATTCTGAGGCTGACAAGGAGAAGGTTTCCCTTTATATTAATGGGTTGAAACCAAGCATCCAAGAGGATTTGAGTTTGGTAAGGATGAACATGATTGAAGATGCACTATTTTTCCCTGAAGGTGGAAGAGAAGTTTAATAGAAGGTTCAAGAGAAAGCAAAGGGGTGGAGGTCATGGTGGAAAGACTACTGGATGGTCATATGGAGGCTAAAGTAAAGATTAGAAGAAGACTGAAGGATCTAGTAGTACTTAGAACCAGAAGGGAGATAATACCTAACGTCCTTGAGATAAAACTAATGGAGACCAAAGAGGAAGAGGAGGTTTTCGTGGAACTGGTTTTCAATGTAGAGAAGGACATTGAGCCTACGAGTTTCCTCAACATCAAGGTTGGGAAAATAGAAGACCTAAAGGTAATGCTTGAGTTTCCCATGTAGATGAAGATGCTCAATCTTCACATTCTTAAAGACACTAAAAGAGGAGACCCCGTTGTTGTCAAAAGAGCCTTGTTGAATGAGGAGAAGGAACCAGATCAAAGAAAGAACCTGTTCCACACTCAATGCAAGTGTGAAGGTAAATTTTGTAATGTTATCATGATGGAGGTAGAATTGGTAATCTTGTTTAAGATGAAATGGTTACTAAATTATAGTTGGAGAGGAGAAGACATCCAAAACCATATCGGATCGCATGGTTGTAGAAGTACCATAGGGCATTGGTCAATGAGGCATGTTTGGTAAAGTTTAAGATTGGTAACTATCAAGATGATTTTTTGTGTGATATTATACCTATGGATGTTTGTCACATGTTGCTAGGCATATCATGGAATTTTGATCAGTGAGTGATGTGTGATGGACATGCTAACTCCTATTCCTTGACAAAGGGCAGTGTTCATCATAATTTCAAACCCCTGAAGGAGGAAAAAGAAAAGGTATATAGTAATGAAAGGATTTTTTTCTTTGATAGAAGAAAGTTCCTAGAAGGTATGAGACACGAGCATATGTGTTTCACTTTGATCCCTAGAGCTGATAAAGAAGATACTAAAGAGGTACCTGTAGAGGTTTCAAATTTGTTGAATGAGTTTTAGGATATTGTTTTTGATAACATACCTGAAGGTTTGCCTCTAGTAAGGAAGATTAGCCACCAGATGGACCTAATTCCTAGAGCCAGTTAGTTGAATAAGGAAACTCATTGTATGAGCCCAGTAGAGAACGGGGAGTTGAACAAACAAGTTCAATATTTTTTGTGAAAGGAACTAATCAGAGAGAGTTTGAGTCCATGTGTAATACCTACAGTACTAGCACCAATGAAGGATGGGGAATAGCGGATGTGTACAGATTCTAGAGACATCAAGAAGATCACCATCAAGTATAGATTTCCCTTACCGAGGATGGATGACATCATGGATTTTTTGAGCGGAGATGTGAACATCACAAAGATATATCTAAAGAGTGGTTATCACCATATCTAGATTAGAGAAGGAGATGAATGGAAGGCATCCTTCAAAAAAAAAGAGGGCTTGTACAAGTGGTTAGTCATGCCTTTTGGGCTAACCAATGCATCGATTACATTCATGGGACTCATGAATGAGGTGTTGAAATAATTTTTGGGTAATTTTTTCATAGTTTATTTGGATGAAATTTTCATTTTTAGTAAGACATTGAAGGATAATTTGATGCATATAAAAAATAAAATTGAGAAGCGAAGAGAGGAGAAGTTTTTGATCAATTTGAAGAAGTATTGTTTTGTGAAGAGAGAGTTGGTGTACCTAGAATTTTTTATCTCAATAGAGTGTCTTAAGATGGATCCAGAGAAGGTGAAAGCTCTTATTGAATGGCCTACACCAAGGAGTGCTATAGAGGTGAGATATTTCCATGGTTTGGTAAGCTTTTATAGAAACCTTATCATTTGAAGGTTTCAGTACTATTTGTGCACCTCTAACTGAAACAATGAGAGGGGATAGAAAAGAGTTTAAGTGGAATGTAGGAGCAGCAAATTTTTTTGATATGTTGAAGAAGAAAGTTATAAGGCAATCTATTTTGGCACTTCCATATTTCAACGAGTTATTTTAGGTAGATTGTGATGCTAGTGGCAATGTCATTGGAGTTTTTTTGAGTCAAGAAGGTAAACCCATTCCCTATTTTAGTGAAAATTTGAATGATGCAAAGAAGAAGTATTCTATTTATAATTAGGAGTATTATGCTATAGTTCAGGATTTGAAGAAATGGAGACACTATTTGTTTCCAAAATAGTTTGTTTTATTTATTGATCATCAAGCTTTACAATATTTGAATATTCAAGGGAAGAAAAATCAAAGACATTTGAAATGGGTTGAATTTTTGCAAAGTTATACATTTTTTTTAGGCATAGGAGTGGAAGATCTAACAGAGCTACAGATGCCTTAAGTAGGAGGGAAAATTTGTTAACATAAATGCAAATTGAAGTTGTTGGGTTCAATGAACTCAAGAGCTTGTATCCTAAGGATCCTGATTTTGTAGAGGCTTGGAGAGCTTGCAAGGAGCCTATCACTTTGGATATGATGATATGGTTGGATTTTACAATCCAAAACGATATGTTGGTTGAAGGGAGTCTGTCATGCATTCCAAGGAATTCCATGAGAGAGAACCTGATCAATGAGAAACACAGTGGAGGATTAGTTCGACACTTTGGTTGCAATAAGACCATTGCTATTTTTGGTGAGTGATACTATTGGCCATAGTTGTAGCAGGGTGTGAATAAGTTTGTGCAAAATTGCAAAGTATGTCAGATGGTGAAAGGAACAAGTCATAATATTGTATTGTATTAGCCATTACCTATACTTGTGAGGCCATGGGAGGACATTATTATGGATTTTATTTTTGTTTTTCCAAGGACACAATGAGGGCATAATTCCATATTTGTGGTGGTGGATATATTTTTGAAGATGGAACACTTCATTCCATGTCATAAGACTAGTGATGCTATTCATGTTGCAGAATTATTTTTTAGAGAGGTGGTGAGACTACATGGTCTACCCCGGAGTATAGTTTCACATTGAGATACCAAGTTTGTTTTGTATTTCTAGAGGACATTATGGAAGAATATGAAGACTGATTTGAAGTTTAGTTCTACACACCATCCATAGACAAGTGGACAAACAGAGGTGGTGAATAGGAGCTTGGGTAACTTACTAAGATGCTTAGTAGGAGACAAACACAAGGGATGGAATTTAATTTTACCACATATAGAATCTTTTTACAATAATTTTTCCAATAGGAGCATTGGTAAATTACCATTCTAGATTGTGTATGGGAATAGTCGAAGAACTTCTTTTAAATTGATAAAGATGGATAAGGGGGAGAAGAGTAGTGCTAAGGCTAAAGATTTTGTTGAGCACCTAAAGAATATTCATGAAGAGGTGAAGAAACATATCAATAAGATGAAATCTTAGTATAAGGCTAACGAAGATTAGAAAAGGAGGAATAAGGAGTTCTAGGTAGGAGATGAATTCATGGTTCATTTGTAAAAGGAGAGATTTCTAGTTGGTACATACAATAAGTTAAAGATGAAGAAGTTTGGACCTTGCAAAATACCAAAGAAGCATGAATCAGGAAATGCATATGAGGTAGAGTTACCTAATGAAATTCATATTTCACTTTTGTTTAACATTTCAGATTTAAAAAAATATCATGGAGGAATTGATGAAGAAATATTAGAAGCATAGTGGAATATTCCAGCACCTACTTTCGAAAAGGAGGAGATAGAAGAAATTTTGGATAGCTATGTGGATAGAAGCACATGAAATAGGAAATATGCAGAGTACTTGGTGAAATGGAGAGTAAAGCTTTTTAGAGATTCATCATGGTTATCTGAGGTTGAGGTTAACCATCTTGGTTTCCTTCTCATGGTTATCTGAGGCTGAGGTTAACTGTCTTGGTTTCCCTCTAACTCCTGAGAACTGACGGGGTCACTTTTCAATTTACCCTGGGTGTTTGATGTAGGAGCATTCAAGGCACAAGAGAAATCTTACATCACCCAAAAAAATATTGTTTCTTTTAAATATGGGCCAAATTTGGTAGGGTTAATATTTTTAGTAAGTTTACATTTATGCACGATTAGGCACAAAATCTTACACAAACCTCCAGAATGGTAAATTTAAGCCAATGGTGAAGAAATCACCTAAATGTCATTTATCATTTGAGATTAAAATTTCAATTTTCAAAAATCCTATTAAAATCTTCAAATTCAATTTTGAGGCACTTAGAGGCTCCGAATGGGCCTAAAAATTGGTGGAAAATGAAAGTAGTCTACCTATCGGTACAAATTTTTAGGGATTCACCTTCTCAAGATATTTTCAAAAAGGTATTATAATTGAAAAGCTAACAATCAGATCAAAATTTATGACCCCATGAAGTTTTACTACCAAAATTAATAAAATTTCAAAATATCTTCTTTAGGAAGTTACACTTTCTAGAAGATTCTATGGTAGTTACACCTCCCAAATAAAGGATGTGAATGGGGGTTACAAAGGGAGGGTAGAGAAAAGTAGATTATGGCTTCGATTTGTAGATTTAAAAATTTATGTAGTCAGAGCACCCATGTGATGACAATTGTAATGTTGTAATTTCATTTTTGTTTTAGTGATATTAGAAAATATTTGCTTCCTTCTTGAATATTGTTTGTGCAATTCTTTTTTTTGTTATGAGCTTCAAATTGTAACGAGAGTACCCTTCATCATGATCATTGTGATTTTCCTCATACTCTTTGGAATAATATTTGGGAGCTATATGGAGATCTTGATACTCCACCATTCTCTGATGATCATGATTTAAAATGTCATGAGCCTCTTCATTGTACATAAAAGACACCTTATGATCATAATACTATGTAGGGGTTTATAGATTTGAAATGCTTTGAATCTAAAAATGAGGATGACAAGGGTTCTTTAAATGCTCCTTCTTCTCCATCACACAGTTGATGTACCTTCATCTTCTATGATTCATTATGTAGAGTCATTGATTGAGGCTTCCATCATTCTTGTTCATCAATACCATTCATCTTATGTTGGTGATTCATTGAGCGTGTCTAGTGATTCATTACAAGTATCTCATTGTCTTCCTAATTGGGATTCTTATTTGATAGACATTACATCATTGTTTTTGGAGTCTCACATTTCATATTTGGAGGACACATTTGAGGGGTTACATCTCTTCTTTGATGATAGTCATTGCACAACTATTATCAAACCATCATGGTCCTTAGATATTGTTCAACATCAATTTCCATATAGTCCTGATTTTCACCTTCTTCTCTGATTGGGTATGTACATTATTTGATAGTGGAATTTTCATCTTCATTGGACAAGGAGACACACAAGAATTTTTCAAATACATCATCATCATCATCTATATTCATCCTTCCTTCCTTCACTTTCTATTTGGAATGGGAAGCATTCATGCATTTGTACTTGGTTTTGTTTCTTCCAAAAGGGAGACAAGTTGTTTGTTGACACTAGATCATGTTTTGTCTTTAGACACTTTCCCTTTTTATAGGTGATTATACATTGTGGGAGGGCTGCATAATCTCTCTCTTTCCCTCTTATGGGGGGAATATTGATTATATTGTATTCCTATGATAAATGTTGCTCTTGGGGGTATTAATGTTGAGACCTCCATTCATCACTTCCATCATTTTTACATGATTTTCATTTTATATATTTTTTGGAGAGAAGTTTTCTTCCCATTGATTTTTATCCTTTTCTCCATTTATGAGAGATTATTTGCATCGATTATTTGTACATGGGTACCTAACATGGCCCTTTTTTTTAGACCCATATTACATTTGCATCATTTGTATAATAACTACACTCCCTAAGTTGCACTTGCATGGGGTGTTATTGTGAATGGGGTTATTTCCTAACTAGTTCTTAGTGAGGCCCTATTCACATCATTATAAGCTTACTTAGGAGTTAAGTTTTCTAGGTGTCATTTCTAGAAACTAGTTATAATGGGTCCATGTCTCATTAATTAACTTATAGTTATCTAGGCATTTAATATTTCACTAATGCATTTAAAATTATGTATTAGAAATTTAATGTATTCATCCAAGGTGGTTATTTTACCTCCTCTCACCTTTCTTATATGACCAAGGTTCTTCTACATTTGTAAATCATCTAAGGTATTCTAGATCAATTCATCATAAATCATCATTTGATCAAATTGTTGTCTTTCTCATGTTGCAACACTTGTTTATGTGGATGGTGTCTTTCTTAGTTGATCCATTGAAGAAGGAATATGTTCGTACTTGACATTTTGATCAAGTACATGGTACATTGTCATGTTGGTTCCTTATAACTTGGTGCATAATTTCAAGTACAATATCAAATCTAGGTTGCTTTTATAATTTTAGTATGATAATCATTCATCCATTCCATATCTCCATCCACCTTATCATTTTTCACCCATCCTCATGTATTTCATCTTTTCATCCTTCTAGTCCTCTCATCAATTTCAAGACCACACACATGTTCTCCTAACCCCCATTTCCTCGAGAGGGGGTATACCACTACCTCCTCGCCATCCTTCCTCATCCTCATTAATGACAGGGGCATCATGCCACTAGTCTTTGTCTATTTCCTAGCCACTATGTTTTATTCTTCTTTGAATGATGTTAATTCTCCTAGTCGCAATATCATCTCAAAGAGGGGAAAAATGTAGAGACCTAAAATAATATTTAATTAAATAAATATTTGTTATTTATTTAATAAATTTACCCCCTCCCTTATCCTATTAATTATTAATTAAATATTTATTATTTATTTAATTAATTTTCCTATCATCCTTTATCCACCACCTTTAATTAAATAAATCTACATTTATTTAATTCAAGAACCCTTTACCCTTATTACTTTAAATCCCCTAGCCTTTCTTAAGTTAGCTAATCCTTGATTAATCAACTTTATTCCCATACTAGACCTCATTATCCAATTCTCCAACTTTTAACTCCACCTAATTTAATAAACCCTTGGTTTATTAACTCAACCCATCCTCATTAAATCAATTAATCTTTGATTAATTGATCTAACACTCATCTATAATCCTCATTATCATTATTTCCTAATCTTAAATTCCTACATCTCACCTAACCCCACTAGCCTCTTACACAAGCCAATCTAACCTCTTACACAAGCCACCCTATCTCTTACAAAAATTTAATGCCTCTCTTCCCAATGTGTGCTCACAAATGTGTGAGAACACCTAACCTCTTAACCCCTTTCCATCTTGTGAAACTTGTCACATTCCTAATACTTCACTCCATCTTGATCCAAACCTTACCTTCTCAATCAATCCTAGCCATTCCTCAAACGAGCAATCTTGGCCTTTGTTTTTTGCCCTCTCATTTCTATAATGAGAAATATGAGCAACCGCATTCCAATCACTTGAGTAAATCTGCAAGATATGGGTGCATCTTGTGAGCTCAATCCATGAAGAGAAGAAGACTATGAAGGTATAAATCTCATTTATGCATTTTATTCTATTTATCATCATATTCATCTTTCCCTTCTTCTTTATGCATTTCTATCTATTTACCTTCTTATTCTATTTTTCCTTCTTCATTTTGGCATGCCCATGGGTTATCCCCTTTTTTCCAATGATTTGGGAAGGTTTTTGTGAGTTTTTAGTTTGTAGGTTCTAGAACCACACCTTCTCTCCTGAAGCGCGCTTATGCCACAAATTGTTGCACCTATGCTATAAAATATTATGCCTATGCTACAAACTCTTGCACCTCTACCTCAACTTTTGGTGCCCAATATCCCAAAATCCATGCATGCATTTCGTCATAGTTTCTTTAGAATTTTTATAACAGCTTCTATTTTGTTTGGTTAAATTGTGTGTTTCACTTGCATAGTTAGCTTAGAGTTTAAGTCCTAGATTAATTATAATTTGTGTTTGCAGCATTTTCCTTGTTTTTTATTTTTCAACTACAACTTTCACATCTTAAAAAGACAAAAAAATTACAAATCCACAAAATACAAAAACAAATGTACCTAGGTTAACAACTACCCTATATTAACAATAGAAATTTTTCTTTTAGGCCTCAAACATACCTTAAAGCCTTAAAGAGCACACATTTAACTTGCATATTTAGCTTTTTGTCACAATTTTAATTTGTTGCCAGGTCTTTGTTTTGTTGTACCTTCACAAAAAGTAGTTGTTCTTAGGTTTTGACTTGCAATGTTTGCGCTCTATATTTTGGTGCTTATGCAAAGACCTATTGTGCCTACATAGTGACTACCTACATCTGGGAAATGACCTATCACAACTTTGTCTCATAGAGTAGTGCCTCTACCTCAACTGAAGTGTAGCTCTATCTGTAAAGCTACACATTTGTTTCAGGAGGCACTTTTAGGGGTTATTTTAGATGTTTCCTTCATGTGATCTCTATTTTTGAGTTACTACTGCATGTTGTAGGGTTTTAATTCTTTTATAAGGAAAAATAATAAAAAAAATTTCACCCCCTATAGTTAAGTTAAGTGTGCCAACCCCCTTATTGCAAAAGGGGTTCCAATTTTTTATGATTATATTTATGCTAACAATCTTTTTATGTGATCATCTTATCATCTAACCACTTGTTTTGCAGCTTGAAATCAATTGTCAAAGGAAAAAGAATCAAAATACTAACATTTTTCTTGTAGATTCAACTGGCCAAGACCTTTTTCCACTAATCTAGGCACATCTCATTTCTTAAGGTTAATGAATTTCGGTTTGATGTGTCTTTGAGTGAGTAGTGTGTATGCTCTCATCTCACACCTAGTGTGATCTTGAGGATCAAAAACACCACTTACTCTTTTTCTTTTCTTTTTATCCCAAGGAACCCAACATATGAATGATCTATATTTATGCTTCGTGTGATCTTGGGGATCAAAAACACTTGGATCATTCATTTTAGGGGGCCTACTTAGGGATTTCATCATACTGGGGGACGACCTTAACTCTCATGTTCTGATGGAGTATAAAGAGTGGGAGGTGAATCAAAAGAAACCTCTTGGAGTGGAATCTTTTCAATATGGGCTAAGTCTCCAAGAACTTTATACCTTGGAGAAGTGGTGCACGAGTACCTATTTGATTTCTTGCCTCCATGAGGCCATTTGTAAATAGTTGCTCTATTTTGTGTATTGGGTCTTATAATAAAGTTTATCAAACCATTTTGGAGATTTTTTAGTCTTAGGAAGTTATATTTTAAGTCATTTTTCAAATAATATTTAAACTTGTTCCATATTGTAAAAATTGTAAAAGTTTGTCAAGAAAGTTGTCAAGCAACTTGTCAAAATGTGTCATTAAGGTGTTTTGTCAACAAACTAATCAAAAGGTATTTGAAAATGGTTTTTTTTGGTTGGAAATGTATAGATACACCCTCAAAAACTCGAATTGGGGGTTGGGAGACATTATTTTTGAAGTTTAATGAATGGCAACCTCAAGTTTTGTGTGCATTTTTTGATTTTTATATTGTTTACAGGCTAAAGATGTGCTTTGTATGGCCTAGTATGGACTCAAATAATAAATTATCATATATGGATGGAAATATCTCTATTTCTAGTTTCCAATTATTTTTGTCTCATTGAATTTTATTGAGTTTTGTAACTATTTTGGTGAGTGCCTATTCTAACAATATTGTGCAAAATTTATAGTCTAAAAAATGTGATGGTATGGATTTTAAAGTCTATATTTTGGATCTGAAACTAACTGTATTTTTTTTCCATGTGAATCTAATTTTATTTGCTTCAATTCTCATCAAAGTTCATTAATATTTGAATAAGTTATGACCATTTTTGTGAGGGCAGGTCTGAACCCTACCTAGGGTTTGCAATTTTGGGAAAAATGCAATAACATTCATTTCCACCGTTGGATCTTCATAAAAAGTGGAGGAAACGTCTATAACTATGTTTTCTTCAATATCACTAGAGATATTGGATTCATTATTTGTTTTGTGGAAGTTATTAATGATTGTTCATTGCATTAAATTGTGGGCTGCCATGGCTATGTTTCCAATGTGATATACAATGCCTAATAGCATGTGTTATACAAAGATTGTTTTGGATTATTATTGAAGGTTTGTGATATGTGTTGTTGAATCCTCCTAGCTCTACATCAAGAAGTGAACGTGGAGATTGGGTTACCCTCTCCTCCTAGTTGTTTAGCATTGTACTTTTCATCTATGAATTTTGGCCTTACTACCCTTGAGGTATTTCAAAGACTCCCTAGTAGCCTGTGCATCCTAGATTAAGACCTTTCGACTGTAGGATAGTGTGGTGCAAGGTATGTGCATCATACCCTGTAGATTCCCACCATATGGCTTCCTTGAGTGAGACAAAAATCCTTGGTGTTGCATAAACTATGTGTAGCTTTCCAAGGAGAGAATGATTTGGGTTATCCTTCCATTCTAGGGGGCCCTAGTTGTCTTCTCTCACAAAGACGCAATTCTATACACCCTGTTGAGGTTTCCCTACCCTTGAGTTGTAGGAGATTCCAATTTTGGAGAAATGCAAGTTTGTGGGACTACACTAGCTTATAAACCCACTTGATCTTAGGATTTGTAAACAAGTGTTTGAAATATTTTCTTGTGCAACACCCATGAAAAAAAAAATCAGCCAAGGGACTAGGGATTGAACATACACTGTAAAAATCCATCAAACTTAGCCACTTTGTTTTTTTGTGTGATTTTAATTCTATCTCCTAGTCAAGCAAAAAAAATCTTCATCTCATCTAATTCTTCCTATCCCAATCATCCCTCCACATCCTAATCATACCATATTTTCCATCCTAATAATCCCTTGGCATCATAATCACCCCCCATCTCATCATAGCCATCCTTTATTATCCTAAACATTCTTTTTTATTCCATTCCACCTTCTTCTTAATCACCTTATCCCAATCATCCCATCATAATCCTCTATAATCATTCTAATCATCCATCCTATCCAAATTATCCCATAATCTACATCTAATCCATCCTTAATCCTTCATTTAGGACCCTAGGCTTAATTTTCATACTCTATTTGAGGTCCTAATCATTATCCTAATCATCTTCCATAATCCCTATCCAATTTCATTAGAAATCTTGGTCTTGATATCCTCTATCCATCACCATCCTTAATCCATCATTCACTATCATCCTTAATCTATATCATTCATCTTTTTAATCCAATCCCCCTTTAAAAACTAATATCATTCTAACAAAATCCTAATCCAATCCATCTACCCATCATAAAAAATATAATCATCTATTATCCATCTACCTATCTCAACCTACATCCAATCCCTAATCCTTAATCAAAAACCATCATTTGAACTTAATTTCCTTTATACATCATATCCTTTCATCATCATCCAAATATTTCATAAGGATCCTATCCTTAATCTAATATCATACATCTCAAATTCAATCTTAAGTATAGAGAATCAACCTTAATAAAATCAAATCATTTTAAGGTCTTGAAATTTTCTCCCAAGTCTAATCCCATCCTCCATATTAATCCTCATATTTTGTTCTTCTAATCACCCATCTTTTCCTAAACATCCCCTAACATATATCTAATCCATCCTTAATCCATCCTCATCCAAAACCAATCCCAAAATTTTCACCTCCAATTAGCCCTCCACCATGTCTAACCACTTAAGCTATCATTCATCCAACCTAATCAATTCTAATCCACCTTCATCCATTCCAACCCAACCCAAAATCATGCACCCATATCCTATTCCATGCGATGATAGTGTGAATATTGTGGATCACCTTTAATTCATGATCATTAAACAAAATTCTCCAAGATTCCACCAATCACCCATCCAAAGTCCCCCTCAAATCCCACCCACATGCATACCACCCATATCATCCTCATGGGACCCCATCACCAATTATTTCCTCACCCACTACTTTAATAATGATAAGGATGCCCTGCTTAGATATCTCCTTGGAATTGGTGATAAAATTCCATCCTCCCTACCTTCATTTGATCCCAATCCATCCCCTCTTGATTATCATTCCCCTTCCTTTTACAAGGGAGAGAAATCCTTCATCCAAAATATCACTCCAACTCCATCCAAATCCTAAATTCCCATCTCCCAATCCTTTTCAAGTTCCTCATCCTCATCCTAAATTTACCAATCCATGGAATCTTCCACCTCTTATAACACTTTTTCATCTCCCACATCCCTACAATTCACCTCAACCCAATCTTACCAATCAAATTCATCCCATGTTCCTCATAATAATTGTCTCCAAGAAATATTAGAAAAGGTGCTTAATCCCCCATGCAAAAATAAAGTTATGAAATATTCCCATGTCATGCACCCACCTTCATCACCTCCACATCAAGATAAATCCCAGTCCCCTAAATCTCATGAATTCTTTACTACTCCATTCATCCAAGTTGAAGCATCTATCCAACCTTAATCCCCCATCACACCATCCACATCAAGTGATCTATGTCAATTCTCTAATATAAAGCATGCTAAGATAGATTCCCCTCCATATAAATATCAATAAACTCCTTCTCCTCCATCATATGATCCCCTTTAATCTCAGGATCTCATTTCTAATCAAGAACAACATATCCCTCCCATCCCATCTAATGATACTTTTCCATCTCAAGATCCAAATACCCCTTCAACTCCATTTCATGATCCCTCTCTAAATCAAGATCAAAGTACACTCTCCACCCCATATAATGATCCTCTCCCCTCCCATAATCAACACACCCCTCCCAATTCATGTCATGATCCCCCTCCATCTCATCACCAAGACCACAATATACCATCTACCCCATCCCATGATCCTACCCCAAGTTAAGATCAAAGCATCCCTTCATCTCCATCTCATTATCCTAATCCCCCACAAGATCTCATCACCCTTATCCAAGCTATCCATGAACCCCATACTTATCAAATGGGTTCCTCCACCTTCATCCAAGCTAGTTTACTCCAAGAGCCTATCATTCCTTCCATATCATATCCCCCTCAAAATAGAATCACATATTGTTTCCAAAATAATATCCCATTGGAAAAATGATTTGTCAAAACATGAATTATCAAGGAAAAAGTGTTAGGCCTCCATGAAAAAGGCATGTTAGAACCCCTTAATATTAAAGAAAATCCAAAGTATCATGGCCTTGGATACCAAGCTCTAGAGATTGGTATTGTTGCAAGTATGAAGGTTTTGTCATTGGTATCAATAGGAAGTTTACTGACTGGTGTTGTCATTGATGCCAACTATGGGATGAAGATGTTAAGGATATTGAGAAAATTGTGGGAAAGAGGAAAATATGTTAAGCATGTGTAGTTAAGACCTTCAGGGAGTGTTGTGAGTACATGGAGATATTCTCTTATTGTAGAGTTTGAAGATGAGTTGGAATGAAGTAATGAGCTGAGATGATGTCTTTGATACATAATTTCCAAGTGCTTTTGAGAAAATTTAATAAATAGAGTATACTATGTTGTGCAAATTTTCATAATGTGCTTTGGTATTGTGCTCTGCATTCTTTTTGTGTTGATGCTATGTTTGTGCGGATCTTACATGTTATTCAAGGGTGTTAGAGATTGCTATATTCAAAATTTTGGTTTCTAGATCATTGTACAGTGCAAGATACTTCCACCAGTGTGTGAACCAGATGTTCAATGATGTTTTCTATGATCTGAGAGAAATGTATTTGCTCCACATTTCTCTACTATTTCGATTCAAGTTCTAGAGATTTGGTAAGTTTCTTATAATTCTTTTATATTTTTGTGTTCAAGGTTTTACTTGATTTGGTGTAGTATAGTGTGAGTTTCATTTATTAGTATGCAAATAAGGGTTATCAATTGTTCTAAGTTAAAATTATTTGTTTATGTGAGATTTGATGAAGTTTTTTATGAATCTTAAGTAGTTCATGGTTTTTTTTGGATTGATTTCAAGTGAATTATGTTGTCTAGAACTTTTAGCTTGGTTTAAGGAAGCGTGTACTTAATGTCTATGGTGTTTTGTACAGGTGTTGGCCGACCTTGTGTTAAAACTACATGTGAGGCTTGTGGAAGTGTGTTGAAGTGTTTTTGGATCTATTTGGGTGCTAATTAAGAACTTATGTAGGTCACCTTTGATTCTTTTGGACATCATGGGAATGTTTAGGTGCTAACCTACTTTGAATTTGAATGTATAATGACTAGTGGCTGACATTGGAGAAAGTTTTTGAGGTAAAGATTGATATAAATATGTACGGTGTTGATGCAAGATGGGAGTGTGAAGGATTAAGAAAAAAGATAGATGTGAGATTCATGCAAGTGATGTGTGTGATGTGAAACTAAGTAGAGCAGTGTGAACTTCATGTTAGGGTTCTTGAAGTGAGTGATTTGAAGGCATCTGATATCTTTCATGTGCGATTGTGCAACTGTGTTAGCAATTGTGGTGGAAGATTTGTTGCATTGAGAATTATTTTCTTTGTGTAACATTCTTCTTCTATCTTCTTGTTTTATTTCTATGGTAATGAGCCCTGGTTGTGAGACTTTTTAGATAGTGTGTCCTATTCTAGTAGTGAGCCCCTTTGTACTAGTTTTTCTATTACTTATATTGTGAGCTAATCCTCATCGTGGTTTTTCCCTCATTGGGTTTTCCACATAAATTTTGTGTTCTCATGTGTATGGTTTTGTGATTTCAATTTCTATTATCTTTTTTTCATGTTTAATCAATTTAACAAAATATGGGTTTAATGAATGCTTATGGATTCGATTACTCTTCAATGCTTTGAAGGATTAATTTTCTACAACTGATTCACCCCCCTCTCAGTTGTCTTTTTCATTTCAATAATTAGTATCAAAGCAAGTTTCCTTGAAGAAGACCTTAATCACTTAAGGTAGATTTGGGATGGCGAACAAGATTCCTTTGGAATATCAAGATTTAGTCAATGGCTTAGATTATGCATTGTAGGAAAAAAATTTGTAAGGATATTTGTGTCCTTAGGGATATGAGATTGAGAAGGCTTATCAAAATACATACACTCCAACTCTAAATGGTTTGAGCACAAGTGAAGAAATGAAGGTGCATGAGATCAATGCTAGAGAAATGTACATTATTGTGAATAGTCTTTCAAATACTGAATTAGTTAAAGTTATGAGTTTGAAGACTGCTAAAGAATTTTGTGATAAGTTAGAAAGCATTTATGAAGGAGATCAGAAGTTCAAGTAAGCAAAGTTGCAAAACTTGAAGGTACAGTTTGAAATGATGCATATGTCTAAAGATGAAACAATAAAAGGATACATACAGAGAGTTGATGAATTGGTAAGTAACATAAGAGGCCTTGGTGCAACAGTTAAATAATCTAAAGTGGTGAAGAAGGTTATTAGATCTCTTTTGAATTGCTACAATGAAAAGGTATTTGCTATTGAGGAAACAGTTGATTTTGATAATTATTTTAGAGATCAATTGATTGGTACTTTGACTACATTTGAAATGAGAAAACTGAAGAAAAGTACAAAAGTAGAGACTGCTTTCAAGGTTGGTAAATCAAAGAAGGTTGAAGATTCATGTGATGAACATTTTGATGATTTGGAAGCTAACTTTGGGAAAATAATGAAAAAGGGCACTGATAAGTATCAAGGTAAATTACCTTTCAAATGTTTTAGCTATGGAGCTATAGGTAATTATGCTTCTAGATGTCCAAAGAGATCTCTAAACAATAAGAAAAAGGAAAATAAAGGAAAGATGATTAAGAAAGCATACTATGTGATAGAAGACGGTATCTGATGATGAATCTAATTATGGAGATTTTGGTGATAATGAATGTCTTTTTTTGGCTATAAAAGAAGAATTTGGTTCTACTAACCCTAAAAGTTGTGTGAAGGAAAGTGTTCTAGAGATGAAGGATAACATTGAAGGTATTTTTGTATCTTCTTTTCATGTCAAAGAGGATAAGAATTACTGGGTTGTTGACAGTGGCTACTCTAATCATATGACCAGAGACAAAAGTAATATTTTGAAATTGAAAAGTGTGATGGAGAATTAGTTAAATTTAGAGATGATTCAAGACCTAAGATTTGTGGAATACGTTCAATCAGTTTTGATGGCAAGAATACTACTAAAAATGTTTAATTTGTTAAGGGATTAAGAGATAATCTCTTGAGTGTTGGAAAAATGTGTAGCGAAGGGTATAATCTTGTGTTTAAGGATGATGCATTGAGATCTAAAAAGGGTCTAGAATTGTAATTGATATTGGTGAGAGAACAGATGGAAACATCTATTAGCTTAAGGGTGTTGATGGTCATTGATTTATGTCACAAATTAATGATAGTTGGTTATGGCACCAGAGGATGTGTCACATGAATTTTGATAATTTTGCAAGAATTAGTTTGGTTCATGCTATGAGAGATTTACCTAGAATCAAAAAACCTATCAATGTTGTTTTTGAGAGTTATCAATTTGATAAACAAACAAGGAGTAGCTTTAAGGGAAAGGAACAATCTACTATCGAGCTACTAGAATTAGAGTATATAGATCTTTGTGGTCCTACAAGGGTAAGAAGTCTACAAGGTGACAGGTACTTTATGCTTTAGATTGATGGCTATTCTAGAATGACATGGGTTACTTTTCTTAAAGAGAAATCTGATGCATTAGATAAATTCAAGGAATTTAAAGCTATGGTTGAAAAAGAAATGGATTTGAAAATAAATTGCTTGAAGTTCGACAGAGGTGGTGAATTCACCTCCAATGATTGTAATATGTTTTGTGAAATTCATGGAATAAAGAGGCATCTACCTACTCCTAGAACTCCTCAGCAGAATGGAATTATTGAAAGGAAAAATAGAACTATTCAAGAAGATGCAAAGACTATGATGAAAGAGTAAAATATATCACAATTCTACTGGAGAGAAGCTATTCATACTATTGTTTACATACTTAACAGAGTTCAACCTAAAGTTTAGAGCACAAAGACTCCCTATGATCTATGTTATTGAAGGATTCCTACTATGAAGTACTTTAGAGTGTTTGGAGGAAAATATTACATCAAAAGAGAAGAATAAAACTTTTGAAAGTTTGATGCAAGGTCTATTGAAGGTATCTTCCTTGGATATTCTATTAGAAGAAAAGCTTACATATGTTACAAAGAAAGTTTGAGAAATATTGTTGAAAGTGCAAATGTTAAAGTTGATAAAAACATGTAGAAATATATTATAGTAGATGGATATGTGTCAGATAAACCTAATTACAGAGAAGTGGGAGAAATAATTGATGAAAAAGAAGTGCATACCAAAGAGGAAGAAGCTCCGAAGAAGACCCCTAAAACTCCAAAGCATGTGCAAAAGAATCGTTCTAAATATAGAATCATTGTAGACAAAATGAAAGGTATACCAACAAGAAGCAAAGTTGTTGAAGTTGAGGTAAATTTGTGTTTACTTTATGAAGTTGAACCTAAATCAATAATTGAATCATGTAAGGATGAACATTGGATTAAGGAAATGGAAGAAGAACTTATACAGATAGAGAAAAATCATACTTGGGAATTGGTCCCTACAATGGGAAAAAAGAAAACAATTGGAACTAAATGGGTATTCAAGAACAAGCTAGATGTGAATGGAGTAGTAAGAAATAAGCATAGACTTGTGTTGAAGGGTTACTCAGAAGTAGAAGGTATAGATTATGAGGGGATTTTTTCCCCTATGGATAGAATAGAATCTATCATAATGTTTTTGGCATTTGTAGCACATAAAGATTGTAAGGTCTATCTGATGGATGTGAAGTCTCATTTTCTAAATGGAGAATTGGAAGAAGAGGTTACATGGAAAAACTAGAAAAACATAGAAGGTTTTCAGTTATTAGATCAACCAGACATGGTGTATAAGTTGAATAAGGCACTATATGGTTTGAAGCAACCTCCTAGAGCCTGGTATGCAAGATTGGATAGGTACTTGATACATCAAGGATTCAGTAAGGGATCTATAGATAGTAATCTTTACTTTAAAATTGAGGAAGAAAAAATCTTGATAGTAGTTGTATATGTGGATGATATTATCTTTGGTGGAAATGAGGCTATGTAAGAATTGTTTTGAAGAAATGTAGAGAGAATAAGAGATGACAATGTTTGGGGAGATGAATTTCTTTATTGGGATATGGATCAATCAAATAGATAAAGGTATTTTCATTTCACAGTTTACGTATACCAAATAAATGTTAAAGAAGTTTGGAATGGATGACTCCAAACTGGTATGTACTCTTATGGTGGTTGGTTGTAAATTGAGAAAAGATGATTCACGTAAGGATGATCAAAGCAAGTATATATCTATGATTGGTGGACTGCTATATTTGACTGCTACTAGACCGAATATCAAGCATGTAGTTTGTATTGTGGCTAGATTTCAAGAATATCATAAAGAAACACATGTTGCAGTAGTGACGAGAATATTCAGATATTTTAGAGGCACACCAAATTATGGTTTGTGGTATCCTAGGGATACTGATTTCAAATTAAATGCTTATACAAATGCAAATTGGGCTGGTTGTGTTGACAACAATAAAAGTACAAGTGGTGGTGCATTCTTTCTTGGATGTAAATTGGTGTCATGTCTAAGTAATAAACAAGATTTAGTTTCTTTATCCATTGCAAAGGCTGAGTATATTGTAGTAGCATCATGATATACATAGGTATTGTGGATGATGAAAAAATTAAAGGATATTAGAGTTGTATATGATGAACCTATATCTATTTTCTGTGATAATAAAAGTGTAATAAAAATTTCAAAGAATCTAGTGATGCATTCAAGGAAAAATCATATATCTATCAAGTATCACTTTTTGAGAGAGAAGATTATGGAGAATGAAGTGAATATTGAGTATGTTCCTACAAAGGATCAGATTGGTGACATATTTACTAAGGTTCTTCCTAAGGATACTTTTGAGTATCTTCAAAAGAAGTTGGGGGCTATTGCTCCTCCTTTCTTGATCTAGATGCATATGGAGATGCATCAGTCCAATAGATCTATGGATCTATCTATTTTCTAGACTGATTTTGGTGGCTACCTCTCATGGGGAGTAGGTAGTGTCATGTGTTACCATTGTGTTGCTGATTTAGTTAGGTGTACTCCTAATGGGAAGTAATCAGAGCAGGTAATTTTGGTTGAACAATGCAAAAAAAAATATTATTTTCCATTTATTTCAAAGGGGGAGAGAGAATCATGTCAAAAAGAGAGGTTTCAGGAATGTTATGTAGGATCTCTAATCTCAAAAAAAAGGGAGAGATTATTAAGAGTTGTTGTGTGGTCTTGGGTGGCTTTTCACATCTTGTGTTGCCATCAATGACAAAGGGGGAGATTATTGCAAGTATGAAGGTGTTTTCATTGATGTTAATAGGAAGTCTACTATCTGGTGTTGTCATTGATGTAAACTATAGGATGAGGATGTTGAGGATATTGAGAAAATTTGAAAAAAGAGGAAAACAGGTTGTGCATGTGTAGTTGAAACCTTGAGGAAGTTTGAGATAAGTTCTGAAATCATTTATGAAGGAGATCTGAAGTTCAAGCAAGCAAAGTTACAGAACTTGAAGGAATAGTTTTAAATGATGCATATGTTTGAAGATGCAACAATAAAAGGATACATACATAAATTTGATGAATTAGTAAGTAACATGATAGGCCTTGGTGCAACAGTTAAATAATCTAAAGTGGTGAAGAAGGTTATCTGATCTCTTTTAGATTGCTATAGTGAAAAGATATTTTCTATTGAGGAAATAATTGATTTTGATAATTATTCTAGAGATCTGTTGATTAGTACTCTAATTGTATTTGAAATGAGAAAACTTAAGAAAAGTACAAAAGTAGAGACTACTTTCAAGGCTAGTAAATTAGAGAAGTTTAAAGATTTGGGTGATGAAGATCTTGATGATTTGGAAGCTAACTTTGTGAGAAGGATGAAAAAGGGCACTGGTAAGTATCAAGTTCAATTACCTTTCAAATTTTTTAGCTATGGTGGTATAGGTCATTATGATGCTAGATGTCCAAAGAGAGATTTAAACAATAAGAACAAGGAAAATAAAGGAAAGATGATTAAGAAAGTGTACTATGTGAAAGAAGATGCTTGCATTTCTAATGATGAATCTGCTTATGGAGATTTTGATGATAGTGAATGTCTATATTTTTCTATAAAAGAAGAATTTGGTTCTACTAACCCTAAAATTTGCGTGAAGGAAAGTGTTTCAGAGATGAAGGATAAGGTTGAAGGTACTTTGGTATCTACTTTTCTTGTCAATGAGGATAATAATTACTAGGTTTTTGATAGTGGATGTTCTAATCATATGAACATAGAAAAAAGTAAGTTTTTTAAACTTGAAAAGTATGCTAGAGGATTAGTTAAATTTGGAGATGATTCAAGAGCTAAGATTTGTGGAATAGGTTTACTCAGATTTGATCTCAAGCATAATATTGAAAATGTTTAATATGTTAAGTGCTTAAGACATAATCTCTTGAGTGTTAGAAAAATGTGTAGCGAAGGGTATAATCTTTTGTTTAAGGATGAAGCATGTGAGATTTGAAAAGGGTCCATAACTATAATTGATATTGGTAAGAGAACAAATGGAAAAATCCATTAGCTTAAGGGTGTTGATGATCATTTCTTTATGTCACAAATTAATTATAGTTGGTTATGGCACCAGAGGATGTGTCACATGAATTTTGATAATTTGGAAAGAAATAGTTCAATTCATGCTATGAGAGATTTACCTAGAATCAAAAAACCTATCATTGTTGTTTGTGAGAGTTGTCAATTTGAAAAAAAAAAGAGTAGCTTTAAGGGAAAGTAACAATCTACTATAGGGTTTCTAGAACTAGAGCATACATATCTTTGTGGTCCTACAAGGGTAAGAATTCTACAAGGAGATAGGTGCTTTATGCTTTTGATTGATGATTATTCTAGAATGACATAGGTTACTTCTCTTAAACTGAAATTTGATGCATTAGATAAATTCAAGGCATTTAAAGCTATGGTTGAGAATGAAATGGATTTGAAAATTAAATAATTGAGGTTTGACAAAGGTGGTGAATTCACCTCCAATGAGTTTAACATGTTTTGTGAAGTTCATGGAATAAAGAGGCATATGTTTTCCCCTAGAACTCCTTATTAGAATGGAGTTGTTGAAAGGAAAAATATAATTACTTAGGAAGCTACAAGGACTATGATGAAAGAGGAAAATCTACTACAAGTCTACTAGAGACAAGTTATTCATACTATTGTTTAACAGAGTTCAATCTAATGTTAAGAGCACAAAGACTCCTTATGAGAGCTATGAAATAGAAGGATTCCTATTATGAAGTACTTTAGACTGTTTGGAAGAAAATGTTAGATCAAAAGAGAAGAAGAAAACTTATGAAACTTTGATGTAAGGTCTAATGAAGGTATCTTCCTTGTATATTCTATTAGAACTAAATCTTATAGATGTTACAACAAAAGGTTGAGAAATATTGTTGAAAGTGCAAATGTTAAAGTTGATGAAAACATGTAGAAATCTATTATAGTAGATGGATATGTGTCAGATGAACCTAATTACAGAGAAGTGGGAGAAATAGCTAATGAACAAGAGTACAAAATGAAGAGGAAGAAGCTCTAAAGAAGACCCCTAAAACCCTTAAGTATGTGCAAAAGAATCATTCTAAAGATAAAATCATTGGAGACAAAAGGAAAGGTATACTAACAAGAAGAAAAGCTACTAAAGCTAAGGTAAATTTGTTTTCACTTTATAAAGTTGAACCTAAATTAGTAAGTGAAGCATGTAAGGATGAACATTGGATGAAGGAAATGGAAAAACTTATGTGGACAGAGAAAAATAAGACAGGAAAATAAGAACATAATTGGAACTAAATGGGTATTGAAGAAAAAGTTGGATGAGAATGGAGAAGTAGTAAGAAACAAGGAAATACTTGTGTGTAAGGGTTACTCAAAAATAGAAGGCATAGATTTTGAGGAGAATTTTTCCCTTGTGGCTAGAATGGAAGCTATCATATTTTTTTTGGAATTTGCAACACATAAATATTTTAAGGTCTATCAGATGGTTGTAAAGTTTCATTTTTTGAATGGAGAATTGGAAGAAGAGATTTACATGGACCAACTAGGCATGGTGTGTAAGTTGAACAAGGCACTATATGGTTTGAAGCAAGCTCCCAGAGCAAGGTATGCAAGATTGGATAGGTACTTGATACATCAAGGATTCAATAAGGGCTCTGTAGATAATAATATTTACTTTAAAATTAAGGAAGAAAAAATCTTGGTAGTAGTTGTATATGTGGATGATATTATATTTGGTGGAAATGAGGCTATGTGTAAGAAATTTGCTAAAGAAATACAGAAATAATTTGAGATGTCAATGTTTGGGGAGATGAATTTCTTTCTTGCGCTATAGATCAATCAAAAAACTAAAGGGATATTCATTTTACAATCTAATAATGTCAAAGAAATGTTGAAGAAGCTTTGAATGGATGACTCCAAACTGGTATGTACTCCTATGGTGGCTGGTTGTAAATTGAGCAAAGATGATTATTCACCTAAGGCCAATCAGAGCAAGTATAGATCTATGATTGGTGGACTTGCATATTTGACTGCTACTAGATCGAATATCATGCATCAAGTTTGTATTGTGGCTAGATTTCAAGAAGATCATAAAGAAACACATGTTTCAATAGTGAAGAGAATATTCAAATATTTAAGAGGCACACTAGATTATGATTTGTGGTATCCTAAGGATACTAATTTCATATTAAATGCTTATACAGATGCAGATTGGGCTAGTTGTGTTGTTGACAGGAAAAGTAAAAGTGGTGGTGCATTCTTTCTTGGATGTAAATTTGTGTCATGGATGAGTAATAAACATGGTTCAATTTATGTATCCACTACAAAGGCTGAGTATATTGTAGCAACATCATGTTGTACATAGGTATTATGGATGAGGCAAACATTGAAGGATATCAGAGTTGTATATGACAAACCTATATCTATCTTTTGTGATATTACAAGTGTAATAAACATTTCAAAGAATCCAATGATGCATTCAAAGACAACACATATATCTATTAGGTATCACTTTTTGAGAGAGAAGATTATGGAGAATGTAGTGAAGCTTGAGTATGTTCCTACAAAGGATTGGATTCCTAACATATTTACTAAGGATTTTCCTGAAGATAATTTTGAGTATCTTCGGGAGAAGTTGGGGGTTACTGCCCCTCCTTTCTTGAACTAGATCACACAAATGGAGATGTATTAGTCCAATGGATCTATGGACCTATCTATTTTTTGGACTGATGTTGGTGGCTACCTCTCATGGGGAGTAGGTACTGTCATGTGTTGTCATTGTGTTGCTGATTTAGTTGGGTGTACTCGTAAGGGGAAGTTATCAGAGAAGGTAATTTTGGTTGAACAATGAAAAAAAAATTATTCTTTTCCACTAATGTCAAAGGGGTAGAGAGAATCATGTGAAAAAGAGAGGTTTTATGAATGTTGTGTAGGCTATCTAATCTCAAAAAAATGGAGAGAGTATTTAGAGCTGTTGTGTGGTCTTGGGTGGCTTTTCACGTCTTGTTTTTCCATCAATGACAAAGGAAGAGATTGTTGCATGTATGAAGGTGTTGTCATTGATATCAATAGGAAGTCTACTAATTGGTTTTGTTATTGATTTTAACTATGGGATGAGGATGTTGAGGATATTGAGAAAATTGTGGAAAAGATGAAAACAGGTTGTGCTTGTGTAGTTGAGACCTTGAGGAAGTGTTGTGAGTAGATGGAGCTATTATTTTCTTGTAGAGTCTGAAGATGAGTTGCAATGAATTAATGAGCTGAGATGATGTCTTTGATACTTAATTTCCAAGTGCTTTTGAGAAAATTTAAAAAATAGAGTAAACTTTGTTGTGCAAATGTTCATAGTGTGCTCTGGTATTGTGCTCCACATTCTTTCTATGTTGATGCTATGTGTGTGTATATCTTACAGTTTATTCAAGGGTTTCAGAGATTGCTATATTCAAAAATTGGGTTTCTAGATCATTGTACGGTGCGAGATACTTTCACCAATTTGTGAACCAGTTGTTCAGTGATTTTTTTTGTGGTCTGGGAGAAATGCATTTTCTCCACATTTATTGATTCTTGGGATTTAGGTTGTGCAAATTTGGGAATTTTCTTACAATTCTTTTATATTTTTGTGTTCAATTTTTACTTGATTTGGTGCAGTGTAGTTTGAGTTTCATTTATCAGTATGTAATTAAGGGTTATCAGTTGTCCTAAGTTGAAGTATTTGTTGATGCGAGCTTGAATAAAGTGTTTGATGAATCCTATGTAGATTGGGAATTTTCTTACAATTCTTTTATATTTTTGTGTTCAATTTTTACTTGATTTGGTGCAGTGTAGTTTGAGTTTCATTTATCAGTATGCAATTAAGGGTTATCAGTTGTCCTAAGTTGAAGTATTTGTTGATGCGAGCTTGAATAAAGTGTTTGATGAATCCTATGTAGTTTTTGTGTTATTCAAGATTGATTTCAAGTGAATTATATTATCCAAAACTTTACACTTGATCTAAAGAGTGCGTGCTTAATGTCTATGGTTTTTTGCATGAGTGTTGGTCGACCTTGTGTTTAACACTACATGTGAAGCTTGTGGAAGTGTTTTGAAATGTGTTGGGATCGATTTTGATCCTAATTAAGGACTTTTTAGGTTTCTTTCTATTCCTATCCACCACAGGAATGTTTAGGTGTCAAACTATTTTGAATTTGAATGTATAATGACTAGTGGCCAACATTGGAGAAAGTATTTGAGGTAGAACTTGATATAAATATGTATGGTACTAATGCAAGAGGGTATGGAAAGAGTAAGAAGAAATATATATTTAAGATTGTTGCAAATGATGTGTGTTATGCAAAATTGAGAAGAGAAATACAGACTTCATGTTAGGGTTCCTAAAGGTAGTGAGCTAAAGGCATCTGATATCTTTCATGTGAGACTATGAAAGTGTGCAAGCAATTGTGGTGGACTCCTTGTTGCATTGAGATTTTTTTTATCTATTTAGAATTCTTGTTCTATCTTCTTGTTTTCTTTATGTGGTAGTGAGCCCTGCTTGTGAGCCATTTTGGAAAATGTGTCCTATTCTGGTAGTGAGCCCCTTTGTATCGGTTTTGCTATTACTTATATTGTGAGATAATCCTCACTATGGTTTTTTCCTCATTGGGTTTTCCATGCAAATTTTGTTTTCTCATGTGTATGGTGTTGTGATTTCATTTTTTTAATCTACATTTCATGTTTAATCAATTTAAAAGAATAAGGGTTTAATGAATACTTATAGATCTGATAACTATTGATGGTTTTTAAGGTTTAATTTACTACAACTAATTCAACCCCCTCTCAATCATGTTTTTCATTTCAACAGGTACTCCTTCCACCCATATTAAATCCAAACATGCACATTCCTCATCCTCCAAATCTATCTTGGGCCCTTATTTTCCAAATCCTGATTCCTCATTCCTTCCATCTATTTTGGGTCCCTATGTCACAAAACAAAGTCCCTCATCCCCTCTATCCATCTTGGGTCCTTACATTCAACCACATACCAAGTGCTCCTATTCCAAAATCTCTCTATATTATTTATTCATCACCTCATATCCTAAATGAAGACCAACAAAGGAACATATCTTTGAAATCCTTCCAACATACTACTTACACCAACTCATCCATAATACATCCACATCATTCATGTCCATCCACCAATCCCATTGCTTTTGGAAGAAATTTGGATGCCAAATCTCAAATTCATAAATCCAAAAACCCACAAAAATCAAAGGATCAACATGTCCCCTGAAAAATACATGAAAAATCAAAGAAAAATATGATCCAAAATCCAAAATCTAAATCCCAAAGGACAAAAATGCCCATGAAGCAAAAATCAAAGTCAAAAACCATGTGGATTCTAAAAATACTCATAGAATCAATGCATCCCAAAGTAAAATAAAAATCGACATCCAAACTTGCTAATCCAAAAGCTTCATCCAATCTTAAGTCTTTCACCCCATTTAATAATCCTTCATCACCTCCATCCATTTTGGGTCCTTGTATCCCAAAATCCACACCCACTACTCCATCTAAAACTCCAAATTCAAAATCCACTTCTCTTCCAAAAATCCACCACCCTTCAAGGTGTACATCAATGTTGATCTTACCAAAATTCCCATCCACTCATCCACATATCCTCCACCAACCCATCCATTATCCAACATCCATTCTCCATCCTTACATACCGCTTATCCAATCCTTCCTATAAATCCATATCCCTCTCCCTCTTTCAATCCATCTTATCCCTGTTACCATTATTCCACCAATTTCTATAAGAACAATAGAGAATAATCAAGGGATACCACCTATGGAACTAGATGCTTGATTCCTTCCTCCCCATACTCTTGTAATCTACACTTGGGGGAAAGCTTCATTCACCCCACATATTATCCACATCTTCCATTATCCTTCATCGTCTATCCATCATCTTATCAAAATCCATCCTACCCTTTCCACTTTTGATCTTGACAAGGCTAAGGATATTCACAGTCACCATGTATCCTATCTTATCCATATAATTCATCACATATCCCTCATCTTATCTTAATTTTTCCTCCCTTCCCATATTTTCTTTTGATGAAGAGCCTAGGGATCAAATATCCATGCATCCATATCTTATCCACTTAACCTCTATCATCCTATCCATATCATACATCCCACATCCCTTATCCTATCTCCACCCCCCCATCCTAGCCTATTCACCCCCTCTTTTCACCCTTGATCTACATAAAGCTATGGTCAAAATATCCATGCATGCTTTCAAAAAGGAAATCCTTACTCTTACTTCTATCCATGTTCTTATGAACTACCCCTCCATCTCATGCTACTATCCTTCCATATCACATTTGCACTACCTCTAGTGCGTGGCATCTTAGTTCTTTGCAACTAGTCCTTGGACCTCCATCCTCCTATCCTTCATCCACCATCCTCATCCTCCCATCACCTATCTTTCATCTACTAAATCCATTTATCTCCTATCCATATAATCCATTTATTCCTCCATCCTTTTCTTAATATTTGGTTCTCCTTTGTCATTGGATCCCATCCATTCCTCTATGCTAATCATCCTATCCTCCATCCATCTATTCTTCCAATTCAACCATCCCCATTTAATCATATCTAATGCAATAAATCCTAATCCATGCAATCCAATATTGCAAGCTAATGCATCATCCTTAGGAAATCCATCATCTTAATCAAAATAAAGCTCAAATTTATTGATCCAATTAATCCAACTATCATCATATGAATGTATCCTTCCCAATCCATACATTGTTCTTATCGTTAACAACACAATCCTTGGTGTATGAATTGTTCTTATCTTTAAATTTTCTACACTTATCATCATCATCACCAATCCACCAATCAGTTTTCAGCTTGACTTGGAGCTTAGTCCTTACTGATGCACCAATCCACCAATCGGTTTTTAGCTTGAATTGGAGCTTAGTCCTTACATAGGAAGAAATAAACACCTTCATCATCACCAATCCACCAATCCACACTTATCATCATCATCACCAATCCACCAATCAGTTTTCAGCTTGACTTGGAGCTTAGTCCTTACATAGGAAGAAATAAACACCTTCAACAATCTTCACTGACTAACTCAAAACATCACTAACTCACCTTCTTTTGATAAACTTATTCAACTATATTTCCCTCAAACATCAACAAAGATCAGATTCTTTCACTACTGTCTTTAAATGCATACCATGGAACCTTTTAGATCACAACCACAAACTCCAAATTTCAAGACACCTTCATATGAGTTCAATTAACAAGACTAAACTCTGTACAAAGCCTACCTTTCCAAATGATTGACTTTGTTTTGACTATCCTCCTTATCGTACAATGGCACTCATAGGTCATAAAGCTACAAAATTTTCTTGTCTAGACTCAACAATGATTCAACCCCTGGAATGCCTTCAATAGGCCTAAAACAACATGATCAAATCCTTTCTACATCCCAAGAATTCAACTTCCATGATTTGATAGACAAACCTTTAGTAATTGTTGTACTCCCTTGTAGCCATGCTCCTGCATACTGTCAGAAACAACTTCCAATACAGACCTTTAGTATTGATTGTAACCAATTTTTAGGACACCTTTTTTTCATGATTTCAAACATATCAAACATTTAGTATATGTTACTTTCGTAAAAGTGCTCAAATATGACTGGCTACGCTTCAAAAATAGGGCTAATTAGACATTGTTCATATAGGGCTTATTGTCAGGTTTACCCATTCCAAACAAAAATCTGTACAACCAATTCTTGGAATAGATTGTATTTAACTTAAACATGTTTAATATTCCATTTAAAGTTCATTCCCATGTTTATTTGTATGAACCGTAGATGGAGTTTCCTTCACAACTTTGTTACAAGCTTTCTTATACAAAATTATAGCTAGAGATTCAAATTTCCAAGTTCTCTTTAACTTTAAACCTTTGAAGCAAACCCTTGGAAATATGAAAGATCATACTTAGAGAAACATTTTCACAAAGAATCAGAGAATTCCACCAATAATGAAAAGAGAAACACAATTATCTTGAGTCACTGCTCACCCTAACAGAGGGTTTGACTGTATTTCACAAAAAATATAATAACTTCTTCAAAAACTAACCACTCTGCATGAAAATTGTGCCAACTAGAAGTTGATTTTTAGCATCATCATTTATAACTAATATTACACATTTCTCAGTCTATACAGGTGGTACATAAGCTTGGAAACAATGATTTTCTATAGAAAATGAATAAAACAAAGAATTTCATAGATCTCATCCTTTATTCAACCACCCTTAAAGTTTCAAATGATACAAAAGCCTTTTTAAAGGAAAAACAACTGACTTTTAATCTTCTAACTACTCTCTAACTACCCACCAACACCTTAGACCCCTCAAATTTCATAATTTGCATTATTTTGCAATTTTACATCTTTTAAGTTGACAACTTTTGCATATATTGGCATTTTTTTGCATTTTTGACTCAATTAACCTCCTAGTCACCTAGATACATAAGAAATTATTTAAATCACCCTTATCACAAGGTAAAACAATAAATTGAATCAATTTCCACATGGAGGGGTAAATTTCTAGGGTGCTCCTATACCAAGCTCCCAGGCAAGAAAGAGAATCCAAGTCCTCTTGGATTGATGTTGTGAACAACCTTCAACTCTCTGTATGTATTGCTACCTTAAACTGCTTCTTATCACCTTCATCTTCACCTTGGGTTTGAATTTTTCCATGAAAATTAGGCCTATGTCATGCTTCCCCTCTGAAATCATATCCTTCACTCCTTTATACACCTTAGAATCATGCTTCTCCCTTTTTCCTTTGACTTGAAAATTATTCTTTTTCCAAAGCATTAGTAACACAATGAAATGAAACACAATTTTTACCATAATACCTCCATCATTCATCAATCCTTTAAAAACCTCTATGACTAATTCATCCATAATCATTCCCTTAATCAACTCAATGTCTTCAAGTCCTGTAATCAGGTCTCTTATCTTTGTCATACATTCACCTTCTTGCCTTGGAATGTTTGCACAATTTTACCTTCTTCCTCTTCAGCATCTTCAAAGAATTTTGCCTCTTTTATCCTCATTTTTCTTCTCCTCTTCTTGATTATCTTCCTTATACGCCATAAAACTCTTTTGTTATCTTCAAGTTCCAAATTTTCATCTCTTCAATCATCCAATCCATCTTCTTCATGGACTCTTGGAACTCTTTCTCAAACCTGCTCAACTCTTGCTTCAACTCAACAATTTCTATGTCCATATTTTCTTGTCTCTTTCTCTTTTTTCTTTTTTCCTTTTCCTGCAAATGCCTCTTCAAATTTTCCATCTTCACAAGCAAGCTTCCTCCTTGCTTCACAACTCTCTACCTCACCTAGGTCTCTCCACTTTTCTCTCCCTAGTCTCTTGGACTTTCTCACTACACCAACCTATAAACAACCACACACACAAACCACAAACAACTTTCCTAGAGAATCTTCAGGTTCTAATACCATTATGATGCAAGTACAGAGGAAGAAATCAACACCTTCAACAATCTTCATTGACTAACTCAAAACATCACTAACTCACCTTCTTTTGACATAGTTATTCAACCATATTTCCCTCAAACATCAACAAAGATTAGATTCTTTCACTACTATCTTTAAATACATACCATGACACGTTTTAGATCACAACCACAAACTCCAAATTTCAAGACACCAACAATCAATAAAAGACCCGAAACACCTTCATATGAGTTCAATTAACAAGACTAAACTCTACACAAAGCCTGCCTTTTCAAATGATTGACTTTGTTATGACTATCCTCCTTATGGTATAATGGCACTCATAGGTCATAAAGCTACAAAATTTTCTTGTCTAGACTCAACAGTGATTCAACCCCTAGACTACCTTTAATAGGCCTAAAACAACATGATCAAATCATTTTTACATCCCAAGAACTAGAATTCCATGATTTGATAGACAAACCTTTAGTAACTGTTGTACTCCCTTATAGCCATGCTCCTGCATACTGTTAGAAAAAACTTCCAATAAAGACCTTTACTACTGAGTATAACCAACTTTTAGGACACCTTTTTTTATGCTTTAAAACATATTAGACATTTAGTATATGTTAATTTGGTAAAAGTTCTCAAATATGACTAGCTACGCTTCAAAAATAGGGCTAATTAGACATTGTTCATATAGGGCTTATTGGGTTTACCCATTCCAAACACAAATTTGTACAACCAATGCTTCGAACAGATTGTATTTAAATTACACATGTTTAATAGTCCATTTAAAGTTCATTCCCACATTTATTTGTATGAACCCTAGATGGAGTTTCCTTCACAACTCTGTTATAGGCTTTCTTATACAAAATTACAGTTAGAGATTCAAATTTCCAACTCTTTAACTTTAAAACTTTGAACCAAACCCTTGGAAATATGAAAGATCATACTTAGAGCAACATTTTCACAAAGAATAAGAGAATTCCACCAATAATCAAAAGAGAAACACAATTATCTTGAGTCACTGCTTACCCTAATAGAGGGTTTGACTGTATTTCACAAAAAATGTAATAACTTCTTTAAAAACTAACCAATCTACATGAAACTTGTTCCAACTGGAAGTTGATTGTCAGCATCGGTATTTATAACTAATATTGCACGTTTCTCAGTCTGTATAGGTAGTACATAAGCTTGGAAACAATGATTTTCTATAGAAAATGAATAAAACAGAGAATTTCATAGAACTCATCCTTTATTCAAACACCCTCAAAGTTTCAAGTGATACAAAATCCTTTTTAAAGGAAAAACAACTTACTTTTAATATTCTAACTACTCTCTAACTACCCACCAATTCCTAAGACCCTTCAACTTCCATAATTTGCATTATTTTGCAATTTTACATCTTTTAAGTTGACAACTTTTGCATATATTGGCATTTTTTTGCATTTTTTACTCAATTAACCTCCTACTCACCTAGACACATAAAAATTGATTTAAATCACCCTTATCACAAGGTAAAACAACAAATTGAATCAATTTCCACATGGAGGGGTAAATTGCTAGGGTGCTCTTGCAACACTTGCTTTCTTTTTAGTTTTTTGTGCATGATTGCTTGTTTCTTGTGTGTTTTATCATTGTTTGTATGGTCTTTTGCACTCTGTTTTCATAGGAGCATCATAATCTTCTATATCATGGTGCTATAAGGCATATTTTTTCACTTGAATTTTTGATCACGCACTTGACACATTGTCATCCTAGTTCTTTATAACTTGCATGATGTTAAGTACTATATCAAATCTAGGTTGATCTTATCATTTCAACATGATGATCATCAATCCATCCATATCTCCATACCCCTTATCTTTTTTCACCCATCCTCATGTTTTTCATCTTATCATCATTCTAGTCCTCTCACCATTTCGAGAGCACACCCATGTTCTCCTAACCCGCATGTCCTCTCGAGGGGGCATACCACTACCTCCTCATCATCCTTCCTCATCCTCATTAGTGATTGGGGCATCATGCCATTAGTTTTATCCATTTCCTAGCCACTATGTTTTATTCTTCTTTGAAATTATGTTAATTATCTTAGTCACAACATCATCTCAAAGAGAGGAAAAATATAGACACCTAAAATAATATTTAATTAAATAAATACTTGTTACTTATTTAATTAATTTATCCCCTCACTTATCCTAATAATTAATCAAATAAATATTCATTATTTATTTAATTAATTTCCCCATCATCATTTATACACCACCTTTAATTAAATAAATTTACATTTATTTAATTCAAGAACCCTTTACCCTTATTTCTCTAAATCCCCTAACATTTCTCAAGTTAGTTAATCCTTGATTAATCAACTTTATCCCCATCCTAAACCTCATTATCTCATTATCCAACTTTTAAGTCCACCCAATTTAATAAACCCTTCATTTATTAACTCAACGCATCATCATTAAATCAATTAATCCATGATTAATTGATATAATACTCATCCCTAATCCTCATTATCATTATTTCCTAATTTTAAATTTCCTACATCTCACCTAGGCCCACTAGCCTCTTACACAATCCGCCCTAACCTGTTACACAAGCCACCCTATCTCTTACAAAAATTTAATGCCTCTCTTCCCAATGTGTGCTCACACATGTGTGAGCACACCTCACCTCTTAGCCTATTTCCATCTTGTGATACTTGTCACAATCCTAAGACTCCACTCCATCTTGATTTGAACCTTGCTTTCTAAATCAATCCTATCTATTCCTCAAATAAGAAATCTTGGCCCTTTCTTTTTCCCCTCTCATTTCTATAAATGAGAGACCTCCCATCCCATTATCATCACTTCTCTTATGCTAAGATTATGCTGCAATAATTATGAGCAACCACATTCCAATCACTTTAGAAAATCTGCAAGATATGGGTCCATCTTGTGAGCTCAATCCATGAAGAGAAGAAGACTATGAAGGTATAAATCTCATTTATGCAAGTCCTTTATGCATTTTATTCTATTTATCATCATATTCATCTTTCCCTTATTATTTATGCATTTCTATGTATTTTACTTCTTATTCTATTTTTCCTTCTTCAAAATTTATAAAATACAAAAAAACTTAGATATATACAAATAGAATTAGAAAATAACTTTCCTAAATTATTAAAAGTAGGAATTATATGATTAAACATGTTTGTTAATTTATATGTAAAGAAAATATAAAACCATTATCACATAAATATCTAGTAATAATTAAATAAAATACAATAACAAATGAACTTGGACATATGAGTTGCTCAATGATCCAATCATGTGCCTTTCTATAAGATTTGAGACTGTAATTATCTAATAGATTATTATATAATCCATGTTTTACTACATGATAAGATGAGCTACATATGTGTTTTCCCTCTTACACTTTTATAATAAATTATGTTCTCTAGTTGTATATTATCTTGATTATGGATCATGAAGTATGATCCAAAACATTGGTGTAAAATTTTTCATGTATTTATAATCCAAAAAAATCATCACAATTACTTACATACTAGCCAATTTATTTATGTGTATTGTCTTAAATTGTATGATTTTTTGTAATACTCGACAAAAATAATTACAATAAAAATTCAATATATTTTTTTTACTAGATATTTGACAATAAAAATTATTTAAAATGATAAAAAATAAATTCAAAAAATACTAAATAAAAATAATTTCCTTTAAGTATTTTAAAATAAATAACCTTGTTTTACCAAATTATATTTAATTTTTTTTCTGAAATGTTGTGCACTTATGTTGAAGCCCTATGTGAAACTTCTTCCCACGATGATAATCCCTCTAGAAATGGTGACTCTGGTGGGGGAAAATAGGTATATTAGCATCCATCTTTGGATTTTCAGTGTGGTTCTCATGAGGAATTGATTCACAACACTACTGAAGCTTATGTCAAGCTAACATTGTTGCATCCTTCCTCCACATCTAGGGATACATACTGGCAACAACCTAAGAATGAACATGCTAAGAGAGATCAATAGACAATGAGACCAAATCCTTGCAAGGAGGTTGGGATGGATGCTCGACCTATCTTAGGCTTGAACTATGCTTCACCCTTGTAAAGGTCCCATGGAATTGCTGGAACCAACCCCCATCAAGTGGCTCATCCCCTCCTCTACTCTAGAACTCCTCATTCCATGGTTTTTGGAAAGGAAATCATGGGTGAAGTGGTAGAAAACAAATCCTTTTTACCTAAGAAGGGTTTGATTGGGAGGCATCGAGGTTTTTTGCCAAGCCTCTCCAAACTTCATAGATGGATATCAGAGACATGGAAGCCAAACTTGGAGGGTGATCTCCACATCTACCATTGCACACGAGGCTCCCTTGTGGTGGTTTTCAAAAATGCTCAGGATCATGACAAATTTCTTTGTGACTATTAATAGAGCTGAGGAGCATCTAATCATGCTAAAATAATGGTATCCTACATTCAATCCCACCTCTGAATTGTTTACAACCATTCTAATTTGGGTAAGACAACCAAATCTTCCGCTCCAATTTTAGTTTGATTCCTATTTTGAAGCAATAGGAAACTCACTATGGAAATTATTTTTTAATGATGAGGGGTCTAAGAATTTCCTACATACAAAATATGCATAGATTCTAGTAGAGATAGATATTACAAAAGATATGCCTACAAAATTATTGATTGACCACTGACAGGTTCTGGAATTAAATGGTAGATTATGAGATAATACCTTTTTAGTGCCATAGATGTTTCAAAACAATATCGCAAATTGCTCAAAAAAAAATATTGAATGTCCACCCAATAGGTGGAGTGATGCATCCATATATCACTACTCGATGAAAAATTATAACTTGTACGATGCAAAAGTAATGATGCCCAAGGGTGTACAAAGGAACCATAGTCTACGACAACTCCTTGGGTTGTGGATGGTCATGGAAATGCCCATATCGATGAGGTTATCATACATAATACTGCATCAAGTAAATCACAACCATAGATGTGGGACAAGGCAGGATCCTCACCTAAGGGTAAAGAGAAACTTTTTGGAGATCTAGATCTAAAATCAAGTATGGTGTTGGTAGAGCAAGTAGAAAGTGCAACTTTGTACTCTGGGGGAGGGGAAAAAACCATAGCGAATTCGATGGGGGAGGTGAGTACTGAGGAACATGAGGGAAATTAGATGATGGTTCAAAGGAAGAGGAAGATGAGTGAGGTTGTGTTTAACGTGCAACTCTGCTTCCATTCCAAATGTGGAGAAAAATCGTAGTGTTTAATCAATTTTGGTCTTGTATCTCGTTTATGAATTTTTTTGGTATGGGTATTGGGGATCTTAGTTGTGAGGATGAGATTCCCACTTTGTAACCTCAGATGGATGTAAACACACACACATTCCTATTAAAAGGCCCTTGATGTAATTTTTTCTATACATTCTATGGGTATGGCCCCACAGTGCCACGTTAACCTATCAAAAAATAAAAAATGAACATTACCACTACAACACATTATTTTATTTTAATCTACAAAAATTCAAATTGAGATAAATAATCGAACCATTATTCTATCAAGGGAGACACATATTATCTCAAGGGTAAATTATTCCATATCATATCATTATTATTATTTTAATTATATTTCCCTAAAATGAACTTATCCTTCTAAATGTATGTCTTGAAATATTCCTCAATACTCTCATCATTATTTACATTCATATTGGTAGAAACAAGCCATTCCCCTTCAACTCCAATGGTAATATCTCTCAATTAAATTTTCATTATTTACTCATGTATTAAATCAATCAAGGGGTTCCAAACATGCCCCCCTAAAGTTACCTTTGAAACTCTCACACAAATCCACATTTCCCACTTGTAATCCTTTAAAAACTACACTAACCAGTAATGCTTGTTCATATAAGTAACTATATTTCTTATTGTAGTGTTGTAAAATTGCACCCTGTGGGAATTTCACCTACACTTTTGCATCCAATTTAGTTTCCACTCCCTTAGTATTTATGTAGGTTCATTTTATCCCTTACATCAACATTTTTCCCCTCAGGATGATCAAGACCCCTTTTCAATAGCTACCTTTTGTTGGAAACACAAGGGAAGACAACTGAGAGAAGGGGGTGAATTAGTTGTCATAGAAATTATAAAAATTAAACTTATTCTTAGATCTGATAAATAAACATGAAAGAATAAACCATCACCACATTAGAAACACACATAACACCAATATTTTTATGTGGAAACCCTGTTAGGGGAAAAACAATGGTGGAGGCTAGTCCATAAGATTATACCCTATTAAAAGTATAAAATAATAATAAATGGAGAATGCACATGCATTTAGACACATTTCCTAGAGCTCACTACTCAATTACAAAAAATCTTACTACCCAAAGGAAGACACACTATCTTATAGAAACATTTGGATTACATCCGCAATATATTGAACTAAGAAAATATCATCTACTAATGCCTAATTATAGTTCTGGTTAAGCACATAAACTCTACTCACTCTCCTTCACAGTTACTTCTACCTTCGAATGATTAGAACATTACTCACACACAACACTCACACCATTCTTACCATACCTTCAAATGGAATAAACAATTTCTCATATATATCCACAACTAAAGATAACATCATCTCCATGTCAACTCCAACAAAATATAAAATTTGTACAAAATATTGGCCCAAAACATAAATAATTATGAATACAAATCAACCAATGTTGGCCACAACATAGTAAATACCCAAAAAAACATCCTCAAAAAAGAAACAACTTAACCAATTATGCCTTGAAGATCCACAACATGCTATAGTCACCCTATTGGCCATGATTATGAAAAATATGAACACACAAAAGAAAATCACCAATCACGAGCACAACGATCAATGAAGACCAACAACACAGATATAGAATGATCTAGAAACATCCAAAAGTATCATGAATCACCACAAAAGCATCCACAACAACTCAAATTACTAGAATCACATTATCTTCTTTCAGGAACACCAATTGAAGCAACAAAATAACTGTCAGAACATAGATACTCATAACTCAATCAAATCTTCATTTGGATCTCTAAAACTTAACATGGATAAACTAGATATACTAAAAAAAATCCCCTTTAATCCACAAACTCTTATCATCAACATACTGAGCTAGCCAACATACTGAACTTCACTGCATCACTGACAACCTGTAACTTATTTTATTACAATTTTCTCAATATCCTTGACATATATAGCCTTAAAGACATTAATTATAATAGTGTTGACATCAATGACAACCACATATCAGCAACATCAAAAAATCTCCCCCTTTGGCATTGATGGCAACACATGATGTGAAAAACACCATCAACGCAACTTTCTCTTAACCCTTTCTCCCCCTTAGATTTTGACTCTTTTCTCCTAAACTCTTTCATAGTTTTTCACATGACTCTTCTCCCCCTTTGACATCAATGAAAAAGATACACATTCTCATTCTCCACACAAATTCTAAACCACATTTCTAAACATCTGATTACTCCCCCTAAGTAGCAGTCACCACAACATCAATCTGGATCAAGATATGACTATGAAATGCATGAACTAATGCAAGTCAATGCATATTAATTCTGATTAGGAGGGGTAATCACCCCTAGCTTCCCTTTGAGATACTCAAAAGTATCCTTATGCAAAGATTTGGCAAAGATATCTGCAATTTGTTCCTTAGTGGTCACATACTCAAATTTGACTTCCTTTTCACTCACCTTCTCTCTCAAAAAGTGAAACTTGATAGATATATGCTTGGTTGATAGATATATGGCACCAAATTCTTAGAAATGTTATTTGCACTTAAATAATCATAGAATATAGCAATAGACTCATCATACACAACACTGATATCTTTCAACATCTACTTCATCCACATTACTTGAGTACAATTGTTAGTAACAATGTATTATGCCCCTGTAGTAGATAAAGAAATAGTATTCTTCTTCTTACTTAACCTTGAAATCAGTTTCTTTCCCAAGAAAAATGCACCACCACTAGTACTTTTTATGTCATTCACATCTCCTGACCAATCAACATCAGTAAAAGCACTCAAAGTAAGGTCATCCTTTTAGGATACCATAGGCAAAAATCAATTGTCCCCTTCAAGTATCTAAAAATATCCTCACAATAGTCACATGAGATTCCTTAGGATCATCTTGAAATCTTGCAATAATGCATACGACATTCATGATATCAGGTCTAGTTTGTGTCAAATAGAACAATCTACCAATCATCGATCTGTGTCTAGTATAGTTTTCTTTAGGTGAATCATCATCTTGTATCAGCTTACATCCTATCACCATAGGTGTACCAACCAGCTTTGAATCTTCCATACCAAAATTCTTTAGCAATTCTTTCACATACTTGGACTGAGATATAAAGATCCCTTTATCTAGTTGAGTAATTTTCAATCCCAAAAATAATTTCATTTCTCCAATCATAGGCATCTCAAACTCACTATGCATCTTATCAACAAACTTCATGCACAAACTATCATCACCTCCAAAAATGATATCATCAATAAAGACATCAACAATCAAATATTTATTATGATCAATCTTGAAATATAGATTACTATCAATAGTACCTTTGTTAAATCCAAAATTTAGAAAACACTTCTCCAATCTAGCATACCATGCTCTTGGGGCTTGCTTGAGTCCATACAGTGCTTTCTTCAACTGACAAACCATATCTCCCTGGTCAGTCAATTGAAATCCCTCAGGTTGCTCAACATACACTTCTTCCAATTTACCATTTAGAAATGCTGACTTGACATCCATCTGATAAACCTTGAAGTTTTTGTAAGAAGCTCATAAGCAAGAAATATTCTCACAACTTCAATCCTAGCAACATGATCAAAATTTTCTTCAAAGTCAATTCCTTCCATCTGAGAATATCCTTTACACACCAGTCTTGCTTTGTTTCTAACAACTTCACCTTGCTCATTTAGTTTGTTCCAAAAGACCTATTTAGTTCCAATTACATTTTTGTCTTTAGGTCTAGGAACAAGAAAATATGTATCATTCTTCTCAATTTTTAGTAGCTCCTCTTTCATTACTTCCACCCAATGTTCATCTTTGCATGCTTCATTAACACTATTAGGCTTAGTCTTTGAGATCAAACAATATTCTTTTGCAATTTTTCTCTTAGTTTGAGCACCTTTATTCTTGTCACCAATAGTTTGATCTTTTGAATGGTTTAATCTTACATACCTCAGAGTCTTAGGATGTTCTTGAACTTCAGGCTCTTGTGATCTCACTTCTGCACTTTCACTAGTTCCTTCCTCTTGATTTTCCTAAATCACAGGAATGATCTGAACTTGATTTGAAGTCTAAAATTTCTTTCCTTTATCTAAGCTGTCATTATGATTGTCTAAATCATATCCATAGGTTCTAGATGGTCTAATTGTGTCTTCATCAACCTTTACATTATCACTTTCAATTACTTTTCTCAATCTCTTATTATAGCATCGGTAGGATTTACTTTTAGTAGAATAACCAAGAAAGATTCCTTCATCACTTATAGCATCAAAATTTCCTAGATCTTCATCTTTTTTGATAAAGCATTTACATCCAAATATTTTGAAGTATCTAATAGTATGCTTATGACCATACCATAGCTCATAAGGATTCTTACCAGTATCACCTTTGACTTGTACCCAGTTAAGAGTGTAAAAAATAATACTCACAACTTCTCTCCAGTAGCTATGAGGAACATTACCTTCCAACATAATAATCCTAACTTGACTTCTTCAATTGTCCTGTTCTTCTTTTCTACAACTCCATTTTGTTGAGGATCCGTGAGGAAGATAATTGTCTCTTTATCCCATTTTCTTCACAAAAATAATTAAACTCACTGAAAGTGAATTCACCACCTCTATCTAATCTCAGACATATAATCTTCAAACTCGTCTCTATCTCAACCATAGCCTTAAAGATTTTGAATTTCCTTAGAGCTTCAAACTTGTCCCTTAATAAAGTAACCCACATCATTCTAGAATAATCATCAATAAGTAACATGAAATACCTATAGCCTTGTAAACTTTTTGCTCTAGAAGGATCACACAAATCAATATGCACAAGCTCTAATACTTCATTTGAACAATGTTGTTCTCTCTAAAATGAAACTCTAGTTTGCTTCCCTAACTGACATTCATTACATATGGTATTAGTAGGTTTTATCAACTTGGGAAGATCTCTCACTACCTAAATTGAACTTATCTTAATAATATTGTCAAAATTTACATGACACATTCGCTGATGCCACAACCAACTTTCATCAACTTGAGCAATTAGACAACTTTTACTAGCAGCACTCAGGTGAAATATATTACATTTTGTTTTTGTACCTGATACAATCATGTTTCTGAACTCCCCAATATTCTACACTTTCCATCCTTAAATTGAACATTATATCCCTTGTCAACCATCTGTCCAACACTTAAGAGATTATGCTTCAAACCTTCCACATATAGGAAATCATTAGTGTTATTCTTACCATTAAGAGAAATGGATCCTTTGCCTCATATTACACCAAATTTGTCATTCCCAAATCTTACAACACCACCATAATACTTTTCCAAGCTCACAAATGTAATTTTATCACTTGTCATGTGATGAGAGCATCCACTATCAATCACCCATTCATCTTTTTCTTCAACTCTGGCTGCCAAAGCTTTATCCATATTTGTGCAACTAGAAAATTTAGTAGGGGTTGGATCATTTTCCTTGATAGAAATAAATACCCATTCATCCTCACTTACATTCCCTTTATCAGATTCATCATTTGGCACACCTTCATCAACAACATAATAACACTTTCTTTGGAATCTAGGCTTGTTAGGTCCTAGTTTAGGAACTCTTTCCAAACACCTTGAGGAAAAATGACCTATCTTATTGTAAGAAAAAAATTAATAAGAAATTTCCCTTTATACTTACCTTCTCCTCTAGCTTCCCTCTTGACAATAAGTGCTTCAAGCTCATCTAATTTTCTCTCTTCTTCTTCAATCTCTCTCATTTCCTCCTCATACTCGAACATTCTTTTAGAAGAACTTTCTCTCAGATCATATCTCTGCTTATCTTTTCCAGAGATAGTAGCTTTGAATCCAAATTTTGTCTTATGAAGAGAATCACTTAACTCAAAAGCAGTAAGCTTACCAATCAATATATCTCTGGTTACATTTGTCATAATGAGATCTCCTTAATAGTAGTAGCTTTGGCTTTGTATGCAGCGGGAAAGGATCTGAGCACTTTAGCAACAATCTTTGATTCTTCCAATGTTCCACCATCACATCTAATATTACACACAAGTTCATTCACTCTCTGCATAAAAGAAGTAATGTTCTCATCTTCACCCATTCTCAACATTTCATATTTCCCTTTCAAGTTTTGCAACTTAACAATCTTCACATGTGCATCACCTGCATACAAAGTTTCCAACTTTTTCTAGATCTCATAAGTAGTCTTTAGATCCATTACATTTTTCATCTTGGAATCATTCAGAGCACTCAACAATGCTTCCCTAGCCCTAATATTGTACTTGGTATCCTTAATCTCAACAATAGTAGAAGGACCATTATGTGGAATGATATACCTATTCCTTGTAATGTTCTAGTAGGGTTCACCAATGCATCTTAGATGACACTCCATTCAAGTCTTCCATAGAGAATAATTAGTTCCATCAAATCTTAGACTATCCTTCTTATATGTCTCCATCTTAGATCACCTCAAGCCATTAAACTTCTTCCAAGGAACCTACTTTGATACCAATTGTTAGCAGTTGCACAAGGGAAGACAACTGAGATGGGGGGTGAATCAATTCTCATAGAAATTATACAAATTAAACTTATTCTCATATCTGATAAATAAATATGAAAGAATAAACCATCACCACATCAAAAACACAAATAACACCAAGATTTTTACATGGAAACCCTGTTAGGGGAAAAAAAATTATGGAGGTTAGTACACAAGATTATACCCTATTAAAAGTATAAAAGAATAATAAATGGGGAATGCACATGCATTCAAGCACACTGCCTAGAGCTCACTACTCAATTGCAGAAAGGATTATTGCCCAAAGGAAGACACACTATCTTACAAAAACATTTGGATTACATCCACAAGATTTTTAACTGAGAAAATAGCATCTGCTAATGCTTGATTATAGTTTCGATTTAGCACATAAACTCTACTCACTCTTGTTCACACTTTACTTTTTCCTTCGAATGATTAGAACACACTACTGAATTTGACACCATTTTCTAATGGACGTTCGTCGGTCATTTGACAAATCTTTTCGGACAAGCGACGAAATTATGAAAATATTTTTGTCATTGTTTTTTCATCGAAAGGCCGATGATGAATTAAACATCGAAATAACAGCGCAAATTCATCAGTCGTCGGAATATCAACAAAAAAATTCATGTATCCACTGACAAATTACACTAGAAGTTCGTCACCATTTCAATGAAATGGGCAAGGAGTAGCATTGAAACAACTCCAAAATTTCATCGAAAGTGCGATGAAATGGGAAAGTAGTAGCATCGAAAGTGCGACGAAATGGGCAAGTGGTAGCATCGAAACAACACCAAAAGTTCATCGAAATTGTGACAAAATGGGCAAGGAGTTACGACGAAACCTTCGTCACAGCTATAGCAACTTCATCGAACCTTTTTGGCGATTCGTCGGTGGGTTTCATCTAAATTGCGAAGAAGAAATGCAATTTTTTAAAAAAATATATTCATGGAAATGTACCATCACGGAGACTGACGACTGATCATACATACATACTGCATATTGGTTTGATGCTTCAAACGATGCATTTCTTATATTGAAAAGTGCATTACCTTATTGAGCTTCTCTTTATTTCGAGAATAGTTTAATATTCTCTACTTAACAGGGCCAACCACATGACGGTGGAAGCTCATTTGGCCACTCCCCCTCCCCTCACATCACTCTCAATTTCCCATACCCAATCATATAACATTAATAATTCATTCATCCATTAATAACAAATAACATTCATTCATTCATCCATTAATAACATATAACATTCATTCATTAACATATAGCATTTATTAATTAACATATTCACATTCATTCATTAACATATAATATTCATTCTTTCAGTTTTTACATATTATCAAAAATATGGTTGTCATGATATGATTACAATCACTTTTTCTTTGTTTCTTTTTTAAAGCTACATAAAGATGAAGTGGAGTATTATTTTCTAAATCAATATTTGTCCCCCCTTTAGTTGTCCTACCCTCTACTCATGATCTTAATGTACACCTAGTTGTCTACTCATGACGTGGATGCCGCTACAAGGGGGGGTTTGCTACAATAAGGAAGAAATGTTAAACTGATATGTTTTATTATTATTGTTACAAGTATTTCATTAATTAAAAGAACATTAGAGTAGTTCTCTTTATCTGATGGGTCCACATCATGTTCCTAAACTTTTGTTATAGACTCATTATCAACATGTTGAAAACCCTCTAAATCCCAATCTGGAGTTGAAACACGAAAGGTTACATTAATTAATACACCAATTGAAATTAAATATGTTTAAGAGAACATGAGGGTGGTCCTCTTTACCTGATGGGGCCACATCATATTCCTGATCTTCCCTAGCTTGAGCATGCTCAACATGTTGATCATGCTCTACATGCTCTAAAGTACCGGGATGCACACCATGACCTTCATCTGCATGTTGTGCTCCAACCTCACCAGGCTGCATTCTAATGTCATGTGTAGCATTATCATTGCTTGAATGTTTAAAAAAAATAGGCATGTAATTACTTTATGGTGGAAATTAATATTGAATAGATTGCACAAGTATTCAATTTTAAATAAACTTTAGTGAGTTTATTTACCTGCATGTCGGATGCAATGGAAGATTGTGTTTTCCTAGTCAAGAATCTTAGGCATTCAACCATAGTTCCATAGCCTTGCTGGAAGGAAATCTTTAGGTCCTCTTATGTGGGAACTCTATTGAATTCAGAGCCCTAAATTTTTGCATAAGATCATGAATTTTGCTTCTATGGTGTGATAAAACCAAAATTGTTTTCAATTTATTATAATTTGGATGCAATATTTCATTTATTGATACTTACAATTCGTACGACTAATTTCATATAACCACAGAGCCAAGTTTGTGTTGCTCGTGCTTTTCTAGTCTTGCCTTTGTTGCCTTCGATGTGTTGGGCAACTTATGAAAAGTTTGAAATACGTTAGATTATGTAAAAAGAAAGAGTAATCAATATATAATTACATTGTTGATAGTATCACACATAGCAGCATTAATCATTTGGGGAAAAAATCAACAAACCAAAAGTCCAAGATTTTTTGAAAAAATCGGGAAAAGATCAGCAAAAAATTGGATTTACAAAAAAACACAAAAATTTAAAGAAAAATAGTCAGAAACTACTTTAAAAAAAAATAATAATGGCATTTCCATAGCATACAGACATTGAGAGCAAATAAAATACAGAGTTCAATCCATGAATTATAGAAAATAAATTTTTGTTGGTTATATTCAAATCGCTGATTACATTGCACAAAACATACAACAACTTCATAAATATCTGATGGTGACAGTTGTCTATGCTACCACATTTTTCATAAATGTCTACCAAAGCATTTTATCAAATAGTTCACTGCCTTGCTGCTATGGCTAAAAGCCTAAAATAGGTGCTTTTGAACAAGTTATGGATGCTTGGAAAAAATCTATCAAAGCATAATAGTAAGCAATAGCATAGACAAGGCAGTGAACTGTTTCAAAAAATGCCTCAAAGAAATGTGGTCTCATGGTGATGGAATGCCAAGACAATCCATAGAAATTTGCTTGTCATGGCACTCGTTATGGCATTCCATCACCATGAGACCACATTTTTTTGAAGCATTTTTTCAAATAGTTCACTACCTTTTCTATGCTACCACATTTTCATACATGTCTACCAAAAGATTTTATCAAAGCAGTTCAACGCCTTCATGCTATGGGTAAAAGCCTAAAACAAGTGCTTTCTAACAAGCTATGGATGCTTGGAAAAAATCTACAAAACATAATAGTAAGCAATAACATAGACAAGGCAGCTGAATTGTTTGAAAAAATGCCTAAAAGAAATGCGGTCTCATAGTGATGGAATGCCATGAAAATCCATAGCAATTTTCTTGTCATGGAATTCATATGGCATTCCATCACCATGAGACTACATTTCTTTGAGACATTTTTTTCAAGCAGTTCACTGCCTTGTCTATGCTACTGCATTTTTCATACATGTCTACCAAAGCATTTTATCAAACAATTCATTGCCTTGCTGCTATGGCTAAAAGCCTAAAATGGGTGCTTTCAAACAAGCTATGGATGCTTGGAAAAAATATATCAAAGCATAATAGTAAGCAACAAGCCATGGTCTCATGGTGTTTTTTGTGTGAAAATCAGCTCAATTTTATTCACATTTTTTTGCAGATTTTAAACACTTTTTTTTGGTGATTTTGCAGTTTGAAACGAAAAAAATCATTGACCAAAAAGTCAATGAATTTTCCAAAAAATTGGGGAAAAAGTCATCCAACCTGCAGATTTTTTAAAAATTGCGATTAATTGGGATATTTTGCAGATTTATGCTTCTATATCACATACCTTCCTTGGCCCGGTGGTGTCTTTCCTTTTTTCTTTTCAACCTTCTCCTTTCCATTGGAAACTAGGTCCTTCCACTCCCTCTCCAGAATCATGGGGGGATGCTCGTACTTTTTGTTTTTCTCTAAATGTGACCTATATTGGTCCCTCGCATACTTTAGATAGGTACTAGCTTTCTTAAGGACCTTGGTTTGGTTGAATGTTTTATCACCGAACAACACAACTAAGTAGTTAATGAGCTCATCTTTTAAATCTTGATTTTGGGCATTCCATTATGTATGTATGGTGGGCCCGAAGAGCTCCAATGTAATATCACTTAGATGTTTATAAAAAATATCATTTCCTACAAAATGATCATGGGATCAATAGCCTAAAAAGAGCAATCAATAAGTAAATTTCAATTGGATTATATAGAATAATAATTAAAACAATTTAAAGTACCTGGGACCTTCTCTATCTTTATGGGAATGAAATCTTCAGTCACCACAAGTGTGACCAAAAATTTTCTTGTACTAGTAATATGGAAAGATCTAGGAAATGCTGCTAAAACATCACCAGTACTAGTGGCCTCTGCATCCCCAAGTACATGTACTGGCGCATGTTCTGGTATGTGTTCGCTGCCAGAGGGTGCATTAACGAATGCCTGCATGGTATGTTTTTCTGACATTTCAGATGACAATATAGGCACAGATGATGGGGTCAGATGATGTGATGTATGCATAGGAAGACCAAGATGGACACTTGTACCAACCCTTACTCGAGAAGCACTTGCAGTACCCTAATCATGGCCAGGAGCATCATGAGGAGGCAAATAACCCTATAAAAATAACACATATTTTAGTTCATGACATAAAATTGTACAAAATATAAAACCATGAATGAACTTATGTTATAATTAAAGACCTAATGACAACTTACTTGCAAGTTTTGTAATCTCCCAGTCAATACTTTAACCCTCTCTCTTATCTCATTTGTTTGACGCACTATGAACATCAACTTAGCCATTTCTTCATTGCATTTTTTTTCGAGCTTCTTTATTGTATCGAGAGGGTTTGCTGAATAAGTGATGTCATCATCACAAAATATTAACTGCACCTCACTATGGATGCTCTCCTCTACTACTGGTACCTTTCCCCGATTAGTCGACTGCAACAAGAATATTAAAAACATTATCGAAATTAACCCAAAAAACTTATGAAAAAAATATAATAATAAAACATTTTGCTCATATCTAATTTGTACAATTACAATGAGGTAAACCTGTTGGGTAGAAGCACCTGAAGATACATCACGATCTGTGCTCTAGGCCAGAGCCTTCTCCATATTATCAATGTCCCCCTGTGACAAAAAATAAATATAAAACATTATCGAAATGAAACCAATAGATTTGTAAAAAAAAATACAAGAATAAAATGGTATATTGGAGTCATTAATTGGAGGTTGGGTAAAATGGTACATAGTATGTACCACCCCCATAGTAACTGTGTTTGTAACTAAGTGATTCAAATTGTAATCAATTAGCAACTCTTCCCATGTAGTTATTGTTATTGATTCCATTGGTATAATGCATCACACGGCTTCTACACCCTCAAATATGCAATTCGCTGTTTTATTTTGTTGACCTGTGCCATGTAATCGCTTTATAAACCCTGCAATATTCCCCGATGCTTTTGGCCTTCCACAATGTACATATTACTCCTTTATTTTGATCTTATCTTTAGATGTATATAATTGTCGATGCTACATACTTATTACTTATGTATATATCAACCAACAGCATCCAACCTTTGTAACTATAATATGGTCCAACATACTCCATCAATTCAAGAATTTTGTCATAATGCATCTTTTATGTCAGTCTATAAAAATAGGCCCAAACCATGTAATGATGATGGTGCTAGGCGATATACCCTCTTGTTGACATACAAAAAATCGTTGTTTATTGGAGGAAGTTCCCTTGGGTACTCCATTTTTCCGTGATGTTTGTACTAAGGGCACCTCGACACAGCTTTGATCTCTCACACTGCCAAGAACATGACTTCTTTAGCAAGAAAAAATCGCGCTTACTAAATTTTCTTCTAATCTTTTGACCTTTAGTTGATCTCCCTCTTTTAGACATACTACATGTCTTGTTTTCCTCTTCTCTTCCTGAATTTCCCTCACTCGAGGAAGACAAATTTGACAAATACCTATTTGGTGGTACCCACACTCATAAGGATGTTGGATGAAGTTCTTTCATGGTGATGTGATCCCAAGGTGACATTATGATTAATCTATCATTTCATCGCTAGAATTTCACAGGTTATAAGGTAATCAAGTCTTGATAGATTGCAAGCTATTGTTACTACCGTCCAAATGTGTCCATCATAAATCAAATCTACTTAACGTTTTAACTCCCAAACTTTGTAACAAGTGTTAAATGTGACTATGGTCCACCAGTTACACAACCAAGGCCTCAAATGTATTCTCTAATTGTAATCAGAGGACTTTTTCTCTTCATTCAAGTAAAAAAACTTGAAGAGAAACACCACCAAGTGGTTTATTGGAAACCTACATGACTAAAAATAGCAGAAAATTTACATTTAATTTCCATATGTCTAAGTGGTTAATGGGGAGGGAGTGTGTACTAGGCCTCGTTAAGTCATCATAAGTTTATGCTTTGGCAATAAATTTTTTTTAAGTCATCTTAAATCTTCCCATGTCTAATTCCTAGGAGACTTTTGGTATGTTTTAAGGTAGTATGATTGATGAAAGAGCCCAAAGACTAGCCTTCTTCGTGGTATCCAGTACACATAGTACGTCTTCTTTATATGTTTGGACATGATTTGAAAGAACTTAGCTGAATTATTCATTTAACCTAATGTTTTCATAATGCCATCATAGGCATGATCAAATTCCTTCTATTATACAATTGGTCTATGTGCCTCTAGTAATCACTATAAACAAGCCAAGGATAAAATGACTAATGTAACGTAGGAGAGAATCAACTTTGAGTTCTTCAAAGATTATATTCTCTATTCATAATTTTTAAGGGTTGTGTGTGGAGGAGGTTATCACTACCAAGAAGGGAGGAGACCTTTCCTTGTATTCTTTTATAATTTTCATTATTCTTATTTATTTTACACCTACATTTACAAATACACATACATATGCATCTATTGTTTTCATTTATTTCTCATGTAGTTTAATAGTTTGATCGATTTCATAATATATGTGTTGAAGAATTTAGAATTTCAATTACATTAATTTATGGATATGTTGTATCTATAACTCTACAAAACCATATGCTCTTTGCATTTACACTTGCATTTAGAAATACACATTTATATACATAGATATAGATTTCTTAAATGATATGTTTCATTTATTGTTGTAGGAGAGCATCCAGTAATTGCATTTACATTTACATTTAAAAATACATACACACACACACACACACACACACATATATATATATATGCGCATGTGTGTGTGTATGTATATCATTTATATTCAGTGTTCAGAAACAACCCATTAGGTTTGTACATGGATAAAAATTCATAAAATTAGATCTCCCATACATGTTTTGTTGAAACCTAGGCTTGAACCTCTCATTTCACATGCTTTTCTTCACAAAACTATTGAGGACAACAACTATACCTTCTTTATTTCTCATCCTACGCCCTATTCATGCATCCTACAATTACAACAATATCCATGGGGCCTCTTACACAAGCTAAAATAATCACAAAAAGTGTAAGGGCCACTTTATATCATGTTTGGACTACAAAACCCTTAAAAATAGGGTAACTCAGATTATGATTTGTTGGTGAGCTGTATGGACAAAATCATTAGCACCAGCTCATTCTTGGAGTGTTTTGAAAGAGAAGTGAATCATGTGGTAGTTAAGTACAAATATTATAGTGTCAAGGTGAATGAGGTGATCAATTTTGATTGGCCAACTAATGAAGAGTACCAAAAATGGGTAAATGTATATTTAACTAAGGAAGAGTTAAAAGGAGTAGGCTGCAAATGGTTGACAAATCAACTATTGCAGTTACAACAGATTCCAGTTTTGTTTTTTTGTGACAGTCTAGGTGCAGAATTCTTGAAGTTTTTTGTTGCTGCATCAACCATTCTCAGCGGACACAATGAACAAGAAGATTCTCTGGGGAGATTGTTGTAACAATTTTTTGAAATATCACAAGGCGGTCCAATTGGCTAGTAACACGTGTGCTTTCTGGCCCGATGCTTGTTTGCTCCTCCTTTTTCTATAAGAAGGATTTCAAGGCTAGAAGTATGGGTTAGCAAGTTAGATATTTTTGGTCGAGTCTAGATGAAGTTGTAGAGAAAATTGTAAAGTCTGATGGTTTTAGGGAAAATGCAATTTAGGTTTTGAGTCATTCTGTAGTAGGTTTTGAATTCATTGGGATTTGATGTTTTATGATAGTACTGGCATTTGCATTGATATGATTAATTCAAACTCATGTCTCTACATTGTACAAGCATATCTGAATTTTGAATAAAATGATCAAGGGTTGTTTCATTCATCTCACTATTGTGGTGTGTATGATTCTTGTTTTAGGTTTAATTCAAGGAATTCATTAAAATGCTTGAATGGGATTGTAGGTGGATATGTTATGTATAAGCTATTCTATTTTTTCTGTCTTATCTTATACCATTTTATGAGAATGGGGGTACCAATGTACGAGAAGATCTTTGGAAACTAGGAATGAAAATTGAAGGTTAATGAGAATGGGGGTGCCAAACTTATAGTACTCATTGCCCCTTGGTCATCGATTTTCCCTAAGTGCCCTCAATATCATCCTCGGTG